>JAWDJD010000015.1:12607500-13235000 GCA_035047305.1 Bradypodion pumilum
AATTTCTAGGCGCTCGAGTCTCCCTAAGTAATTTTTCCAATCTGCAATGGAAAAGGATGAATAATCATAACCTTTCCACCCACCTTCTTCCCATCATGGGATGCTGGATTTGGCAGGTTGCTGTATCAGCAGG
The DNA here is from genome assembly GCA_035047305.1 of Bradypodion pumilum. Lineage (NCBI taxonomy): Eukaryota > Metazoa > Chordata > Lepidosauria > Squamata > Chamaeleonidae > Bradypodion > Bradypodion pumilum. Next base: position 12,607,634 of record JAWDJD010000015.1, read on the forward strand.
TCCCCCCCCCCCAGGTCTTTGGCTAGATTAATCTGTTTTATGGGCCCTTCTAATTTACTACGCTACATTTGCCAATCCGTAATTAATAAAATGCAGGGGGAATTTAATGCTTAGGTTTTTAACATCTTTGGATTTATTTGAGGGGAAACAGCCTTCTATTTACATTCGACGTGTTCCCCTTTGCCAGTAGTTGACTAACATTTCAGCCGGAGCAGATTGAAACCCGCCTTCATGGAGGAGTTTAGTTCCCTCCTCTCCTCTTTCTGTTTGGGTAAGAGCCGTGTTTACCGTTGGGTGAAGGTTGTGTGTTTAAAACGGCTAATGAATGGCAGGGTTTGTTAAGACTGAAGAATGTTGTGCATTAATTTATTCAGGATAAAATGTATCAAGCGGTGATGCTGGGCACTTGAAATCTGTTTACTTAAGTCTTAAATGGGATCGCTCCTTCTCTGCCTTTATTAGTCGCAGTTCCATCCCTGCATTGAGCTCAAAGCAGTGGAGAGAGTTGGCTTCTTCCTTGCCCGAACCTTACAACAACCCTTTGGAGTAGGCCAGGCTGTGAACACAGACGTAATTCCTTGCCCTGGTGAAGGCCAGAGCCTGAACCTTCCACTTCCCAGGATGGTGCTCTAACCATTCGGAAACATTGCCTTTCTCCTAGCATTTTGTTCATTTAACTATTTCACCAAGAGACGCAGTGTCTTGTCATTTGGAAGGTCTGACTTCACGAGCTGGTTTGCCACAACCATTTTAAAAACTCCAAGTTTTTAAAAAAAATAGATGCCTATTATGAATACTGTGGATACCGTTATTCAGCGAGGAATCTGCGCACTGGTAGACATCTCCATGATGACATTGATTCCGCACATGCAAATGGACCAAGTCTCCCTGTGTGCATTTTAAAATCCATTTGGAGATCATGTCACCCGCTTTGGCTAAGCAGACCATGACGTGCGCCCTCCGCTTTCACCTTGCCCAAGGGACGAAGGATGCTTTGGTGAGTCTTTAGTCCCGGCCTAACATCATTGACAAGTGATGGGCAACACTGCCTTGTTAGACCGCTCAGGCCCCCACACTTTGACAAGGCTCTCACTTAGTGGTGAATATAAAGTTAAAATAACAAATTGCTGCGCAATCAACCTTAAATTCACCTCCCCTGTCCCCCATGCTGACTAGATTCTTAAATATCAACATAATTGTAAATTAGGAAGAGTTGGGATGTCTCCTAAGAAGAATTAGAGTTAGGATTCTTACCATTAGAGAGATGCTTAGCCATTTGTGTCTCCCATGACGGGACCAACACAGAAAAGACCCTGCCCCATCTACTCGCCACTGCAAATGGCTATTGAATGAACGATTAGAGCAGGGATTCCCAAACTTTTCAAGATGGGGCCCGGGCCATGCTCTCTCAGTAAGCTTCGAGGGCCGGACGGGTATTTTGCCCTGCCTGGAACAAAGGGGGTGCCCATTTTGTCCCAACAACTTCAAAGGGGTGGCCATTTTGTTTCTCAAATGCCCATGGAGGGTGGGGGGGCACATGAAATGGTGCTGTGGGCCAGATCCAGCCCACGGGCCTTAGGTTGGGAACCCCTGGATTAGACAACAAGACCTCAGCAGCCAGGTGGAAGGCTCAGTCATTAACAATACATGACGTATGGGAAATCCTCCCATGCTTCTTAGAGAGACATTTGGTTGGCATCTGGGGCTTTTTCACCCTTGCCAGCATTCATTGTCACATGTACAGGTAGTCCAAATGGCACAATGAATGGAAAAATGGAATTGAATGAAGGTCTTTGCATGGTCTGCCCTGCTACCTGCAGGCATCCAGGAGGCTGAATTAAATTGCTTTTTTTTTTTTTTTTGCAAAGGACTGCCTGGATGGAATCTGACTTATTTCTTTTCATCCTCTGTCTCCCTCCCCCCCCCGCGCCTTCATTTTTGTCTCTTGCAGGGTGAGCGAGGACCCGACGGAAACCTAGGTGCCAAAGGTTATCCTGGCAGGCAGGTGCAGTAAATCTTACCGTGCTGTGCACAACACCGGATTGGTGGGGGAGATTTTGCAGGAGAACAGCAATGGCCCTCCGTTGGCATGCCATTGAAATGGATTTGCACACTGAATCCATTTCCTGCATATAGAAAGCTAGCATCTCAAGAAGAAGGGCTCTGGCTAAATTTTTACCCCTCTTGCCTGTGACCTAGTGGGCGCAGTGGTTGTCTAGGATTGTAAGAGCATCTCTTGGTTCGGATTGTTGACCCAACGCTAAATATAAATACAGTCAGACCTTGGTTATAAATGGCTTGGTTAACATAAAAATTGCATAACAAAAGGAAATTCATAGAAAATAGTGGCTTGGTTTAAGGAAATTTTTCTGGAACACATTAATTGGTTTTCAATGCATTCCTATAGAAACCACATAGGCACAGTAAACCCAGTCATATCCGACTCTAGGGTACGGTGCTCATCTCTGAGAGCCCGCGCTGTCTGCGTATGCAGACATTTCCATGGAGACAAGCACGGAATGCTGTTTACCTTCCTGCTGAAGGGGGTACCTACTGATTTACTTGCAATTTCTTGCTTTTGAACTGCTAGGTTGGCAGGAGCTGGAACAGAGGCAGCAGCTCACTCCGTCGTGCAGCCCTCGGGTCTTGACCTGCCGACCTTTGAGTCATCAAGTTCGGTGTCTTAAGCACTAAACTACCACAGTCACTGAGCTAGGAGGTTCTTTTTTGTAATCCTTACTGTTGTTGTTGTTGTTGTTGTTGTTAGCCTTCTTTCTTTCCTTTCCAAATTCCTTCCTAGCGATCTCTTGGAAATGTTCCTAAAATAAGAAAAGAGCCGCCACTTTGGCAAAGGCTCGCAGGAGTGAAAAATGTATAACATCTCCACATTTATCTGTCTCTCTTTTTTGTTTTGTTTTGTTCCCCCTCCCCATCTTGTGTTTCAGGGTTTACCTGGACCTATCGGGGAACCTGGTCTAAAAGGCAGCCGGGTAAGTGGCAAGGAATCCCTTTGGTCTTTGCCAAGTTGGCCATGTCAAGTTGACCTCCAAGGTCCGAATGTGACCCCCACCCCTACCCTGTGGCTCTGAAATGGAGCCCAGAAAGCCGTCCCTTCTGCTGCTTTTTCAAAAGGAGAGAGCACCGGGGGTGGGAAGGAAGATTTGGGTCAGGAGGGAAGGTGAAGACATACTCAACCTTTCCCCTGCCATTTGCCTCCACTTCCCAAACTGCTTTATGCCTTAGTTGGGTTGGAGGCATCTTTTATGTGAACACCTCCTCATTCTCTCCCACGTGGGACAGGGTGGCCAGCCAGGGAGTGGTCTATGTTTGTGTGAAGTCTAGAAAAAGGGTGTTAAGCTCTTTATATGCACAGTAGCAGGCGAGGCAGCTTTACAAATAGTTTTACTTATATATATAGTTTGAGTTTTCAAGTTCTCCAAGTATTATACTCCCCGCTGTAGCCCAGCAATTAAACTCTCTGCACCAGTTCAGATATTTAAGAAAATAGTTCTTATACACAGTGAACTGGGTTGGGAGCGAAAGACGGAGAGAAAGCAAAAAGGAACAACCAGGTTTCCAAGCGGAGATTTAATAACACACACACACCCCAACCAGGATCTCCAGCCACGAGATGGTCAGGCAGGGCTCTATTGGGCAGACAAAGAAAAAATCCAGAGGTGTCTCTTGGTCTTGCCTGCTGACCCAGAATCAGGAACAGCTGGATATGATCTGCCTTGTCTTGGCCTCCCGTTTACCAGCAGCCTTTGCAAAGGAAGTGGCCCGGAGGCCGTTTGCCAGCGCAGCATTGAGCCGTCTGTGGCTTTCCTTATCGCCTTGGGACAGCCTTGACTCCTCTGCCAATGCAGGTTCTGTCCCTGCATTGGTGTGAAACTATTCTCCAGCATCAAATCTCTCCCTGCCGTTAGCGTTTCTTGACATGAATTCATTGAATTACTTCTGGAACAACCTGCGGCAAGATGCAGGGGCGGCCCGGGTTCAAGCTGGGCTGAGTGAGGTAGGAGAAATGCTGAGGCCAGAGATTGGACTGTACTTCTGACTCCCAAGGGGGAGACACCGTTTCTATTGTCCCACCCCCCCCCCACCCCCAACATGTTGAATGCTTCCTGCAAGCAGAAAACTAGCACTTTGCGGGAGATTAGGATTCTTCTCCTACTTACTTTTGCTCTTCGTTTTCTATGCATTTGATTTTTTTTCTTTTTAGAAAGCTGCTCATTAAGGCAGACATCCAAAACCATTCACTTCTATCCTGGCCTGATATAGTAAATCCCTTGGACCACCTTATTTTTGCAGCATGAAAAGACAAACAGACCGAGGTAGAGAAGATATTAGATCTGTCAGGATCCTAATGGGGAGGTTATCATCCCCACTTTTGAGACCCCCCCCCAAGATCATCAGGGTCAGTCACTATTAGGGACAGGCTGAAACTGCATTGGCTTTAGTGCAACGTTTCCCAACCTTTGGTTCTTGGACTTCAATTCCCAGAAGCCTCAGTCAGTCCATTGTCTGCTCAGTGCTTTGGGGAATTGACCGAGGCTTCTGGGAATTGGAGTCCCAAACCCAAAGATTGGGAAACACAGGCTTAGTGGTTAAGATGCTCAACTTGACACCTGGAAGGTCGGCAGGTCAGCGGTTCGAGACCCAAGTGATGCATGACAGAATGAGCTCCCGTCGTCTGGCCCAGCTCCTGCCAACCTAGCGGTTCGAAAGCAAGAAATTGCAAATGGATAACTAGGTACCGCTTTGTCAGGAAAGGCAACCGCATTCCGTGTGCTTAAGGTGTCTAGTCATGCCCGCCACATGACCATGGAAACGGCGCTTGGGCTGTAAACAGAGATGAGCACTGAACCCTAGAGTCAGATACGAGCAAGGAAGCCCTTGATCTTGACCTTACTTGTTTAAAAGACAATAGCACTGCAATCCAAAACAGGCTTTGCTTGTGCATTAAGTTCTGGGAGTTCTTCTGATGACAGCCCTGAGTTTCGTAGGTCCCGGGGACTGATTTTATTCTCGACTTCCCCGTTTCAGACAATCATCCTCCAGGGATCATATGGAAACATAAATCTTGACGCTTTGTAGCCTTGCTTAGGGTTTCCTCCACTGGCCGAGAGCCAAGGTTTCTTGAGCCCTCCTTCGCCAGCCCCCCAACCTTTTTTGGGGCAGCAGATTTCTGTTAATCACCTCCTACTCTCTGACTGTAATGATAAATCATTGCAAGGGCTCAGAGCCAATACATCCTCCTCTCTTTCTCTCTCTGTCATGTGCTCCTTGTGAGCTGTAAATGCTACCAGCTGGCTTCCATCGCTAGGAAAATTGCAAGCCATAAACAAAAGTTGACCCCGCCGGCAGTTTTCATTCTTGTACGGAGCTAAGAAGAGGGCGGAGGGAAAAGGGGGAGGTTTGGTCAGCTGTTTAATATCCTGTAAATGACAAGGGCCCCGGCTGTGTAACCCTTCCTGCTCTTTCAGCTGTGAGATAGCAGGAGAAAAAAGAAGGAAGAGAATTCAAGAAGGAACAAGAGATCGATGGTTGTTCCAAAACCTTTGGTCTCTAGCGTCAGAGCTGGCGCAAAAAGGGCTTTACCTGGACACTTTCCACTCTGATCCCACAGAGGAAGGGGAAGGCAAGCCGTAACAGAGAATCAATCCATAGGAGCTGATAGTATAGGCCAGGGGTTCCCAACCTAAGGCCTGTGAGCCAGAGCTGGACCGTGGCACCATTTCATGTGGCTCCCCACCCCTCCAAGGTCATTCAAGAAATAAAATGCCCACCCCTTTGAAGCTGCTGCGACAAAATGGCCACTCCCATTGTGCCGGCAGGGCAAAATGGCTGTCCGGCTCTCAATGCTGACAGAGAGCATGACCCGGCCCCCGACTTTAAAAGGTTGGCCATCGCTGGTACATTGTAAATCTTTTGGGTTTGATTTTGCAGCATTCCTACGAGTCCCACACAATGTTCTCCCCAATTTTTGCTACTTGTGGGGGGCTACGAGATCCGCTGCTTGTTTCAGCTAGAGTAGAACTATGGAACCGATGGACTTTCTGTGAGTGTTGACTTCTCAAACAGTAAGACGCTGACTGCATAAATCTCAATGATTTAGTGGATCCACTCTACTTTTCATGAGCAATTGGGTTTAGGCACCCATTTCTCCCCTTCCTGCACTGAAATTATATTCTTTCAAATGCCCCCATAAATCGGTGCATGGTTTGTTTCTCTGAAATGTCTCGTAAGGCTCATCAATGTTCAAATTCCCAAAGGTTGGTTTTTATTCTCACAACGGGGATGAAGAATCTGAGAGGATGATTTCTCACCCCCAACTCAGAGGCACTTTTGGCCTTAGGCCCTGAGCTTCTAATAGCAAGACCTCCAAGGAGAGCAAAGGCCAGGTGGAGATCTATCACCCAGCAGGGCGTCCGGCTTTGAAAGCAATGCACAAAGCTCATGTGTCAGCAGGATATGGGTTAGCCTGCCAGAAGCGCAATAGCAATTACACATGTATACAGCCCCATAGTGGTTTGTGCACTCTCTCTGGGCGGTTCACAGGATAATTAGCATTTTTTTTGCCTCCATCACGTCGGGTCCTCATTTTGCTGACCATGGAAGGATGGAAGGCTGAGTCAACCTTGGTTTCCCATTGAGATCGAACTCATAACGTTTTGGCTGCAGGGCAGCAGTTTTAACCCCTGTGCCACCAGGGCTCTATAATAACGACAGGCTGCTTGCCTGTAACTGTTCTTCTCCGTGATGTGCAGTAAACCCATTCGTGTGGATTGACAGAGACCACAAAGAAGAACTTGATAGAGTGTATGGGGCAGAAACAGACATTGTAGAGCGGCCAGAACAATTAGAATGTTATTCCACTTATGAAGAATACAGCAATAGTGATTATGTTTCTATCGTGCTTAGCGGTTGAAAGGATAATTAGCATTTTTGCCTTTGTCACGTTGAGTCTTCATTTGATCGGCCTTGGAAGGATGGAAGGCAAGTCAACCTTGGTTCCCATCAAGACTGACTCGTAACGTTTTGGCTGCGTTGGGAGAAGTGAGTGGATTTTGGAACAACGGACCCTTGGATTTTAGGGAGTTTGGGTGTTTCAGATGGGAAATATACCTGGCCTGCAGAGTCAAAAAGGTCTCTGCGGATTCAAAAGAGTCTTCTCCAACCTACCTCCTTCTAGACGTCTTAGACTTAGAGAGCTGCTTCCCTCCTCTCCAGCTTACATGGTTGAGGCTGAGAAGAGCTGCATGTCGACACGTCCAGAGGGTCTGGACCTTCCTAACCATGGCTTGCCTTCTGAGGCTCTTTGAGGTCCCTAAGGCTATTTCTAGGACTGCCGTGGCTTAGTGGTTAGGATGCTGAACTTGACATCTGGAAGGTCGGCAGGTCAGCAGTTGAAGACCCGAGTGCTGCACAACGGAGTGAGCTCCTGTCATCTTTCCCAGCTCCTGCCAACCTAGCAGTTCGAAAGCAAGACATTGCAAGTAGATAAAGAGGGACCACTTTGGCAGGGAAGGTCACAGTATTCTGGTGTCTGGTCGTGCCTGCCATATGACCACGGAAATGTCTGGAGACGCAGAGAGCCCTGGCTCTTGGTCTGTAATCGGACAAGGCTGTCTTTCAAGGGAGGGAGGGCGTGAACTTGATCTAATGGCATTTCTTCTACTTCTTTGGTAACTTTGCAAGTGTTTTTCTAACCTGGACCTCAGTTCCATCCTTCTCAGGTTGTGCTTTCCGCGCCTTGTGTCCTGGCTGGCCGGCGGGCGCCTCCCCTCCTCCCTGGCGTCCTCCTGATCCCTGGCGTGGGGGTATGTGCCCTTGGACTACATCGTGGAAGCCAGCACCATGCAGTCCATGGGCGTATACACTTGCCTCAAGGTTTATTTCATCGCAGCAGCCGCCACCCCGGCTGGACCCGGCACCAAAGGAATGCTACGGCTGATCCCCGAGAGATGTTGGGAGGCTCCTTCTTTGACAACCACGACTCCACCTTTTACGGGAAGAACAACACCTCTTTGTTTCTTTCCTCCCTCTCTCCCTACAGGGGTACATCGGCCCACCAGGACTGTTTGGGCTCCCAGGGGCCGACGGGGAACGAGTGAGTATTTCCGGAAGACCCAATGCTTCTCCTTTGCGCTCATTCTGTTTAATGTGGCGTCTCTTTCCTCCTTTGCTTGGGGGGCATTTACATTACCACCTAAAAAATTAAACAAGACCCATTGAATTGTCTCCTTGCAATTTCAGCAAGAAGGGACTCTCGGTGACTTAGTGGTTAAAATGTTGAACTTCACGACTGGAAGGTCAGCAGTTTAAGACCTGAGTGCTGCATGACAGAGTGAGCTCCCATCCTCTGCACCAGCTCCTGCCAGCCTAGCAGTTCGAAAGCAAGTAGATAAAGAGGGACCACTTTGGTGGGAAGGTAAACAGTGTTCTGTGCACTCCGGTGCTTCAAAAGCAAGAAATTGCAAGGAGATAAATAGGTACCACGTCGGTGGGAAGAGTGTAGTCTGGTGGGAAGTGTCTAGTCATGCCTGCCACATGTCCACAGAAACATCTCCAGACGCAGACTGCGCTGGCTCTTTGGCTGTAAGCAGAGATGAGCACTGGACCCTAGAGTCAGATATGACTGGCTTTCGAGCAAGGGTGACCTTAATTTCAGCAAAATCCACCCTGGCCGATGCGCGCCTGTGTGTATATGGGAGGAATTTGCAAACACTTTAGAGCTGCTGGTTTAATGCTTGTGTAACCAAGTTAAGAATCATAAACAGAAAGATTTTTTCTCCCAGCCTTCGTTTGGTTCCAGACCAGTAGCTTAATTATTCCTGCTGCTAAGCTTTGCCTTCGTTTCCTGACCTTAGCTGGGGACATGATTTGTGTGTATGTGTGTGTTAAGTATTCTTGCGAGTTTTGTTTAAATTTAAAAAAAAAAACCCCTTCCCTTTTGTGTTTTGATCTGAATTGTTTCCTCCGTCCTTCCAACTTCCACCCAACTTTTTCTTTCCCGTTTTCTTTTCAGGGTATCCCTGGATTCCCTGGGAAGAGGGGCAAGATGGGTAGGCCGGTAAAGTTTTTCCTTGTCTATTATGCAGACTTTTTGTGTTTTTAAAAATGGGGACAGGAAAAGGGGGGCTGGGAGGAGGAAAAGGGAGGTGCACACCTTAACTGTAGCATATCTGTTTATTTATGTGTGGATAGGGATGGGATGAACGAAGGTCACAGCAGCGGAAGGGATGACGATTTGGTAGTTTCATAAAGGACTTGTCTTGAGGCAGTTTCAGTGGGATTGTCAGGGTACACAAAATGAGCCTCCTCGAAGATTGTGGCATTCTTGAACCACAATCGGGCGTGCCATGGAAATGGCAACCTTATTTTGCCGGCCAATATTTCTCACACAAGGTCGGGCGCAAGGAACTGCAGAATGAACTCACCCAAAGGTGCCTTCCCTTTGGCAGCTTCACGTCTGCCTTAGACACGGAAGAAGTTTGTTTGTCACCCTTGTGGGTCACGTTGTGTCCTTAATTCTTCTTTAAATTAATTCAAACCCTTTTTTTTTTTGCCAATGTCCAAGGCTTCCCCAATCGAATCTCCTTCCAAGTGCATCGACCACCAACCACGTGTGATCTCATCAGATTTCCATAAGCAGTCTTGGAAAAGACATCGGTCGTTGAATCAGAGCTCACTAGCGAATGCCAGCGTATCAGAGAATAAACCAAACCAAACCACAACAAAAGTTGTGGCACCTTAAAGACTAACTCCTGTATTTAAAATGTGACATTTCATGGATCAAGCCCACTTCGTGCAGGAGTTAGTCTTTAAGGTGCCTCAACTTATTTTTTTTGTCTTTGTTGTTGTTTTGTTTACTCTCTGAGATGCTTTTGCACAGAACAACACAGCGACTACTTCAAAAAATTTCAGGGAATGTCAGGAATTTCCAAGGAAGGCTAAGATAGGGAAGGAAACCATACAAGACACGAAATCTGTTGCAGTTACGCCACATAAGGAATGAGTTTGGTATCTGGCTTGCTTGTGGCCTCTCTTGAAATGAATATCATTCAACTGCAGAGTTTGAAGAAGTTACACTTGAGACCAAAATCCACAGAATCCCTTTGCTGGCTGGCTTGATTCTTGCAGTTTCTAATTCACAAAAAAAAGTAACTTTCCAAGCTCGGTCAAAGCGCGACCGCCCTCTGGTGCGCAATAAAAAAGACAGAGGTATGGGGGAAAGCAACAGGAATATGACTCTCCCTGCCAGATTTAGCGACCAGCGATTACATCAGAGGCATCGTGAGTACATAACTGTAAAAAAAAATTTTTTTTTACAGCAATAGTCAATGGCAGAAAATCTCTGACTCTGAAGTAAACTAAACAAAGGCAACGGTTGTTAAGTTTTGAGGGGTCTGGCCAGGGTTTTTGACATAATTTCACATACATTTGTGCCTGTGTGCTCGGATGTTTCCCAGCTGTTACTTTGGCTTGTTGTTTTTGCAAAATGCTTCATTCAGAAATGCTCCATTGCGCTGTGCTCCCTTCCTTGCTTTCCAAAGGCATGCTTTGATTCTGGTTTTATCTCTTTCTCAACAAATGGACACCATCGCGCTGTCACTGGGGAATGGTAACATATATCTTAATCAAGCCAAGTCTTTTCTTTAAAAAAATAATAATAAATCCGTTTATAAAACCTCCGGCTGTTAGGATGGAGAACTATAATGTGTGGCGAACATTTCATAGAATCATAGGTTGAGTCAGAAATTATTCTGGGTTGAAAGGATTTTTGTGGAAGAAACTCCGCTCAGGGAATGCCCGAATGAGGCTCCTTTCATGTCCCCAAGAGCTGGGACAGAGACGGTCACTCAATCCATCATGCAGTACCCAGGTCTTGAACTGCTGACTTGCCAGCCTTCCAGCAAACAAGTCGAACTTCTTAACCACAGAGCCACTGCAGCCCCGTGTTGGCTGGAAGGCTGGCAAGTCAGCAGTTCAAGACCCGGGTACTGCATGACGGATTAAACCCTCATCTCTGTCCCAGCACTTGGGGACATGAAAGGAGCCTCCTTCAGGCATTCCCTGAGTGGTGTTTCTTCCACAAAAACCCTTTCAACCCAGAATAATTTCGGACACAAAATTCACCACCATGGGCCTAGATTTTCTTTAGCAACAGATTTCATTGTCCAGGAGAGGGTTGGACTGGGTTACCCCCTTGGGATTCCTCCTAGCTCCGCAAACCCTTTGATTCCACCACACCCAACTGTTGGACGCCTTGGAGTTGTTATTCAGTGAGGAGTCCGCACATTGGTAGACATCTCCACAACGACATCCCGCACATGCAAATGCACCTGAGAAATCAAGTCCATCTGTATGCGGCTTTTTTAGCCATTAGGATATCATGTCTCCTGCTTGTTGGGCGGAACATGACGTGTGCCCTCTGCTTCCAACTGGCCCAAGGGACCAGACAAAGGTGAGTTTTAGTCCCAGCCTAACATCATTGACAAGAGATGGGCTGCACTGCCTTGTTCACTGGTGGTGAACCTATGGTTGTGCCAAAGAGGGTACTCCTAGACCAGTGATGGGCAGTCTTGGCCCTCCAGCTGTTCTTGGACTTCAATTCCCAGAAGCCTAAGTCAACACTCCTGCTGATCAGGGCTTCTGGGAATTGAAGTCCAAGAACAGCTGGAGGGCCAAGACTGCCCATCACTGCACTAGACCTATCTGTTGGCATGGACACTGTCACTTCCTCCCTCCCCCAGCACAGAGGTTGCCCCGCCCCTCTGCCCAGCAGTCCAATGGGAGCGCTTCCTTCTCCCCCCCCAGCACAGAGTCCACCCCACCAACTCTGTTTGGGCACTCGGTAAAGGTTCGCCATCACTGTCCTAGTTAGATGGCTTAAGCTGTTGGATATTGAATGGAAACGTCTCTTTCCCCTCCTGCACTGGGTTGATGATTGCTGGGCTCGACTCTGGTAGAGTAGCTTCTGTTGCATTTACAGTCAGATAGATCAAGGCAGACACGCCTCCTGTTTTAAGGACGAATTCTTCCGTAAGCGTTGGATCAGTGTCTCCTCCTTGTGAAGATGGGTTTTTTGGGACGCTCCGGCCCATCTATCTCTTTCTCCCCCCATCGCTTCTCCCCATCTCTCTATAAATGCATGTAGGAGCAAAGGGAAAGGGTCTACAGCCAGATGTTTACATGTCCCTTGCTCTTAATTGCTCTAACGCTACAATGCATGGAGCCGTTGGGAACCTTTGTTTGCGGTATTGTGTGGGCCTCTTGGACTGATGTAAAAATGTAAAAGAAAAAGGGAGATTAAAATAGACACGCTGGACATGAGTCAGAACTTGAAACCTTTCCAAAGGAGTTCGGCTCTGTAGGGACATGAGAGGAACATGATGACTCGCTCTTGGAAACAGGCTTTTGACAAGGCTTTCTCTCCCCCCCCTCTCGTTCTTCTTACTCCACTTTGCTTCTTTCTCAAAACCGAGCTGTGTGTGTTTGTTTCAGGCAGCGGTGTTGCTTCGTTGGCAGCTCTCAGAGGCAATATTGCTTTCTTGAGCTCGGGTAATAGTTAATAATTTTCCTTGGACCGAGAGCGGGCGGAGCACTTGCTTGTTGGGTTGCATTTCTAAAATTGACTTTGCACCGCCAACGGGGACAAACCTAACACAAAACAAGCAGAGCATTTTTAAAAATCCCCCGCACATGCATGTGCTATGAAGAGAGTGGGCAGAAATGGCAGGCCACATAGGTGAGGTTTAGTCATTCCCTCTTCCACCAAGTTTGTTAAATTATTTCCCCTTCCTACCAGAAAGAGCCTCCTCAAAGATTGTGGTATTTTCAAACCACAATCGGGCATACCCTGGCAATGGCCACCTTGTGTTGCCAGCTAATCTTTCTCACACTAAGTCAGGCGAGAGGAACAGCAGAATGAACTCCTCAAAAGGTGCCTTCATTTTGGCAGCTTCACGTCTGGCCTAGACACCAAAGAAGAAGAAGACCATTTAAGATGTAGCTAAAGATGGGCGAAGGGACTGCAGTGGCTGAAGAGGTTAAGACACTGAACTTGACGACTGGAAGGTCGGAGTTCGATTCCTGAGTACCGCATGACGGAGTGAGCTCCTGTCATCTGTCACAGCTCCTGCCAACCTAGCAGTTCGAAAGCAAGAAATTGCAAGTAGATAAATAGGGACCACTTCGGTGAGAAAGGTAAACAGCATTCCATGCACGCCAATGTCCAGTCTTGCCTGCCACATGTCCATGGAAACATCTGCAGAAGCAGGCTATGAAACAGAGATGAGCACTGAACCCTAGAGTCGAATACGACTGGATTTCTAGCAAGGGTGACCTTTACCTTTACCTTTAAAGATGGGTGAGAATTTAATTTTGGCTTTTTGACAAAATCAATAAGAGAAGGAGGTGGTTTCTTTTAATGTGGGAGAAACAAAGCATGCTATATGTACAGTACATACAGCTAATTTAGACCTTTAGTTTGGAATGCTTGACTTGTAATGAATTTCAAGGAACAGAGTTTCCTACAATGAAGGGGTGGCTGTGAGAAAGGTGCAATAAAGTAATTTAATATGTTGGAGCGAAGGCTCACTGTGGGTGCAATATTATCCAGCTCTTGCCGTTTTTAAGGTGAGTTTTAGCAATTTTGAAGGGTATTTTCAGAGCAGTGTTTCAAATGTGAGAGCATCTCTCACCCATGCAAACCCTTTTCTTTGAAAAAAGAAAAAGCAGAAGTAACAAAGATGCTATGCCTGATACAATGAATTACTGCTTCAAGTACTGTAATTATAACAAATAGTGGCAGTGAATTGGGTTTATTTTTTAGTCCTAGAAGAGTCAGTAGTGGAAACAAATTGCTTCTTTTGCAGGTTATTTTTACAAAGTAGCTTGACAACCTTTGGTGGGGAAAAGGGGCCATTTATGCGGATTTCTCTGAGCATAGATGCTGCCACTTCAAGCCCATGCATATTTGGCGTGCAGTATTTGGCTCCACCTGGAGAAACTGCCCCCCATTCAGTGGTTCCCAACCTAAGGCCACCCTTTTGAAGCTTTTGGGACAAAATGGCCAACCCCATCATGCAGTCAGGGCAAAATGTCCGTCTGGCCCTTGAAGCTGACTGAGAGAGCGTGAACCGGCTCCTGGCTTGAAAAGGTTGGGAACCCCTGCTTTATATTATCCATTTCCCCTTCTTTCTCTCTATGTGAAATGAATCCTGAACTTGATTCTCTACTTCCGCAAAACCTTCGCTCTCTCCCCCTCAATTTTTTTTTAAAAAGAGGGGGATTGATTTCCAAATTCCTTGCCTATGGGGAGCGTCCTTTGGGCACTGGCCCACCCGACTGTAGCCAACTGGCAAGTCCGGCCTTTCTCAGACAAGACCTGAGGGTTGGGTGGCTTGGATGCTGTCAAGATTGAGCCAACAGGAAAAATAAAAATCCTATTTTGGGAAAAGCAGCCAAATGGCTGTGGAAGGCCTTGCCAGGATTGTTGGAAATTCCCTGCCAGATAACCTCCTTTTACTCTAGCGGAGAAGAGAGTCGTCAACAGATTGAGAGAGCTGGAGATGTCCCAAACGATTGTTTCTTACGAATAATTGGAAGCCCATTTTGTTGCTGCAAAAAAATAATAACAATACTGCAAAAGAATACTGTGCAGTTCTGGTACTTTTCACTTGGCGCAAGCATTTATGGACTGGCGCCCAGTCTTTTGGATTTAATGGTTCTTCGTAGTGGGGCAATAGCAATTACCCTCAGCAATTGTACTTAGGAATGACACTTAGGCTTAGTGCCCTCTCTGGGCAGTTCACAAGTTAATGAGCATTTGGCCCCCAACACGCTGGAAGGCTGAGTCAACCTTGATCACCGTCAGGTTCGAACTCAGAACGTTTTGGCTGAACTACAGCAGTTTAACCACTGAGCCGCCAGGGCTCTGTGGCTTTATGTCTATACCTTTGGTTTTTCCCGTGGGCCATTAAAAAAGAAAATTGGCTAGCACTGGAGATTATGCGTCTCCTGGCTAAGACCATAGCTGTCAAGTATCCCTTATTGGGCAGGAAAACCCCTTATTTTACCCTCTTTCCTGCTGTCATCCCGTATTAATTAGACTGCAATGCCCTATTGCCACCATTGGAGGGCAGCACAGGCTAAGCATAGCTGTCAAGTATCCCTTATTGGGCAGGAAAACCCCTTATTTTACCCTCTTCCCCACCGTCATCCCTTATTAATTAGACTGCAATGCCCTATTGCCACCATTGGAGGGCAGCACAGGCTAAGCATAGCTGTCAAGTATCCCTTATTGGGCAGGAAAACCCCTTATTTTACCCTCTTTCCTGCCATCATCCCGTATTAATTAGACTGCAATGCCCTATTGCCGCCATTGGAGGGCAGCAAAGGATAAGCATAGCTGTCAAGTATCCCGTATTGGGCAGGAAAACCCCTTATTTTACCCTCTTTCCCACCGTCATCCCTTATTAATTAGACTGCAATACCCTATTGCCACCATTGGAGGGCAGCACAGGATAAGCATAGCTGTCAAGTATCCCTTATTGGCCAGGAAATTTCCCTTATTTCCAAATCCAAAACTTGACAGGTATGGCTAAGACCTGTGTTGAGGGAATATTGTCAAGTGTCTTAAGGTGGCTAACAGGCTGTGGAACAGGGTCAAAACTTGAGACCAAAGCACAACTCAGGACCCAAGGCAGGGTGAGCTGATAGCCAAGACTAGTGTAGATTAAACTCAATAGCCTGGCTCCAAAGTTTATT
This sequence comes from Bradypodion pumilum, assembly GCA_035047305.1. Classification (NCBI taxonomy): domain Eukaryota; kingdom Metazoa; phylum Chordata; class Lepidosauria; order Squamata; family Chamaeleonidae; genus Bradypodion; species Bradypodion pumilum. The sequence goes on from JAWDJD010000015.1 coordinate 12,623,411, forward strand.
TGGCCTTGTAGAACTGATTTTGCAAAGATACCTGATGTGAAGCATAAAAAAAAAGCTTCCCAACAAATTCTGGATTCCGAAATAATTGCAGGAGTTCAAAATCCAAAGAGTAGACGAAGGAACAAGGATCCAGCATCCTGGCCTAGTCCAAACTTCCCTTCCTTCTTCCTTCTCTCTCCATCTCTCTTTTCCTTCCTTCCTTATTTGTTTCCTTTTGTTCACACCCGAAACAGCCCGTTCCCTGAGTTTTCTTTTCTTTTCGAAAGAGGGCAGGAGAGAACAACTTCTTCAGAGACAAGCAGAAGATAAATAGCTGAAAAGCCATCTGTGCAGAAATGCCAGCCAAGTTGTTCCTAACCTTCTCTCCCTACGACTCCGTTGGCCGGTCTGGAACCCAGCAGTGCCCAGCTGGGAAGCTGCTTCACTTGACTGTTTGCAAGGATGCCCCAGAAACCTTGGGATCGCCCGACACTTAATGTCTCCTTGCTAATGTGTGTCACCCCCGGCAGGAGAAAGGCAAAGAATTGCTGAGCTAAAATGTTAAGAATGTGAGCTGTCTTGATAATTTATTTGCCCTTTCTTTCTCCAAGAGAACATAAGAAGGGCCATCGGGGACTTTAGAACCCTGTATTGGGAGGGACTGCCAGTGGCTTAGTGGTTAAGATGCTGAACTTGGAGACCTGAAGGTTGGGAGGTCAGCAGTTGGAGACCCGAGTACTGCACGACGGAGTGAGCCCCCGTCGTGTCTCCCAGCTCCTGCCAACCTAGCCATTTGAAAACAAGAAAGTGTAAGTAGATAAATAGGTACCAAACCTGGCTACCTTCAGCTGCCGCCCTAAGTTTCTCCGTGTATCCTTGACCCAAAATAGCCATAGACAGACCAGCTGAACTGGGTCTTGAAAGCCTCTCTGGCTCTCCAGGAGATGGGAGGGAGGTTTGATCAGCTAATTGGCAAGAGCAAGACCCCCGGCTCAAAGGTGGCACCTGGGCTTGGGCAAACTGGATGGGAGGCCAAATTAACGATGGCATTGACCTTACTGCAGAAATCCCGTCGGGCTTGACTGGGAGTGCTGCAATGTTACAAGAAAGAAGCCTGAATCTAGTCCAGCCGACAGAGAACAGGTCTGTGTGATCGACACTGTGGGATATACTCTACGCCACGAGATCTGCTTGCAAGATGAGAGTGCTTAAGTTCGAGTACTGTAGTTGGATGGCATCTCTACAGAGGCAGGGGTTACTTTAAAGCTGCCGGTTGGTTTTGTGACAATGGATAATGCAATTGCTCTTGCCCATCTGATTAAGAAATACGGAGAAGCCAGAAGAAAAGGATATTTGTATGTTGCCTGCCTGATTTGAAGGTTGCCTTTGAGTATATTGAGTGGGATGCATGACTTAGGACATTTTGAAGACCTAATCTCTCTCAGGGATCATAAAGTGTTTTTTTTTGGGGGGGTGCACGTGTGGTTAGGGCTGAGATAGATACAGGGCTTCTTTTTACCGGTTTAACCTCCTTTATCTGATCTGCTGTTAAGCAAAAGCCAATAGAGAAAGAGCAGTTTGTGTGAGGGTTTGATCTTGGGTATAGTTGTTCTCTCAGTTTGATTTTTCTAATTGTGATGCTATTCCTGGACCTAAAGTAAAGACCCAACTCCAGCTGATATTATGCCAACCAAGAGTAGATTCATGTTGACCCATGTTTACTCAGTATGTGGGACTGCGGTGGCTCAGTGGTTAAGACGCTGGACTTGACAACCAGAAGCAGTTCAAGACCCGAGTACTGCGTGATGGAGTGAGCTTCCGTCTCTGTCTAAGCCCCTGCTAACCTAGCAGTTTGAAAGTAAGAAATTGCAATTAGATAAATAGGTACAACTTCGGTGGGAAGGTAAACAGCATTCCCTGTCTAGTCATGCAAATGCAGACAGCGCTGGCTCTTTGGCTATAAACAGAAATGAGCACCGAACCCTAGACTCGGATACTATTAGCTTTCGAGCAAGGGCCACCTTGTCTTTGATCTTATTTGCCAAAGACTGAATAAACTAGTACCTCTGATTTTTTTTGCAGCTAGGTTGGTTAGTACGGAGACTGGTTAGGGGCTGGTTGGGAATACCAAAGCTCTCTAAGGTAGGTCTAGGATAGGAAAGGATCCTTCTTGATTCGCTGGAAGCTGGCAGTACTGGATGAGATGAACCGACCCAGTCATAAGCCAAATTCGTATTTACAGTTTGTCACGTTGCTGCTGCATGTGTGGGTGTTGTGATGTGCGACCTGCGTATCTGTTGTGTCGGGACTTAGTTAACCAATGGTACCCTTTTCCCGATGGGTGGGTGAGTTTGTATGTACGAGCCATCATGGTGGTGCGTAGTGGGTCGGGCTGGTGGTTTACATGGCACTGTTTCCATAAGACTTTAGTGTGTATGTGTGAGTGTATGTGTGTGTGTGTGTGTGGCAGGAAGTTGGTTCCTTGCTCTTCTTCATTCTATCGCATCAGCATACAATTCCTGTTGTTAACCAGCTTGAGTATCAGCCTTGATGGGAAGACCAGGCGACAATCTGTGAATAGACGATTACTGAGGGCCAGCAATCTCCGTGGTTTAGTTATTTGGCTGCGGAGTTGGGTTCCCCATTCTTGACATAGTCTAGACTCAGTGATTGATAAGGTCCCTTCCAACTCTGCAGTTTTAAGATGACGATGATTATTTTTAATTATACGTGATTAGTATATCTGTTGCTCTTGATAGCTTACCAAAAGAAACAACTTTGCTTTGTTATTTAAAGCCAGACAACATGTTCTAACATCTTGCGCTTAGCTCCTCCATGCACAATGTACTACCCTCCCCTCTTTTCCATCACTTCAGGGCTTTCCTGGCGATTTTGGGGAGCGTGGACCTCCTGGCATTGATGGGAACCCAGTAAGTTAAACAGAATTCTCTCCGGGTTTTATACTTATTTCTCAGTTAACTGTTGCACTTTGATGGTGTGTGTGTGTGTGTGTGTGTGTGTGTGTGTGGTGGTTGTTCGGTGAGCCTTGTGGCCAAAGATGAAAGGGTGAACAAACTGCTCATGCTCCTTAGCATTTCTGTTAAATATCTGCAGGGATTTAATAGCAAGCTGTTCTGTAGGGAACCCTGGCCATCCCTGTCTCAATATTGCAGGGGTTCCTGAGCCAAGGCCTGTGGGCCGATCTGGCCCATCTTGCCATTTTATGTGCCCCACCCCCACCCCTTCAAGGGCATTTGAGAAACAAAATGTCTGCCCCTTTGGAGCTGTTGGGACAACCCCCATCATGCCGGCAGGGCAAACTGGTCATCCAAATACAAATCGAATGAATACAAATCAAATAAATCAATCAATCCGGACCTCGAAGCTGACTGAGAGAGCATGACCCAGCCCCTGGCTTGAAAAGGTTGGGAACCACCACGTCTGTTGCCCTTTCCCTCAAATCATGTTTGACCTTACAGCATTGTCCTGAAAACTGAATCCCACCAAGAACTCTAGTTTGCTTTTTGGAAAGTTTTTTCTGGGCTCCGCTGAAGAATCCAGCGTCCCATAATATGATTTCCCAAGCAGAAAACACACTTTGCTTTGGAAATTGTTGTGTGTTGTTTCTTTTTAAAATGACACACAACATTTTTTAAATGGAGAGGCATGGGCATATTTTAAGAAGCGTCGTTTGTTGGGTTCAGGAGAAAAGTCACAGATGGAGTGAATCCCAGCAAAGGGGAAGCTCGCCCGGAACCAACGCTGAGTGTGTGGGCAGGAATGCATCCCAAAACCCATGGGAATGGATGCTTCGGTTTTGATATGCCCATTTGAGGTCCCAATTTACTTCTCCTTCTGCCCCGAATGTGGGTGGTTCATATTATCCACATCAGGCCAGCTTGTGGTGGAAGCATTCAACTTCCTGTGGGCTTCTCCTACGATGCCAACACTAGCAGAACGACTGGAAGGTGAAACTTCATTTCTTTGCAACAAAGATAACTTCTGGATCATACTCCTTCTTCTGTAGGCTTGGGAGGAAAATAACACAAGGCGATCATGCTTCTACATGCAGCTTCTCCGGTGGCTCAGTGGGTAAGGCGCTGAGCTTGGAGGCCGGAAGGACGGGGTTTGATACCTGAGAGCTGCACAATGGGGGACACGAAAGGAGCCTTAATTGGGCATCCCCTGCAAAAAAAAAATTCCTTTCAACCCAGAGAAATCTCTGACATGAAAACACACCACCCCACAGCGCCTAGTGCACTCTCTGGGGGCTTCACAAGTTAATTAGCATGGTGCCTTCATTATAACATGTTTGGTCCTTATTTGACCCAACCTCAGAAGGAGGGAAGGCTGAGTCAACCTTGATCTCTGGTCAGGATTGAACTCACAATCTTTTGGTTGCAGGGCAGCAGTTTAAACCCTGAACCACCAGGGCTCAAGGTTCTTTAGTCCCTCTTCTGTTTTGGAAACAAGCTAGTTGCCTTTTCTTTGTTTTTTAAACCTGGCCTTCAAAGATGCTTCCACAGATTGGGTTAGAAATGAGACCTTGGGTTGGTAGGAAGAAGACGAACCAAGAAGCATGAAACCAATAACAAGAATTAGAATATCTATCTATCTATCTATCTATCTATCTATCTATCTATCTATCTATCTATCTATCTATCTATCTATCTATCTATCTATCTATCTATCTATCTATCTATCTATCTATCTATCTATCTATCTAATTTCCTTCCTTCCTTCCTTCCTTCCTTCCATCCCTCTATCTATCTATCTATCTATCTATCTATCTATCTATCTATCTATCTATCTATCTATCTATCTATCTATCTATCTATCTATCTATCTATCTATCTATCTATCTCGTTTCCTTCTACCTATCTATCTAATTTCCTTCCTTCCTTCCTTCCTTCCTTCCTTCAATCTATCTATCCATCTATCCACCCACCCAGTCAAACCTCAACATAAGAACAGCATGTCTTAAGGAAAACTCAAAATACATCCGGAAATCTTGGGGTGGGGGTGGGGGAATCAGGTTTGAGACACAAAATTTTAATAGGATTTTTCCAATATACAAATTTCAATGCATTCCTATGGGAAATGGCATTCAATGCATCCCTATTGGAATTCAAAATAAAGAATTTTTCGAGATACAACCAACCTCGAGGAATGAACTAAATTCGCATGTAGAGGTTTGACTGTGTAATAAAAATGCAAACGGCCCTCTTGAAATCCTCAGCTCCCCGTTTCCTTGAGAGTAGGTTGTAGAAAGGTCTTTTGCACCGTCTCTGTGTGGTTCAAGGCTAGAAATGCAAGTTGTCTTTTCTTGACCTCGCTTCCCACCCTCTTTATGGTGACTGTTGACCTTCAGTCTCATCTTAGGAAGAAGGAGAGTTTGCATTTTGCATTTCCATCTTGGGGAGGGGGGGGGGGATCCAGAAAAATAAAATGCCTGTCTTCCCATCTCTTGCTTTCTGCTTCTCCTTCAGCCTTCCTTCTCCATCACCCTCCTCCTGCTCCCCCCCCTCCGAAGTACACAGTGAAATCCTTTCTTTTTCCTGTCTGTTCCCGGGAGGGGAAGCCGGTCCTGTTTGCACTGCTGTGACTGGCCGCACGGAAGAACAAGCATCCTTGTGTCTGAAGAAGGAGCCCCTGCTTCTTTTCATTTTTTACAAGCTCACTGGAGATGGAAGGGAGGGCGAGATTGACCGGGCTAGGGTGGGACATCTCTTTCCATCCTTCCCCCGTAACTTTCCCCTCGAGCTCTCCCCAGACTGAGACCACTTTTTCAGCCTCTCATACATCGACGCAAAAGAGCCCTAACTGTGTCCAACTTCCCTTTTTTCCTTCTAGGGAGACGTGGGACTCCTAGGTCCTCCTGGAGTTACCGGGCTCATTGTAAGTACTGAGAAGTCAGGTGGGCCTCTCTTCTTATTTGGGGTGTGGGTGTCATCTTGGGGTTCTTGAAGGCTCTTTAGCTCTTCCCCCAAGGGGGCAGTTATGGCCACGTAGAAACGGCTAGCCTTTATTTAGCCCCATTGCATTTGGCACCAAAGGAATGGAGAGGTTCAGAGGGGGACGGTGTGAACTTTGGCAGTCTTTCTGGTGCTAAACAGGAGTGAAGATATAGGGTGACCACTGGAGAAGGAGAAGGAGATGGAGAAGACATCTCTTGTGCTTTTAATGGTTGGCTGGACAAAGGAAAGGAGGGACTCTCTTTTCCCACCCAGTCGTTAAAGTTACAGGAGCTTTTTCCTCCGTTTCACATGGATGTGAGACAGGGGATTCAGGTATTCAGTACTATCAAAGCTCTCTGTACCTGGGTGTTATCTGACAGGTGACTATCAACTATTTGCAAGCAATGGTGCCACCAGGACAACAAGACCTTTGGGTTGGATTCCTGGAAAGGATGCAAAGCGGAGAGTGAAGAGGAATGAAATTGCAGCGTATTTTTTTGGAGCAAGTGATGTGAATACACATAATCATCTAAAGTAGAGGTCAGCAAACATAGCTCTCCAGATGTTCTTGGACTTCAATTCCCAGAAGCCCTGATTGGCAGCAGTGCTGACTTGGCCTTCTGGGAATTGAAGTCCAAGGACACCTGGAGAGCCAAGTTTGCTGACCCCTGACCTAAACAGATCCTCCTTCCCCCAGTAAGGCCATTAAATCCAGTGTCTAAAACCGTGTAGCTGACAGGTTTGTGGCAAGAAAGCCCCATCCCAGACCTTCTGCATGGGAGGCCGCATGCCAAAAGATGCCGTCCTGTTGAGATTTCATACTCAGCCCTGTTATGTTGCCACCTGAGGCTGAAAAATTCCCCATTGCCAAGAGAGAGGGGGGAAAATACAATAATATCACAGCAAATAAGGTTCTTTCCCTTTAATAGCATCTTAGATCTGCAGCCAGAGGCAGCTTCCTCCACCTAATGGTAGGGCTCTTATCTTGCTCTTTTGGAAAGACCTTGCAGCTGGTGCTCAGCTCCACATATCTGATGATGATGATGATACCGATATGTTATATCCTAGATTTCTTGTCGTATGCTTAGGACAATGTTTATGGCTCTTGCACACCATTTTAGCCTTACCAAAAAAGCCTATGATAAAAGTTAGGCTGAGGGCCAGACCATACCTTGAAGATACTGTATAGTAATTAAAGGTAGCCAAGCATTAGAGGATGCAAATCTATTATCATTATCCCGTGGATGATATTTAGTCAGATCTTTGCAACTGAGAAACACCCACTGACTTTTCCTGCCCTCTCAGGATTCCCTCTCTAGTCTAGTGTTTCCCAACCTTTGGACTTCAATCCCCAGAAGCCTAAGTCAAATCCCCAAAACACTGATCAGCCAATGGCCTGACCGAGGCTTCTGGGAATTGAAGGCCCCCCGTGAGGCATGGGCCCCACATTGGGAACCACTAGTTAAGCCTGTATAAAACACTGCCTCTTTCCAGGTCAGCTGAATTCCCAATTTCCTGTTCTTGATCTTCTTGAACCAAGGTCCCAATGACCTCTTCCTATATTGGCATATTTGGGGACTGCGATGGCTTAGTGATTAAGATGCTGAACTTGATGACTGGAAGGTCGGCAGGTCAGGAGTTCGAGACCTGAATGGCGGAGCGAGCTCCCGTCTCTGTTCCAGCTCATGACAACCTAGCAGTTCGAAAGCAAGACATTGCAAGTAGATAAATAGAGACCACTTTGGTGGGAAAGATAAAAAGCATTCCATGCACTCCGGTGTCTAGTCCTGCCTGCCACATGTCCATGGAAATGTCTCCAGACGCAGACAGTGCTGGCTCTTTGGTTGTAAACAGAGATAAGCACTGAAGCCTAGAGTCGGATATGACTGGCTTTCGAACAAGGGTGACCTATATTAACATTTGCCATTTGCCCACCAGTAGCCAGAATATCCTGCTTTTAGGCAATCTCTTGACCAGCTTCCATGGAGTGCACCTGTTCTTGAAAAGGACATTTCTCATGCATGATGGCGCATCATGTTGTGATGTTCCACAACATTAAAAAAAAGGATATGCAAGAAGACTAGGAATGGGCGAACCCTTCGTCTTGGCTTTCCCCGCTTATTTTTTGCCATTGCAATTTCCAGTTCTTTCTTAACCTTCTGAACAAAATTTAAGGTGCGGGGTTTGGGCAGTCGCCAAAATGCCTAAGCTTGACTTCTGTGCTTTCTTCCCGCTACCAGGGCGATATGGGTGCGATCGGACCATTGGGCTTTCCGGGACTGAAAGGATTGAAGGTAAGTCTGGTTCTTGAGAGAGAAAGAGTCAGGATGTAGCCCAGTAGCGCAGAGTGGACGTTGGGCATGCAAAACGATTCCCAGAGTCCATGGCAGGGGTTCTCAACCTTTTCAAGCTGAGGGCCAGCTCACGCTCCCTCAGACAGCTCCAGGGGCCGGATGGCCATTTTGCCCTGCCTGCCACACATGGCACTTCCAGGCGTGGAAGAGGTGGTGGATGGGTGAGCACATGAAATGGTGTCGTGGGCCTCATCCAGCCCCCGGGCTGTAGGCTGAGAACCCCTGGTCTATGGCCTGCATCACCGTTTGCAAAAAACAACAACACAGCATCTACATTTGTCTTGTCTTGAGAAGGAAATAGCCTTCTTAGTTATAGTTCCCAAGCTGAAAAACACTCCCCTTCCCCTCTACCAAAGTCTATGCTCCCGTTATTCTGCTCTTTTGGATTTCCTGATTAATTTTAATTGGCTGACCCCCCCCCCCACTCCCCAAGAATGTCTTTGCCGATTTCACCGACCTGTTTTTGTTACGATTTATTTATTTAATCACATTTATATCCCGCCCCAAGATCACCCCTGGCAGCTTGCAAGAGTTAAAAACAGCTAGATCAAACACTGACATTAAAAAAAAAATGCCACACACAAAGCCAAACACAATGCAACAATTTTTAATTGTTGTTTATAATCCATTTGTTTCTGCTCTGTTTGCACAAGTTCCTGGATGCTTGCAAAGATGAAAGGCAGTTTTAAATATATTTGAGTAAATATACAATGCATGTGTGCAGCCTATCCAGTGTTTTCATCATGTCTGTCCTTGAGTCCGTGGAGAAAGTCCCAGGCTGTCTCTCTTTCCCCTCTTTGTAGCTAGAACTGGAAGCGACTTGGAGGAAAATCATTCCAGACTTTCTTTCTCTCTTTCTCTCGGTTCTTTTTGTTCAATAAGTTTTCCAATACGTTTATAGCAGGGGTTCCCAACCTAAGGACCACAGGACAGATCCACTGCTGGTGCCATTTCATGTGGCCCCCAACCCCTCCAAGGGCATTTGAAAAACAAAATAGCCACCCCTTTGAAGCTGTTGGGACAAAATGGCCACCCCCATTGTGCAGGTAGGGCAAAATGGCCATTCGGCCCTTGAAGCTGACTGAGATCGCGTCACGCGGCCCCCGGCTTGAAAAAGGTTGGGAACCCTTGATTTATAAGCATTGATATTCGGAACAAGAACAGTATGTTTGAAAGCTGATCAACCCCACCAATGACGCCCCGAACAGTCCTACTACATTTTAATTGTACATTTCAAATTGTGTTCCATGCCAAGTTTTACCTATTACGTATCCAGTCCGGTGTTATTGTTTCAATTTTAAATCATTTTCTATGCAACGTTTTGCCTACTAGGTACCCAACCTCAATACCTGCCAATTTTATTGTGTCGATTTTAATTACCGTGTGCATGTTAAGTCCTTGTTTTTACTGTTTGTTCTTCTTCTTGTCGTTGTCGTTAGGGGCTGATGGGAAATCCCGGAGAACACGGACTGAAAGGTGATAAGGTGATCTGAATATTCCCTTATTGTACTGTTGTTGTTTCTTCGCATGCCCTCTCCAGTTTCTTCATACCATGCCCTTGTCCCCAACATGATGTTTCCTTTCCTTTCTTCTTCCTCCACTTCTTTGACTCATTAGCCTTCCCTTCATCATTTTTCTCTGATTTTCATCATTTTCTCTCTCTCTGGGTCTCCTGGAACATATTGATGTACTCTTTATCCCAGTGTCTAACCTTACCAAAACTGAACCCTCTTGTTTCTTGATAATGTCTTAGAGGATGCTGATGTAACACTCTGAAGTTTATTAATGTGGTCTCGGCTGTTGGGTAGAAATTGGTGGCAAAAATAAGTGGAATTGCTTGAGGACAGATGTGACGGCGCTAGGGAGCGCTAGCGCTAGCAGTGACACTTGTCATCCCACCCCATATAAGTGCTTAGTGCCCTCTCTGGATGGTTCACAAGTTAATGAGCACTTTGCCCCCAACATGCTGGGCACTCATTTTACTGACCTTGGAAGGATGGAAAGCTTTGAATCAGCATTGAACTCACAACCTTCTGGCTGTTTAACTGTGCCTCCAACATAGTCAGGCTTTGGGGGAATGAAGCCTCAGTGATTTTTGACCCCAACATGCCGGGTCCTCAGTGTTGAGGAAAGACTCGGCCGGCTTCCAACCCACTTGGCTTTTGCACAAGGAATGAGAAGAGGCTCTCCCATCCACCCCCATTGCCTCAGGCAGCAAACTGTCTTGGGACAGCAACAGCATGGCAGTCCATCTCTCCCCCCCCCCTCACTCTGCTCTGTTTCTGTTTCTCGTTCTCTCTGTTTGCTGGAGCTCAGCAACCTTTCTGAATTATTAACTCGAATCAGATGAGCGTAGCTTTGCTGGACCTAACTTATTCCATCTGCTGTTTTCTTGCTGACTTGCAAAGGTCTGCGAGAGAAGGAAATTCTGGGTTTTGAGGGCATCCCACATCCTGCTTGGCAAAGGCTGGCGTCTCTGTCCTCCTGTCAGGGCTCTGGGGGAGCTTTTGTTCAGTGTGCCTACAACCAAGAGTTTTGCTGGCAGAGAAATCACCCCTTTCCTTTGCTGATGTCTCCAACTCATGACTACCACTATTACTCTCCTCCTTCTCCTCCTCTGGTGGAAAAATTGCTTTTTTTGGTTGGGCTACCATTCCCAGAATCTTCTACAGAGATGAACACAAACAGCTGCCTTTGATCCCATCACTGGGAACTATTTATCTGGCCATCCCCGTCATGGTGCATTTCGCCTTTGCTTTGTTAGCGCAGAACCACCACCACCACCACCACCACCACCCCAAACACCTGTCTCACTCAGAAACCCTGTTCTGATCTTTTGCCACCAATTCTGAACTGAAAACAGCCCTAAATGTGACACTTCCTCTATGTAGTCAAAGCAAAGAATTTCCCAGTCTCCTGGACATAGGATTTGCCCTTGACAGGACATCTCTTGTAACTTTCTTTGGTGATATGTACTCAGGGTGAGCAGGGACTGCCGGGTGTTCCAGGAGACGACGGATTCCAGGGGGACAAGGTAACTAATTTTATTATCCCTTCCACGTTTGTACATGGGGACTGCGGTGGCTTAGTGGTTAAAATGCTGAACTTGACAACTGGAAGGCCGGCAGGTCAGCAGTTCGAGACCTGAGTGCTGCACGATGGAGTGAGCTCCCGTCATCTGTCCCAGCTGCTGCCCACCTAGCAGTTTGAAAGCAAGAAATTGCAAGTAGATAAATAGGGACCACTTCGGTGGGAAGGTAAAGAGCATTCCGTGCACTCTGGTGTCTAGTCATGCCTGCCACATGAAGGCAGAAACATCTGAAGAACGCAGACAATGCTGGCTCTTTGGCTATGAAACAGATGAGCACTGAACCCTAGAGTCAGACACGACTGGCTTTCAAGCAAGGGCGACCTTTCCCTTTCCCTAGCTCAGAGAGTTGGGTATCTGGCTGCGAAGCCAGAGGTTGGGTGTTCAATTCCTCACTCTACATCTTACTATGTTTGTATAAATGTTGGTGCATAAATACTAGTGTTTATTCCCATTCCCTCATGCAAGATCCTTGCATTTGTAATCCAACTTTCTACCAAATATATGTTTCCAAATTATTTCTTGTATTCCATACAGAAGCTTTATGGGGGTGGTTCCCTAACCTTGCATCCCCAGATGTTCTTGGACTACGCTTCCCAGAAATCTCTGCCAGCACAGCCAAGGGTGAAGGCTGCTGGGAGTTTCAAGAACATCTAGTGATCCAAAGTTGCGGAACTACTGCGCAAGCGATTTTGCATTTTGCACATGCATTTATTGCAAAGTTAACTGATGAATGGATTAGCTGCAAATAAGATTCTTCTTTTTTTTTTAACAAGGTGAGAGCTGTGCAAAAATTGCTCCCTTAGGCCACGGCTGATCATAGGACCTGGTTTTTCTTCCTAATGTTTATCCCCGGCGTGATTGTTTCTTCTTAACTGTGTTAATTTAAGACTAGGAGGGCTAAGCCGTTAGATCAGTGATGGTGAACCTTGGCACTCCAGCTTACTTTGTTTCGGAAGTGGTGTTCCTCAGGGTCAGGTTTATAGCTTGACTGAGAAACAGTGCTGTAAATTGTGAAATTTCCTTATGCAAAAATATAGGCAGCTGGCTTGATTCACAGCAAGTTCAGGAAGGTTTCAGCTTTGCCTGGCTCCTGTCTGCACTCACTGTAAAGATAAGAGTTAAAACCAGAGTAAATGAGGACGTTTACATGGAGGCAGACGACATCGGGATAATCCTTGTGCTATCCAAAAGTCCCAAACAGTATTTCAACCTTGTCAATTTCTATCTAAGGCAGGGATGGCGAACCTTTGGCACTTCAGGTGTTCTTGGACTTCAATTCACAGAAGCCCATGTCAGCACTCCTGCTCATCAGAGCATCTGGGAATTGAAGTCCAAGAACAGCTGGCGTGCCAAGGTTCGCCATCACTGATCTAACGGCTTAGCCCTCCCAGTCTTAATTTAATCTTTTCTGGAACCACTTCTCTCCCTGTTTTTCAGGGTAGCCAAGGTTTGCCTGGAATGGCAGGTATTCGAGGGAAGCCTGGACCTATGGTAAGCAAAAGCAGTTTTTTAGTGGTTAGATCAGGGTCGGGCTACCAAACAAGCCTATATTTATCCTACCTGCATTTACGTGTTTTTCTTTGTGTTTGATTCTTTGAAGGGAGGCGCAGGTGACAAAGGAGCCAGTGGATTTCCAGGCCCGCCAGGCCCGGAGGTACGCTCTGATTTCAATCCTGCTGCTTCCTTCGGAGACTGACAGTCGATCTTTTGGTTGCTTTGCTTCCATGTCTCCTGTCCTCAACAACTTCTCCTCCTACTTCCTCTTCCTCCTCCTCCACCATCATATCCGAATCCAAATATTGGCGATCCTCATGGCAATCAGCCATGAAGACTATCCTGAGAGTATAATGCTGGGGCCTTTCATCTGCTTTCTGCATCACGGCATGACCACCCATACCACTGATCCAGGTCCATGAGTCACTTTCTGGTCCTGAGTCCTTTTGGCATGCAAAGTCCTCATCATCATCCCCAGTTCAGGAGTGATGAAGCTGCTGCCCTCCATCAAGAGGGATTCAAGCAGAATTTAAAACTTGGGGACCATCACTCTTCACCACCCAAGGCCGTTAGTCCTCAGGGTAGTCGGGTTAGTTAACCGCTGACTAACACTCGGCATTGAGTCGCTGGCAGTAGGGTCTACTCTATTACCATAGCAGGATAACCTGGCCAGACAGTTTTCTTCTTTGCCATCAGATTCAATTCTCCAGGGTCTTCAAAGAGAGACGATTAGTAGATATGAAATGGCTTCACCACGCCTGCAAAAGGAAAGCCAATTATCCTTCATAGAGATGGCTTGATAACTTGCGACAGAGGGATCTATGGGTTAGGTGGCTAATGCTGGATTCAAAGGCAGCATCTTCCTCAGAGAAAACTGGCTATGAATTGCGGGATCTGAAGTCCAAACTAGATAGAATTGTGATCTCATCCAGTGGCTCTCTTGCTTTGTGTTCCTTAAAAATAAAAATATATATGTGTGTGTGTGTATTCTTTGAGAATGGTGCTGCAAAATTGGCCAGCGAGGTCTTTCCCGTCCTCATCAGGGTTCTGGCATTTCTCTGGGCCTGGAAGATCCTCTCCTTTGAATTGCATCGTTGAGTAATCTTTCTTTTCTTTGTTAATGTTGGACCAGACTGTGCCTTTCTTTGTTTCTTTAGCTGAATGGATGGTGGACAGGGGATAGAGGGGGAGGAGAAGAAAAAGCTTGGCGCTGAAACCGCCGGCTGCCTGCGGACTAATGAGAGCATCGCCACCTTTCTGTCATGCCAAGCCTGTTTTCCTGCAAGAGCCTTGGGTTTATTTCTGAAAAGGGAGGATAGCTAACTGCTGACTCAAAACCCAGGGAGAATTGAACAGGGTTCTTCTTTATCTGTGTAGCCACAGGGGACCAGTTGGCCAACGTCAGCTCATTTCCAGCGTAGAGAAAGGAAAGAGTGTCTTTTTGGTGAGAAAGATGAGCCGCTCTCTGTGCTCATTGAAACAGCTTCACAATCCTTTCCTTTTCCTTCTTCTGCTGTATCTGGATCTAAATACCCTGTATTGGCAATCCTCATGGCAATCAGCCATGAAGACTATCCTGAGAATGTCATGCCGTGGCCTTCCATTGGCCATCCACATCACAATGTGACCTCCCCATAGTACCACAGATCCAGTTCCACGAGTCACTTCTGGTCCTGAGCCCTTTGGGCACACAAAGTCCTCCCCGTCACCCCCAAGCCTGGATGGATGAAGCTACTGCCCTCCATCTAGATGGATTCAAGTGGGGCTTAATCCACTTGGGGACCATCCTCCTTCCCAGTGGACTTCGCCACACAAGGCCGTTAGTCCTCAGGGTGGTCAGGTTAGTTAACCGCCGCCTTACGCTCAGCATTGAGTCACTGCCAGTAGGGTCTACTCTATTACCATAGCAGGAAAACCTAGCCAGACAGGAATCATTTCCTAGGAAACCTTTCTATCCTTTTGACCCCGGTCCAGAAATGGACTAGTAGTCTGCTTTCTCCTATCCTCGTGGTTCATGAAGCAAAGCAATGACACTTGTATAACCACCCCATAGCACTTAGAGCACTCTCTGGGTGGTTCACAAATTAATTAGCATTTTCTCCCCAACATGCTGGGTACTTATTTTACCAACCTTGGAAGGATGGAAGAGGTTGTGGGCTAAACATGGGCCTGAGGTTTATCCTTTAGGCTGATTAAGCCCCAGTGGTTTTAATTAAATAATAAGAATAACCAAAACTCCCTTCAGAGGCTTTGATGCTCCAGATTTCTAGTAGACAACCCTTCTGCTACGGCTTCATCATAAACATTTGTGACATGAGGACTTTGGTCACCTAATCTCTTCTCGTTTGATGCTCTCTAGGGCTTTCCAGGAGACATCGGCCCACCGGGAGAAAATGGACCTGAAGGCATGAAGGTGAGTGGGGTTGAGAAACCAACTTCAGCATTTAGTTGGCTGCAGCAAAAGGACCGAAGAAAGGAAGGAGAAGAAAGGGAGAGGAAACCTGGCCCAAACACTGGCTTCTTGGGTTTGTTTACGTAGGAATCTGCTTCCAAAAGCTGGAGTAGACCTCGTTTCCCTCTCCACTAACCCCCTGACTGTGTCTGCAACATGTCTGACGTTGTTCCCAGGGCAGTGTCTATGGCCAAGCACCTCCCGCCCTGTATGCTTCGATGGGTCCTCAGTGGCTTGGGTGTCGCTCTCCTTTTCTGAGCCTCTAGAGGCACTGAGCTTTGACGACCAGAAGGTCAGCAGATTGGCAGTTCGAGACCCGAGTGCTGTACGACAGAGTGAGCTCACAGCTCCTTCCCAGCCAACCTAGCAGTCCGAAAGCAAGAAATTTGCAAGTACTGTAGATCGATAGGTACCACCGTGGCAGGAAAAGGTTACAGCATTCTGTGCACTTTGCTATCTAGTCCTGCCTGCTATGTGTCCATGGAAAGGTCTGCAGACGCAGACAGCCCTGGCTCTTTGGCTGTGAACAGAGATGAGCACTGAACCCTAGAGTCAGATATGGCTGGCTTTCGAGCAAGGGCAACTTTGGCCTTGACTATCTCTCCTCCATTTCAGGGGAAACCAGGGGCACGAGGAATTCCTGGCCCTCCGGGGCAACCTGGGCAGGAGGTAAGCCTGGAGTCGTCATCTCTTGCCCATTCCCCTCCATCCTTTAGCACCCAACAGAGCTGGCCCATGGAAATCAATGAGACTTAAGCTTCCTGAGCTGTGTACTATCCAGGGCAGGACTGTGGTGACCTAGTGGTTAAGATGCTGAACTAAAGACTGGAAGGTGAGCAGTTCGAGACCCGAGTGCTGCAGTTCGAAAGCAAGAAACTGCAAGTAGGTAAATAGGTACCACTTTGGGGGGAAGGCAAACAGTGTCCCGTAGATTCCGGTGTTTAGTCATGCCTGCCACATGTCCATGGAAATGTCTGCAGATACAGGCAGCTCTTTGGCTATAAACAGAGCTGAGCACTGAACCCTAGAGTCAGATATGGCTGGCTTTCGAGCAATGGCAACCTTTACCATTTTCTATCCCATCTAGGGTTGTCCCCGGGAAGGAAGGGCAGCATGCTAATCATAATTTGATTATTCGGACATTTTTGCAAAGAACTTTCGCCAGGTTTAATTCCAATCAATCCATGTGGAGGTAGTTTTCGGGGTGTAAAAGTGGGAGGTTCTCCTCGAGTCACTGGAATTAGGCAACCAGATTGTCGTGAGGAAGAAGCCACGCCAAAGGTCTTGGGTTTTCTGCTTGCAAGCGATCCCCACAACGGGATGCCCATTAAAACATTATTTAAAAAGGAGAAGACACAGGCTTTACTCTAACTGCATCTTGATACTGGGATAATCCCATTGAATCAGTGGAATTTACGAAGTCAACTTCCCAAATCCCCACTCGTCCAATGGGCCTACTCTAGTTGCAATTTAATGTGGGATTTCAGCCGTTGGGTTAAATCCCATTCCTATTTCCTGTGGGTGTAAATCCATTGACATGAAAAGAACGTCTTGTTCATTGGTGACTGAAGTCTCATTGATTTCAATGGGCCAGCTTTGTTAGGTACTAAAATTGGATTTGGGTCATTATGATTGTTTACCTTTTAGTAAATTTTGCTTGACACACCTGCAAATTCAACCCTTGAATGAAACTGATCAATGTTGCCAGTATGGATCGACTCAAATACCCCGAATCCTCCGTACTTCCAAAATGTACCCTTTTTTTCCATTTTCTGTGTGCTTTTGCAGGGTGACGAAGGACCTCTGGGACCACCTGGCATACCTGGGGCAGAGGTAAGAGGAATGGGGTGGAATGAACTTGTTTTGGGGCTGGGCGGGTGGCTTCTACCCCACCCTCAGCCTCTGATGACCCTAGGACAGTGGTGGTGAACCTATGGCACGTGTGCCAGAGAGGGCATTTAGAGCCCTCTCTCTGGGCATGCGCGCCCCGCCTCTCTACCCATCAGCCCAATGGGAGTGCTTCCTCCCTCCCCCAGCACAGATTTTGGCCCACCCCTTTGCTCAGCAGCCCAATGAGAGTGCTTCCTCCCTCCCCCCAGCACAGAGTTTGCCCCGACTCTCTGTTTGAGCAGTCAATCTCTAGAAGGTTCGCCATTACTGCCCTGGGATTTCGGTTAGTGAACCCTTTGATGGGGCACCTAGAATGTAATGTGAGTGACAGGGCTCAAAATCTCTTCAACAATGGTAAAGAAAAGAGCGTTAAGTCCATTTAAGGTGCTTTTAGCCTTGAGATTGGAGTCCATCTCATCCTTCTTTGCTTGCTTGGTAGCTTGTTTTGAGAAAGGATCCACTCCTTCCATTCTGCTGGCCGGACAGTTGGCGAACTTTGCCTATCACAATTTCCAAGTCAGTCATCTGAAAAACTGTTGCCTTCAGATCCCCCTCTTTCACCCTCATCCTTGACCCCACAAAAGCAGTAACAGTCCACTCTTCCCCTGTGAACTGTGGTTGCCTGACACCCAACTGGGGAAGCCATGCCACGGGTCTTCCAAAGTAGGAAACCAAGCAATCACACTTCTATACCTCCCCATAGCACTTAGTGCACTCTCTGGGTGGTTCACAAGTTAATTAGCATGTTGCCCCCCAACATGCTGGGTACCTTGGGAGGATGGAAGAGGTTGAATCAACCATGGTCAGGATTGAACTCACAACCTTTTGGTTACAGTATAGCTGTTTCAACCACTGCTCCACCAGGACTCCTGTCCTACCTTTGCCCAACACCTGGCTTGCAAAACACCCCACCCACCCAAAGAAGGGATGCCCTTGCATTTGACTCCGTCAGCAAATGATTTATCCCAGCAGGATTCATAGTTGGATGGTTTCGTTGCCTTCTTTTCCTGCTGGTCGCCACTAACTTGGAGAGATTGCATGGGCATAAAACCAGGGCCAAATGAGTTTGGTAAACATTCAGCTCTTCGTTTGGGAGATGGGGTGGATTTCCAGCAGATTTTTCACCCAAGTTACTCACTCATGTTCTACACGATCCTATTCCTGCGGTGACTCGGGTGACCAGAACTCCCTGTTCAAGGAAGGACAGTCCTCTGTTGCTTCTCCTCCTTGATTCTTGGTTTCCTTCCTCTGGAACAACATTACGTCCAAGTCTGATTAAGAGATCAAGAACCAGAAGGGGAGAGAGACCCGTATCTGCAGATTGCAGCCACAGGCAAATAATCCCCACCACCACCACCACAGCCTTCCCCCTGCAACTCTGCTTCACTTTGTTTCCACCCATGGCAATGCTTTCTAACCCTGGTATGTGATTTTTATCCTCCCCAGGGTCTGATGGGCAGAAAGGGATTCCCAGGAAAACCAGGTCCTGATGGCTTAAAGGTGAGAAAGAAGGAGTGTTGTTGGGTCTTGGATGGAGCTAAAAAAGACAACCGGCTCCTAAAATGCAGGGACTCCCACACCTTAACATGCTGGATTTCTCCCCTTCCCTTTTCTTCTCTCTCTATATTACAACCCCCCCCCTTTTTCCCTCTGGAAATTCCAACTCACTGTGGTTTCTGTGGTACGAAGAATGATGGCGCATATTTCTGCAAACCACACATTTTATTATTAACCAGCAAAATCTTCCTTTGAAAAACTCTATCCTCCCTCCCTCCCTCCTCCTCCCGTTCTTTCCATGATCCACTCGCTGAGTTTCTGTCTGAAAATGGTAGTGGTTGGCCACCCATCTCTGCCTCCTTCTACTGACTAGTTGGCTAAGGAACTTCTTTGTTTCTTTCCATGGCAAACGGCCAGAGTAAATTTCTTGCTATGTGAATGTTTTGCATGTTGAGGTATCTGCATTATTTATTACTAGCTGATTACCTGGCCTTGCTCGGGTCCCCCCCCCCCATACATGTGTCCGGCCACCTGTGTCCGGCCCCTGCCCAGCTCAATTACATCACAATCGGGTGACCTACCTGGGGCTATGACATTAGCATCACTATGGATACTACCACTGGGACACACACACATCCTCATGTCGAGTATACTTCCCTTTGCAGATCAATTTAGGGGCATACACTTAAAGCCCATGGGGCTCGTGACCCCCCTGCAGTGACCCAAGGTATGTGTGTGCCACGTTACACACAATCGGTGCAGGGGTGTAGATTTGTTTTAATCACATACAAGAGGACATCTCTGCTTTATATAGATTTATTTATTTATTTATTTATTTGCTCACTCACTCACTTACACACACACACACACACACTCTCTCTCTCCTTCTATCGTCCATCCATCCATTTGTTTGTTTGTTTGTTCACATCTATACCCCACCCTTTTGATGCGAGCACCACTCAAGGGTGGCTTACGATATACAGTGGAACCTCGCTTAACAAATTTAATGCGTTCTTCAGGAATACACATCTTTTCTTTTAACATCACCATTTTCGCCACTAGCAACACATGAACCTGTGAGACTCAGTTCTGCAGACCTGCACAGTCTTCCAGTAGAGAACTTCTTCTACCCTGATGTTGTCCTTCTTACCGCCATCCAACCTCCAGAGTACACCAAACCAGACTGATTATGGAAGCACAGTCAATTTGGATCTGACATAGCAGTTGTTCTTCTAGCCACAATCTGTGGGGAAATTGACTGAGGAAAAACCTGTTCATTAGGGGGCTGTGGTGGCTCAGTGGTTAAAAAGCTCACCTTGTTAGCTGGAAGGTCATCAAGTTGGCAGTTTGAGACCTGGGTACTGCAGGATGGTTTGAGCTTCTGTCTCTCTGTCCCAGCTCCTGCCAAACCTAGCAGTTTGAAAGCAAGAAATTGCAAGTAGATAAATAGGGACCACTTCAGTGGGAAAAGGCTTTGGGGACATGAAAGGAGCCTCATTCGGGTGTCCCCTGAGCAGAGTTCCTCCAGCAAAATTTGAGAGGAAGGCTAACAAAGATGGCTAACTGTTTGGTGGCAAAGTTGTAACAACGTTCTGGTTTGCCTCTCTCTTGATACAGGGAGAACCAGGTGATCGAGGTCAACAGGGAAAACTGGGCGATCAGGTAAATATTTCCTGTTTCTTTTTCTGTCTTTCTTGCAAAAGTCCTTGTGAAATTAGTCTTCCCACCAGTGGACTGTTGGCCAAAGTTGGCTTTGATGACCAAGCGTCTGGTGATTTTATTAGACTGGGCAATGCCACCGTGTTATCGTGTCCCCCTAATGGTGCTATGGTGGCTCAGTGGTTAAGAAGCTCACCTTGCTAGCTGGAAGGCAGGCAAGTCAGCAGTTCGAGACCTGGGTATTGCATGATGGATTGCGTGTCCGTCTCTGTCCCAGCTCTTGGGGACATGAAAGGAACCTCATTTGGGCATTCCCTGAGTGGAGTTTCTCCTGCCAAAGTCCTTTCATCCCAGAATAATTTCTGGCACGAAATTATTATTATCCTGTATCCCAGCAGTGGCGAACCTATGGCATGGGTGCCAGAGGTGGTACTCGGAGCTCTCTCTGTGGGCACACATGCAGTCACCCCAGCACAGACTTTGCCCCGTTTCTCTGCCCAGCAGCCCAATGGGATCGTTTCCTCCCTCCCCTGTTGCTGTATTGGCACTTTGAGATAAATAAGTGGGGTTTTGGGTTGCAGTTTGGGCACTCGGTCTCTAAAAGGTTCGTCATCACTGGTGTATCCTGTTTGTTACATTTATTTGTTTATCATATGTATGTGCTATTAATAATCCCCATGGCAATCTCTCTTTGAAAAGCGGCCTTGTGATAAGACCCCAAATGATCAAAAGCCAAAGATTAAAAAGGAAGGATAAAACAATGTCTTTAGAGGAATCCCTTCTGCAGGATGTAGTTCTCAAACTTCATCGCAGGAAGTGTCCGAGAGATGATTCAATTAAGGCCAACAGCTGTGGTTTCCTTCTGTCATTGGAAATAGAAATGTGTGTGTGTGTGTGTGTTAGATGCGTTTCTGGGAATTGCAAATATTTGACACTAGCGTGCCTAATTATTATTTTTTTGAGCACCCACATGCAAATTTAGAAACCTTCTGTTTTTGGTTTGCTGGTAACAGTGGACAGTGTGCCAACAGAAGGAAAGAAAATGTGCTTTCTCTAAAGGCCAGCGAGGTGAACCACAGAAAGACAACGAAACCAAGCTCATTCTTGTCTACAGGCATGGCCAAAATCATCACGACTGACCCAAGTGTTTTATAACCTCAGAGCTTCCAACATGTTCATCTCATTCCCACACTGGCCGCATGGAACAGCCTGTGGTGGCTTTGGCGAGACCACCAGCCATTGGTTGGTGGATCTGTGGCGTGACCCAGAGGCCGTTTTGCCACAGCGGTCTTGGTTCATTGAGACAACTTTGATTTTCCTGGCTTGTGACACATCCTGCCCTCTTCCAGTTGACGATCCAATCTTAGAATTGTGCATAGATTGCCTCTTGAAACTCTCAATTTCCTAACCTATGCTAGTAATAATTTCGTGTCAGGGATTACTCTGGGTTGAAAGGATTTTTGCTGGAGAAACTCCACTCAGGGGTCGCCCAGATGAGGCTCCTTTCATGTCTCCAAGTGCAGTCTTTGGGTATCAAAACCCAACCTTCCAGTCCCCAAGCTCAGCACCTTAACCACTAAACCACTGTTGTGTTCTAATGGGTTTACCTTCCACATGGATTACAATGTATCTGAGCCAATGTAACCTTGCCTATAGCAACAATGTAACCTTCAGCTGTATCATATAAACCCTGTAATAGGACGCGAGCTAATGACCACCAGCTGGCAGCAGCGAGCGTCCAAGCTCTCTTGGTCCGAACTCATCAAAGGCAACAGCGCGGGAAGCTTTCCCGCCACCACCTACACCTGGACAAGAAGGGCGTGACCCACAATGACGTCACGCAGACGGTAGCCAATGGGCTACCATGGCACCACGTTCAAATGTATTCCTACTGTATATAAAGAGCTATTGATCCGCCATTACCTCATGTTCCCTCTGTCCACGATGCAATAAACCTGAGTTAACCCAGCCCGAGGCTGTGTCCTGTGTCTTAGTTTCATACACTAAATTGGCGACGAAGGTGGGATCAATGGATTCCCAAGGAGCAGCCAAGGCACAGAGCGGGTTCAACATCACCAAACCGCAAGACTGGGAGCTGCTTGAGATGGACTTCCATGCGGCGCTGGTGGAGCTCAAAGTCAAGGAAGACGATGAGGAGAGGAAGAGGGCCATCCTCACCCGCATGCTTGGAATGGAAACCAAGCGGACGCTGGTGGGCATCATCGCTCCAAAGAAGGTGAGCGAATTTAAGGCGGACGACATCATGAAGCTGCTACGGGAGCGCTTCCAACCCGCGAGGGCGATGTTTCCCGCTCGGAGCGCGTTTTGGAGGCGAGTCCAAGCGCCGGACGAGTCGGTCGAGGCATTCGTGGCCGCCATGAGGGTAGCCGCTGCCCCCTGTAAATGGGGCAGCATCCTAGAAATGGCCCTCAGGGACGGCGTGCTGTGTGGCCTGAAAGACAAGGAGGTGCAGCGCAGCTTGATGAATAAGGAGCCGCCACCCACGCTGGCAGAGGTCGTCGAGGCCGCAGAAGCCGCAGAGTCCACGAATGCTGGAGTGGACGAGATGCACCAGTGGCGTGAGTGGCGTCCCAGAGCCGGCAAGGCGGAAAGGTCGGTGCACGCAGCTCAACGGGCCTCAAAGTCGTCCTCAGATAGCAGCGACGGCGAGGAGGTCCAGAAGGTCCGAAAAGGGGGGCGCCGCTGCGATGGTTGCGGAGCGGCCCACGAGCGTGCGAGGTGCCCGTTTAGAAAGGCCGAATGCTACACCTGCGGCCGTCGGGGGCACATCGCCAAGGCATGCAGAAAACGGAAGGAGGGCCGGAGGCAGTCACCAGACCGTTCGACCAGGCCGGACCGTTCAGCGAGGCCCAAAGATGGCGTCCAGACCACGAGGAAGCAGGACGGCGTGGGCCGCGTCTCGGACAGCAGCGAGGACGACGTCCCAGTGCTCAGTGTGTCCGCGGAACAGTCCCATTATTTCGTTGAGGTACTAGTACAAGGGGCCCCCATCAGGATGGAAATTGACTCGGGGTCCTCCTATTCCATAATTCCCCAGAAAGAGTTTTTAAAAATCGACCCCCACGTGCGGCCCAAACTTAAAACTTTGAGGTCCACGCTACGAGATGTACAGGGGAACAGCATTCCGGTGTTGGGGGTCGGGAAATTTCGGGTTGAGTTTAAGAGACACTCTGCGGAGCTGCCCTTAGTTGTCCTCAAGGGGGGGAGTTGTAGCCTCCTAGGGACACAGTGGTTCCAGCCTTTAGGCCTGTTTATAGGGGGAGTACATGCAGTGGGGGTGGACCCAATACAAGCGGTGTGCGATGCGCATCCCGCCGTTTTTGAAAAAGGACTCGGAAAATTCAAGGGACCCCCTGTAGCCTTCGACCTAGATCCGGAGGTCCGCCCGATAAGACTCAAACCGCGCAGAGTGCCTTTCGCACTAAAGGACAAAATAGAGGCGGAACTGGACAAATTGGTGGGCCAGGGGATTCTTATTCCTGTTGATTCCGCGGAGTGGGAAACTCCAATTGTAACAGCTCTGAAGGCTAACGGGGAGGTGCGCATTTGCGCTGATTATAAGTGTACGATTAACAAGGCGATCCGCCCTAATGCTTATCCGGTGCCGGTGGTCAGCCACCTTTTGGCTAGGCTAAATGGGGGAAAGTGTTTCGCTAAGCTCGACCTGGCACAAGCCTATCAGCAGCTTCCCGTAACACCCGCCACGGCCGCGGCACAAACGATAGTCACACATAAAGGAGCGTTCCAAGTGTCGCGTTTACAGTTCGGCGTGAACTCGGCACCCGGCCT
This sequence comes from Bradypodion pumilum, assembly GCA_035047305.1. Lineage (NCBI taxonomy): Eukaryota > Metazoa > Chordata > Lepidosauria > Squamata > Chamaeleonidae > Bradypodion > Bradypodion pumilum. Next base: position 12,647,594 of record JAWDJD010000015.1, read on the forward strand.
TTTTCAGTCGCTTGTGGAACGCCTCCTGAAAGGGCTGGAGGGGGTGTTACCTTATTTTGATGACGTATTAATAACAGGGGGGAGTGAGGCCGAACTGGCACGGAGATTGGACAAAGTGCTAACTGTGTTCGAGAAAGCGGGGCTGAGACTGAGGAAGGACAAATGTGTTTTTTTCGAAACCGAGGTCGAGTTCTTAGGGTTCAGGATCACACCCGAGGGTATCAAGCCCTCCAAATCCAAAGTAGTAGCCATCAAAAAGGCCCCTCGCCCCACATCCAAAACCGAGCTACAGTCATTCCTGGGGCTCCTCAATTTTTACCATACATTCCTTCCGCGGAAGGCGTCCGTGGCCGAACCGCTTCATCGGTTGCTTAAAAAAGAGGAGACTTGGGTGTGGGGTGACGAGCACGAGAGGGCGTTCAAAGAATTAAAGCAACTCTTGACCTCTGACGCAATTCTAACGCATTTCGACCCCAAACGGCCGGTGGTCCTAGTCTGTGATGCGTCACCGGTGGGGGTGGGGGCGGTACTTTGCCACGTGTTGGATGACGGAAGGGAAGCCCCGGTTGCATTTTATTCAAGGTCCCTGTCCCAGGCAGAGCGAAATTACGCACAAACCGACAGGGAGGCATTGGCAATTGTAGCGGGGACCAAAAAGTTTCACGATTTTTTGTATGGCCGCCCGTTCAAAATCGTGACGGATCACAAGCCACTGTTAGGGATTTTCACGGCAAGCAAGCCCACCCCGCAGATCCTATCACCGAGAATGTTGCGATGGGCCATTTTTCTCAACGCTTACCAACACGAGTTGGTGTACCGGCCCGGAAAAGAGATCAGCCATGCTGATGCACTTTCGAGATCCCCTTTGCCCTTGTCGGACAACCAGAAGGCTAGAGTAGGAAGAGACCGCCAGGTGTTACTAATTGAGGTTTTAGATGCACCCCCAATTGTACCAGCGGATATTGCTAGGGCGACAGGCAAGGACAGAACGCTCGAGAAAGTCAGCTCATGGGTACAAAAGGGGTGGCCGGCATCATCCCCGAGCACGGAATTCGACCCATTCTTTCGGAAAAAGCTAGAGTTGTCCCTAGAAAGGGGGTGCCTGCTGTGGGGCCAACGGGTGGTGGTCCCTACATCCATGCGGCCGAGGGTGCTCAAACTGCTGCACGTCAGCCACCCGGGCATCGTGCGTTCGAAAGCGCTGGCCCGCAGTTACTTTTGGTGGCCTCAGCTGGACGCGGACATTGAGCACATGGTCGGCACTTGTGAGGCATGCCAGGGATCCCGACCAGAGGCGGCCCGCCTTCCGCATAGGGAATGGGACGCAGCGAGGGGGCCGTGGTCCAGAGTGCATGTAGATTTCGCTGGCCCATTTCGAGGGACCATGTTTCTCCTGGTGGTGGATGCGTTTTCCAAGTGGCTGGAGGTTATCCCAGTAAAGAGCACGTCCTCCGCCACGACAATTAGCCAGCTACGGAGAGTCTTCTCCACGTTCGGTTTACCCGACACTTTAGTCAGCGATAACGCGAGTTGCTTCACCTCCTCGGAGTTCGGGGCATTCATGGAAGCAAACGCCATTCGGCATGTTACATCCGCGCCGTTTCACCCGGCCACGAATGGCCAAGTGGAACGGTTGGTGAGGACAACAAAGGATGCGCTTCGGCGCATGGGCCCGGGGGACCTAAACCACCAAGTGTGTCAGTTCTTATTAGCGTATAGGGTGACCCCCTTAGCGTCAGGTTACTCGCCGGCAGAACTCTTGATGCGGCGAAAACTGACCACGCTTCTGTCCAGGCTGGACCCGACGAGAGTCGAGGACAAAGGAAAAAACATAGGATTGGCAGTCTCGAAAGGGTTCGCCGCCGGCGACCTTGTTTACTGCAGGAACTATGCAAGCGCAGGGCCAGCCTGGGTGCCGGGAACAGTAATTGAGCAGACGGGGCCAGTGTCATATCGGGTGGAAACGAGCACCGGCCTCCTCTGGAGGAGACACGCTGACCAACTGAGGCGCCGAGTGAGTGAAGGGCCGGTTAGTGGGGCGCAGCAACAGGATTCAGCGATAGGGTTCTCCCCCACCCGTTTAGCCCAAGGGGGAGACATTGAGGGACAGCAGTCCGAAACCGGGGGGGAAAACGGTGGTCCCGACTCATATCCTTTTGATACCCCAGTTCTATCAGAGCCCGGGGGGAGGGAAAAGGAATGTGCGGCCGCCGCCGCGTCCCCCGAATGTAATTTTGATTTTGGTTTTGCGAGCCGGGGGGGTTTTCAGGAGTGTTCCCCCACCCTTCCAAGCGAGAAGAGGGGTTTTTCGTTAGCCCCCAGTGCCCCCGGTTCTTCCCCGAGAAAGAGCACACCTCCCAACAACGCCGCGGAGCCGCGGCTAGTCACTAACAAGTCTCCCTCTCCAATTACAGGGCAGGAAACCAGGGGACAAAGAGAAGGTAGCAAACCCGGGGAAAGGCAGCCCGCATCGAGACCCCAGCGTGTTCGAAATAAGCCATCTTGGCTGAGGGACTTTGTCTCCTAAGGGGGGGGAGTGTGTTGAAGTGTGGGCTCGAGACATTGTCTCGTCCTAGGGGGGAGGGATGTTGTGTTCTAATGGGTTTACCTTCCACATGGATTACAATGTATCTGAGCCAATGTAACCTTGCCTATAGCAACAATGTAACCTTCAGCTGTATCATATAAACCCTGTAATAGGACGCGAGCTAATGACCACCAGCTGGCAGCAGCGAGCGTCCAAGCTCTCTTGGTCCGAACTCATCAAAGGCAACAGCGCGGGAAGCTTTCCCGCCACCACCTACACCTGGACAAGAAGGGCGTGACCCACAATGACGTCACGCAGACGGTAGCCAATGGGCTACCATGGCACCACGTTCAAATGTATTCCTACTGTATATAAAGAGCTATTGATCCGCCATTACCTCATGTTCCCTCTGTCCACGATGCAATAAACCTGAGTTAACCCAGCCCGAGGCTGTGTCCTGTGTCTTAGTTTCATACACTAAAACCACTGAGGGAGCTGCTTATGGCCTTTGTTTTGAGGTGATATCTGCATGAAGGTTTGATGCTGTTATTTTGTTTTCATCAGGCTGCCTTTAACATGCATAAGATCAGGACAGCTGTGTTGGAGAATTGAAGAAATTCAAATGTTACTTCAGTTTTTAATAAAGTCGCCCAGTAGTCTTGGCTGGCAGGATGGCAAACAAAAACCTCACAAGTACCTTTCATATCAGAGAGTAAATGAAACAAAGAGACAAAATAATGTTGTGGCCCCTTAGAGACACACTCCTGCATTTTAATGTTAGCTTTTGCGGATCAAGTCCACTTCGTCAGACGGAAGAGCGAGACTGCAGGGTATCGATTTATACACATCAGGCACACAATTGAATTGAATTGAATTGAAATTTATTCTTATATACTGCTTTCCTCGTCCAGCAGACAACCCAAAGCGGTTCACAATGCATAACGTACAGAAATACAATATAGCACCAATACAAAGCAAAATACAAAATACACAATGGTTGGCCAACACAACAGATGCGTTTGCAAACCAGTATGGCTTTTTACAACTGGTAATAACAGAAGATCCCTGATTTGTATTCAAATTTACTGTGAAGTTTGGCCCTGTTGAGTTGCAAGTGGTTAGTAAGGTAAAGGTCACCCTTGCTCTAAAGCCAGTTGTATCTGACTCTAGGGTTCAGTGCTCATCTCTGTTTCATAGCTGACTGGAAGGCAGCAGGTCAGCAGTTCAATACACGGGTACTGCAGGACGGAGTGAGCTCCCGTCACCTGTCCCAGCTGCTGCCAACCTAGCAGTTCGAAAGCAAGACATTGCAAGGAGATAAACGGGGAGGAGTGTGTGTGCAATTTGATGTGAAGCCAGGAGGAGGAGGAGGAGGAGGAAATACCAGTTGGGACTCTTTAGTTATGCAGCACAATCGAGATGGCGAGATCTGTGATGTTCTGTTTATACCGTAACCTTCCGAGCGGATGGAGGAGGAAGCCGAGCGAAACTCCAGTTGTGTCCTCCTTGCCTGTAATTTCTTCCTGCCCTGTCCCTGTGCCCAAAACTTCAAAGCCCCCTCTGTGGTTTTGAAGGCAGAGAAGACGCCAAAGGACTGGGAACAATTGCAGTCCTTTCTGGGTGTCGGGTAGATTCATCCAGCGAGGAGAAACGCTTTCCCGCTTGCTGCGCCCGAGTCAATAAACCAGAACGATTCATTTCCCTCTTCTTCTTCTTTTTGTTTATTTCCTCTTCCTTTCGTCTCCCTCTCCACCCCAACCCCCTTTTATTTCTTCTTTTTAGGGTCTGATGGGCTTCGTCGGTCCAGTAGGGGAACCTGGGATAGTTGGGGAGAAGGTAAGGAGGGACGGATGTTTGGCTCAGCGGCGGCCAGAAATGGGAGAGGTTTAGGTTTGATGCTATCAAGAGGCATTCCATGGAATAAAAGGGAAATTCTGCATGTCATTCTGGGGTTGTCTTGTCTTTTCCAGGTGGCCAAGTCTCTTTAACTTAGAAATTGCAGTCTTTTCTTTGAAGGGTGGCCAGGGTACGGTCCTCTTTCTGAAAACCACCTGCTTTTAAATGCCATTTTTATTTGACTCAAACCAGAAGATGTCCTAATCAATTGCCCCCTTTTGCTTTCCACTTACCATGCTGTGTCATGACCAGTTTGCCCCGAGTCCCTGCAGTCCATTGTTGTTCTATGTTTTCTCCACCATTACTCACCTATGGTAGTATGGATGGTAGTCTTTCCGCCACCCCTGTGGTCATGTTCACAACAACTCTGCGTGGTAGATTATGCCAAGGAATTGTGATTGCTTCAATGGGTGCCGTATGGTGGTTTCTACCACTAATAGAGCTCTTGAAAGGAAACTGGTTTGTTTGTTTTTTACATTAAGCCACAATTTAATAATAATAATAATAATAATAATAATAATAATAATAATAATAATAATAATAATAATAATAATAATAATAATAATAATAATAATAATAATAATAACACTCCTGGAGACTCCGTTATCTTTTAAAAAAGCCGGACCCCCCATCTTATTATTAATAAAGAAAGAAAGAATGACAGCCAAACAGCCCTGCTCATTTATGGGTTTGCTTGTTGGTGCTGCTGCACCCCTTAAAGCAGGGGTTCCCAACCTTTTCAAGCCAGGGGCCGGGTCATGCTCCCTCAATCAGCTTTTGGAACCGGATGGCCATTTTGCCCTGCCTGCACAATGGGGGTGGCTATTTTGTCCCAACAGCTTCAGAGGGGCAGCCATTTTGTTTCTCAAATGTCCTTGGAGGGTGTGGGGGTGGGGCACATGAAATGGCTCTGCGGACCGCATCCAGCCCACGTGTCCTTAGGTTGGGAACCCTTACCTTAAAGGGTTGTTGGGTGGTTAAAATGGCCCCAGGGGTCCTTGGAACTCAACCACCCATGAGCCACTGCCTGAAGAAATCCAGGCTGCCTTCCATGATGGTCTCTGTAACCAGACCCAATCCAAGGCTGAGGTTTAAGACGTGGTGACCTCCATGTGACTTAGCTTTTTAAGCCTCTCTCGGCTGCTCTTTGGGTCTGCCGTTTGCTCATTGAACTGTCTCACCCCTGGCTTTGTGTCTAATTGTCTACTCCTAGGGTGACCGGGGTGCAGTCGGACCTCCGGGACCGCCAGGCGCCAAGGGGTCGATGGTAAGGAGTAAGTTTGCATTCTCTGGCTCTTCCTCTGCCTGACGAACAAAAGTCCTTCTCATCTCTCTCCCTTTCCTCGTTGCCACTGGCGTGTTCCTTGAATGACCTCCGTCACACTTTCTTTTCCATCTCTTCAACCTTTGGAGTCAAAGCGGGTGCCTTGACCTAAGCTAAGGCACGATAGCTTGGCGCATACTGACCCAGTGAGATTAAGTGTATTCTGATCACACACAGCCCTCTGTTGGAGTTGCACACACACACACACACACACACACACACACACACACACACACACACACACACACACACACACACACACACACACAAAGCCATCGACTGTCGAGCAAGCAGCGAGTGAGAAGATAACTCTGGAATGACTGATAAATCTCTGGTTGATTTGCAGTAAAATAATAATTTTGTGTCAGAAATTATTCTGGGTTGAAAGGATTTTTGCTGGAGAAACTCCACTCAGGGGACGCCTGAATGAGGCTACTTTCATGTCCCCAAGATCTTTTCCAACCGAAGTGGTCCCTATTTATCTACTTGCAATTTCTTGCTTTTGGCCTGTTAGGTTGACAGGAGCTGGGACAGAAATGGGCACTCAAACTGTCATGCACTACCTGGGTCTCGAACTGCTGACTTGCCAGCCTTCCAGCTAACAAGGCAAGCTTCTTAAGCACTGGGCCCCCACAGCCCAGTAGATCAGCAAGAACCTGCTTGTGAGTGTTAACGTGAGCCTCACCCCAGTTGTTGGGGTTGCTTGAGAAGTCTTCTGCCACACGTACGCAGAGCCACAGGAGAGACACCTTCAATGCGCTTGTGTTTCACAAGACATCACAACAATGGTTGTGCAAATGACAGAAAAGGTTTCATCAGTTTCTGCTGCATAATGTGCAGTCCTCTAGCCCTGCGAATGGGCACCACAGCAAATTGTCAACACCGTGCCATTCCACGTAGGGTGTTTTTGCAATAAAGGTTCTGGCCCGAGAGTCCTAAAACTCACAGCTTTATTTCGACAGCCGGGCAGGTTGCAGGGTTGTCTTCAAGGCGTCCGTCAGTTGCTCTCGTTGGGACAAAAGAACGCGCTTTGAAACTTATCCTCACGCTGGCCAAATTACATTTAGATAAGAAATTGCTAATTGCATGCAGAAATGCCATAGGTATTATTCTTTGTTCTGCAGGGACACCCAGGGATACCAGGTGTAATTGGCGAACCAGGACCCCCTGGACCACCGGTACGTAAAACCTGCATTCTTTGAAACTAAAGAGTCACTCCTGTGTCTTTTCTATCCATCCCTGTGGATTTTCATCAGTGACAACGCTGGAAATAAACTCCTGACTTTATTTGAAAATAGCACTAGACCAGGGGGTTCCCAACCTTTTCAAGCCACACTCTCTTTGTCAGCTTTGAGGGCCAGATGGCCATTTTGCCCTGCCTGCACGATGGGGGTGGCCATTTTGTCCCAACAGCCCCAAGGGGAGTGGCCATCTTGTTTCTAGAATGCCCTTGGGTGTGTGTGTGTGTGTGGGGCACATGAAATGGCACAATGGGCCAGATCCAGCCCAGAGGCCTTAGGTTGGGAACCCCTGCGCTTATGAGGTGGATTTTGACCCATCGGTTTGACCTGATGGCCTATCCTCAAAGAAAGAACAATGCAGTGGACATAAAATTTTATAAAACATGGGGTGCCTCTTGAACTCCCCTCTGTTGTCTTTCTAGGGTCCTTCTGGGATTCGTGGCCCTCCAGGGATGAGAGGTTCGAAAGGTCGCCGGGTAAGCCACCATGTCTCAGTTCATTACTCTGCCTTGTTGAAAATGTTTCCCTGCGAGTTTCCTGGAAAAAGCTCGGTCCATTCATAGGTTGGATCGATTGGAAAAGTTTTAACAGGACTCCCACAAGTCATTCATGGATTGATCGGGCAGCATTTGTCAGGCAGGGAGATCCAGCGTTGGAGGGGTGTGTGATGTGTGTATCCAAGAAGGCCCTGTCATGCATCGTAGCCATACAATGGTAGTGGTAAAACACATCAAGAAGATGCACTGCTTCATTCATTCATTCATTCATTCAAATTTATATTGCCACCCACTCGCCGTAGCGACTCAGGGTGGCTTACAAACAATACATTACAATATGTTGATGGAGTCTCAGGGGCGGTGAAGTCCTCTACCGGCCCTGGCTTCTTCTCCCCCTGGCCGCAGGTGTGGGCCCAGTGGGCCGGGTCATGCTCTCTCAGTCAGCTTCGAGGGCCAGACGGCCATCCTGCCCTGCCTGCATGATGGGGGTGGTCATTTTGTCCCAACATCTTCAAAGGGGTGGTCATTTTGTTCCTCAAATGCCCTTGGAATGGGGAGATTTCCACGCCAAGGATGAGTCCCGGCCTAGAAGACACTGTGCCGGAATGGCACTGTGCCAAGGGGCTGGATCTGGCCCAGGGGCCTTAGGTTGGCAACCCCTGTTCTAGGAGACAGGAAGGGGTTAAAGGCCACTGTTTCTCAGAAGGGGAATAAATGACCTAGAGAGAGCCCACCCTGTCGATTGGAAATGAACGGAAAATCGCTCCGGCACAGTGTCTTCTGGGCCAGAACTCATCCTGGCTCCTTGGCATGGAAACCTCCCCACTACGGCACCGCACGGGAGTCCGGAGGCCAAGAGGAAATGTCTCCCTGCATCTCTCTTTCAACATCTCAGTCTGGAAGAACGATCCTTCTCTCTCTCTCTCTCTCTCTCTCTCTGTCTGTCTTTATACTTGTGGAGCCAAGCCTCTTCTTTCCAGAAGGCCGTTCCCTGTCACTGTGGCATTGGGATCTTCCTCTGCCAAGAAAAGCCCTGAGTTGTATCTACGGGCTTCCCTTCCCTTGTTGGTCTTCCACTCCCGTCTATCGCTTGAGAGCAAACGAGCCGGCGGTGAGCCTGTCTGGCTGCTCTCGTTCCTAAAACTGCCAGATGCACTTACTTTCAGAAAAATAATAATAATAATGCTATTTTAATGAGGTGGACATAAGGCAGTTAAAGTCTTTAGCAAGACCAGAGGGAGTTTTTTTTATCTTTAGTATAGGAAAAAGCTGGGTCCTCAACTCAGTCCAGGTTATTATTATTATTATCATGACACTATTTACACCAGGGATTCTCAACCTGCAGCCCATGGGCCGTATGCGGCACCGTTTCATGTGCCCCCCTGCACTGACTCCACCACACCAGGAAGCGCCATGTGGTGGAGGAAGGGCAAAATGGCCATCTGGCCCCTGAAGCTGTCTGAGGGAGCGTGACCCGGCGGCCCCCGGCTTAAAAAGGTTGAGAACTCCTGGTTTACACATTTAAACAAGAGTTTTTAATCCTTCCAACTTTTTCTTTTCTAAACTTGTGGAGGGGAGCTACGCCGCCGTAACCCTGACTTGCAAACTGGATGGGGAGAAACCCTGAGAATATGCATATTCACATTCAAATCATACTCATATTCAGAGGTGACTGCGGTGGCTCAAGTGGTTAAGACACTGAACCTGATGAATGGAAGGTCAGCAGTTTGAGACCCAAGTACTGCACGACAGAGTGTGCTCCTGTCATCGGTCCCATCTCCTGCCAACCTATCAGTTCGAAAGCAAGAAATTGCAAGTAGATCAATAGGGACCACTTCAGCTGGAAGTTAAACAGCATTCCATGCACTCCGGTGTCTAGACAAGCCTGCCACATGTCCGCGGAAACATCTGCAGACACAGATGGCTCTTTGGCTATAAACAGAGATGAGCACTGAACCGTAGAGTTGGATATGACTGGCTTTCAAGCAAGGGTGACCCTTTACCTTCATGTCCAGCCTTGATTTGACAAGCTGTCAGTAATGGGTTCAGTGCGTCCAACCTGCCTGGAACTACCGTACCAGTTGGATAGTGACCATGCCATCTTGTCTTTATTTGAAGATTTTCATCTACTTTTAAGATCAGTGTAGGGCTGGATGGCCATTTTGCTCTTCCTCCACCACATGACACTTCCTGGTGTGGTGGAGGTGGTGGTGGGGCACATGAAATGGTGCCGTGGTCCGCATCCAGGGGTCGAGAATCCCTGTTATAGACCCTCTTATCTTCTAGCGGCTTGGTTTTCTGGGAATCGCCCTACCAGCAGAGTTCGGTTTGTTGTTAGAAGAGCCCACGATGAACTCTGCAGCTACGCCATCGGCAAAAGGATTTCGTCCTTGTGTTTGTAAAGCATGCAGTCTTATGCGCTGATAAATGGCTATACAGTACTTAATGTGAGGTTTCCTTTACAAAAAGTCGGAGGAATGTAAACATTCTCAAGTAACACCTGGTTATGCTGTCCGCTCACCAAGGCCAATACGGGTCGCTCTCCCGGGTTTTAATGTTTCCTGAAATTGCATCCTGCAGTTTCATATTACTTTTTTGAGAACCGTGAAGCTCTGGATCAGGGATTCTCAACCTGTGGCCTGTGAGTCGGATGCAGCCCATGGCACCTTTTCACATGCCCCTCCACCTCCTCCACCACACCAGGAAGTGCCATGTGGTGGAGGAAGGGCAACATGGCCATCCGGTCCCTAAGCTGTCTGAGGGAGCATGACCCAATGGCCCCTGGCTTTAAAAAGGTTGAGGACTCCTGCTCTGGATGCTTTGACCTGCTGAAGTTTAACTTTCTATGTCTTACGTCTTTGAGGTCTTTTCCTCTTGGGATTGTTTCACTGACAACGTCATTAATGATGAATTTGACAATATAGTACTGCAAGGAATCTACTAGTCCTTCCATCCATCCTTCCTTCGGGTCATCTCAGGTCATTGAGTTGGTCATTCTTTCTGATTCCATAAACGTAAGCCAACTGGACTCACATTGGAATGACGTTTCAATGCAGTTGACGTGACAGTATCTTCTGCTGTTCCTCAGGTGGCAGGTTAGCTTAGGAGGCCTGAGGCAAGCTGTGGGGGTGTGCATATCCCGTTAATTAAGACAACTAAATGGCAGAGGTGGCTCTTCAGGCTTTGATTTTCCTTTAGTCATATACGAATATAGCTTAGTAAAGGTCACCCTTACTCGAAAGCCAGTCGTATCCGACTCTAGGGCTCAGTGCTTATCTCTGTTTACAGCCAAACTGCCAGCGCTATTTGCATCTGCAGATTTTTCCGTGGTCATGTGGGCATGATTAGACACCAGAGCACACGAAACACTGTTTACCTTCCCACCAAGGTGGCACCTATTTCTCAACTTGCAATTCCTTGCTTCTGAACTGCTAGGTTGGCAGGAACTGGGACAGAGACAGGAACTTACTCCATCACGCAGCACTTGGGTCTCAAACTGCTGACCTGCTGGCCTTCCAGTCAGCGTCTTAACCATTTGAGCCGCCACACTTACTTTCCTTGTAAAATTATCATCATCGGGCACTGCCAGGTCCATTTTGACTTTCAGTGACCCTTTTCAGGGTCTACTAGGTGGAGAAGGCACAGGAGGTGGTCTACCGTTGCCTCCTTGCAGGGGGAGCCCTGGGACCACGCAGCTTGCCCAAGGCCACACAGGTTGGCTCTGTTCTCTATTGGGAATCGACCTCCCAACCTCTGACTCCGTGGCCAGATGCTACCCCCCCCCAGCTATCCATCCTTCCTTTTGCAGTCAGATGAGACTGGTTGTGTTTAGTTAGGTTAGGTTAGATGAGCTCAATTAGGTCTCCCCCATCCAGTGTCTGCCACACGGATAACTTTGTCTTTCCTAACAGTAGTGAAATCAAAACGAAGACTTGGTATGGCGTAGAAAGGAGCGAGGATTGAACATCTAAACCACTCCGTCCCGCCCGCCCGCCCTGGCTCTCTTTATCTCCCGCGAACGAGCTCTTTGGTTCCGTCGGGTTTTCCGAGGAGTGGGAAAGCCGCCTCTAGCTGCAATTTCAGTTTCTGCCCTTCTCTGCCTGCCCAGCACTTTCTGATCCTGCATCCAAGAACATAATTCAAATCAGGACGGAAAGACATGAATGCGGCCTTTCTGCCAGGCGCTTGTGGATTCTGCTTCAACCCTCCTTCGTTAGTCGTATGGGGTCCCCCCCCCTGAAGCCGAATGAATAGCTAATCTGGTTTTGATTGAGGGAAAACAATGGGGATTTGGTGGCGGCCGGGAGTTTGGAGACTGTCGTTCCTCGGAAGGGGAAGAAGACAAAACCCCAAACAAACTCGGGAACATAAATATCCCTCCCGTTACAAGAGGGAAACTTTGATCCTGTTTTGTTGAGGGCCCCTTCCGCCACATTTCTTTGTGTCATCGGGGCTTTTCTTTGTTCCCCAGCGAGTCCAGGGTTTTCGGCAAAAACGGTTTAATCCTAAGGATTAATTTTAAACACATGCCCGGGACCGCACGCCTTTGACTCCGACGCCAGAGCCCCTGTGGAATTAAGCCTGTGTGGTTTGGGAAATGTCACCCCCTAGGATGAAATTAGGGTTGGTTTTTTTGAAAAGGGATGCTTCCAGAGATGAAGTGGCTTGAAAGACCCGGGATTGACGCAGGCCGAGTGCAGAAAAACCAGATAGACCAAATTCCAAGGGATAATTTCCAAAATCGCTGCTAATTATTATTTACTATTATTTTTTTGCCCACCAGCCGAAGCTCGCGAGACATTGTGTAAGCAGTTCAGCTCTCTCCAGAGCGCTGTGTAAAGCAATTCTCAGTTGGAACCGGCCCCGTCTGAACGTGAGATTGCAAAGAGGACCCTCCCAATGTTTGGATTGCAAACCTCCTTTCAGCCCTAAGAAGAGTTAACCCCACTGAGCTGGTCTAATGGGGGTTTGTAGCCCAAAGTTTTCTGGAGAAGAATAAGGTGGGTCTTCAAGCTGGTCTGCTTTCAGAAGGGGGACCCTGGTAGAGAAGAGACCGTATATATGGCCTCTGGACCTGGATCCTCATTGCTGTTACCCAGAGCGGAGAGTTGCTCTCGGTCCTGGACTGGAGTTCCCAACCTAAGACCTGTGGGCTGGATCTGGCCCATGGGGCCATTTCATGTGCCACATGGAATGGCAACATGGGCCAGATTTGGCCCATGGACCTTAGGTTGGGAACCTAAGTCTTCTGAAAGGTGGGTTATGGCCCGCTTCAAAGTCCTCCTGATGGTTCCTTACGTTCAAATCAGATTTTGAACTGACCAGCCCAACAAACGGAATATTGCCGTCTCGTAAACCGGACATGGGTCCCCTCTACTAGCTAAACCATAAGTCTTGATTCATCCCAGTTCTTCTTATGTTCTTAAGGCTCTCCTTTTGCTCAGTGGCAGTCTCAGACAATCTGTTAAACCCAGACTGCCAAGGGAGTTTGTCTTCTTCTTCTTGTGCCGGATCTGATTCCGAATATTGGTGATCCTCATGGCAATCGGCCATGAAGACTGTCCTGAGAATATAATGCCATGGCTTGTCATCTGCCTTCCACATCACAGCATGATACCCATAGTATCATGGATCCAGTTCCGCGAGTCACTTTCTGGTCCTGAACCCTTTTTGGCACGCAAAGCCCTCCTCAGCCCGGATGTATGAAGCTGCTGCCCTCCATCAAGAGGGATTCAAGTGGGATTTAATCCATTTAGGGACCATCACCCCTCCTTCCCTTTGGATTTTGGCACCCAAGGCCATGAGTCCTCAGGGTGGTCAGGTTAGTTAATCACCACCTGATGATTGGCATTCAGTAGGGTCTTCTCTATGACCATAGCAGGATATCCGAGACAGACTGTCAAGGTGGAATGTGAGTATATAAAATACTCAGAGAAGGTTCTTTCTGATTTTACAACTGCGTCTGGCCTGTCAAGAACTCAAGATGGGGGCCTGTGAGTTTTCACCTCTTTTGGCTCCCTCCATGATCCGCCAACTGCAATGTGCCTGAGCCTATCAGCAGTTCTTGACTTATTCTTTTTATAACGTCGTCAGGGGTTTTGCTTGCTTTAGCAATTTCTCTCTCTCTCTCTCTCTCTCTCTCTCTCTTGCGCACACACACACACACACACACACACACACACACATGCAATCACACTGTTGCTCTGTGCAAATCCTGTAACTCCCCCCGTCCCCTTCCAATCTCTCCCGCTTGCACACTGTAGCGGCTTTGGACAAATATTGGCACTCGCTCCCGTTGGCTTCAAGTCTGCATCTTGATTACCGAGGTTTGGCTCTGAGCGTCCTTCTGCTCTCTGCACGCCCCCATTCCATTTCCTTACTCTTGGCCTAGCTCCCCACCCCCACCCCCATTTCTCCTGTTTGGGCCAATTTGTACACTTACAATCAGCCCGGGATCATCCTGCTTCCTATGATGCTGCTACGAGCAAAGAGGAGAAAATGGTACAGAAACGTCTTGCGTTGTTGGAGAGTTCACATCTTCAGAACTCTAGAGTCAATGCTTACATCGGAGTGGGCAAAATTTGACCGTCCCTATGTCGCTTGGAGGGGCTGTGGCGGCTTACGACTGGAACGTTGGCCGGTCAACAGTTTGAGACCCAAGTACTGCGCGACGGAGTGAGCTTCTGTCTCTGTCCCAGCTCCTGCCAACCTAGCCATTCAAAAGCAAGAAATTGCGAGTAGATAAATAAGTGCTTTCAGTGGGAAAGGTAAACAGTGTTTACCGGTGTCTAGGCATGCCTGCCACATCACCATGGAGAAGTCTGCAGATGCAGACAGCACTGGCTCTTTGGCTATAAACAGAGAAGAGCACTGAACCCTAGAGTCAGATACGACTGGCTTTTGAGCAAGATCAACCTTTATCTTCGTTGCTTGGGTGAAGCTCTGAGTAGCCGTGACCAACAAGAGCCCATAGTGACAACATCTGGAAGGCCACGTTCTGCCCAACCCAAATTACAAGATACCTGCATGCAGAACATGTGGATTCACAGGGACTTGGACTTCTGGGAATTGAAGTCCAAGAACACCTGGAGTGCCAAGGTTAGCCATCACAGGCAAAAGGGAATATGTAAGTCTTACATAAACATCCTCTGCTCTGTTTGAGCTGCAGGATAAATCCCACGCGCCCTCGTCTTCTGTCGAAACAAGATGTTCGTTGGGATATAACTTCGATTGGCTCCAGCCAGCAGCGGGCGGACGGACTGACGGACGGAAGATTCAGTCCAATGACCTCCATGTTTATCAGTTCCTATTTTTTAAAACAACAACACACACCCACGTTTACATCTCTCAAAGTGTTCCTTCCCCTTCAAGAGAAGAGGATTTCCATCATCATCTGCAGCCTAAGGGAGACACCTGCTGTTCGTTCCATTCGCACCATGCTCATATTTCCCACTCTCTCTCTTACTTTCAAAGTATTTCTCATACACTCACCTGTGGTCTTGATGTGCGGTTTTTTTCTCTCTCCCTCCCAGGGCGCCCGAGGTCCCGATGGACAAGTTGGCGAAACGGGGTCCCGAGGCACCAAGGTGAGCTCCCATTTCTAAAAGTATGAATTGCATTAATTGTATTGGTTTTTGAGCATGCATCTTGACTGTTGCACGGGGTAAGCAAAGCCCTGGGCTTGCAAAACCTGTGCAAAGCAGAAATCAGATCAGTTTTCATTAGGCATGTTCAACATGACAGAGGATGGGTTTTTAGAGAGGAATTTAGCCATTCTTTAACATTCCTCCTGCTGGTAATTATATGAGTGCTATTTAATTATTTTAAGCATTTGTGTGATCAAAAGGGAAGATGTTCCTGGAGCAACTTACAAAGAACTGAAAGCCGAGAGATCGGGCCCAATTGCCTATACCAGGGGTTCCCAACCTTTTCAAGCCGGGCCCCGGGTCATGCTCTCTCAGTCAGCTTCGAGGGCTGGATGGCCATTCTGCCCTGCCTGAATGATGGGGGTGGCTATTTTGTCCCAACAGCTCCAAAGGGCATGCCCTTGGAGGGGTGGGGGTGAGGGCCACATGAAATAGTGTCATGGGACAGATCTGGCCCATGGGCATTAGGTTAGGAACCCCCTGATCTATAGTATAAGCCTGGCCACAGATGTTGGATTGTGGACTTTGGATGTGAGCAACATCTAGATCAAGGTTTCTCAAACTTGGATCCCCAGATGTTCCTGGACTTCAATTCCCAGAAGGCCTGATCAGCAGGTGTGCTAACTTGGGCTTCTGGGAATTGGAGTCCAAGGACACCTGGAAGCTCAAGGTTGAGAAAGGTTGATCTAGATCAGTGTTTCCCAACCTTTGGTTTTTGGACTTCAAATCCCATCAATTCCCCAAAGCTTACATCAATTCCCCACATTGGGAACCACTGATCTAGATGGTCATGAGGTCTCCATCTTTGGTTCAACATGTCAATAAGATACATTTATCCCATTTCCCCCTTTGTCTTTTTCATCTCTTCTCTCGTTCTTCTGCTTTATTTCTCTAACAGGGCCTTCTGGGAGAGCCAGGCAACGATGGGCTTGATGGACAACAGGTACGTCCCAAGGAAGAACCCACAACTGGTGTTGATCAATACTCTTGTGGAAACTGGACCTGGGTGTACATGTTGCTCAGGGTTGTCTTGTGGTTCCCTAAACAGCTTTCCCAAACAACTTCACCCCCTTTGGGTTCTTTATTTTGGGTTCTTTCTTTCTTCTCTCTTCATGGTCTTTCTAGCAAAGTTCTAGATCAGTGATGGCCAACCTTGACACTCCAGGTGTTCTTGGACTTCAATTTCCAGAAGCCCATGACAGCACTCCTGCTGATCAGGGCTTCTGGGGATTGAGGTACAAGAACATCTGGAGTGCCAAGGTTCACCGTCACTGCTCTAGAACAAGACGGGGGGCAGGAAATAATGGTTTCTTTTAAATGGGCTCTGTGAATCCAGGAAGTAATGGCTTTTCTAGGGACTGCGTTGGCTCTGTGGTTAAGCTCACCTTGTTAGCTGGAAGGCTGGCAAGTCAGCAGTTCGAGACCTGGGTACTGCATGATGGAGTGAGTGCCCATCATGAAAGGGACATGAAAGGAGCCTCATTTGGACATTCCCTGAGCGAAGTTTCTTCTGCAAAAATCCTTTCAACCCAACATAATTTCTGTCACAAAATTATTGTTATTATTATTATTAATGGCTTTTCTTACCTTTGTGCAATTTCTGGGAGCAAGTCAGATGCTCCAACCTTCCCACTATGACTTTTACTGCAACCTTGATGGAACCTACTTGCGTTTGGCTTTAAACTCATGACTGCAACTGTGTATTTACAGGGGAAAATGGGAGAAACGGGAGAGGCAGGACCTCGTGGCTTCCCTGTAAGTGGAAACTCCATCTTGTTTCCTTGCAAAGCTTTATGTTGTTGTTGGGCAGAGCTCGGTCTCTCGCTAGGGTGGCCAAGTGCTACTTTTGCGCGTTGTGATCGAGGATTTTCTTCCTTTCCATTCAACCTTTCCAAGACATTTCTTCTCTCCCCCTGCACACAGTCTAATTGTGTAAGAAGAGAAGAAATATCTCAACAATAATGAAAATCATTCCGTTCCCTTTGATCATTCCCCGTAATAATTGGAGACACCTCTTCTTTAGTAGGGAGGCAGAGAACCTGTGCCAATGGTGACCAACCATGGCACTCCAGGTGTTCTTGGACTTCAATTCCCAGAAGCCCAAGTCGAGACTCCTGCTGATCAGGGCTTCTGGGAATTGAAATCCAAGAACATCTGGAGTGCCAAGGTTGGCCATCACTGACATATGCCCTTCCAGATCTTTTTGGATTGCAATGCTCACGTTCAATCTCTTTGCTCCCAAAGGGAGCTAGGCTTTCTTCCCTTGTTCCTAATCACCTTCCTGTTCTTTTATAGACTATTTGCATCAGGGGTTCCCAACCTTTTCAAACCATGGGCCAGGTCACACTCTCTCAGACAGCTTCGAGGGTTAGATGGCCATTTTGCCCTGCCTGCATGATGGGGGTGGCCATTTTGTCCCAACAGCTTCAAAGGGGTGGCCACTTAGTTTCTCAAATGTCCTTAGAGGGGTGGGGAGCCACATGAAATAGTGTCACAGACAAGATCTGGCCTTAGGTTGGGAACCCCTGATTTACATGATGCTGACGGCACTTCTTTGAAAGGTGTGCAAAGTTCCCTTCCAGCCCAAAACTCCAATTTCTGTATTGTCTTGTTGTGTTGCAGGGCATCCAAGGCCCTTCGGGGCCCCAAGGAGCAAAAGGTCCTCCAGGAGACCCGGCAAGTATCCGATGTGGACCTTCTCTTTCTGTCTCCTCGTCTCCATCTTTGAGTTTCTCTCTCACAAACATTCATCTGGCCAACTTCTGAGATTGGCCACCCTCGTTAGGAGCATAGCAAATGGCTTTGAACCCAATCAATGTGTCACGTTATTCTTCGGCTAAATCTCATTTGTATTATGGGGGCTACCAAGAAGGGTGGCTTAGCGGTTAAGAGGCTGAATTTGACAACTGGAAAGTCGGCAGTTCGAGACCCGAGTGCTGCGTGACAGAGTGAGCTCCCATCTCTGCCCCAGCTCCTGCCAGCCTCGCAGTCCGAAAGCAAGAAATGGCAAGTAGATAAACAGGCACCACTTCGGTGGGAAAGGGAGCAATGTTCCATGCACATGAAATGGCACCATGGGCCCGATCCAGCCTACAGTCCTTAGGTTGGGAACCCCTGCTCCAGAGGGTAAGACTTGAAGCGATCTATTCACAGGACAGGAAATGGAGGGTTTGATTGTAGGAAGCCTGTCCAGATGATAAGACCTGTTTTGCTGTAAAATGGACTCAACTCCACCAAACCTTGTTTCTGTCTAGGGCTAGACCCACCGCATGCTTAGTATGCCCTTAACTTTGTTTGCCTCTCTTTTCAGGGACCTCAAGGGGCACAAGGATCTCTGGGTCCTTTGGGAGAAATGGGACACAAGGTACAATATTCATCCGACCTACGCTTTCCATCTTTGTTGGAAGTCTGTTTATGTCTCCTGAACATACCTCCACACTCCACCAGTTTTGGAAATTAGAGGACTCCTAGCCCAGTAGGGACACCAGTGGCTTCGTGGTTAAGATGCTGAACTTGACAACCAGAAGGTTGAGTAGGTCAGCAGTTTGAGACCCAAGTGCTGCACGATAGAGTAAGCCCCCCTAGAGCAGTGATGGACAACCTTGGCACTCTAGGTTTTTTTGGACTTCAATTCCCAGAAGCCCCGATCAGCAAGAGTGCTGACTTAGGCTTCTGGGAATTGAAGTCCAAGAACACCTGGAGTGCTAAGGTTGGCCATCACTGCCCTAGAGTTAGATATGACTGGCTTTCGAGCAAGGGCAATAAAGATAGGGATGAATAAAATAAACTAAACTGGGCATACTGTATGAGCTTTGCAAATTTAATATTTTCATTCCTCTTTGCAGTGGCTTAATGGTTAAGACACTGAACTTGACGACTGGCATTTCCTCCCAGAAAAGCTGACCACAAACTGATTTGTGCTCCCCCTCATTTGTGCTCCCCCTCATATGTTGGACAGAGTCATAGCAGGGCATCACCAAAGATCAATTCTTCTGGCTTCATTGGGACAGGAAGAAATGGCATGGGAAAATGTGGGGCAGATCTTGGGATGGGGAAATGGGTTCAAATGGGGGTTGCCATTTGGCCAAAGTGTTCAAAGTTTGAAAGAACAACCAGGGAGTACCTTGGAGATGAAAAACCGGTTCATCTCCTCTGTTTTTAACTTCCTCTAATTTTGCTGTATCTGATTCCGAATATTGGCGATCCTCATGGTGATCAGCCATGAAGACTGCCCTGAGAATATAATGCAGTGGCCTTCCATCTGCCTTCTGCATCGCCACTGATCCAGTTCCTTTGAGTCACTTTCTGGTCCTGAACCGTTTTGGCACACAAAGTCATCATCATCATCCCCAGGCCAGGATGGATGAAGCTGCTGCCCTACATCAAGAGGGATTCAAGTGGGATTTTATCCACTTGGGGACCATCATCCTTCCCTGTGGACTTCGCCACCCAAGGCCTTTGGTTCTCAGGGTTGTCAGGTTAGTTAACTGTCGCCTGACGATCGGCATTGAGTCACTGGCAGTAGGGTCTACTCTATCACCATAGCAGGGTCACCTGGCCGGACTAGGAGGAAGTAATTTCTCCAGCACTCTCTCACCTGGTCTACCATAGAAAACCCAGCTTCGATCTTGCTTTCTGTCAAGCTAACAATGGCTTTTGCTTTCCCTTCTTCTCATTCTAGGGACCCTCTGGCGCAGTGGGGCAACGGGGCCTCCCAGGTGAACCGGGCATGAAGGTAAAACGAGAAGTTGGCCTGGGTGAACAGGGATACATAAAAACCTCCCTTTCTGTGATGTCTGCTTCAGATTGCAGGAAAAAGAGGGAAATTTTTGTTTCTGTCTCATCCGCCCCATGGTAGTTTTTTTGGACAAAAAGACATCCTTGCATGAAAGCAGAGGAGGAGGGTTTCTTTCCAAAAATCTGATTCCAGAGCAGGTCAGATTTGACTCTGATTTAGCCACAGGGGAAGTATCAGTCCCTTAACGTGGACCCAAGAGAGTGGAAGAAAATTGCCTTTTGCTTTCGAAAATACTCTTTCCTGCATCTTTGATGCGCATGCTCAAGGACGGAGGTATCGGCTGTCCTCATTTCAACATCCTGTTGTGCCTCTGGTGTCGCTGCTGCTTGTTGTGCTTCTATTTTGGGTGGGTTGTTTCTGGGGTTTTTTTTTGGGGAAAGCCGAAAATGTTTGAAAGCTTTGGAAATATCATACCCGGGCTCCTTAAACATTTGAAAGCTTTAGCCAATTTACACCCGGGCTCCTTAGAAGGTGTGAGCAGTCTTTTTGAGTAAAGAAAATGTTATTGAGTGTATGTGTGTGGAGAGTATTGGAGGAGTTGGAGCCCCCAGGGATGGGCTCTAGATTCCTGCAAACTGCCCATCCCCTGGGCTCCCCAACCTTGGGCCCCCAGATGTTCTTGGACTTCAACTCCCAGAATCCCTGATCAGGAGATGTGTTGACTTGGGCTTCTGGGAACTGAAGTCCAAGAACACCTGGAGAGCCAATTTTGAGGAACCCTGCCCTAGAGGATGAAATCGATGTGGCTTCCGGTTCGAGACCCTTGCCATCCCAGCATGCTGAATTAATGGCCCCAAAATACAAAAATGTGGGACTGTGGTGGCTTAGCTGTCAAGACGCTGAACTTGACAACTGGAAAGTTGGTGCGCGACAGACTGAGCTCCCATCTCTGTCCCTGTTCCTGTTGCATTATGCTTTTATGCTTTGGCTAAATCCCACTTGGATTATGGGGACTGCTAAAAAGGGATTGCGGTGGTTAAGTGGTTAAGGTGCTGAAGGTCAGCAAACCAGCAGTTTGAGACCCGAGTGTCGCATGACCGAGTGAGCTCCTGTTCATACCTGTCAACCTTCCCGGATTGGCCAGGATTTCCCGATTTTTGGTGCCGATTTGCGCCATTTCCCACCCCACGCTGCTGAAACCCTGGAATTTGGCAGCGGGGGCTAGGAGGTACTGCACAGCCCTTCTGCGCAAGTTGCATTCTACGCATGCGTAGAAGGGTTTTATGCTTGCGTAGAACCCTTCTGTGCTTGTGTAGAACCCTTCTACGCATGTGTAGAAGGCTACGGATTCGTTGGAGCCGTGGTTGATAGGTATGTTCCTGTTGCCTGTCCCAGATCCTGTCAACCTAGTAGTTTGAAAGCAAGAAATTTGCAAGTAGATAAATAGGTAGGAAAGGTAGCAGAGTTCTGTGTTTAGTCATGCCTGCCACATGAACATGGAAATATCTGCAAATACAGACAGCACTGGCTCTTGGCTGTAAAGAGAGATGAGTAACGTACCCTAGAGTCGGCTATGACTGGCTTTTGAGCAAGGGTGACCGTTACCTTTACTAAATACAAAATCCACTGTAACACCATATACACTCGAGTATAAGCCGAGTATTTTAGCCCCCAAAATGAGCCCCCAAAAGGGGACATGGCTTATACTCGGGTCAACGACCACGGGGGTCCCAAGACTGTGCCAGATTTTAATGTGCCAACAATTTAATTAATTTTACCTTATTTTCTTGTATTTTGATTACTCTCTAGCAGCTGATGCAATTCTCACCCTTGGCTTATATTTGGTTCAAACTTTTTTCCTGGGTTTTCAGGTCAAAATTTGGTACCTTGGCTTATATTCGGGTCAGCTTATGCTCGAGTATATATGGGGCCAATGGGACTTGAGTGTCTTAATGAATGCCCTTGCCTCCTAAGCTATTTAAAACCATCTCTCATCCATGCCACTGAGCCTTGGTTGTTTTTCTTTCCCTTTTTTCTACTGAAGCTCTGCTCCAGTGCATACAACCATGAACTTCTTTGGTGATTAAATTTGTTTCCTTTCCTTCTGGTCCCCACCCTTCGTCTCACCCCATGGGTCTGTTTGTCCTGGCAGGCCTTCCAAACACACCCCTCTTGTCTCATGACCCTTGGGGACGCCTCTGAGATTTCAGCTTCCCGATTCCTTCCTACTGTTTGGCATCTTTCCCCTTCTTCTTCTTCTTCTTCTTCTCTGGGAACAAAAAAATCCTCATTTATTTATTTGCCGAGATGCCTGGATGAGCCCCTGCTTGCGAGCGGGAAGGTTGATAAACCCATTTCAGTGGATTCTGGTTTCTCACAGGCATGTTATTATTTGCAAAGTGGCTGCTGTCCATGGGAGCGGTTATTTTCGGGAGAATCGCCTGCCCTGATTTTATCGCTTCTAGTCTTGATGTGTTAATTACAATAAAACAAACTGGGCGGGGGAGAAGAACCTTCTGATTTGTTAAAAATAAAAAAAGAGAAAGAAATATATGATTGTGCTTGTATTGTCAGCAAAAAGCAACATGTCTTTACACGTGTTATGTTGGTTGCCACCTTTGCTTGCTAAGATATGTTCCAAGCTGCCTTCAAAAACTCTTGTTTCTTTCCTTGGCGTTTGTAGGGTGACATTGGACCACCTGGGGTTCCAGGAGAACAGGGTCTCATCGGTCAACGGGTGGGTAGAAAGCACCAACTTTCAATGCCGGTTATGCCACATTATAGATAGGCAAACCTTCCCAAATATGTTCAGTCCTATGGAGACCTGGCCTAGCTGTACAATCCAATAAGATGGTTTTGCACTAGAGACAAGCCCTTAGTCCATCTTGCCTTATATACTGATTTCTGACGTCAGCTCACTGACTTGCCCAGCCGCTGCTGGAACATGCATGCCACCAGGGGACGTGATTCAGCGGAGGCAGAAGCAGGCATAGTGGTAGCTGCAACTGTTATAATGTTCCCATGTAAAAATACATTACACAATTACCGACCCGTTGAACAGCTATAGCACGCCTTAAAACCTGTACATGATAGGCAAATTCTGAGTTCAGATTTGGAATCCACACACTCGATATCATGCAAATCACATGTGTTATTCCCAGTAGCAAAATCGTTGTTGTGCAGTTGCATTGCCATTTTGGGTTATTGAAGTCTGCAGGAGGGGTGGAGAGCTGGAGGCAAGGGCCATGAGATTGTGGTTGCTAGACATCATAGTTCAAGACCACCCATCATCCACCCAGTGGTTCTTCAAGGCTGCCCAGATCACCTTGGGAAATCTTCAGAGCTCGAAGTAATGACCGCAGCCATTGACAATCTGCTTATGGTGTCTTCTTGTAGGGCGATCCAGGTTTCGAAGGCGACGGTGGTCCCCTGGGTCCAGATGGACTCAAGGTAAATATGCTACCCCTTCTCCATCATCTTAATCACGTGGACAGTATCTTGTTGTTAGATGGATCTCACTTCTTTCATATCTCCTCCCCCCCCCCCCTATGAGTCTAAAAATACTCGTTTCTTACAAGGAGGTCGTTTAAGAACAGATGTTTGTCACTTCCTGCTGCTGCTTTTCTTATTTTACTCCACCATCGCAAGAGAAAAATGGTTCCATTCCAGGAAAACGTCCATCTCTCCTAGAAAGTCCCGCCAAATAAATTTAAAAATAAATGTCTTCTGATATCAGTCCAGGCCTAGTTTTGCTGCTCTTCTCACTGTTGGCCTGTCACTCGAACAATACCCTCTTTACGAGATAATCCTTAACGAAATGAAAACAAGCTCTTTTGCTGCGTTCCTCTCGCCTCTTTTGGGACTGCGGTGGCTGAGTGGTTAAGATGCCGGACTTGACGCCTGGAAGGTCAGCAGGTCAGCCGTTCAAAACCCCGAGTGCTGCTCCTGCCACCCTACCAGTTCAAAAGCAAGAAATTGCAAGTAGATAAATAGGGACCACTTTGGTTGGAAGGTTAACAGTTGCCCCTGGAAAATCTGTTTTGCATGCAGAAAACTGGTGCCTCAAGAAAAGGGAAGAAGAGAAAAGTTCTTTCTCTGCGGCACTGCAAAGATAGAAAACTTTCTCCTTCCTTCCGAAGGTCTACGAATAGGCTTTCTGGTTCACTTCTTTCCCTCTTTCTCCCATCAAGAAAGACCCTCCTTGAGGATTGTGGCATTTTTGAGCCTCAATTGAGCGTACCCTGGTAATGGCCAACTTGTGTTGCCGGCTAATCTTTCTCACACTAGGCCAGCCGAAAAGAACTGAACAATGAATTCACCAAACGGCAGCTTCATTTTGGCAGTTTCACATCTGGCTTAGACACGGAAGAAGAAGAAGAAAGCCTTTTATGACTCCTTCTAGTGATAAACTCAGAGCAACATCGTCTTGTTCAGCTCAACCGCCACAGAAAACTTGCTCACCCGCATTCATTCTTCCAGGGCGACAAAGGGGAGACGGGCCCAGAAGGCGAACGTGGCGAGAAAGGGCAGGAAGGCATCAAGGGAAAAGACGGGCCTCCTGGATATCCTGGAGTTACCGGTGTCCGAGTGAGTGTGCGGAATTGCATGCTTTAAATCCGTGTTGTTTTACTCATTTGTGTGCTCTACAACAACCTGAGCTTCGGTTATGTTGGGGCACCCTCCACACTTCCTGGCGTGAATTTGTCTTGTGCTTTCTTGGATTTTGAGCAAATCGACCCACGGTGGCTCAAGTAGTTAAGATGCTGAACTTGACGACTAGAAGGTTGGCAGTCAGCAGCTCATGACCTGAGTGAGTGCTGCATGGTGGAGTGAGCTCCTGTCTCTGTCCCAGCTCCTTCCATTCTAACAGTTTGAAAGCAAGAAATTGCAAGTAGATAAATAGGGGCCACTTTGGTGGGAAGGTAAACAGTTTTCTGTGCACTCTGGTATCTAGTCATGCCTGCCACATGTCCAAAGAAACATCTGTAGATGCAGACAGCGCTGGCTCTTTGGCTATAAACAGAGATGAGTACTGAACCCTAGAGTCGGATACAACTGGCTTTCGAGCAAGGGCGACATTTACCATTTATATTTACTTCTCCAGGCTAAATAAGATTCTGCTGAAATTTCCCCCACCCCCTACCCCCAGATTTTGGTACTTTTCATTAGCCTGCTCTGGTCTCAAAAGAGAATTTTGGGTAATATTGTTGTTCTTTTGATTATTCATTTGATGTTTGCTAGTATGTATATTATTATATCATTGTAACTTATATGTATATCAATCCTGTTGTCGCTGTTCTGAGTCGGCCTTTGGCTTGAGTAGAGCGGGGTATAAATCCATTAAATGAATAAATGAAATAAATTTGTTGCATTAAGGATGATCAGAGGACTAGAAACCGAATGCTTAATCAGAGGACTAGAAACTTTATTGCTTTGTTATTGTGACTGAATATTGATATGTAACTTTGTAATTGTTCTGTATATTTTCTATATTTTGTATCTTTGTGAGCCCCCCAGAGTCGCTCTGCGAGTAGGGCAGCATACAAGCCCAATTAAATAAATAAATAAATAAATAAATAAATAAATAAATAAATAGACAGACAGACAGATAGATAGATAGATAGATAGATAGATAACCCTATGAGGATAGATTGAAGGAGCTGGGCATAGGGATAAGATAGCACTCTTCAAATCTCTGAAAGATCATCATAAAGAGAAAGGGAAGAATCTGTTCTCCATGCAAGACATGGAATAATGGGCTCAAACTAAAAGAAGCCAGTTATGGGCTGAATATTAGGAAAAACATCTTAATGGTTAGAGCAGTACGACAATGGAGCCAACTGCCTCGAGAAGTGGTGAGCGCTCCAACTCTGGAAGGCATTCAAGAGACAATTGGACAACCATAATCCAGATCTGCTTTGATTTGGATCCCTTCATTGAGCCGGGCGCTCGACTCGATGGGCTACAAGGACCCTTCCAACTCAGTGATTCTTTGATTCTACAGTGGACCCTCGATTAACTACGCGTTCGAATAGCATAATTTCTGCTTAATGACGTGTCGTCACTTGCCACGTGACTATCCGCACAACGACGAAAAACCGTCGTTGTGCGGATTAATGATGTTTTTTAACGTCGTTGTGCAGATAATGACAGCTTTTTACCGCTAGATGGCGCAGCTGCCATTGAAAACCACACAACGACGTTTCCCCTATAGCGACGCTACTTGGGGAACCAAGTAGCATCGTTATTTGAGGGTCTACTGTATGACCAAGTGGGGACTCGAACCCAGCTCTTCCACATTCACATTCGTTATTCCAGTCACTAAAACCACAGGCAATACATGTCACTGTGAGGGTGGCCTTTGAAAAGCTGGATATAGCCAGTGGGAAAGGGTGACCGGAAGCCAACAGTTAGCTCTCTTTCAGCAAGAGTCCTCTAACCTTAGTAGAGCAGGGATTCGCAACCTATGGCCCGCTAGCCAGATCCAGCCTCTGGCGCCAAATAATCTGCCCCCAGACCTTGCTCCAGCCACCACCACCGGAATCCATTATGGACTCATTTATGGCCATCATAAATACGTTTACTACAGCCAGAAATGACTCCGTGGCCATCGTAAATGCATTTACTACAGCCGGAAATGAGTCCGTGGCTGTCGTAAAGATGTTTATGACAGCCGCAGACATGTTTTATAGCAGCATTTACAGCATAGGGAGCCACCAGTCTGGCCCGCTCAGTTGTCTGAGGGGGCACGGTCCGGCCCACGGCTGAAAAACGTTGAGAACCCCTTTAGTAGAGTCTTTGAAACAAAACTCAAGTAATTCACAAGAGGGACCTGTCCATCCCACTGGTAGAAGCAGTACCATGTTATACTGCGGCAACCAGTAGTTTCTACTAGTCAGTATCTGCAGGCAACATCTGCCAGACTGAATTTAGGAATAGCAAACTTTTAAAGTGTCCCCCCCCCCTTCAAAATGGTGCTAGAGCCAATATAGTTTTGTTCCCTTGTAAACACATCCTCTTGTTATTCTTTGGAGCAGTGTAATGGTATCGTTTCATATTTTTAGTATCCATTTTGACACAAACAGATCTTTTTAAACAACCACAAAAAATGCAGACCCACTCAAAAATCGAAATACTATCTTAGGAGGGATATACTATCTTGCGTGGTGGTGGGGAAATGAATCATTTCCCCCCTGGCTTTATAAAAACGCTACAGGGCGGATTCAGGTCGTAAACCAGGGGTTCCCAACCTATGGCCAGTGGGCTGGATATGGCCCCCGGCACCATTTCATGTGCCCCCCCTCCTCCAAGGGCATTTGAGAAACAAAAGGGTCACCCCTTTGATGCTGTTGAGACAAATTGGCCACCCCCATCGTAGGCAGGGCAAAATGTCTGTCTGGCCCAGACGGAGAGCGCATGAGCCGGCCCCTGGTTTGAGAAGTTTGGGAACCCCTGCCGCAAACCATTCACACTATGTCGGATTCTCAGGGATTCTTTGCTGTCTAGAAAAGTAACTTGTACAAGCTTTGAGAGAGAGAGAGAATAGAGGTGCGCTCACCCGGCATGCTGTCCAATTCACAGACCTGCCTGCCTTCCTCTTAACTACCTTAACACAAGGCCTGATTCACAGCTACTCATGTGCCTGGGCTCGAAAAATGAAGCAAAGGTTCCATTATATAACCTCGGATACCTTTCCAAGTGCCGGATTCATCCTGCCAAGGATGTTGAACCTAAGCCATCCCATCCAGTAGACATTCCTCCACAAAACCTCCTCTTTCTCCCTGCTACAAGGGATCAAGCTTTTCATTTTTCTTCCTCCGTAAAACAACCAGTGAGCCAGAAGCGGCGTTAAAAATGTTCCAGCTGGCAGACGCATGGGCCGATGGGTTTCCAGTGGCTCGCCTCTGGCTAAGCTGCAGCAGCTTTTCATAATACACTCCTCTCTGCAAGCTGAGCCTATAGGCAAGAGCCAACACTTTTATGGTTCCAGGAAAGTAATTTCAGAGTCTATATCCAACATGTTCAAGGAAACGAGAAAACCCCCTCTCCCCATTTTACAATATGGCAGAAGATGAGCAACATCTTTAACAGAAACACAGCAAATCTTCATTAGGTGTGGAAATCACTAATTACAAATTATGTAACTAGCTACATCTTGGGTAACAAAGGTGTAAATAAATTATATTTTGAAAGGAATGTGACAAGTAAGTACAGTTTTATATATATATATATATATTGAGATCGAGGCTAACATTTTCTAGTTAATTTTGGAAGGGATTTTTAGGCAGCTTTAGAGATGAGTTGACAAACTTTTCCCCTATATCACGTTTTTCTTCTTCCGTGAAACTGCCAAAAGGAAGGCACCTTTGGGTGAGTTCATTCTACAGTTCCTTTTGCCCAACCTAGTGTGGAAAGATTAGCCGGCAACACAAGGTTGCTGTTACCAGAGTACGCCTGATTGTGGTTCAAAAAAACCCACAATCTTCAAGGAGGCTCTTTATTATTTTAATAATTAAATGGAAGAAGGGATGTTGATTTGTTTCAGATTTTTTGCCATTGTTTTGTATATTTGTATACTGCAGGACAGAATGAGCTCCCGTCTTTGTCCCAGCTCCTGCCAACCTAGCAGTTTGAAAGCAAGACATTGCAAGTAGATAAATAGGGACCACTTTGTTGGGAAGGTAAACAGCATTCCGTGCACTCCGGTGTCTAGTTGTGCCTGCCATATGACCATGGAAATGTCTGCAGAAGCAGACAGCGCTGGCTCTTTGGCTTAGAAACAGAGATGAGCACTGCACCCTAGAGTCAGATACAACTGGCTTTCGAGCAAGGGAAACCTTTAAAGGCATCATCATTTGGCTTAAATTCTGCTTAAATCATTGATTTTTAACAGTAACGAGCTCTTGGTTATTATCACGCTGGAGTGTAAGGTGCATTACTGCACTCATTGTGCAAGAACAGAGAATGAAATTAATGGCATTTAAAGCACTGATTGCCTATTTTGTCTGAAACTTATGCCTTAGGGTCCAACATCTGTGCCAAACACGGTTGGCGTGATATTCAGATTGAAGGAGAGTGGTAGTCACTCCTCCTTTCTGACCTAGTGAAGAAGTTGGGTTGGGGAGTTGTGTGCAATATTTCTGTCTCCCATTGGTGTCATGACCTTGACTTCAGTGGGTCAACATCACCCCAAGGAAAACCTTGTACTTGACCGAAAAACCAGCCACGTTACTCCTAGGGCAGTGATGGCTAACCTTGGCACTCCAGCTGTTCTTGAACTTCAATTCCCAGAGACGCTGATCAGCAGGAGTCCTGACTTGGGCTTCTGGGGATTGAAGTCCAAGAACAGCTGGAGTGCCAAGGTTTGCCACCGGGGTCCTAGGGAAACCTGGTGGCACCCTCTTCCTGGAACCTCGCCCTGTAAAAGAAGGCCTTCTGACACTGTCTTGTCTTCTCCTGCCCTGAAGGAGCTGGAAGCTAAAAGAGGAGAAATGGGGTTCCACCAGCGGAGGTGGGACGTCAGGAGGGAAGCTTTTGCTGACCACCTTAGTGAGTCCAGGCAGGTCTCTTTGCGGTGACACCGGGTCCCTTTGGGAAGATCTAATTGCAGCCAAACAGCTTCTGCTCGACGCTGTCCGTGGTACTGATGTCTTTATTCGCCCGCTCTGCCTCTTCTACCTACCTTCCCAGGTGTGACCTCAGGACATGTTGGGTAGCCTCTCCAGGCATCTTTAAGAGGGATGACCCCAAAGGTTTTCTGGTTCAGGCTGAACTGAACTGAAGTTGTAGCTGAAGTCCAACTCTAGTGATGGGAGAGTATTTTCCGCCCCACTTGAGACTAGCAGGTGTTCTAAAAGTTATATGATATGGGGGACAACCAGTGGGGAGGTATGGCTTCTCCCTCGTTTCTCCACATCTGCCAGTGGGGATAGTTGACTCCTTCTGCCTTATGGTAGGGCAGGTCCTCTTTTAAACCTCTAGCTCACGGGTTCCTAACCTAAGGCCTGTGGGCCAGATCTGACCCATGGCGCTATTTCATGTGGCGCCACCACCTTTCCATGGACATTCAAGAAACAAAACGGCCACTCCTTTGAAGCTGCTGGGACAAAAGGGTCACCCCCCCCCATCATGCAGGCCCTCAAAGTCGACTGAGAGAGCATGACTCCGGCCCCCAGCTTGAAAAGGTTGAGAAGCCCGGCTCTAGCTTAATGTCTCCTTTCTTCAAACCCCTTGATGAATGCTTACAACCTCCCCGTGACGTGCCACGAAAGAGCGTTTTATTCTGTCTTCAACTTTCCGATTGGTTGACTCTGGTTTTATGTTGTCAGTGGATAGATGGGGCTGATATAGAGAAAGGAAAGTCACTCTTTGGGAGAAATCCCATCTGAGG
Source organism: Bradypodion pumilum (assembly GCA_035047305.1). Classification (NCBI taxonomy): domain Eukaryota; kingdom Metazoa; phylum Chordata; class Lepidosauria; order Squamata; family Chamaeleonidae; genus Bradypodion; species Bradypodion pumilum. The sequence goes on from JAWDJD010000015.1 coordinate 12,677,853, forward strand.
AGGAAGTTTAGAACCGATGCCTTGTGTACATCTTGGAGTGTCTTCGGCCAGCGGTTCCCAATCTAAGGCTCGTGGGCCAGATCCGTCCCCTGGTGCCATTTCATGTGGCCCTTCACCCCTCCAAGGGCTATCGAGAAACAAAATGATTGCCCCTTTTGAAGCTGTTGGGACAAAATGGCCACCCCCATTGTGCAGGCCGGGTAAAGTGGCCGTCTGGCCCTCGAAGCGGTCTGAGAGAGCTAGTCTTAGGCAGGAGGTCGTGGAAACTGACTCTGAAATAAGTTGGACCACGTAAATTAATGACCTTTAAGTGACCCTGACAGGGACTGTGGTGGCTTAGTGATGAAGACGCTGAACTTGACAACTGGAAGATCGGCAGGACCTGAGTGTTGCACAACTGACTGAGCTCCCATTTCTGCCCCAGCTCCTGCCAACCTAGCAGTTCGAAAGCAAGACATTGCAAATAGATAAATAGGTACCACTGGGAAGGTAAACAGTGTTCCATGAGCTCCGGTGTCCAGTCATGCCTGCCATATGTCCATGGAAACGTCTGCAGATGCCGACAACGCTGTCTCTTTGACTATAAACAGAGGTGAGCACTGAACCCTAGAGTCAGATACGAATAGCTTTCGAGCAAGAGCGACCTTTATCTTTTACCTACCTGATCCTGTCATTAAAAGCCCTGCTCAGATGTGGCTTCATTTGTGGAATTAATTCGTCTCATGGTTAAAGGAGAAAATACTGTGTCGTGCATTTTACTTTTTATTCATCATATCTAATTCTGAGCAAACTCGGTGCCGTTTAAGCCTTATTCTCTTGGGTTTCTCTTGGGAGACAATAAGTTTCGCTGCAGTTAGGACCGACCATTAGATTCGGCCCCGAACATCTTACAGAAATTAAATGATGTGACTTTATTCTGAGCCCAGTGAGCATCTGGCGGTGGATTTCAGAGAGCTGTCATCTGGAAAAAAGTAACTTCTCCCAGTTGTGGTTGAGCATTGGATTTCCTCCATGTCCATCGATGCTGTAGGGTCACCTGTTAAGGGAAGGGGACATCCTTGAAGCAGAACGGTAGAAAGGTACGGGAAATCCTGATGAAAACCTGATGCCAGATTTCTGTTAACATGATTATTATTATTTTTTTAATGAGTTCTTCAACAGCTGTTCCCTCCTGTCCTGCCATTCCTCTGGCCTTCTGCCTGGTGGCTGCAAGAATAATTATAAAACAGTGATGAAATGAGGATGAATCATCTTATCTTCCTGGGAAAAGACGTCATCATGTTTCCTCCTCTCCTCCTTCCCCCCCTTCTTCATCCCCCTCTTCCTTTGCTTGATGCTATCATAGAGCAAGTGCATCCACATTTGCCTCCAGGTGTTCCCTGCCTTACTTTTAGAAATGATTCAATCATCACCTGAGCATCATCTCCCTGTTTCCCCCCTCCAGGGACCAGAAGGAAAACCGGGCCGACAAGGGGAGAAAGGCAAAACCGGACTGAAGGTAAGGGATACTTCGTGGCTTCCTATGGCTCTTTATATATACATATAAATGAGGCCCGTGTTGACCTTCCAAAGACCAATCACAGAACAAAGAGAGCTGAACAGAAGATCTGGATGAAGAGGATCGCATGAAATGATGCTTTTAGCCCAGGGGAGGGGGATGGATCTAAAAATGGATCATCCAGCTAAATCTGGAGGTGCTAAACTTGTCCTGTAGATCAGGTTTACCTAATTGCCCCATTTAGAAACATCTCCTGAAGATAGAGAGGTTCTATCCCAGCTTCTCACAAAACCGATGGTTCTCTCGTTGAGGAATTTATTTGTCTGTTTATTTATTTATTTATTTGGGACACAGCAATTTAGTGCTTAAGACGCTGAGCTTGACGAGCGGAAGGTCAGCAGTTCGAGACCCGAGTGCTGTGTAGTGAAGTGAGCATCCGTTGTCTGCCCCAGCTCTTGCCAACGTAGCAGCTTGAAAGCAATAAAATTGCAAGTAGATAAACAGTTACCGCTTCAGCAGGAAAGGTAAACAGCGATCCGGGTGCTCCGGCATCGAGTCATGCCTGCCACATGACCATGGAAACATCTGCAGACACAGACAGCACTGGCTCTTTGTCTGTAAACAGAGATGAACACTGAACCCCTAGAGTTGTACACGATCGGCTTTTGAGAGAGACCTTCCTTGCTTCATTTAAACAAGTGTTCAGTCCATCCTTCATGTTGCAGTACAGATACCAACTGCCCGTGCAAATGATGCACATGTTTGTACCACCCAATTAGATTAGCCTGATAGCTGTGAATCTGCCAGGGCTGCCTCTTGAACGATATCCTGGGATTTCTGCTTTCGTGAGATGCTTGCCCTTCTCTGCTAGAGAGCCCTGATACAATCCACCCGTACTGGAGCAGAGAATTCCCCGGATCTCACCAAACTACAATGCCCTGGGATTCGGGGGGGCATTGAAAGTGGTGTCGAACCACCACAGCTCTGCACTGCGCACACTTCAGGGATTGGCCTCCTCTCCATGGTGTTTGTTTTTTGCCTCCCCAGGGCAGCAAAGGCCACCACGGCGAACCTGGGGAGATGGGCCCACCTGGAAAGACGGGATCAGTGGGGACTCTAGGCCCAAAAGGATCCAGAGGTCCCCTTGGACCTACGGTGAGGACCGAGCATGAGCCCATGCAACATAATCCTGGGGGGCAAGACCCCTTCGGTGCTCCTTTGAAGGGTTGGTCAGAGAGCTGGAGGAGGAGTTTCCTCCAGATAAAGAAAAGAGGATAGGGTTGTGCAAGGACAGAGTTGAACACCTCTCTTGTCCCCACAGGGCGCCCCGGGAAGGATGGGTGTGCAGGGAGAGCCCGGCATAAAAGGCTATCAGGTGAGTCTTTGCTTCCTTCCTTCCTTCCTTCCTTCCTTGCTTGCTTGCTTGCTTCCGTGTGTGTTTTTGATGAGTCAAGCATCTGTGCTGTCTGTCTATTCATGCACTCTATCTATCTGTCTGTCTATATGTGGTTTCGGTTCAAGACCTTCTTGTCTTCTTGTTGAGCTTCTTCATCTTCTCTCAGCATGACGTATGGGCACGGGTCTCATTTTCTCAGACTCCCTCAGTGTCCCCAAACCTATCCACCCCCAAGGAAGGTGAGGAAAACATGAGTTGAGTCACCACCAGTTGGGCGGTCCTCTCTGTGGTGGGTTGCCTCAAGGATGCCACCTTCTTGGGATTTGAACCCAAGTCTCTGGACTTCCCCCAAATGAACAGGACTCCTCCTTCGTGACCCCACAAACTGGTGTTTCCCAGTTCTTGCTTGCTCACCCATTCTGGAAAAGGCTCAACTGTTTTTCCTTTTTTAAGAAGGAAGCTTGATTATCAGCCTAAGAAAAATCCGGGGATTTTTTAAGCTCCAACTCCCAGCCTTCGTTCTTGCTCATGGGACATAGTCTGAGTAGTTAGAAGAAAGATTGCTTGGTAGCTCTTTCTGTGATCTCATGCTGGCACCTGTTCCTCCTCCTCCTTGTCTCCTGTAGGGTCACAGAGGACCACCTGGCCCAATGGGACCGCCTGGGCCCAAAGGCGAGAAGGTAACTCAGAAGAATCTGGAGGGCAACAGTGAAATTCATGAAAGAAGAAATCCTAACGATGCTAGGGTTGGAAATGTAGCTTAAGTACCTCCTTGGGCTAGATCGGGAGTTGGCTTGAACCATGAAAAGCCTAAACCAGTCATGGCAAACCTTGGCACTCTAGGTCTTCTTGGACTTCAATTCCCAGAAGCCCAAAGTCTTTGTGAATCCACACAAATGGGCTTACTACACAGACACGCAGTAAATCCATTCGTGTGGCTTCACAGAAACTTGGACTTTTGGGAATTGAAGTCCAAGAAGACCCGGAGTGCCACGGTTCGCCATCACGGGCCTAAACAAACAGAGAGAGACAAATGACACAACAATTTGGTGTTGTAATTAGAAGCTGAGAGCTTGCGTCCCTCCAGACACCCACTTCCTTCAAAGCTCCACGTCTGAGCAACCAGGCTTGCAAGTGAGATCCGTGTTGACCTACGAATGCTAGATCATAAAAGAAGAGCAAAATGAACTCTCGACATGTGGAGGTGAGGAGAGCTGGTGTCTCAATTTCCTCCCTCTCAACAACCCCGTCTCAACAACCCAGATGTCTAATTGCTGCGTCACACTGCCTTGTGGCTGTTTTATTTTTCAAAGCTTCCTCCTCTTGGGAGCCAAATATTCAGTTTCACCTAGCATCCCGAAGAGACCCCTTAATATGACTTGGGACACGCAAAACCGCATCGGGTTTTTATTAAGTCTAATATCCTACGCAGTTGTGTATAGTTACAACCGGAACTCTGTTAATTCACAACCGGGAAATGTTCCTTTCCAAGGCTTGAAATGTAATCTGGTATTCTTATCCAACTCAGCGGGTTTTGCGCAGCACAATCCTTGACCATCTGTTAAAAGATCTCAAATTATTCCTAAAAGGCGCTGCCATCCGAGGATAATTCCTGTATTATTGCTTCCGTCTGTGAGCTCGGCGGTTCGTTAGCCTGTTTCCCAAAAACAGGCAAGTTTCCAATGGGAATTGGTCAGCGAAGGTGAAGGTAGTTGGTTAAAAAGGTTAAGTGGGGATCTTCTTCTTCTTGTGCCATATCTGAATCTGAATATTGGCAGTCTTCATGGCGATCAGCCATGAAGACTGTCTTGAGAATATAATGCAGTGGCCTTTCATCTGCCTACTGCATCGCGGCGTGACACCCATAGTACCACTGATCCAGTTTCGTGAGTCCCTTTCTGATCCTGAGCCCTTTTGGCACACAAAGTCCTCATCATCATCCCCAGGCTAGGATGGATGAAGCTGCTGCCCTCCATCAAGATGGATTCAAGTGGGATTTAACCCACTTGGGGACCATCACCCTTCCTTGTGGACTTTGGCACCCAAGGCCGCTGGTCCTCAGGGTTGTCAGGCTAGTTAACCGCCGCCTGACACTTGGCGTTGAGTCACTGGTAGTAGGGTCTACTCTATGACCATAGCAGGACAACCTGGCCGGACTGGTGAGTGGGGACCTAGTGAGAAAATTTTGTAGAGGAGTTTCTTCCTTCTAGAGGAAGGCCTTTAGATATTGATCTGTTTCCATATGAATGGTGCTACTCCTGATCGATCTTGAATTAATTCAGCAAGATCTTTACATTCAGGCTTGTGTGATCCTGTAGCTCGGCTTCTCCAGTTAGGAGACATTTAAGACCTTTAAGACCTTGGCCTTTCCAAGGCAAAGTGCAAGACTAATAATGGCCCAACATACAGTCAATTGAATGCACAACAGTCCACAGCAATTCCCCAGGAAGGGAAACCAGGACCAGAGTGCTTAGAGGTGGGTTTGCTCCAAAGTTAAAAGGGTATCTCCTTGCCATTTCTTGCTTTTGAACTGATAGGTTGGCAGGAGCTGGGGACAGATGACGGGAGCTCACTCCGTCGTGCAGCACTCGGGTCTCGAACTGGTGACCTTCCAGTCATCAACTTCAGTGTCTTCACTACTAAGCCACCTGGTCTTAGGTCTTAGTCTCGGCGCTTGTGTTTTCTCAGGGAGAACAAGGGGATGATGGAAAGGTCGAAGGCCCCCCCGGACCGCCTGGAGACAGAGTGAGTGATCTTTTCTAACCCCACGTTGATTTGGAAAAAATAAAACATCTCACAAGGCAGGGACAACCCTCAGCTGGGTCTGCACATCTCACAGTCCTAGGGCCATAAGAGGTGGGAGATGGACTCGGTAGCACTTTGAAAATGCACAGGGTGCCATATTTATGGATGTGTGAAATATACTCCCCTCTAAGTAGAAAGCTAGCTCATAAGGGAGAGGGCTAGGGTGGAAACTTCTTTCCTAACATTACCCATTCTCTTTAATTGGCTATAAATTAGTCAGTCAGGTTGATCTCCTATGCCAGAGGTTCCCAACCTTTTGAAGCCGGGGGCCAGGTCAGCTTCGAGGGCCGTATGGCCATTTCCCCCTGCTTGCATGATGGGGTGGCCATTTTGTCCCAACAGCTTCAAAGGAATGGCCATTTTATTTCTCAAATGCCCTTGGAGGTTGGGTGGTGGTGGTGGTCATATGAAATGGCGCCATGTGCCAGATCCAGCCCTCAGGCTTTAGCTTGGGAACCCCCTGCCCTATGTCCTCAGGCACCAGTTATTTTATTTTATTTTGAGACATATCTGTCGGTTTTCTGTTTTGATTTTTGTGGAGTTCTGTCATGTTAGTTGGCATTTGCTTGTACAACGCCCAGAGTGGGATACCACCCAAATGGGCTGCAATGAATGAATGAATGAATGAATGAATGAATGAATATATACATTTATTTCAATTGTTTATACCCCACTCTTTTCTCAAAAAGCCCAATGTAGGTAAGCTATGTAAACAACAACTGCATGATTTAACATAGACTATGATGACAGAAGCAATAAAGGGTTGATAAAACACTCAAATATAAGGTAAAAAGAAACCAGGGGTTATAAAAAAAACCCAGAAGGAACCAGAAGTGGAGCACAGAGCCAGGTTAGCCTTCCGCAAACTCTGAAAAGGAGACATTTTAATATGTATATGGGAAGGTATCCATCGGGCTGCCGCCACCTCCATGTCTATGACAGCCATAATGTATCCCCCATCCGAGACCATGCTGAACCCAACTGCATTTCATGCCTCTCTCGTATCTTTCTGATCCTCTCTTTACAGGGTCCCGTGGGTGACAGAGGGGATCGTGGCGAATCCGGAGACCCCGGTTATCCTGTGAGTCCTTCTCCAAATACCTGGTTAGGAAATTAACCATCTTGGGGGGGGGGGAATAGTTATTTCTGCTCTATAATCTTTCATGGGGCTGGAGTTGGTAGACTTGTTGCCTTTTGACTCACAGATGGTACAATGCAAATCTGAGGGTGGCCACTTCTCCATTGTCCAGAACGAGAGATACCACCACAAAAAAGAGGATTCGCATAAAACTGCTGTGTTATTATTGATAATGTGCACAAAATAAGAAATGATACGTGGATGAAGAAGCAGGGAACATTTGGACATTCGGCCAAGTCTGCTTTCCAGAAGCTGATAAACATGGAGGAGCAACTTCAGGATCCAGGATTTCCCTCATTATAGGGCTAGCTCTTTATCTAGACCAGGGGCTCCCAAACTTTTCATGTTGGGGGCCATTGGGTCGTGCTCTCTCAGTCAGCTTCGAGGGCCAGACAGCTAGTGGGCTGGGTATCATATGGATACCTTCCCATATGAAATGGCACCATGGGCCAGATCCAGCCTGTGGGCCATAGGTTGCGAACCCCTGATCTAGACTTTGGCTAAACAGATGTTCCAGCTGGGGGCGGGGGCTTCGGTCTCACCCTTTTTGTCCTTACATCCCAAGCACCGCAAATTAACCCAGATGTTCCCTCTTTTTTCTCTTTAGGGCCAAGGCGGCCTCGATGGGGAAAGAGGAAACCCCGGACAGCAAGGACTCCCTGTAAGAAAGTACAGTCTGGATTTTCCTTTCCCCAAAAAATGGGTTGGGCACTTGCATGTGAGACAGAAAGTGTGTGAAGAGAAGATCCTGTCTGCTTAATAAATATGTTATTGATTTTAACTAGCTTATTTTGATCTGTTTTATGATCATATTTTTCCATGGTAGTCTTAATTATGCATGTTTTAAGTGCCATGAGTGGCTTTGGACAATAGGGTGGTATAAGAAAGGAAGGAAGGATGAATGGATGGATGGATGAAAGAAAGAAAGGCTGTAGAGGCTATCTATATATCTGTCTGTCTGTCTGACACACACCCCATCGCCTCTTTCATTTCTCATTCTTTCTATCTCTTTTTTTAAGCCAAAGGGGTGCCTTCCTACGTGGTTCCATGTGGCTGATGCCATCTCTCATGTAGCACCCTTGTTTATTTCTCCTTCATGACAGATGCTTGTCCGAGGGGATCATTTCCTTGGATGCCTAAGGTTACCCTTTCTGTCTCCTTTTCTTGTGATAGGGGCATCCGGGACCCCCAGGGCGACCTGGCCTGAAAGGATCCAAAGGCGGTGAGGTAAGATTTGGGAGGATGGTATGGCCAATCGCAAGGGTGTGGCAGAGAAAGTCTGAGAGTACAGTGAATAATGCGGGAACCCAACAGATGCTGTAGTGTGAAAAGAGGTGTTTAGTTATGGCAAAAGCAGAGGTTGAAAGCAAAGTCCAAAGGTAAAGTCTCTTTCAAGGCAAAACACAAGAGTAGCAGGCAGCAGAGTGATATTTCAAAGTAAACAGAAGTATTCCTCTCTTCTCACCAGTCCTCAGTAAACACGGAGGAAAACAGTCCAATGCAAATAGTCAAGCCACAAATAGTCCAGTAATGTGCTGAGCGACCATCAGTAGTTCAGCTTCAAGCAGTAGTTCAGCAGCAGTTGAATTTCAGGCAGTAGTCCGGCATCAGGCAGTGTTCAGCATTCAGCTACGGCGAGCATTAGCTGTGTTGAGCATTAAAAGCTATATGTGACTATAGCTACAAACCTCCTTTTATCCACAGTTTGGCCAGCTAATGAGATAGCACAATTAACCTCCTCCTTTAGCATGAACTCAGAACTACTCTTAAAGCAAAGACTTGGTTAGGCAAAGACTTACGTCCTAACACATTTCCCAACAAACTGCAACCCCTTCAGAACACATTTGAACACTTAACTCAATAGCGTTAAAAAGAGAGGCAGATATTGCATGCAGAAAGCGAGCAGCTCAGGGTGAAGTCCTAGACTAGCCTTTTCCTCCCGACATTCTAGTTGTTTGCCTAGAGAGGCTTGCAATCTTTGCTTTTTTTGGTATATAGAAGAACGTTCAAGCCAAGTGGGCTGTATGATGTGACCCAAACACAGATGGAAAGCTTTGGTGAAAATTTGGTCCCGGCGCTTCCTCCAGTGAAAATACTACCATGCATATGGACTGGAAAGAGAGATCTGGGAGGTTGTAGATAAAATAAATAAATAAATAATTTAACGACCCTCATTGATTGCAGGCTATAAGCATGTGACCAGATACGAAATGCGCATTAAGGCCTTAGGTCAGTGGTGGCAAACCTTGGCACACCAGCTGTTCTCGAACTTCAATTCCCAGAAACCCTGATTAGCAGGTGTACTGACTTTGGGCTTCTGGGAATTGAAGTCCAAGAACACCTGGAGTGCCAAGGTTGGCCATCCCTGCCTTAGGTGTTCAGGAAACTGATCAAATTGAGAAGGCAAATCAATAGTATCTAGGGAAAATTATCTAACAACTTCAGGGCAACTTGCTTGATTCTGGATCTGTGAAAATACTTTTGCTGAGAACACCCCAAATCACAGAACCATCTCTAAGCAAGAACGATCCCGAATTCAAGTGTAGAGTCAGATTTGATGACCCTTAAGTCACTTTCCCCCTCCTCCAAACTGGTACGGCTGTAATGGTTACTCCTGGCGCTATAAACAATATTTGGTTGGTTGATTCTCCTCTTCCTTCCTTCCTTTTATGTCCTTTTAAGGGTCAGAAAGGAAAGGAAGGGCGAAAGGGTGCGACCGGAAGCAGAGGTTCACCGGTAAGTGATAAATGCAAGGTGTTTAATTTCTTTCATTTCTCACCATTTGTTTAAGCAAAATTGTTGGAAGCGGGCATCCCAAACTAGCAACTAATGGATTTTGGGTGTAGCTCTGAACATCCAGTCTGCTATTTTTTTAAAAAACATTCCCAAAATAAGTTGGTCTATAGTAAAAATTACTGCTGAGCTAGCACAAAGTTTTGAGCTAATTAATTAACGAGAATTAATTTTCTGAGTTTTATTGTTTTTGGTTCTGGTGCCATTGAGCTTTGTATCTGGTTCACAGGGTTGGGCTGTCTTTTGGTCTCATGTTGTTTAATTGTTTTTGTTACTGTCTTATTTACGCCTGTATTGTTGGGTGTTTTCCTGTATTTATTGGGAGACACCTAGAGTTGAATCAAACTCTGACTACTGGTGGGATACAAATTAAAAATACATACAAACAAACAGCTCTTTTCCACAAGTAGAAAGGGATCCTTAGAGCTGGGTTTCTCATCCTTGGGGCTCTAGTTGTTCTTGGACTTCAGTTCCCAGAAGCCCAAGTCAGCACACTTACTGAACAGGGCTTCTGGGAATTGAAGTCCAAGAACAGCTGGAGCACCAAGGTTGGCCATCCCTGACTTAGAGCCTATCCCACATTGACTGGGAATGCAATAGTTTAAGCACTCCTGATCCACCTCTTGCTTGTTCTGAGCATCTGAAGAAGAGACCTTCTGGATCAGACCAAAGCCCTACTTCAGGGTTGGGCAAAATGAGGCCCTGAAAGGGCTAGTCTTGTAGACCTTGGCCCCACCAGACTCCTCCCTTGACCTTCTGTCAGAAAGTGGCCATCTTGTGCTCGCTAAACGCTCCATGGAGGTGCTCTTCACCCGCTGACACGATCCCCTTTGGATCCTCCTTTGCAAATGCTTTTATTTTCATCTGCAGGGTCTTGTTGGGTTGCCTGGTCCTCGAGGGGTGGTCGGAAGGCAGGGTCAAGAGGGCTCCCCAGGAGTCGATGGGGTTCCTGGAAAAGATGGTGGTCCTGGGCAGAAGGTAAGCTGAGGAGATGACCACCACGCCACTATGGAAACATTAATTTCAAAGGAAGCTGGAAACTGAAGAAGGTGTGGCTTGGATAGGAGACCTCTGAGAAACAGGAGATCATTCCAGCTGGGGCTAGAACGTCTTGTAGAAGATCCTGCTAGAAAACCTGAAGAGCCATAGCTGCTATTCAGAGCCAACAATATTGTGCTCAATGGGTTTTTTGGACTCATCAGAAGACAGGTTCCTTTGTTCCCAAAAGCTGTGAGATGACTAAATGGCCATACATGGATAAAAATGTTTACTTAGAGTAGACCCATTCAATCAGGCCTCAAATAAGAAGTCATACTTGGACTTGATCTACACATACTTAGTCTTGAAGGGTCTCTTCTTGATCTACACCACTGTTTCCTAACCTTTGGTTATTGAATTTCATTTCCCAGAAGCCTAAGTCAATCCCCCAAAGCACTGATTAGCTGATGGACTGACTTAGGCTTCTGGGAATTGAAATCCCCCTGTGGAGGTGGGCCCTACATTGGGAACCACTGATCTACACATACCTAGACTTGGATGGGTCTAGTCTTGACCTACACATACCTAGACTTGATGAATCTAGTCTTGAGATAGACATATCTAGACTTAATGGGTTTCGTCTTGATCTACCCATACTTAGACTTGGTGGGTCTAGTCTTGACCTACACATACCTAGACTTGGTGGGTCTATTCTTGAGCTATACATATCTAGACTTGATGGGTCTATTCTAGTGTGGACTAGCAGTTGGATGTAGACTTCAGATTTTCCATCTTTACTCAGGTCACCTTAAAGGGATATAAATAGGGAATGAAGCATTCACTTTCCTCTCCCATCGCAATTAGGGAGAACAAGGTGACGACGGGGAAGAAGGCTCACCGGGAATGGCAGGGCAAAGAGGGAACCCCGGTGTGCTTGGACTTCCAGGAGCTCAAGGCCCCCCAGGATTCAAGGTTGGTTCAAACACCCCCCCCCATCTCTCTCTTACCACCACACGATTACTTTCAACCCTTGCAAATCCACGGGATTTGGAGCGGCCCCAGATTCCTGTCAAAGGAGGGGAGGGCATCTCTATTAGACGTTCTTAAGTCTTAGCCTCTGTTGATTTTGGAAGACTCTCTTCGTTGGAATTGCAACAAGCAGCGCTTCGGTCCAAAAATACGGGAGAACGAGATTGACGTGTTTCTGGCTTGGGCCAGCTTTTCCCATGTTCATTCATAAGCCCATTCCTTCCTGCTTCTCCATCAAACTGCAATTATTATTATTATTTAAATGCATAGAAAGGAAGGAGCATTTCTGAATGCATCTTTTCATAAAGTATACAGTATTTTCCATATGCATTTTATGGTAAAATCTGCATTTGCCTTGCGCTGAAACTAAACATGCCGTTGTGTCCAGTTTATTGAGCCAAGAACGATACTGCGTGCTGGCCACGCGTCATGGGCCAAACAAAACTTTGGCCACCACATCTTAAAATCGCTTTTCCTGCTCGGTGTTAGACCAAGTTGCCAAGATGGGTCAACTGGAATGGCTGTTGCCCATGCAAGGCTTTAGTGTCCTCCTTGTTACAAATCTCACCATCTCTGGACGTTGGTCTTGGAGACATGGGTTGGTGAAAAGCAAAACCAAGTAACATTTCACTAAACAAACATACCTTCCCCTTCCTCCACTTGACGTTGAGTTTCAAGATAGAAATCAGGAGCCCTTCTCTTTCCCTTTTAGTATAGGATGGGGTGGGTGGGTGGGATAATTGGGTTTTTTTATGTTTTAGAACCGATGTAAGCCACCCTGAGTCGGGTTCACCTGAGTGGGCGGCATAGAATTTTTAATATTAAATTAAATTAATTAAATTAAGCCAGCCTTTGCACTCTCCTCTTTCACCCTCATCAAGAGGCTCTTTAGGTCTTCTTCACTTCCTGCCATTACGGTAGTATCATCTGCGTATCTCAGGTTGTTTATGTTCCTCCCTGCAATCTTAATTGGCATATGGCCCCATCACTCCCTGGCACATAGAAGGGGAGGCCATGGAAGCAGTGACAGGCTTTACCTTCTTGGGATCTAAGATCACTGCAGATGGTGACTGCAGCCAGGAAATAAAAAGACGCTTACTTCTTGGGCGACAAGCTATGAGAAACCTAGGCAGCATAATAAAAAGTAGAGACACCACCCTGCCAACAAAAGTCCGCATAGTCAAAGCAATGGTCTTCCCAGTAGTAACGTATGGATGTGAGAGCTGGACCCTAAGGAAGGCTTGAGCGCAGAAGATTAGACGCCTTTGAACTCTGTGGTGCTCTTGAGAGGAGGCTCTTGAGAGTCCCCTAGACTGCAAGGAGATCAAATCAGTCCACCCTAAAGGAAATCAACCCTGACTGCTTCTTGGAAGGACAGAGACTGAAGCTGAAGCTCAAGTCCTTTGGCCACCAAATGAGAAGAGAGGACTCACTGGAGAAGGCCTTGATTCTGGGAAAGATTAAAGGCAAAAGGAGAAGGGGGAGGAAGAGGATGAGATGGCTAGATGGCATCGTTGATATGGCGGGCGTAGATCTGGCCAGGCTGCGGAGGATGGCAGAGAACAGAGGAGCATGGCATGCGGTGGTCCTTGGGGTCGCAAAGGGCTGGACTTGACTGTGCGACTAAACAACAACACCATCCCACACACACACACACCTTGAATTGTGAGTAGCTAGATATTCTACACTGGCCATAATCTGCTGCAGCCTCAGACAGAGGATCCCAACCCTGCTGAGAGATGCCAGATTGAACCTCAACCTTCCGCGTGAAAAGTAATTTCCAGCTTTTCCCTAAGTTAACAGTATTTCTGGAAATTGGTGGTTTCAGCCTCACACATATCTTGGAATAAGCACAACTACATTTTTCATAATTACTTAGATCTCACCCAGAAGGTGGATTATGAATGAGTCGGAATTTAGCTTCCTGCTGGTCAACTGGGGGCCTTTCTCTTGTCTGTGGCTGCCCCCTAAAGACCGTGGTTGGTATTGCACCCTAGCGATCAAGTATCCCGCGTTAAATCTCCCGACTTCCCACAGGGACTGCTTATTTCTTTAGTAACTGACGACCGTCGATAAAAGCAGGTGAAGGGCATATTCATAATGGGGAGGGGGTACTTTTTGTTATTGGCTCTCTTTAATTTGGAAGTGGTTACTAGTTTCCCCTTACAATAATTTCGTGTCAGAAATTAATTCTGGGTCGAAAGGATTTTTGCTGGAGGAACTCTGCTCATGGGATGCCCCAATGAGGCTCCTTTCATGTCCCCAAAGTGGTCCCTATTTATCTACTTGCAATTTCTTGCTTTCAATCTGTTAGGCTGACAGGAGCTGGGACAGAGACGGGTGCTCAAACCGTCATGCAGTACCTGGGTCTCGAACTGCTGACTTTCCAGCTAACAAGGCGCGTGTCTTAACCACTGAGTCACCACAACCCCTAGTCTGATTCAAGTCAGCAATGTATGAATCCTTCCCAGAGCTTGGAAATAATACATTTGGGTCCAACGACACCCGGAATCTCTCACCACTGGCCTTTGTGGTCCAAAAAAGTTACTTTTTTCAGGTTGTGACCATGTGTACCTTTTTTGGGCAACTCGCCCAGGGCAGTAAATTGCAAAGAGCAAGCTTCCTTTAAGATGTTTGATGCTTCTTCCCACCCCACCCTGTCCATCTTTTGGCAACTTCTAGGGAGAAAGCGGACTCCCTGGACAATCCGGCTCCATGGGAAAAAGAGGACATCCGGGCGGGATGGGATTTCCTGGGAACCCTGGGGACGTGGGGCCAAAGGGGCAGCCGGTGAGTAAGAAGAGTTGCACTGGTTTGGAAGTCAGAATGATCAGCTGGAGCAATTATGCTAGAGCAGTGATGGCGAGCCGTTTAGTGACCGAGTGCCCAAACTCAACAGGCTGCTGGTGGGGTGGGGTGAACTCTGTGCTGGGGGAGGGAGGAAGCACTCCCATTGGGCTGCTGGACAGAGAGGCGGGGTGAACTCTGTGCTGGGGGGAGGGAGGAAGCACTCCCATTGGGCTGCTGGGCAGAGGGGCGGGGTGAACTCTATGCTGGGGCAATGGCATGCGTGCCCACAGAGAGGGCTCTGAGTGCCCCCTCTGGCACGCATGCCATAGGTTCGCCACCACAGTGCTAGAGAGACTTGAGAGCACTTAGGAGAAGCCAAGAGGGGGGTAAATGAGAATAAAATAGACAAATGAAGAAGGTCTCGTACCTTTTAAAAAGTTTTATTAGAATTATCATGCTTTGTACTTTTTGCATTTCGCTTCCCTTTAACTTCAACACTTCCATGAGTGGGTCTGTCTGTCTTCCTTCTTTCCTTCCTTCCTTCCTTCCTACCCATGAGTTTGCATACATGTGTTAGCAAAGGATAATCCATGCATTGGAGGAAACATTTATTCCAAAACAAAGATCACACAAGATCCTTTGCTGATTATGGAGCAACAAAGAGCCAATCCCTTCCAAAACAGCTTCCTTCTCAACTCACTCTGTTTTGTGGTCCCACCCCAACCCCGCCGATAAAGAAATGCTTTTTTAAAAACAGCATTATTCGCTTGAACACGGCCTCCCTCCTTAGTTCCTTGGAAAACCCGCTCACAGCCTCTGTGGCTTCCCAAGAGCTTTTTGCCTTTGGCCAGAGCGAGTCTCATGAACATGGCACGGGAAAGCTTCCTCGGCGCCAGAAGGGATCTTAGGACGTTGGAGAGAGAGGCTTGCCACAGAAGTGTGGTGGAAATCCCGGCCTTTTGAGTCATTGACAGCAAAGACGAAACAAGCCCCCTTGGAATAGTTCGCAGAGTGCAGCTGAGCCTGGATCCTGTACAAGCCATAAAAAGGTTTATTTTTCCCCCCATCAATGACAATTCTGTGATTCATCCAGAGCCGTTTTGGCCCATGTTTCGCCTCCCAAATGTTCCAGCAGGCTTTACCATTTTTCCTTGCACAAAGGAAGGGGTTCCCAACCTCTACAAGCTGAGGGCTAGGTCACCCTCTCTCAGTCAGCTTCGAGAGCCGAATGGCCATTTTGCCCTGCTAGCATGATGGGGGCGGCCATTTTGTCCCAACAGCTTCAAAGGGGCCACCATTTTGTTTCTCGAATGCCCTTGGAGGGTTTTTTTTGGGGGGGGCACATGAAATGGTGCCATGGGCCAGATCCAGCCCACAGGCCTTAGTTTGGGAACCCCGGTACAAAGGTTAGGAGATCGTGTGTGTGTATGTGTGTGTGTATCTATATCTATATATCTATATATCTATCTCTATCTATCTCTATCTCTGTCTATCTATCTATCTATCTATATATCTCTATCTCTATATATCTATCTCTATCTGTCTATCTATCTATCTATATCTATCTATATCTCTATCTATATCTACCGTATTTTTCGGCGTATAAGACGACTGGGCGTATAAGACGACCCCCAACTTTTCCAGTTAAAATATAGAGTTTGGAATATACTTGCCGTATAAGACTACCTCTCTTCCAATGCACACCAAATAAAAATTAACCCACACTCAACCCGAAGACGCGCAGCCCTCCAAGTCGAATGGGCAGGTTCTGGTGGAGAGCCAATCCACGCTCACGTTCTCCTCCTCGAGGTACAGGAAGATGTGTGCAGCTTGCTTCCCCTTGCTTCATACTCCCCGCACAGAGCAGGGACTCGGCTGCGGCACCCCCCATCATATGCGCCGGACATATGAAGCAAGGGGAAACAAGCTGCAGTTAAGTACCTGTCCTATAAGACTTTGGCACAGATTTTTCGGGGTTAAAAAGTAGTCTTATATGCCAGAAAATACAGTATATCTATCTATCTATCTATCTATCTATCTATCTATCTATCTATCTATCTATCTATCTATCTATCTATCTATCTATCTATCTATCTATCTATCTATCTATCTATCTATCTATCTATCTATCTATCTTCCTATGGATCATTGGGTTTGTTTCTGGCATGGACCGATGCTGCTCACCCTGAAATGTTGCCTTCTGGTGAAAACGGTGAACTTCCAAGGCACAGAAACCCAAGGAAAAGGGTCAATTCTGGACCCAGAGAGCATGGGAGACTGTCCGGTGGACATTGATCCAGTCTGACCTTGTTTGCTTGACCAGGAAGGTCATTACAAGGGGGACTCAGTTTATTTATTTATTTATTTATAAGTCACATTTGTATATGCCGCCCACTCAGGCAGAACCCGACTCAGTTGCTTGAATTTCACAGGGATGTTGCAAAATTTGGGGTGCCCTGCTCTGGAGTTTGGGGAAGTTACTTTTCCCAGAGAGCAAGAGCTGCATGCTGTTTTCGGTGGATCCTGGCGGTGGTGACAATTCAAAAGACGATGTTTGAGAGGCGGGAACCTCAATTCTTATTGCCCTTGAAATGACCGTGTTACTTCCGCTTCCGGGAGCGACGAGGGCAGAGCGGGATGGATGAATCGCAGTAAACCCATTGGTGTGGATTCACAGGGTGCTTGGGCTTCTGGGAACTGAAGTCCAAGCACATCTGGAGTGCCAAGGTTCACCAGCACAGGTGTAGCTCTTCCACAAAACGACTTCCCCTTTAAACACGGTTTGGCTCAGAGAAGGCTGTGTGGTTTCTGCCCGTCCAGCTCGTGAACCGTGATGACTTTTGCAGCGCTCAGCTGTTTTAAAGCAAAACGTTTCCCTTTCATCTGGCGTTCTTTCTTTCTTTCCTTTTTCAAACCGTCCAGGGAGACTTTGGTGAATCAGGATTTCCAGGGATTGCTGGCCTGTTTGGGCCCAAGGTGAGCTCACCGGGTGTATAAATAACCAGTTTGCTGAAGTGTACGCTTTTTTTTCCACCAAGGGGGGTCCGTTTGCAAATGTTAACTTGATGGTGTAGAGGTTTCTATCCAGCAAACAGCTGCTGCACAGCTGGGGGAAGTGTTGACATGGCCCAAACAGCTGCTTGGAGGCGGTTTGTGCAGACTCTGATGTGCAACTGCCATGCTACTGGGAGGAGAGATGTGGATTCTGTGCGAAAGGCCCGTGCAATCAGTTCCTATCCATTGGACGGATTATTCACACATTACTTCCAGATGTGTAGGAGGAGGTACACGCAGAGAAAACTTCCCTGCATGACTTAAGGAACAGTTAATAGTCATATTAGGCCAAGGTCTCAGTTGCTCAGAAGCCAGTCGTATCCGACTCTAGGGTTCAGTGCTGATCTCCGTTTATAGCCAAAGAGCCAGTGCTGTCTGCATCTGAAGAGGTTTCCGTGGACATGTGGCAGGCATGATTAGACACCAGAGTGCATGGAACGCTGTTTAACTTCCCACCGAAGTGGTTCCTATTTACCTACTTGCAATTTCTTGCTTTCGAACTGCTAGGTTGGCAGGAGCTGGGAAAGACGACGGGAGCTCACTCCGTCACGCTGCGCTCGGGTCTTGAGCTGCCAACCTTCCAGTCCTCAAGTTCAGCATCATAACCACTATGTTACCGCAGTCATGCGAAGCCCTCTTAAATGGCCCTTCACAATTTGTTTGTTGTTCAGTCGCACAGTCGATTCCGACCCTTTGCGACCCTATGGACCATCGTTCTCCAGGCACCTCTGTCCTCCACCATCCCCCTCAGTCCTCCCAGTTCTGTGCCCATTGTGTCTACAATACCATCTATCCATCTCATCCTTGGCCTCCCCCTTCTTCTTTTGCCCTGCACCTTTCCCAACATCACGGCCTTCTCAAGTGAATCCTCCCTTCTCATTTGATGCCCAAAGTACTTTAGCCTCATCTTTACTATTTGACCTTCCAATGAGCAGTCAGTGTTGATTTCTTCTAAGATTGACCTATTTGTTCTCCTCGCTGTCCAGGGTACCCTCAAAACTCTCCTCCAGCACCACATTTCAAAGGCATCTATTCTTCTGCGTTCAGCTTTCCTAATTGTCCAGCTCTCACATCCGTACATTACCACTGGGAATACCATTGCTTTGACTATTCTAATTTTTGTTTTCAGTGTGATGTCTCTGCTTTTCACTATGTTCCCCAGGTTTTTCATGGCTTGTCTCCCAAGAATCAGTCGCCTTTTTATTTCATGGCTGCAATCTCCATCTGCAGTGATCTTAGATCCTAAGATCACAATAGACAAGCCCACTACTTGGGTTCAAGACATTTCAATGTTCTTGGAGAAGCGCTTTGTACATTTTGTTTAAGATGTTCTGGCTTAGGAGATTCTTGAACTTGGTGCGTCATGACCCTCTATGAAAAAGATCCAAATTGCTCATGGCTGGAGGGCATAATCAGACGTGAGACCTGTGATACCCTGTGCGTGTAACTCAGCCTGAGCATGTTTTACAAGCCCAGGATATTCTTAACATATTCGTCATGTAAAGTTCTTCTCACACGTCTTAATAGCCTTATGGGCAAAAGCTGCTGGAAAGAGAGATGAGTCAATTAAAACAGATGTATCCCACAAATGTAAAAATGGAACCAATAAAGGTCTGTTTGGTCTCCCTGACATAATCCCGACTCTCAGCCCAGAGTAGCATGTTTTGAAACACATCCAGCCCTCAATACTTGAGTCATGCATTAGAAGCCAACTTGGGTGATCCTCTTTGGGGGAGATTTGTGGGGGTCCCAGACCCCTGAAAGTAAAAGGGGATGACTTTCTGTCTCTTCCTCCACTCCCTTGCTGTGCCTGCCTTTATACGTTTTAGTGAACCCCTGAATTATTATTATTATTATTATGTTTAATTTCTATTCCACTTTCCTGGCACAGGTGCCACTCAAAGCGGCTTACAACATATACAAATACAATATCATCACACAGAACGCTTGACCCAACCCTGAATTTTGTTTCTGTTCGCTGACCATGTGACTACTTCCCCCAAGTTTCCTTTTTGCTACAGTTGACCCCTCAAATTTAAGATTATCCAGCGATGCCCCAACTATCACTTACATTTTTCATCATGCCAGGTTGCCATTAACAAGAAGCAGAGCCTTCTCATTGATGGCCCACAAACTCTTTCCCATAAGGTCAATTCTTCCACCTTACTTGCCTAGGATCAGAGAGTATTAAACACAGTCATTTCTTTGTATTTCTTGGCGTATAAGACACATTGGTGTATAAAACACACACGGTTTTTCCAATGTATTTTAAGGGGGGAAAGTGGGTCTTATACGCCGGTAAATACGATAGTTGCCGAAGTATAAGACACTCTGTTTTCCCGGTGTATTTCAAGTGGGGGGAGTGTGTCTTATACACCAGAAAACACGGTATATTGATTTTATGCCATCATTGTTTCTCTCTCTCTCTCTCCAGGGACCTCCTGGAGATTTTGGATTTAAAGGGATTCAGGGCCCAAAAGGTCCCCCAGGACTCATGGTGAGTATAGGAGACTCTTGCATTTTCGGTCTCACCTGTTGTTTCCTTGAGGGAGAAAACTGCAGCATAAATGTACAGTAAAGTGCAAATAACTGTGGATGAATGCCCATACTGTGGAAGCTTTAGAGTCGAGGCATATCAACAGAGATGGAGGGAGGTTCAGGTAGCCTGTTCCTGAGGCTATTTTTACAGGAGACTTCCCATTGTGTGGCTGGGTTTTCATCTTTGCACTGGGGCTCTTGTCTGGTCAGGTATGGTAATAAAGTGATGGCCAATCTTGGCACTCTAGCTGTTCTTGAACTTCAATTCTCAGAAGCCCTGATCAGCAGGAATGATGACTTGGGCTTCTTTGAATTGAAGTCCAAGAACGCCTGGAGTGCCGAGGTTGGCCATCACAGGAGTAGACCCTACTGCCAGTAACTCAACGCCGGGTGTCCGGTGGTGGTTAACTCACCTGACCACCCTGAGGACTAGCAGCATTGGTGAAGTCCACAGGGAAGGGTGATGGTCCTCAAGTGGATTAAATCCCACTTGAATCTACCTTGAGGGAGGGCAGCAGCTTCATCAATACTGGCCGGGGGATGATGATGATGATTTTGTGTGCCAAAAGGGCTCAGGACTAGAAAGTGACTTGCGGAACTGGATCAGTGGTGCTATGGGTCTCACGCTGTGATGTGGAAGGCAGATGAAAGGCCACTGCATTATATTCTCAGGACAGTCTTCATGGCTGATTGCCATGAGGATCGCCAGTATTTGGAATCAAATACAGCATCCAAGGAAGAAGGGTCTACTCCAGTAGGAACAAGGAGACTTGATTATACTGGATCAGTGGTACTATGGATGTCACGCTGTGACACGGAAGGTAGATAAAAGGCCACTGCATTATATTCTCAGGATAGTCTCTGTGGCTGATCGCCATGAGGATCGCCAATATTCGGATTCGGATATGGCATAGCAGGATAACCTGGCCAGACAGTGGAGCCAAGAGGATAGAATGAGACGATGATTTCAAGGGCAATAAGAAAATAATGGGTGGAATTAGCAAGAGGTGGAGGAAAACAATTGAATGGAAGGCACATGGTTGCTGAGAGTCAGATGGAGACCTGGAATACTACTACTACTACTACTACTACTACTACTACTACTACTACTACTACTACTACTACTACTACTACTACTACTACTACTACTACTACTAATAATAATAATAATAATAATAATAATAATAATAATAATAATAATAATAATAATAATAATAATAATAATAATAATAATAATAATAATAATAATAATTGTTATCGTTATTGGGGATAAGAGAGAAAACTTGGATATCAAAGAGATTCCAGGGTCGGAATATCATGTTTTAGAGAAGAACAGATTTAGACCAGAAAAGAGACGCAAAACTGTTTCGCATGAGAGCAGGGGAGGAAAAAGCAGAGACACAGTTTTATAGGGATTGAGCGAGACAGATTTGTTTGTGCCAAAAGTGTCTCCGAGGCAGGAGGACAGAGACTGTAAATAGCTGACAGATGAGACCAGCTCTGGGGGTTGAAAGAAAGAGGAGAACGTGGCAGAAAGCGGGGCCTGGTGTGGACGGACTGTGTTGTCCCTACGGAAGGAGAGGGAGAAGTTGAGGAAGAGGACAAGCCCTCTGCTTTGAACGTGTGGAAACGATGGGAGAGTCAAGGAGTGGATGGAGAGTCAAGGGCGGGAGACGAAGGAACGAAGGTGGATGCTTGCAGAAAAACCAAGCAAAGCAATCACACTTCTATACCGCCCCTGTCCCCCAATAGTGCTTAGTGAACTCTCTGGGCAGTTGACAAGTTAATGAGGATTTTGCCCTCAACATGCTGGGGACTCATATGAACCACCTTGAAAGAGGCTAAGTCAACCTTGAGCTATGGCCAGGATCGAACTCTCAACCTTTTGGCTGCAGTACAGCAGTTTGACCACTACATACTCAAGGTTCTTGGGCTTTCTTCTTGCCTAGCTGTTAATCCAGGGATAAAATGGGCTGCTTCTATCTAGAAGATTGCTGTGTGGGTGGAGTTACATATATATATATAAATCTTTGTGGATTCACCGATTGAATCTTCTGGGAGTTTAACAAATACGGTAGATTGACCGTAGATGTCTCCAATTTCTCCCTAGGGGAAGGAAGGCGCCGCCGGTCCACTCGGGATTCTGGGTCCGATGGGAAGCCCCGTAAGTGTCCCTCTTGTTCCTTCAGACTTGGGTTGGGAACGTTGACTCAAGGATGGGCGTCCCAGAAAGCCAACATGGCATCATGTTGAACAAGGTCTCTTGAGTTTAGAGTAGTGTTTCCCAACCTGTGGTTTTTTGGACTACAATTCCCAGAAGCCTCATTCAATTCCCCAAAGCTCTGATCAGCCAATGTACTGACTTCGGCTTCTGAAGTCCAAGAACCACCGTTGGGAACCACTGGTTTAGAGCCTCACTTGGCTACCCAGTGACCTTGAGGGCTAACCTGTCGTTCCTTTTGGCTGTTGTGAGGATCAAATGGGGATGAGACATCTCAAATGTGCAGCCTAGGTTGAGATTGTGACCCTGAGAGTCCAATGGAGACCCGGTGTTCACTTTCTCTTTGTCGCCTGCTATTTTCTGCACATAAAGGGGTTGGCTCCATACAGACACCCAACCTCCTTCCTGTCTCTGGAATTCAGGGATTCTTGTCCATTCCTGTTCGGACCAATCATCCGCTCAGATGTGTGGCAAGTGGATTCTTCTTTGCACATGTAGGTGTTTGGGGTTGAGGTCTAACCCATTTCTGTGCCCGTCTTTCCCCACACAGGGCCCACAAGGAGAGAAAGGCAGCCACGGTGAAACGGTGAGTTGTCCCTGCCTCTCTCAAGTTCTGGTTCGAATCCCACAGGCCTCTAGTCTCAACGGGACGGGCAGTCCACTATCATCCTACCACTCTGGGATTAGGCTGCCCTGCTTGCCCAGAGTAAGGGCTGCTATTGCTTTCTGAACAAGGAGATGATGAATGTTGGTGGCATTCCCAGGTTTATTTCCTGCCTGATTTCCCTCCTCTTGCAAGGTGGGAAATATTATAAAGGGGTTCCCATAACTGCACCTGGTGGTTAGATCAATTTGATCACACTTTAATTGCCACACAGCAGACTCACAAATTGCTCGCGTTGACCAGAAACTTAAGATAGTTGGAGGCTGGCAAACAGAGAGGCAAAACAAATCCAGAAAATGAAAACAATCAACCTCAAGGCAAAGTTGTGTCACGTTAGACCCAGTGCATCTGAACCGATGGATGGATAGAGAGATCAATTGATGGATCAATTGTCACTCTGGGAAGTATACACAACAAATCAAATAAAAAATGCATAGAAAACTCCTTACCCAACCATTTAACAAAAATTTTTTATAAGCCCTTGACAGGTCATAAATATCCCAAAATAAATAGCAGTAGCTAAACCAGGGGTTCCCAACCTAAGACCCATGGGCTGGATCCAGCCTGCAGCATCATTTCATGTGCCCCCACCCCAATCCTCCAAGGGCATTTGAGAAACAAAATGGCCACACCTTTGAAGCTGTTGGGACAAAATGGCCACCCCCATCGTGCAGGCAGGGCAACATGGCCATCCGGCCATCTGACCCTCGAAGCTGACTGAGAGAGTGTGACCCAGCCCCTGGCTTGAAAAGGTTGGGAACCTCTGAGCAAAACCATGTACAGTACATTAGTAAATGGAATAACTAACTTTTCTCTTTCTTCTTCTCTTCCTTTCCCTTCTTCTTTTTCTCCTCCTCCTTGTTTTTAATATTTCAGGGATTACAAGGTCCAAAGGTGAGTATGTTATAACATTGCTAACAAGATGTTTTGGGATGTATAGTCTGGTTCCTAAATATTGCAGCTGGGTACAAAAGCTTCCGCTGCCTGTATTTTGCCCATTTACTTCAACTGCTGACTTTATGTGGTTCTCCTTAACTCTAGTACAGTGGTGACGAACCTATGGCATGTGTGCCAGAGGAGACACTCAGAGCCCTCTCTATGGGCATGTGCGCCATCACCCCAGCACAGAATTTGCCTCACCCCTCTGCCCAACAGCCCAATGGGAGTGCTTTCTCCCTCTCCCCAGCACAGAGTTCACCCTGCTCCACTGCCCAGCAGGCCAATGGGAATGCTTCTTCCATCCCCCAGCACAGAGTTTGTCCCGCCCCTCTGCCCAGCAGCCCAATGGGAGTGCTTCCTCTCTCCCCAGCACAGAGTTCACCCTGCTCCACTGCCCAGCAGGCCAATGGGAATGCTTCTTCCATCCCCCAGCACAGAGTTTGTCCCGCCCCTCTGCCCCAGCAGCCCAATGGGAGTGCTTCCTCTCTCCCCAGCACAGAGTTCACTCTGCCCAGCAGCCCAATGGGAGCACTTCCTCCCTCTCCCCAGCATAGAGTTCACCCCGCCCCTCCGCGGCACAGATGGCAGCCTGTTGAGCTTGGGCACTCAGTCTCTAAAAGGTTCGCCATCACAGTTCTAGTAGGTGGAGGAACCTGTAGCCCACCAGGTATTTTGACTTGAATCCCCATAATCCTCACACACCATGGCCATTCCATTATACGCAATTTGTCATTACAGCAGAAATCTCATGATTTAGGCAGGTGTCCAAGAGAAGCAACTTCTAGCCCCCCAAAACCATGAAAGAGAGCAAGGTCGGCAATCTAAAAGAGAGATGAATGATCCTGCTGTCACAGTCAGATGCTTTCTGAAGCTAAAGAGTTCTGCTTTCTAATGATGGCTTATCCAGAGGTTTCCTCTTTGTTAACCTTCCTTGATCCTTGTTTCCTTAGGGACCCCCAGGGCCTCGTGGACCCACAGGACCTCCGGTACGTATTAAGAAGACTGGATAAACCGTACTGGGTGGGATTGGGGGGGTTGTGTAATAAACTAGATGGCAAAAAGAAGAGAACACCCAGCGCATTGCATTCGAGAAATCATACTGGCAAATAAAAGCCCAAAGAACAAAACAATCAGAAGGAGGGAGAGGACTAGAAACCTGGAAGACCGTGGTAGAAAGCTCAACAGCTAATATCGCTGCTTGTCCCCATTCCTACCCAGCATGTCCCAGTTGCGACCAACACAGAAACAACAAATAAGATAGCCAAATTCTGGATTAAAAACTACCAAAAGGCTGGGAGAGATTACTGAATTTGCTGGTGTATAAGACAAACACACCTCTTAAAATACACCAGAAAAACGGAGCACGTCTTATATTCCGATGCGTTTTATATGCCGGCAAATATGATAAATTGAGCAAATCATGCTCCACGGAGTGAATGGAAACATTTATTAAAACAAATCAGAGCTGTGTCCCTCAAAGGGACAGATTTGGCCCATCTGATATCTTATTATCTCTTGCATTTATAGGGCCCTCCAGGTATCCCAGTTACACTGGTAAGTTTCCCGAGATTTCGTGCTGTTTATAATCTTGTGCAGTTGTATGAAAGAAAAGGCATGGCCTATATATATATATATGATTAAATATGCGATATGTCGCTTGAGTTACCAAACTTTTAGTTTTATTACAAAGTCTTGTAGCTGTTGATCCTGAGTCCCCAGAGGCAATCAGATTTTAATTGCCGGAAGCCTAAGCTATTAGGCTCAAATCAGTAGGTTTCTATAGGATAGTGGCTCTTCCTTATGTTAGGAACAAGGAACCACCCCCACGTGATAGGTCTGTGTTCATTTCTTACAGGGTGGGCCTCAGTAGTTTAAAGGCTTGCCTTGTTAGCTGGAAGGCTGGCAAGTCGGCAGTTCGAGACCAGGGGACTGCATATCGGATTGAGCGTCCGTCTCTTTGATTCTTGGACTTCAGTTCCCAGAAGCCTAAGTCAATTCCCCAAAGCATTGATCAGCCAATGGACTGACTTAGGCTTCTGGGAACTGAGGTCCCCCTGGGGGGCCCTGGGGCCCATGTTGGGAACCAATGGCCTAGATCCTGCCTCCTCCGTTGTCTGTCTCTGCAATGCTGAACTACATTGCCAATGACATATTTAGTTTGGCCCTTATTTCTAAACTACAAAGGTCTTCATTTTCTCCTCCTTCAACACTGACGTATTTGCTTGTTTTCTCCCCGAAATAGCAGCAAGACAGCTTTGGCCACACTTTCCAAGCAGGGGTGGACGCCAGTGCTGTGTTCAGGTCCGAGGTACGTCAAGGATCACTCCTCAACCCTTTCAGTTTGGTATAGCTTATAGCCATCGGATTGCAGTGACTCAGTGGTTAAGATGCTGAACTTGAAGACTGGAAGGTCAGCAGTTTGAGACCTGAGTGTGCACAATGGAGTGAGCTTTAATCTAGCAGTTCGAAAGCAAGAAATTGCAAGTAGATAAATTGGTACTGGTTCAGCAGGAAAGTTAACAGCGTTCTATGCATCCAGTCTTGCCTGCTAGATGACCACGGAAATGTCTGCAGACGCCGACAGCGCTGGCTCATCGGCTTTGAAACAGAGATGAGCACTGAACCCTAGAGTTGGATATGACTGGCTTTTGATCAAGGACGTCCTCTACCTGTACCTTACGCATCAATTACATGCTGTCTTTCTTTCTCTCTTTCTCTCTGATATATTTGGCCAGAGTTATCAAACCGCAGACCTTCCAGTGCTGGATCAGGGAGGGGAGATCTTTAAGACTCTGCACTACCTCAGCACTCTCATCCAGAGCATCAAGAGACCCCTCGGGACGAGGGAAAACCCTGCCCGCATCTGTCGAGATCTCATGAACTGTGAACAGAAGATGCGGGACGGTAGGTGTCAGCAGAGCGGAGCAACTATCCTCTCGTAGGGCAGGGGAGGCAGTTCTGTTTTCATGGCCAGGGGATCAGCTTGGAACACCATGGGGTTGTTTTTAGTGCAGGGGCCGTCACCGAAACAGATGATAAAGTATGCAGGTGCTTAAAGATAGGGACAGTAGAAACATCATTCTGTAGCCTCCAGATGTTGAGCTTGGCAACTGGCAGGTTGACAAGTCAGCAGTTTGAGACCCAAGCCCCACACGATGGAGTGAGCTCCTGGCGTCTGCCCCAGCACCTGCCAACCTAGCAGTTGGAAAACAAGACATTGCAAGTAGATCGATAGGTACAGCATTCCATGTGCTCTTGGGAGTCTAGTTAGTGCCTGCCACATGGCCACAGAATTGTCTGCAGATGTGGACAGCACTGGTTCTTTGGCTACACACGAAGGTGAGCACTGAACCCTAGAGTCTGATACGACTGGCTTTAGAGCAAAGGAGACCTTGACATTTGCAGGCAGGAAACCTATCAGTGAATTTGGCGTTCCTTTGGCTCAGCCAAGTTGGATCAACATCTCAACTCTCTTGTGAACAATAGCCCACCTTTCAATGTCCGTGTACAATACAGTCTTGATTAAAAAATCAAAATAATTTGTGGGCAACAAGGCATGAAGCAAGCAGGTGAAATCCATGAGCAGAGGAAGCCTCACCGTCTCTTTGGGTCTCTTATACCAATTGCCGTCTTCCTTTCAGGCTCCTACTGGATCGACCCAAATCTAGGCTGTTCTTCAGACAGCATTCAAGTCGTCTGCAATTTTACCCAAGGAGGACAGACGTGTCTCAGCCCCATCACTCCTTCAAAGGTACATTAAGTAGTTCTCCTCCTCCTCCTCTTTTACCCCACCGGGTGTCTTTGGAAGGTAGCCACCAGCTCCACTTCTTGGTGTGATGGCCTACCTGCAGAAAAGCTCCTTATGAGAAGAATAAAGGTCTTAGAGAAGCCATGTTGATAACTTATCTACTCAGACCCTTAAATCTAGTCTTCACTCTGGATTCCCATCTCTTCCCCCTTCCCTGAGCCAGCTGGACTTTGACACTGGACGAGTGCAAATGAACTTCCTTCACCTCCTGAGCTCTGAGGCAGTCCAGAACATCACAGTCCACTGCTTGAACACCTCCGTGTGGCAGGAAGCAGATCCGGAGGCGGCGGTGCGTTTCCGGGCTTGGAACGGGCAAGTCTTTGAAGCTGGAGGGCAACTCAGGCCCGACGTTGTGGAGAACGACTGTAAGGTACGGACCCTTTCCATAGAGCAGAAGCGGGAGAAGGAGTGGGAGGGTTGTTGTATCCCTTAGATGGGTTGGGATAGTTCCAGCCATCCGTTGGAGGCATTGAAGGTGGATTGTGTTGTAAGGCAACAGCGCTACCTACTGCCACTTTTGGGTACTGCATGGTCCTCGGGTCAGTCCAGGTAGGGGTTTTCACAGATGCAACTGTGTGGCCATCAAATGGCAAAAGACCACGTGAACATCATATTATTGCAGTTCACCATTAGATGAAGGAGGTCCTTAAGGTTGACGGTTTGTGGTTATCAGAACAGGAGGGTTTCTAATGCAATTGCCTTGTTTATGCATTTATTTACATGTTTTACCTTACTTACTTACAGTGAACCCCCGCCTAACGACACATTTGAATAGCGTCATTTTCGATTAACGACTCTACTGACGCACCCCACATGATCATTCAAATAATGACAAAAAACATTATTTGAATAACAATGGTATTTTTACCGTCGTTATTCGAATAACGACGTTTTTTGTCATTATTCGAATAACGACGTTTTTTGTCATTATTCGAATAACGACGTTTTTTGTCGTTTTGACGTTTTTTGTCATTATTCCAATAACGACGTTTTTGTTGTTATTCGAATAACGACGTTTTCTGCATAACATCGTTATGCGAGGGTCTACTGTACTTACTTACTTACTTACTTATTTACTTGCTTACTTGACAGTGGAACCTCGGTTAACGTAATTAATGCATTCTCTGGCGCATTTCTTACAGCGAAAATTTAACCGAATTCCCCATAGGAATGCATCGAATAAAATTTCCCATGGGAATGCATTGAAAACCAAAATACATTAACTGAAATGCGGTTTCCCATAGGAATGCATTGAAAACCAATTAATCCATTCCAAAAAATTTCTGTAAACCGAGCCACTATTTTCTATGGATTTCCTTTTGTTATGCAATTTTTATGTTAACTGAGCCATTTAGTAACCAAAGTTCCACTGTACTTACTTACTTGCTTACTTACTTACTTACTTATCCTGCCCATCTGGGATACTCTTCCTCTCTGGACAGCGTACAACAAATTATTATTATTACTATTATTAAGTACAACAACAGTATAATAGCATATGACTAAATCTAAAGAATAAACCAAACTGGATAAAATTATAAGTAACAAAAAACAAAAGAAAAAACTCTCAACAACAATGCCCCAAAACAACATATATTGGCAATGGTAAAGGTTAGTTTAGCTCAGGGATTCTCAACCTTTTTGCGTCATGGGTCGGACCACGCCCCCTCAAAACATTGAGCGGGACGGGCACACAGTTCTTCCGCTGTAAACGCTGCCATAAACTGCGGCAGGCGTGGGCGTGTTTGCACAGCCGCGGGCGCATTTACGGCTGTCGTAAGTGCATCCGCTTCTGGGGTTGTTGCCACAGGCCAGGTGATTTGCTGCCACGAGCCGGGTGCGGCCCATGGGCCATAGGTTGCAAACCCCTGGTTTATCTTATGGCTCAACAGTTGTCTTTAAAAGCCGCTTTAAAGAGAAAGGATTTTAGTAGGTTTAAAAAAAAAAAAGGAATCTGGCACAGCTCAACAGGTAGAGATTTCCACAAATTATATATTCACTGTCCAGATTTTTAAAAAAATATTATTTGCAAGAAGCAAACGCGGGAATAGGGCATCTGCTTGGACTCTGTTTTGGCCTGAAAGCAGGAATAGGAAGCTTATGGCCCTCCAGAGGTCAAAGGGTTGCACACAGGAGAAGTAGCATCCAAAACAGTATCGGATATATGACAGTCATGGCCAACCTTGGCTCTCCAGGTGTTCTTGGACTTCAATTCGCAGAGGAGTGTTGACTCAGTCTTCTGGTAACTGAAGTCCAAGAACACCTGGAGAGCCAAGGTTGGCCATGGCTGATGTATGTCATCTCTTCTCGTTCTTTCCTCTGCATCTTCTGCTTCCAGGCTCAAGACGGGCAGTGGGGCCGGGCGGTCTTTACCTTCCGGACGCAGGACCTCCACCAGCTGCCGATTGTTAGCGTCTACAACCTCCCACTGGGGAGGCAGCATCGCCTCGAGGTCGGGCCTGTGTGTTTCCTTTAAATGCTGGCCCTCCATCGCCTTTCAGGATGTGGCTTCTTTGGTTTCGGAGATGCTGCGTCTGTTCAAGCAAAGGGCCTGCTCGCCGCCCGAAACCTCGGCATGACTCGAGAGCTGGGTCTTGAGCATTTTGGACCACCAGAAACCCTTGGCCTCTCGGATCCATGTTCTCCATTACAAGGAAGAGTGCTGGGGCCGTGGCTTGGGTGGAAACGTTGACTTTGCCAGCAGATCGTAGGATGCCGGAGCAGAGGCCAAATTCCACACTCAGAGATTTTTCCTTCTTCTGGACAAAGAAGAGGTGAACACGCAACATCACACGATGAAACTCAGGGTCTTCTTGCTTGGTCGTTTTGTGACTAAGCGTGGGTTTCTCCCCCACCCACCCACCCACCCACCCACCCACCCCCGAGACGGTGTGACGTTCACAGATCAGGTCTTTTGGGAATTGGAGAGACACCTTGGCAAGCTTTTTCCCCATCTGCTTGTTGTTCTGGAACAGGAAGCATTTAAAGTGCAATATTAGGGGGGAAGAGAGAACGAAAGAAAGAAGGGAGGAAGGGGGAAAATAGATATAGATATAGATATATATTATTTAAAGCAAAAATAAATAAAATAAAAGCAAGTGAGACCCTTCTTCCCTTTAGCAGGGGGTAAAATAAATCCCTTTTCATGCGTATATGAGAAGGAAATATTCAAAAGTAGGAAAGAAATGATTGGTGCTAAATAGAAATTTTTTTAAAAAGAGAAAGGGAGAAAAGAGAATTAGTTTAATTTTTTTCTACCTCTCACTGTGAAATACCTGGTGCTCTTTTATTTTATTTTTTAAAAAAGAAGTGTGTTGTTTTATGTATGACTAAGAATATTTAAGGTTCCATTGGGCGCCACGGCGTCTCGTCACGGACCCCAAATCGAACCTGCAACGGCGCATTTCCCTTTAGAAACGAGAGCAAGGGGGAAATTCACTGGAGGGGAACCTTGTGATCTTCAACGCAACAAAAGAAAAAGAAACCCTACAAAATTAACTTAAACGTTCATTAAATAGTCTACAGGGTTTTTGTACGTGCTTTGGCCTGTCCAGGTTTTTGTTCACAAGTCATTTCGTCTCGGGTGTTTGAAATGTAGCTTTCCGCATTGAGCTTTTTGTTTTATTTTGCTTTCTGTAAGAGCAAGACCTGGGCTTGTGAAAAATGTTTTACAGCAGCACAACAACACACAAACCAACACATTTCTCTGCTTTTACCTGTGAGTCTGTGTGTATGTCTGAGTCTGGTGTATTTGTCTATTTGTAGAACCTACCAACCAAATGACAAGAGTGGAATAATGAAAGAACGCTAATCTGCATTAGCTTTATTTTATAGATAGTTTGATAATATCTCTGTGTTGGTTCCAAAGTCAATTGTCCGAGCAAAGCTATTTTGTCTTATGGTGACTCCCGGTTCTCAACAATTGTGTCTCTTGTTTAAACAATTTGGGTGGGGAGAACCTTCCTTTGAATCGTATCAGAGGTATCCTTTTCTGCTTTTCCACCCAGTTGATGGATGTCTTTGTTTTCTGTTCTGTTCTGTAGAAACCTAGACTCTATATGTAAATTTGGAGCTTAAAAAGAAGAAAGAAGAGGAGAATTAATATTATGATAATCGTTTTATTCTATATAAGGAATGTAATATTAATGTAATCAGGCTGTACTGTACTGAATCGCTTTTGGTGCCTGGTGTATTTGTTTAAATTTCTGTGTTCTGTAAAATATATGTGAGTCTTAATCAATGTACATCGAGGTGGTTGTTTTTTTAAAAAAAAGAAGATAAAAAAACACATTGGTTTCAATGGAGCTAAATCTTCCCTTCTGATCTTGGGGCAGGAAAATGCAATCCCATTGAAACCAACCCAGGTTTTCTAGAACTTTGTTCCTGTAATACCAAGGTGGGCAAATCCCAACTCTCGACAGAATTCAGGACTGCAGAGGTGGTGCAGGTCAACAATATGTGTGTAGTTTCAGTGCTGTTGTTAAGGTGGCACATAAGCTGGACCATAAGGGAAGCTGAGCGCAGAAGAATCGATGCCTTTGAAATGTGGTGTTGGAGGAGAGTTTTGAGAGTCCCCTGGACAGCGAGGAGAACACATAGGTCGATCTTAAAGGAAATCAACCCTGACTGCTCCTTAGAAGGTCAAATAGTGAAGATGAAGAACTTTGGACATCAAATGAGAAGAGAAGATTCACTTGAGAAAGCCTTCATGCTGGGAAATGGAGGGCAAAAGAAGAAGGGGGCGGCAGGAAATGAAATGGCTGGATGGTATTGTAGATGCAATGGGCACAGAGCTGGGCAGGCTGAGGAGGATGGTGGAGGACAGAAGTGCCTGGAGGACAATGGTCCATAGGGTCGGACTCGGCTGTGCGACTGGACAACAAAGTCCAAGTGATGGCCAGCCTCGGTACTTCAGATGTTCTTGGACTTCAATTCCCAGAAGCCCCAATCAACAGGTATGTCGGCTTGGGCTTCTGGGAATTGAAGTCCAAGGACACCTGGAGTGCCAAAGGTTGGCCATCACTGCTCTAGTCAATGTCCAAGCTTTGACTCCAGACATAGAGCAACCCTGGGAAAACGTAACATCTCACTATTCGGACCTTTATAGCGAGAGTTAGATCTGAACTGCATAACAGGCGTTGCACTTTTATGAAGGTGGGTCTCGCTTTCTCAACCACATCTGTCTATTTTCTCTACCTAGGAACCCCGGGAAAAGGATCGACGTAAGTCACAACTGGCTTGACGCCACACAATTATTTATTTCTGTTGCTGAGAACAAGGGACCTCCCAAAAGCGAAGGAGGATGGCAAACAAAACTATCCTTCCTGCGGGTAAAAAAGATTTCCCCTCGTGGTCGAGTTCTGGACACCCCGGGTTCAGTGTCGTGGCTACTTTTCCTGCGGGTGCCAGATTCGAACGCTGTGCTCTCAAACCGTCCAGTACACCTGATTCAAAGACGAGTTTTCCAGGGTGGAGTCCAAAGAAAACCAACTTTGAGATTAACCAGGACATAGTTTTCTTTGTCTTGTGGCCCCATAATAGGCTGGTGGGTTGTGCGTCATCTTCTCGCCCCGCCTGGCTGCGCCACATGTTGCCAAGGGCGTCTATTATTTGGAATTAACCGAGTTTCTTTTCATATCTAGACCGCACATAATCACCCTGGCACACCCTGGGATCAAATCCACGTGCTTTGGCCCTTATCGCGGCAATGTTTTCTTTGTTAAAGATGGAATTAACATTGGTATAAAATCAGGCCAGGTCTGTGGCAAAACTTGTCGGCAAACATGCGTTGCATAACAAAGGCGCAGCCGGCCCACAGTTTATTGAAAGCACTGCTGATTAGCCTTTTGCAATTATGCCCCTGGGAGTCCCTAATTAGCAAAGACAGTGATGTGACCTGTCACCCTTCTCAGGCTGACTTCCCCGGGCCCTCCGAGCATTTTCTTTAAGCAAACCACATGTTTTGCTAACAACGAAACAAGGTTGTGAGGCATCTCTGTTGGAATTCAAAGCATGTGGGTGTGCCTCAAAGAGCCATTAGCTTTACACAAGACCTGCTTCCGATGGAGAGAAGGGATGACAGGGAGTGGTTTGTTGATATGAATCCAACCCAACTGGGTGCATTTTTGGATCTCTCTCTCTCTCATGTATCGGTTGGGAGTTTGGACACATCGGATTGAAATCTCTGGACTTCCCACTTACCAGAGACTGCAAAACTGCATCTGTCCCAGTTCCTGACAACCTAGCAGTTCGAAAGCAAGAAATGGCAAGTAGATCAAGAGGTAGGAAAGGTAACAGCATTCCGTAGGCTCGGTGCCCATTCATGCCGGCCCACGCGGCCACGGAAATGTCTGCAGACGCAGGCTCGTTGGCAAGATGAGCACCGACCCCCTTAGTCAGGCATGACTGGCTGTCGAGCAAGGGAGCTTGACCTCAGCTCACGAATGCGCAAGTAAAGCAGCATTAACTTTACAAAAGACCCACTCCTGCATTTATCCGTCGGGATCGATCCAGATGTCTGAGTTTGAACTGTCAGGATGGGGCTTCTGCCATCCCAAAACCTATGTGAGAAACAGCAGGAAGAGAGGAAGAGCCGGTGTGAGATGAACGAACTCCTTAAAGTGGGGGTGCCCAAACTACAGCCCGTGGGCGCGTTTGACTTCCGCTTCCGGGAGCAACAAGGGTGGCGCGGGCTGGATGAATTGGCATTGGGGGCCAGATCCGGCCCATAGGCTGTAGTTTGGACACCCCCTACCCTAAAGGAAGCCACAAGAGCTTGAGCCATGGAGGACAGGACAGTGTGCAGATCGCTCATTTTTGGGATGGTCAGACGTCTGACTCCTCTGGCACGAAACAATTTGGACACGCACTCAAACGGTTGTGCATCACAGGAATTAAGCCTTATGATGTTTACTTGTGAGGCCAACAGAACAGAAGCTTCTTAGTGCACTAAAAATTAACCCCCATTTTTAAAAATATGACTTAGTTCCAATATCTCACAGAATGCAGACTTTATTTTTGTGTGTGGATGGCGCCGGAGAGCATCTATCCACATTGATCCCAAGGCCCTACCGTCGTCGTCAGACAAGCGGAAATAAAACCATTTCATTCATTCACATTTATACTACAAGGGGCTGCGGTGGCTTAGTGGTTAAGAAGCTCGCCTTGTTAGCTGGAAGGCTGGCACGTTGGCAGGTCAAGACCTGGGTACTGCAGGTTACGGAATGAGCGCCCGTCTCTGTCCTAGCTCCTGCCAACCTAGCAGTTCGAAAGCAAGACATTGCAAGTAGATAAATAGGTACCACTTCGGTGGGAAGGTAAAGTGTTTTGTGCACTCTGGTGTCTAGTCATGCACACATGAACACAGAAACCTTTGCAGAAGCAGAGAGCGTGGGCTCTGAAACAGAGATGAGCACTGAACCCTAGAGTCGGATACGACAGGCTGTTGAGCAAGGATGACCTTTACCTTTACTATCTATCCATGTATTCTATCTATCTATCATCAACTCATGCATCATCTCTGTCTCTCTAGTCATGCATTCTATCTATTCATGTAATCAATCAATGAATCAATCTATCAAGGTTCCTTCTTTCCATCCATCCATCTATCATCCATCCATTCATGTATTCTTTCTATCTATCCATCCATCCACCCAAGATCAGAATAAAATCATCCAGTGGTGGTTTCCTTTCCATTTACCTCCCCCTTGCCTGGAGGGACTCTCTCTCCCTCCCTCCCCCCCCGCCCCCCTCCCGCCCCATTGCAACCCCCTCCCCTTCCAACCATAGGGCTAAATGATCTCTGCTGCAGCTCCGGTTCCCAAGCGAAGGCGCCCCCCCTCCCCAGTCAGCCCAGGCGCAGGTGCTATTCTTGGGCTGGGGAGGTGTGTGTGTGTGTGTGTGTGTGGTGTCCTCTGTGCATGTGCAGAGTGCTTTCCCTCCAGCCTCCCTTTGTCCTCCTCCGGGGGCTTCCAAATCCCGTGTTAACCCCCTTCGGGCTGGGGCTGCCTTTGTTCCACGACCCTCGAAGTTAACCCACCCCTTGCCGAGCAGCGCGGGAGGGAGGGAGGGAGGGAGCGAGCGGGAGCGGGAGCGCGCTTGCGCCCAGCCTGCCTGCCCGCCCGCCTGCCTGCCACACACAATGCCTGCGGAGGCCGGTCCGGAGGAGGGAGGGAGGGAGGGAGGGGGGCGTGTTCTGTGGGCGGGGCGTCTCCCGAGGCGCGTGGGTGGGCGGGGCCGGGGCGCAGAGGGTTCCATTCTCCCTCCTTAGACCCCACCCGCCAGGAGCCTCCCCATTGGCTGGCGCCGGTGCCGGCCGGCTCCCCCCATTGGCGGAGGCGCGCGCGCGCTCCCCCTCCCCCCTCCCCCGCCTGACAAGCCTTCAGTTGGGCGCGCGGCGAGGAAGAGGAAGGCGGAGGAAGATGCGGCCGCTATGGGGCTCTCGCGCCGCCCCCGCCCGGCCTTAGAGGAGCAGGAGGAGGAGGAGGAGGAAGAAGAAGAGGAGGAAGGCTCCGGGGCCCAATGGGGGCCGGTGGTGGTGGGGCGCGCCATGGGGGGGCGGCAGCGGCGGGGGGCGAAGCAGGTCCCGGCGCTGCTGCTGCTCCTCCTGGCCCTCTGGCTGGCCCTGGGGGCGCTCGGAGGGGCACAGGCCGCCCCCACCGCCTCGACGCGGCCTGAGGCGGCGGGGGAGGAGGAGGAAGGAGGGCTCCAGACCCCCTGGAGCCCCTCGGCCGAGCCCCCCGAGGCCTCGGGCCTCAGCCCCACCGAGGCGGCTTCCGCCTCCCCTGCTGCCCCGCCGGGAGGGAAGGAAGAAGAAGAAGAAGAAGGAGAGGAGGAAGAGACGGTGGTCCACAGCGGGACAGGTGAGCCCCCCCCCCGTCCGCCCACCCCCCACCCCACCCCCCTCTGCCTTCCTTACCATGGTGGGCCTGAGGTGGGAATGGTGGTGGGTTTTGGAGGGGGCGGGAGAAGGGAGGATTCGAACCCAGGGCTTTGGGGCTCAAGACTGACATGCCCCCCCCCACCACCACACACACAGGTGAAGGAGATGGAAATGTGTGTGTGTGTGTATGGGATAGACTGAGTCAAGGTCCCCCCCAAGCCTTAGGGAGGATTCGAACCCAGGGTTTCATGACTTATGACTGACAGCTCCCCCCCCCCCACTTACACAGAGAGAGGAAGGAAGGAGATGGAAATGGCAGGAGAGGGGGGGGGGAATAGACTGAATCAAGGTCCCCCCCCCAAGCTAGGGGGCCGAAGGGAGGATTAGCACCCAGGGCTCTGTAGCTCGTGATTAATAATAATACTGTAATTTCATGTCAGAAATTATTCTGGGTTGAAAGGGTTTTTGCTGGAGAAACTGCTCAGGGGACGCCCAAATGAGGCTCCTTTCATGTCCCCCAAGATCTCCCCCCCCCCCCCCCCCGCCAAGTGGTCCCTGTTGATCTACTTGCAATGTTGTGCTTTCAGAGCTGGGATGGAGGACGGGCACTCTCCGTCATGCAATCACCGGGTTTCAAACTTCAGACGTGCCGGCCTTCCAGCTAACAAGGCGCGCTTCTTAACCATTGAACCACCCACAGCTCCCGACTGACCCCCTGAGAGACAGAAACACACGCACTGCCTGCTTTGAGCCCCCAAGTCAGGGCAGATGCCAGGTTTCCTCCATTCCTGGTTTGCCCAAGGTGACCCCTCTCCTCTTCCCATGTCTTCCATTCAACAACCCCCCTGCAAGGTAGGCCAGAGCAAGGTTGACCCTCCAAGGCCGAAAGGGACTTAGGGCTTTCTCTTTGTCTGGGTCAAAAGGTCCTTTTTTTGTCTCCCTTTGACACAAGGATTGGTTTTAATTACCTTATTTCTTCCCATTCTCTCCCCCCCCCCAATAATGAGCTCAAAGGAGTTCTCTTCTTTCTTGCTTCATCATCCTCATACCAACTACCCTGCTAGGTAGGCAAACTAACATTACCGGTGTCAGTATCCTGTTTCTGACCTTTTTGGCTCCCATTGTTGTTCACCTGTCAAGTCCTCCAATGTCTCTTAAGTCACCCTAAGCCAAATTTCCATCCCCTGTTGCTGATTTTCCTTCTTGTTTATCTCTCTCTCTCAGGGGTGCCCAAACTACGGCCTGCGGGCCAGATCCGCTCCCGACGCCAATCCAACCAGCCCACGCCGCCCTCGTTGCTTTTAGGCACCCTTGCTTTAAGCAGAGAAAATGGTAGCTTACGATCTGTTACAAAATAGATTGCAAGGTGTATTTTACTTCTGATTCTGGTGGGAGGAGCCACGTGACCGGCCTGCTGAACCATGTGCCTGGCCCACGGCCCGAAATGTTTGGGCACCCCTGCTCTAGCTGCTCATAGCCGGCTCATGCTAAGGAGGAAAAAAAAATCTGCTTTTCCTCCTTTCCCACACTATTTTCTCAAAAGAAAGAATGTTTTCCAGTTTTTTTGCATGATGATGGGATGCTTTTTGGATTCTTGGCTTGTGATAAGGACGGAGGCGGCGGTAGGGCTGCGCAGTCGAAACCACACAGATAGAGAAATGGAGCATTAAAATGTTAATGTTTGGCAGTAAAATCTGTCTTTTTGGGGGTGTCAGATTTAGGGTGTTTTGTTTTGATGATTTCCCTCCTTCCTTCGGCTAGGATTTTGACCTTCATTTGCTGGCCTATTCCAGGACCCATGTTTGCACCCCTGCTTTAAAGGGGTCAGGAAAATCCCTTCCCCCCACCTCATATTGGCAAACATCAATGTCCAGATGTTCGCTGTGGTGTGAGATGGCAAAGGATGATAGGAATTGTAGCCTAAAGTATGCAGAAGGCCCAGATATTGTTTTAGCCTGGCTCATTGTGCCACCGGAAAAAGGATGCTGGGACTTGTATTCCAGAATGGTTGGAACCTATCAGGTGCAGGGAAGGTGTTGATCCTAATTTAAAATGATCTTGCTTTCTACCACACCGTCGGCTTTCCTTTCATCAAATGCAGCTCTTTCACAATAAATGTGGAGAGGGGAAATACAGGTGGGATTTACCATAAAATGTTGGAAAATAATTTACCATAAAACATTGGGGTTTCTCCCAACTTGTTCTTGGCTGTTTTGTCCCTCCCGTCCCCCTCATTTTTGGGTCCACGATGACCGTCTGTTCAGTTTCAGCCCCGGGCATGCTTGGCCTTTATTGAGGGACATTTATTCCCTCTGTCCTGCCCCTAAAAGTATTTCCATTTGTGTAGGGACGGCACAGTTATTTGGTTACCCTGTCTGTGCTTGGGAACGGATCTGTAAACCTGGGAGCCGGAAAAAAAGGACATTTTCCAATTATCCCGAGAGTTCCTGGAAGACTGAGATTGCCGCTGGTACATCAAAAAACCTTATTTTCCCCAAACGGTGCTTAGAGAAGTCCTCTTTTTGAGACTAGAAATCCAAGAATATTGTAGCAAACATGGGGCATGGGGTTTGGGCCCTTGCAAGTTTCTGCGTTTAATGTTTTTCTTTTACAAAACGCTCTGTCCTTCCCAACAGCACCAATCCTTCCAAGGCCACGGAGAGAAAATTGTATTTATTAGGGAAGCAGTCGGAAGAACCTGAAGCCAACGCTGGATCCTACTCCTTGGAGAAGGGGGAGTGATGCGCTTCCACCTGCCGCTGAGATCTTTTTCGGAAGATCTGGCTGGCTTACAAAAAGGCCATACGGAGGAAAGAACAGCCTTTGGATCAGGGGAACCCGAAAAAAGAAATGGCAGGTTATATATAGGGCGAGATCCAGATTGGGGTGGGTGGAACCAGCAGGAGGAGAAGAACACTGAGATTCGTAAGGCTTTCTGCTCCAAGAAACCGAGTCACTGGCACCTGCGTCCCCAGAGAACGGCAAACCACAATTCTGTCCATGTTCTGTGTTACTAGAACCTAAAACATGGATACATACATGACACTTCCCTGTTATGCAGTCGCCTGTCAGATATACTTTGATGTGGATTCCTACATTAAGTCGGGAGCTAGGCTAGATCAATGATGGCCAACAAAGACTTCAGTTCCCAGAAGCCCAAGTCTCTGTGAATCCACACGAATGGGTTTACCGGCAGTAAACCCATTTGTGTGGATTCACAGAGACTTCGGCTTCTAGGAATTGAAGTCCAAGAACATAAGCCCATTTGTGTAGCTTCACAGAGACTTGGGCTTCTGGGAACTGAAGTCCAAGAACAGCTGGAGTGCCAAGGTTCACCATCGCTGACGGGGCTCAATGGCCTTCCTGACTCCATGATACTAAGGGTTGCCAAACAATAGGGTACTTTGTTTTAATTCTTTGCTCATGAATTGATGTGCTCTTTTCAACGTTGGGCCATTTTTCGTTTAATGGATAGCTCAGTGGTTTAGGTACCTGGCAGAACTTTTGGACAAGAAACAAACACTTGGGGATGATTGAATGAATAAACAAACTCCGAATCCTTCTCGCCCAGAATATGCTTGGCGTTCTTGTTTTCCTTTCTCTTGGTGCCTTTGGG
This sequence comes from Bradypodion pumilum, assembly GCA_035047305.1. Lineage (NCBI taxonomy): Eukaryota > Metazoa > Chordata > Lepidosauria > Squamata > Chamaeleonidae > Bradypodion > Bradypodion pumilum. The sequence continues at coordinate 12,718,001 of JAWDJD010000015.1, forward strand.
CTGAAAGGATGGCCAGGGTTTTGTCTCATGGCCCTGTTCTCCATCGCCCGCTGAGTAGATCTGGCTGGTGCGTTTCCAAGTGAAGTCCATCTGGTTGCTGAAAGTCCGGTCCGGCTGGCGAAGTTCGGCTGGCCAGGGATGTGGCCGGCTGTTTTTCTTTTTCATAATTTGCATTGTCAGTCTTGTTTACCTCCTGGGGTTTTTTCTTTGCGCTTCTGGAACACACACACTGACTGGTCTCTAAGATTTGTTTTTCATGCGCTTCGCCCGCAGGGTCGGTTTGGGTATGGGTCTGCTCAGAAGGAAAACTGCCTTTCCTTCCATGTGGTTTTAACTAGATTGCCAAGTGTTGTTGGGATGGAGACAGGCCCTCCCTAAAAATAGTGTTCATTGCTCGCTCGCCCAATTGCTTGCATCTGACTTATGGGTTTTTCTAAATCTATGGGATGTTTAAGGAACGGATTTTGTCATTGCCATGTCTCAAGAGAGCTTCAGTGGCAGGGCCGCGGTGGCTCTGTGGTTAAGAAGCTCGCCTTGTGAGCTGGAAGGCTGGCAAGTCGACAATTCAAGACTCGGGTACTGCATGACGCATTGAGCGCCCGTCCCAGCTCTTGGGGACATGATAGGAGCATCATCCTGGTGTCCCCTGAGCAGTTTCTCCAGCAAAAATCCTTTCAACCCAGAATAATTTCTGGCAGAGCAAGGATTCGAACCCAGATCCCTCAAGTCCCCAGTCTGTCAATTGCCACTTTCCTGCAGTTAGGAGAACAACAGTCAACTTCCTTGGATAACGTTGGTTGGAAAGGTGGAATGGTACTCAAAATGTGGCTTAGAAAACAAGACAAAAAAAGTTACTTCAAAAAAAGTTATCACCATCACCACCTCCGGACTGGCCTGCAGGGATTGAACTGCAGCTAGGCGGCTCGGGCGGCTCCAAAATCGCTGCCGCCGCCATTGCCAGACGCTGTGTTGTTCTATTGTTTAATTATTTCAGTTTATTGTTTAATTATTATAGTCATTATTGAAGTGTTTCTGTAGTGCGATAATTTGATTCTTTGTAATTGTAATTATGATACTATATATAATATATATACATACTATATATATAGTATCATAACTACAATTACAAAGAATCAAATTATCGCACTACAGAAACACTTCAATAATTGTGATTTTGTTTCTTTGTCGGCCGCCCAGAGTCGCTTTGCGAGTGGGGCGGCATGCAAGTCCAACAAATTAAAATATCCAAAGAGCCAGGGTTCTCTGCGTCTGCAGACGTTACCATGGACATGTGGCAGGCATGACTAGACTCCAGGGTGCACAGGATACTGTTACCTTTCCCGTCGAAGTAGTACCTATTTCTCTACTTCCAGTCTCTTGCTTTTGAACTGCTAGGTTGCCGGAAACTGAGACATGACGGGAGCTCACTCTGTCATGCAGTGCTTGGGTCTCAAACTGCTGACAAATCCCGCCGTCAAGTTCAAGGTCTTCACTACTGAGCCACTGCACTCCCTTCCGCAAATGCTTTCCCTCCCACACTCCAATCCTCAAATGTTCCCAAATTTATTTGTGGGGCAGATCGCTGTGGCATGCTGGCAGGCTGGCTCCCCGTCTCCCCCTGTGCGCTTCTGCAAAGATGCGCACCGAATGGGGTGTGAAGTTCAATATCTCGGAAATCCCCCCACCCACCCCGAAGGTTATTGGGGTGAAAAGAATCCTTAAGCCTACAAACAATCCTCTGGCTTTGGAGAGTCCATGGCCGTCCCGAATGCCTTTGGGCCAGTTCTGCCGGCGTGTTTGCATAGACCATTGTTTTCGATTAGTTCCACATCATGCTGTTCGGAGAAAAATCCGGTCAGCCGTGCCGTTCCCACCCTGGCCACGTTGAGGAAACATGGTTTGTTTTGAGCAGGTTTTAGACCTTGGGAACGTGGCTTTTGGGGTGGGAAGGCCACAGCGATGGGAGTCTTCCGGCCGACCCTGGCCGGGATTAACGAGGGGAAATGTTGCAAATTGTATAATCCCAAAAAAAGAATGGGACGTTTCCAAGATGTAGGTGAGCTCTCCATGTCCATTTACACCAGGGGTTCCCTACGTGGGCCATGGGACCTGTAGTCCCTGAAAATAACATCACCAGGCTTTGGGATTCTCCTCTCTACTTTACCCTTACAACAACCCTTTGGGGTTCACACCGAGAACCCCGAGGTCATGGCAAAGCTTTTCAAAACCCTCGGCGAGGGGTTGTCTCCATCTGCTTCCAGCGCCTCCGTCGTCTCGGGATGGATTTTATCTGCTTAACCGGTCGGGGTTTTCCGTGCCTTGCCCCGAATCTCCTGGCTTCCATTAATTGATAACCCCGTTGAGTGTATTATTTTAAGGAAATGATGGCAGGCAGGAGCTGATAAATGCCGGATGAATTTTTAATACGCCCGCTTTTCTGCCGTGTGATCTTTCCTAAACATGCGTGCGATCTGTGTTTTGTTCCCCCGCTTCATTCGTCCTCCCTCCCCATCATCATCATCAAACCCTGGCTTGCTTCTGCTGCTGTCTCTGCTTTTCAGTATCTTGACATTTTCTTCCTTCGGAGCTATTTTTAGTTTTGCCAGCGACAGCTTTTTAATTTATTTATTTTTTAAAGGAAAGGTTTTTACGCAATAACAAAGATTGGGTTGGGTAAAGTTCCCCCAGCCACGCGATCCTAAAGGGGATCCTAGTGAAACAGATGTCATGGTGTTGTTCAAATTCCCAATGACTTGGTGTCTCCAACGTGGACATGATGGACCATGTGCAGGAGTGGTTATAGCATGGGTTCCCAACCTCTTCAAGCCAGGGGCCGGGTCACACTCTCTCAGTCGGCTTGAAGGGCCCGACAGCCATGTTGCCCTGCCTGCATGATGGGGGTGGCCGTTTTGTCCCAACAGCTCCAAAGGGGCGGTCATTTTGTTTTTTGAATGCCTTTGGAGGGGTGGGGGGCCCACATGAAATGGTGCCAGGCGCCGAATCCTTAGGTCGGCAATAAAAGTCGAACCAAATAAATAAGTAAACCCTTGGGTTATAGCAAAAACAGATTGACCGACCAATTCTTCGTGAAAACTGTTTCTTAGTTTGGTGGCCACAAAGGAAAACAGAATATTACAAGATCTCATGCCGTGCCAATGTCTCTGTCTGATTTCCTGGATAAATTAATGGGTCCGGACATCTGGATACGATGCAAGAATCAGGAAATGGAGCAATTCGGGTTTGCCTTCTCGCCTAATCGCAAAATAAATAATAATAATAATAAATTAAAAATGGGAAAGTCAGGCCACCAGTTCTTGACCTGTTTCGCCCCTACTGTCGATGCTAGCGGGCTGCTTTGTTCTGGAATATTAAAACCGGTTTTCATCCCGAGTGTGAACATAGAAATTGTTCCTGAACATTTCAAAACATTGAGTTGCTCACCACAGGTCTGCTGTGTATTCCTGAACCCTGAATCATTCTGAATCCCTTTGGGAAAGATGCCTGGATTTCTTGGTTTGTCTTCCCTTTGTGTTGATTTTTTTTTCTAGTTCAAAATTACATATTTTGGGTGTCCCTGGAAGAAGGAAATGGGAAACCCCTTCCGAGCAGTCTCCCTACACGGAAAACCCTGGGAAAGGGTAGCCATAAATCAGATCTGACTTGACAGCACCCACCCAATTATGACTATTATATTTATTCACCGTACTTTAAATTCATGGCCGCGTAAATCTGCCCGCGCCCTTAATAACCTCCCTCCCCGATTATCCGAAGCTGATTTTGGCTTTGCAAATAAATAGCAAATTAGCGAGCTTTATGCTTATAATAATATGGCAGAAGAAGATGGTTTATTTTATTTTTAAAAAAGCTATAGCTTTTATACGCTGAAATGCTTCCCCCTTGCCGGGCTTGATTTAAGTTGTCACTTGTGAATGTGCGTAAGCCGTTGGGCCGGGCTGGTGTAATCTCTCGCACACATCCTTGTCTTTTAAGGTAAAACAGCTTTAAAAACAGACTTGTTTCCTAAACAGAGGCTAAAGATTTATGATGTTTTCTCTAGCTACTGATACTACAGTTCTCTTCGGAAGAATGCAGCGAGAGAATTTTTTCCCTTGGCTTTCTTTTTTGACTAATAGTTGCCCAGACGCTCATAGACTGGGACTTAAAATACTGTATTCAAATGCAAGATGTTCGATTCGAAGTTTAATTTATATACCGCTTTTCCCCCAACCACCATGGATGACTCAAAGCGTAAGGAATCGGGAACCTCAGGTCACGGCAGCTGGATCCAACACCTTGCAATAAGCAAAGTAATACATATAAATAACATAATTCGTACAAAAAGCATAAAAAGTACAAGTTATAAAACACAACATAATTCATACCATCCAAAAACAACATCAATAAAGCAATAATCATCATGGATACAGTGTAGACTCAATAGCAATATATCAGAAGAAGAACAACAATCAATAGGACCCACCGTCCGCCCAACCGCTGTCCCAGCCCTTCAAGTCCCGGCTGAGTGGCAGGGCTCGGGGCACTGGAGATGAACACAGACCGGGCCACGGAAACCAGCCACCGAATATGCCTTTACCTCCCACGTCCGGCCAGGCCAGAGGAGGAGCCGAGTTGGCGACAGCCAGAGGAGCGTTGGCTGCGGCTCTCGAGGTCAAAGTTCTCTCTGGCCACACCATCTCTCCTCCCGCTGGATCAGCCGGGGGAAAAAGGGAGGAACCCGTGACCCTTGCCAACGGCGGGAAAGGAAGTGTCTGGTCGAAATGGTGGTGGTGACCCTTGGCGGCAGGGAAGAGCAACCTCTGTAGCCATCAGAGTGGCTCCAGATGCCGCTCATCTCCACCGGCCGGCTGCCAGTCGAAGCAGCGGTGGTGACCCTCGGTGGCGGAGAAGAGCATTTTTGGTAGCCGTCGGAGCGGCTCCAGGTGCCGCTCATCTCCACCGGCCGGCTGCCAGATGTTGTGAGTTGTTTATGGACATTCAATGGGCTCAGGCTTTGCTGGGCAACTGAGCAGCTGATGGAGAAGGAGGTGCAATTGAGTACCCCAGAGAGGACACATGGGGGCATTGCAAGGTGTTGGATCCAGCTGCCATGACCTGAGGTTCCCGATTCCTTACGCAACGGTGTTTGTGTGGCTCCAGATGTGAAAAGCAAAGCTTTGATGACTAAAAAGCTCACGCCTGGGCTCACCAATTGCTCTGTCTTGACAACCAGAAGCGGGGCCTTCTTTGTGGTGTCCCCATTATTCCCAGTCTTCTGCTCTGGAGCCTGGGAGGCTCCCACAGTTGGCGCAGGCTTGAGGCACCGGCTAAATACTTGGCTTTATGGTTGGGTTTCCAGATTCCACCGGCTGCCCAATCCTAAAGGGGATTCTGTTGAAACAGGCTTCACAGTGATGTTCAAATTGCCAATTTCTTGGTGTCTCCAACTTGGACATGTTCTGTAGATGGACGGTGCCATCAGCCATACTGTTTGAAAACTGCATTTGGCGCCACTGAGTTTAAATTTCTTAATTAGCAATTGTTTTAGCGGATTTTGCCCTACTTTACATTCCAGTATCCCCTTGAAAGATAGCCTGTGTTTGGCCATGCGATTTATGCGCTGCAATCCACGGAAGCTTGAGCCTGGAAATTCCTGGGTTCTTTCTGTTTTTAATGCTTATATTTTAAATATTTAACTTTCACTGTGGGATCTTTCTCGTTTTTCACTACTACACGATAGTGAGTTCCAGGGCGTGATGGTTGATTAAATGGCAGTTGTCGCCAAAGGAAGCCAAGAAGGAAAGGATCGAAAGTGCAATGAAGAGCTTCTGGTCGATGTCTAGCGAGGATCTTGAAGGTTTAAACATCTCTTCCTCATCCCAGTTGTGGAAAAAACTCAAATGTTTTGGCAGAGCCTGCCGGAGAGGGGAAAAATGGTTGCTATAGATAAAAGAGATGATTATTTACAGAATCCCTGGAACCGAAATCGTATTTCTTTCCTTGAACTCACAGGCACGAGATTAATTCAATGTTTTTTTTTTAAAAAAATTAAAGACCTGATTTAAGTAATTTTGGGAAGAAAACTAGGAGCGGCAAGCGATCAATTGGGAGTTAATTCAGAAGTTGGTTCTCTACCTATTGTGCAATGGACTTGGGTCTGTTCTCCAAAGTTGGGGTTCGTAATGTGGAGGGGGGGAGGATACGTTAGTGGTGATCTTCCCATGAGCTAATGGCTCCCTTCAGTCATATGCATGGCTTGGTCATAAAAGCAAAACAACCAATGCATTGTTCTAGTTGTCAAGGGTCTGTTCCATCTCTCGGTCTGTCCAAGATTGCATATGAAAAGCAAGATACTGTACTTGGTTGGGCTACCTGCCAACCAAATTGGCCACTCTTGAGGAATTGGGGGGGGGGGGTCACCCGAGACAGTTGTCCAAAGTCTACCTGGCTTGACCCCGTCCAGAGCCACCAGCTGTTTGTCAATGGCTGTTTCCACACTGGAGATGCTCATGAAATCTGGAGTGTCCCTTGCTTAAACGCATCCATAGGGTAGGAGTTGATAGCGTGGCTCAGACGGAGACCTGCGTGGGTGGCTGGGATGAGGAAACAGTAATAAGACCCCTTGGGGCCAGTGATGGTGAACCTTGGCACTCCAACTGTTCTTGGATTTCAATTTCAACTCCTGAGTCGGCGTATGCTGAGTGGGCGGCATACAAATCGAATAAATGAAATTCCCAGAAGCCCAAGTCTCCGTGAATCCACATGAATGGGTTTACTGCGCATGTTCTTGGACTTCAGTTCCCAGAAGCCCAAGTTTCTGTGAATCCACATGAATGGGTTTACTGCGCGTGTTCTTACACTTCAATTCCCAGAAGCCCTAGTCTTTGTGAATCCACATGAATGGGTTTACTGCATGTGTTCTTGCACTTCAATTCCCAGAAGCCCAAGTCTCTGCGAATCCACACGAATGAGTTTACTGTGCGTACGCAATCGTGTGGAGTCACAGGAACTTGGGCTTCTGGGAATTGAAGTCCAAGAACACCTGGAGTGCCAAGGTTCGCCACTCACTGCCTTAGGCGGTACTTTTCCGCTGTGTGCCCGGGCTGTGGATAGGATGGACGAAGTCCCTTTCTGTTTATGAGACTTAGCCATGGCAGAGAGTTCACGGCTGGAATTATGACTCTGTGCCGGAGGACAAAGGGATAAATAGAGACTCCCTCACTCGACTGACCCCTCTCTTGACCTGGCAGGGAGCTGAACTCGACTTTAGCATGGAGAAATTCACCCCAGGGGCTTCCTTGTTTGCTGCCCGTCTAGGGGTGGGTGGGTGGGGGGCGGGGGGCAATCTTCGGGCTTGCACCAGGTCTTGATGGGGAAGTGCTGCCTTTTCTGCGCCCTTTTGTGTATTTCTAGGGCCCTGATCCAGGTTGCTGGTGCAGAGAAAAAACAAAAACAAAGTAGAGAGCTCTATTATTATTATTATTATTTTTAAGGTGCTTGACTGCGCGTCACCTCTCCTGGCATCTTAGGCTCCTGCTTGTCTAATCTTGTTTGAAAACCCGCAGCCTTGAACGGCTCGAAACGGGCGCTTCCCTCGGCTTGAAAAGTGGGGCGATGCTCACGGCGCCCGCCCTTCTGCCAAGTGTTTTGTTCATCGCACAGGCTGGCCCTGGCGTTTTCTTGGCACGGGCACTTGGGCACCGTCCGTGACGCAGCAAAAAGAGCCGGCAGTTGCTTTACAGCAAACTCATTCGGAGCAGATCCTGTCACCGGGCCAACGGCTGACGTCCTCCGAAGGGCAGCGGATGTCATGGCACAGCGGATGCCCGATGAAATGCCCGGGCGTTCCTCCTCTGGGGTTGATCAGCTTGAGGTTTGCTTAATGGGAGTGGACGCACACGCGCACGCAGAACTGGTCAGGCCAGTTTTTCCTCTTAGGGTCAAGATTCACAACATTTGAACCGGGCCAATGCTGGAGGAGTTTTTAGGCACACAACACCATAGGTGGAGGGCTGTGGTGGCTTAGTGGTTAAGATGCTTAACTTGATGATGGGAAGGTCAGCAGTTCGAGAACTGAGTGCTGCAGGACAGAGTGAGCTCCCGTCTCTGTCCCACACATGCCAGATGTGGCACTCGGAGCCCTCTTTATGGGCACCCATGCGGTTGCCCCAGCACAGAGTTCACCCACCCTTCCTCCCAGCAGCCCAATGGGAGCGCTTCCTCCCTCCCCTGTTGCTGTGTTGGCACTTTGCGATTAATAAGTGGGGTTTGGGTTGCAGTTTGGGCACTCGGTCTGTAAAAGGTTTGCCATCACTGCCTTAGGGAACCCAGAGCCTTTGAATGCAAAAATATCCCTACATTTCCCTGTCCTAATACTATGATTCTCTTTTTAAAAAAGAGTTTTGTAATGCAACCTCGTGCCTGACTTGTGGCCTCTGTATGTCTAATTCCATTTAGCCGACACCGGGTTTCATGCGTTTTGTCCTTTTTATCTACGCCTCCTCCTCCTCCTCCACCTAACTCATTCCGTCCACCATTTGCCCCATCCGGGCGTTCGCTCATCAATTTGCCCCCGCTTGTTTCTCAGGCTGCGTCATTCGCTGCCCGTATTAATAAACAGATTATAAAGATTGCCTAGAACAGGGATTCTCAACCTGCGGCCCACAGTGTGCCCCCCCCCCACCGCTTCCACCATCCTCGAAAGTGCCATGTGGTGGAGGAAGGGCAAAATGGCCGTCCGGCCCCCGAAGCTGTCTGAGGGAGCGTGACCCGGCCCCCGGCTTAAAAAGGTTGAGAACGACTGGCCATGTATGCGTTGAATTTCTCTCTCTGTGGTCCTGTGACTCTTTCCCGGGGCAAAACCTTCAGCCCCCCGAGGTTTCAATCCCAGCCAAACGGACGGTTTCCCGTTCTTTCCGGGACGCCAGACGGCAAAAACGTCCCGAGAGTGTTTCTCGCTGCGCAGAAGGCGTGCTTGTGAACATTCAGCGCAAGGCGTTCCATGTGTCAAAGGTTTCCGTCCTTTCAACATGACATAACACAATATAGGTTCTTTTGAGCTACTTTTAGTTCTGTACTTTGCTCAGAGATTGGGTTTTTTAAAAATAAAAGGTTGAATAAGACCAACTAACACACTTGATATATGCGCGGGCTTGATCCTACAGTCTTGGGGTCTGTTTGAACTGGCAGAGACGACTCGGCGTTCGCCGTCACCTCTGCTGAACTGCAGCCGTTTCTTTTTCTTAAAAAAAAAATGCTTTTGGAAAATCACGTTGCGCAACAAAGGCGCATACGCACCAAAGCTTGTGAACTTGGGTGCGAAAGGCCTCTCCGGACCAAAAAACGGAGCGGTTGTGGATCAAAGGAGCCATTGATTTCATTTTGTTTCTGGGAGAAGTGATCTTGTAAGAATAGCCGAAAGGAACAGAAGCTAAAATAGGGACATTTTATATAAGCCTTTTTTATTTAAAAAAACTCCAGACTAGCGTGTTGAAAAACCAACAGAATTCAAAGTTTGGATGAATGGAGGAGAACCGTCCCGTCACACGGCGTCTAAGGGTGGCTGCCCAGCGGGATGGCTTTAGAAGGGCATTGTTCGATAGCAAGAAACTGCAAGTCAATAAATAGGTACTGCTTCGGTGGGAAGGTAAACAGGCTACAGCATTCCGCGTACTCTGGTTTCTAGTCATGCCTGCCACATGTCCACGGAAATGTCTGCAAACGCAGACAGTGCTGCCTCTTCGGCTTTAAACAGAGGAGCACTGAACCCTAGAGTCGGATACGACTGGCTTTCGAGCAGGGGTGACCTTTACCTAAATTAAGTTATGGCCTTTTCCATGGATGATGGCATCTCCATCACACTTCAGATGGGTGGCTGAAATAGCATTTTCCCGAATGACCTTTGGGCTGCTCGGAGTAAGATTTGGACCTGCTTTCTGGGAAATCTTATTTTACCAAATCTGTTCCTCAAAGCATGTTTTAGCCCTGGTTTCTTTTTAAATTCTGCTAAAATACGGTAAACCCACCAAGTTGAGCAGGAAGGCAATATGTGTTCATTTCGAGCAGCAGTTCCCAACCTAAGTGCTAAAAGATGCTTTGGAGTCCAGCGTTGGATTAGAGTCCAGTGATGGCCAACCTTGGCACTCCAGGTGTTCTTGGACTTCCATTTCCTGATCAGCAGGTGTCCTGACTTGGGCTTCTGGGAATGGAAGTCCAAGAACACCTGGAGTGCCAAGGTTGGCCATCACGGTCCTAGGTGGTTTTCTCCAAAAGGGAGAAAGAAGGCTTTGAGAGAACCATCTGGACCGGTCTTGATTCCTTTTCTCAACGCAGTCGCTTCTCTGGCTTCCCGTGTAAGCAACAGCTCCTTATCTCGCCTTTCCCAGCGCGCCGTTAAGGGAGTTAATTATATCCGCAGTAGAAGAACAACGGTGCTTAAAAAGCCCAACGTTAATTTCCTGTTTAAAGCCTCCAGTGAATTGCTTTCCCTCTTTTTATGCAGCGCTAGCAAAGAGCATGATGGCAGGGCGGGCTTGTGCGCTCCAGCGCCACCTGCTCTGGCAGACCGACGCTCTTCCGGAGGTCTGGCGGTAACTATGGCATCTTTACCACCGCCCTAGTGGCTGCGCATCCTCTTCTTCGGGAGCTGTCCAGTCCATGTCATGCCTGTATCCTTGGACTCTGGGGCAGGCTTGCCAGATGTATCAAAGTGCCCGTTTGGCCCCTTTTGCAAGGAATGGTCCTCTGTTTTGCTTCTGCATGTATAAATTAGCCCGTGCATATTATGTACATTGTGATAACATCACCTTCTTTGCGGTTCTCCATCGCAGACCCTTGGCTGCCAATGCGAAGCATGATGGCAATGTCTTTGAGACGCCCATTGGGTGTCGTTTGCCCACAGGGTGGCAGAAGGGCCTCGCAGATGTTGTTTGTCATACCTTGGGTGGCTGGGGTCATCTTCCATAGAGGCAGAAGGGTGGCCATTATAAGCTGACTTCTGTGCCATAGGGGGTTTGGTCTATGCCGAAGGGCAGAACATGTTCCTGAGTCGGTCTGCAGAGGCCGCTTAGGAAGGAAGGGAAACGTTTGGCAAGGGCACACCAACAAACCTAGCGCAGCACAGAGACTGTCTGTCGTTTGGCACGGCTCCGCCGGCTACGGAGCCTGGGCAACCAGGTCATTGTCGGGGAACGTGTGGCAGAAAAGCTTTGCAAATGCAAACAAGAAAGAGTTGTGCGCTGTCTGGTGGTGTGGTTTTTTGGGGGCTTCCAGCTCCTTCGAAGCTGATACTGTACTGGGGAAAATCCAGCTGCTCCCGAGAGGCTGCAAGCTGATTTGCTGCAATCTGTGGTTTTGGTGCGCGCCGTTTTTCTTACATTGCTAAAAATGGATGCGCAAAAGGAAGGCAGTCTCTGCTGCCAGCGGGCAGAAGGCAGAGCCTGCCTTTCCCCTGGGTGCGTTAATTTCCTAATTTCAAGGATCACGGGAAAGAAAGATGAATTCAACGATGCCGTATCTTTCCACCCACCCCCTCTCCTCCTTTTGCTTCTTGCACTTTGTTTCAACACCTCCATCCCTCTTTTCCTGTAGGCCTCGGTTTTGCCTCCCAGTCTGTAAAATGGGGACGAAGATGCTGAGCGGTGGAAAGGAAAAAAAACCACACCTCAATGCTCTTGTAGGCATTGTGAATGTAGGAGCATGTCGTGTTTCAAAGCGCGCTCGGTTTTCGTACAAGTTGCCTTGTTGAGTGTTGCGCGGTTTCTCCTTTGATCAGCCTTTACGGAAGGGCTTGACGCCTCGTCGTCCGTCATCGCAAGAAGAGGGAGACAAAGGCTGCCTGTCGAGGGATGTCGGATGTCGGAAAACAGTTGCTGGGGTGTGTGTGTGTCAAAACCCATTTGCCACCCCCAGCTAGAGTGGATCCATTGTCTACGGAAGTCAACATTTGTGTAAACCCTATCAGTTCAGTGGGTCTGATTTGGATCAGTGGGGCTTGGAAGATTACCGCAAACCGTGCCTTGCTGAGTAGCACATATTGCATCGATATCACACAGAATGTCCAGATCAACCCCAAGAAACTCCCATTAAAACGGGTAAAAACAGTTCAACACAGAGAAAGGTAAAGGTCGCCCCTTGCTTGAAAGCCAGTCGTATCTGACTCTAGGGTACAGTGCTCATCTCTGTTTATAGCCAAAGAGCCAGTGCTGAGTTTGCAGATGTTTCCATGGACATGACTAAACATCGGAGTGCACAGAACGCTGTTTACCTCCCTCCCCCCCTGAAGTGGTCCCTATTCATCTACTTGCAATGCCTTGCTTTCGAACTAGGTTGGGCAGGAGCTGGGGCAGACGCCGGGAGCTCACTCCGTCATGCAGCACACGGGTCTTGAACTGCTGACCTGCCGACCTTCCAGTCGTCAAGTTCAGCGTCTTAACCACTCAGCCACTGCAGTCCCACACAGATAGAACTTGGAGTAAAAAAAAAAGGCTTTCGAACGGAACATGATGGAAGAATAAACCAAGGACCGGCCCATGCCATGGCAAAGTAGCCTTCAGGGGAAGCCGGAGGGGTCCACATTGGATCTCAGGATGGCCGGATTGCATCGCAAAGGCCTGAGGCTCCCGACCCCGGTGGAAATCGAATACTATGCACAAGTTCCAGGCAGCCAAGAACAAAATGGAGTTGGATACTACGTCAAGAGCCTTTGGTTCCTTCCATGGCACATAGGGTTGATGTTGTGAATCATACCATGTATAGTAGTTAAGAAGCTCGCCGTGTTAGCTGGAAGGGCCGGAAAGTTGGCAGTTCGAGACCCGAGCGCTGCATGGCAGATTGAGTGCCCATCTCTGCCCCAGCTCTTGGGGACATGAAAGGAGCCTGAGTGGAGTTAAACCCAGAATTAATTTCTGACACGCAGTTATGATACATGCTCCGTTTGAGCTGGATTGTTTGCTGGAGGAGCATCTCTTTGGAGCATGTTTTCTGCTGGACAGCTCCCTCGCTGACTTCTCTCCTGACTCCCGGCCCATAGAGAAGGCAGAGCTTAGAAGCACAAGGATGGGATATGGGGGGTGGGTGGGTGGGTGGTAGGCGAGATCCCCAAGGGAGCTGCCTTAGGGCCGGAATCACGTTTGGATTATATTCAGGAAGGCTTGGAGCTTCACACTGTAGAGATGGGAACGCTTTTCCTTTGTGCACGTTACCACATCCGCCTTCGCACCTGCATGCGGGAAATTTCTGGCTTTGTGCTGACTCCTCTTTTCTTTTCCCAGGGAAGGGTTTGCTTTATTCTCGGTGCATGTGCGTTTTCAAGCGTTTAGCACGAACGATAAGACACCACGGCACGGTTCTCATGGTTACGGCGGGAAGAGCCAGCCAAAGGCTTATTGGAAACCACACATGCGCACGCACAAGGATTCGAAATGCTTAAAAGGACCGTTTAGCTCTAAAATGGTTTCCCTCCTAAATCCACCCCAAGCGTGATTTGGGGCATTTATCCACATTTTGGGGGTGTTTCCTGCCTCTGATTCCAGCAGAGTATGAACAAGAACAGCTGTGCCATAACCCTTTCTTCTCTTTCTTTCTTTCTTTCTTTCTTTCCTTCCTTCCCAGCTCAGCTTGGAGATCTCATGTCTTCCTCATTGGTCTCCCATTCAAGAACTCTCCGGATCCGACCTCCCTTCGCTTCCGAACTGGGCAGGAAACCATTGTGTTCCTTTGGGTCAAGGGTTCCCAACCTAAGGCTTGTGGGCTGGATCTGGCCCACGGTGTCATTTTATGTGCCCCCCCAACCCTCCAAGGCCATGCCTTTGAAGCTGTTGGGACAAAACGACTGCCCCCATTGAGCAGGCAGGGCAAAATGGCCCTCAAAACTGACTCAGAGAGTGTGACCCGGCCCCCAGCTTGAAAAGGTTGGGAACCCCTGCTTTAGGTATAACAGCACAGTCAATTATACATAGTTCTGCTTTCTATAACTCTATTAATTTATTTATTTATTTTTTTAAAAAATTCCTCTTGCAGACTTCTTGTGCAACTGCAGTTCCCTCGGGAGCGTAAGCATGAGCGATTGCAACTCGACCACCGGCCAGTGCGCATGCCGACCAGGGTTCGCGGGGCAGACTTGTGACCGGTGCGAAGAAGGCTATTACCTGGACCGGACTGGTGCGCAATGCGTCGCGTGCGAGTGCCATCCTGAGGGCTCTGTCTCCTTGACCTGCAACAGGTAAGTCAACTCCTCCTGTTTTTTCCCCCTCCATCTTTCTATTTTGACATCCCAGAGGAGACTTGGTTGTTGCCTGGAAAAGGTAGGAAACTGTGGCCAGGGTGGGGAGGGACAAATCCAGATGTTGATCTCCTGCCTCCACAAAGGCATCCAAGAGTGTCAAGACTCATCTCAAAACAAACATCTTTGTCGTGGTTTTTTGGGGGGGATCCATGGGAAGATGTGTATGAGGGAGGGGCCGCGTGTGGCTTCCCTTTCCCCACTAACAGGAACTGTGGAAAGCCCGGGTCTCGGCGCCTTCTAAAGGACTTGTCCTACTCTTTGCAAAACAATCCTAGTCCAGCCACGATCCCGCTGTGCGAATGATGCGCAAAGTCCCTCTGGCTGGTTGTGTGGTCTGGGGAGACCCAACCCCTGCCTCAGGCGTGGGCTTCATTTCCGAAATGAACATTGACCTGACAAGCTGTCGGGATGAAGCCGCGCTGGCCCTGCGGTAACCATTCTTTCCCTCCCTACAGACTAATTAGTGAGAGAATGAGACGGGGTATGTCTGGGCACATGTGTTTTCTTTTGGATGGTGCAGCTTCATGATATGTGCTGCAGCTAGGCTTCGTTCCAATGCCTCTTTCTTTCTCACACTCTTTCTCCCTCCATTTCTTTAAACCAGGGGTTCACAACCCTATCAAGCTGGGTCACGCTCTCTCAGCTTCGAGGGCTGGATGCCATTTTGTCCCAACAGCTTCGAAGGGGTGGTCATTTTGTTTCTCAGATGCCCTTGGAGGGGGGCACATGAAGTGGTGCTGTGGGCTAGATCCAGCCCACATGGGTCTTAGGTTGGGAACCCCTGCTTTAAACCCATGAGTTTACATACATGTTTTATTCATTCATTCATTCATTCTCACTTTCTCTTTTTCTCTCTCCCCCTCCCTTCCAATAAAGCAGGGGTTCCCAACCTAAGGCCCCCGCCACCCCTCCAAGGGTATTTGAGAAGCAAAATGGCCACCCCCTTTGAAGCTGTTGGGACAAAATGGCTGCCTGGCAGGGCAGAACGGCCGCCTGGCCCGCGAAGCTGACTGACAGAGTGTGACCCGGCCCCCAGCTTGAAATGTTGGGAACCTCTGCAAGAAAGAGATTCAAGGCAGAATACACTAACTATAAAATACATATGTTTAAATCACAATTAGTGAAGTGATTCATGTTAAGATTCCATTATGCCCTTCTGCAGTAGTACTCAGTTGCTTTCAGCAGTTAAGGAATTTCCTCTTCTAATGACAGGCTATCTGTACAACGTTTATACCAGGGCTTCGTCTTTGCTCCCAATGTAGGAGCGGGCAATGTCCACCAGCATAGTAGCCAGACGTGAGGGATGATGAGAGATGTCATGTACTCCTATGGGTTTAAATTGAGGAGATGTAAATCTTAGCTGGATTCAGGGAGATCACTGGTTAAAATAATGAATTTTAATTAAGCTAACATTTTGTCAACCCATCCGCTGCCTGGGAAAGGGGTGTGGGCTAGTTAAAAGTGCTGGTTGAAATGGGTTGCACTGATTCCCAGTGGTCTGTAAACTCATGGCACTTTGAAAGGTTGGGAATGAGCAACCGTGATGCTCCCAGTTTGATTTTGCACATGAATTGTGCTTGTATGTGTGTGGATTCTGGGCTTTGCCCTCCTGAACAACCTCCGATTCCAACCGGCCCCTCTGCAGACATCCGCGGGGTACCCATCGCCCTTTCTGTCTGCTGGAAGCCGCGGCCCCGCAAAGGACGTAGCCGTCATGCCAACCTGTCCCCAAAAGCCCGGTGCGGGGCCGTACGGAGTCCTGAAAGGCCCTGATGCCCTCGTGACAGGGCTACGGCATTGAGCCGGCACGCTTGGCATCTTGGCACAGAGCCGGGGGGAAAAATACGTCTCTTCAAAGTCCTCCAGCGTCTCGGCTCCTTGGGTGCGTTTCACACTGACAGATCCCCCATTCAGTGGCCGGGAGGGAGGAATGCTTAGCGCACAATGCGCCAGTGTTTTGGGGGAAGAAAGCTGTCCTTCCCCCCCTCCCTCCCGGCCACAAAAGGAGCTTTTCTGGCATTGCATAATGCTGGAGGCGATGGTGTGGGCGACTGCTTGGACCCCTGCGTTCCCGCTGGAGAGAGGGGAGGGGCGGGTTCCCCCCAAACAACAACAACAACAACAGACAGTGTTACGAAATGCTGACACTTCCAAAGAGCCCAGATGGAGAAAAAGATAACAAAACTGAATGGCTCAGAGGTTGTTTCTCCTCGGTTTCCAAAGGTCCCGATTAACGGACCCGAAAGTCCGCGTCTAGGTTACGGGGCTTCCATTAAAGCCTGCTTGGCGGATATCGATAGCGGCGATTCCCGGTGGGACCGAAGGAAACAACGGCTTCTCTGTCTACTTCTTGAGGCCGGGAAGTGGGAGGAGGAGGAGGAAAAATAAAGGGATTCTGTTTCAGACATTACATCTTAATAAGGGGTTTTTAATACCCCCCCCCCACGAGAAAGAAATCCGAATGCTTTGCTTTTCAATCCTTATGGGCCTATTGGAGCCAATGAGATGAATGGGCCCAGAGACGTGGCACCCCAAAATTGGGATGGGTGGTACTCAAGGCTGATAAGGCTTCTCCTCATCCTTCCCAACGTAAGGACAGCTTAGAAAGAAACCGTTGGTTGCTCCAGGGAAAAAATATCTCCTTCTTATAATCTGCTGTTGTGACCACAACGCCCATGTTGAGCCCTGCAGTCTTGGAAGGTACACCAGGACCAACAGAATCTATCAGTGTCTGGTGACCCCGTTGGGTTTTTATGCCTTCAACGCCGTTCCGCAATAGTGAATTTCTTTGGGGACGCAGTGGCCCGGGGTTTGTTGGCCAAGATGATGGTTGTGTTGGCAGTGGCACATGGGTATCGGTGTTTTCTGGCATCTCCGGTGGCATTTAAACCAATCCTACTGAGTCTGTGGGCCTACTCTGGCCAGCGTATCCTGCTGTGGTCATAGAGTAGGTGGTGGTTAACTAACCTGACGGCCCTGAGGACTAATGGCCTTGGGTGCCAAAGTCCACAGGGAAGGAAGGGTGATGGTCCACAAGTGGGTTAAGCGGTCCCACTTGAGCCCCTCTTGATGGAGGGCAGCAGCTTCGTGCATCCTGGCCTGGGGGTGATGATGACTTTGCGTGCCAAAAGGCCTCAGGACCAGAAAGTGACTCGTGGAACTGGATCAGTGGTATGGGTGTCACGCTGCGATGCGGAAGGCAAATGGAAGGCCACGGCATTATATCCTCAGGACTGTCTTCATGGCTGATCGCCACGAGGATCGCCAAGATCCGGAAATGGATGCAGCACTTAAAGGAGAAGGGTCTACTCCAGTGGGAACAAGGCATCGTGGTTGTACTTCTCCATTTCCCTGCTTTCTCCTTGGTTTTCCTTCTGCGATTTGCATTGATTGATTTGAAAAGCATCCAAGGGTCTTTCCTGCGCCGGAGCCGTGAAAGGGGCCATTGTCGTGAGCTTTACCCCATAGCAGCGTTGGCCGATGGCAAAGCATTCCCGCGTGCGCTGAAACATTTAATTCTTCCGCTCACCCGGGGGCCCCTGGCGCCAGTTCTTCTTGCATTGAGTTGAACCGTGTTTTCTTCTGCCCCGGAGCGCCTCTAAATCTGAACTCCCCCCCCCCCCGTGCAATTAAAAAGTTTAATGACTTCCTCCCTCGGCTAAAGATCATGTTTAAAACCAATGGGGCACCAGAAGCCAAAGGTTAGCCAGAGAAAGAGAAAGAGACCTCCACCTTCCCTAGGAAGGAAAATCAAACATAGGTGCCATGGCCATCCAGGAGCAGAACAGAGACGAAATCTGGAGGGGAAGAAAAATCTTGTGTAATCGGGTGGTTTGTGGCAGCTTTTTAAAAAGAGTTTCCCAAAGACAAACGTTGCACAAATAAAATGATTTTTCCTACATCAAGGGTTCCCAGCCTTTTCAAGCCAGGGGCCAGGTCACGCTCCCTCAGTCAGCTACAATGGCCATTTTGCCCTGCCTGCATGATGGGGTTGGCCATTTCGTCCCAACAGCTTCAAAAGGGTGGCCATTTTGTTTCTCAAACGCCCTTGGAGGGGTGGGGAACCACGGGCCTTAGGTTGGGAACCACTGAATGGGGGGGGGGGCAGTGAAAATGGGCTGGTCTGCAGTCCGGTGGAGCCTGGAGAAACACAAACACTGCACGCCAAATATGCACGGGCTTGAAGTGGCAGCATCTATGCTCAGAGAAATCCGCATAAATGGCCCCTTTTCCCCACCAAAGGTTGTCAAGCTACTTTGTAAAAATAACCTGCAAAAGAAGCAATTTGTTTCCACTACTGATTCTTCTAGGACTAAAAAATAAACCCAATTCACTGCCACTATTTGTTATAATTACAGTACTTTAAACATTAATTCATTGTATCAGGCATAGCATCTTTGTTACTTCTGCTTTTTCTTTTTTCAAAGAAAAGGGTTTGCATGGGTGAGAGATGCTCTCACATTTGAAACACTGCTCTGAAGATACCCTTCAAAATTGCTAAAACTCACCTTAAAAACGGCAAGGCCTGGATAATATGATGTTTCCGTGGACATGTGGCAGGCAAGACTGGACATTGGAGTGCATGGAATGCTGTTTACCTTTCTCACCGAAGTGGCCCCTATTGATCTACCTGCAATTTCTTGCTTTCGAACTGCTAGGTTGGCAGGAGCTGGGACCGACGACAGGAGCACACTCTGTCGTGCAGTACTTGGGGCTCAAACTGCCGACTTGCCAGCCTTCCAGCTAACAAGGCGAGCTTCTTAACCACCGAGCCACCGCAGCCCCTTGGTGAATCCATGACTAGATTTGACGGCGTTCAGAAGGATTGTGGGTTTAGTCTCAGTTTCAAAAATAGCCATAAAGCCCTTGCTTTTTGGGGCAGCCAGTATAAAGTGTGTCTTTCTTGGGTTGGAAGAGGGAATATTGTTTTAGCATCTTTCCATGCCGCCTATCTTTTATCTCTAGTCCCTCGGGCATCTTATGGGTCCCCACACAAAAAATATCCACATTTCTCGAGTTCTGCCCTCCGAGTCACTTCCTTGCCAGTTTCTCTTCCTCTAAACTAGTATTGATTTGGAGCGGATGCCCAGAAATCTCCCTCCGCTTGTCTTGCAACATTTACTCTTGTCTCGCAACAGCTCCGGAGGTTGTCGGTGCAAAGTCGGAGCCGCCGGTCAGAAATGCGAGCGATGCGAGGAAGGGTATTCCAAGTTCAACGGGACATCTTGCGACCTGTGCCGTTGCAATAACCATACTGCGAAATGCGACAGCTGGTCAGGTAAAATGGAGATGGCCTTGGGATTTCTCTCTGTGTGTGTGTGTGCGCATGATGCTTCGGGGAACGGGGAAAGTCAAACAGCTGACACATCTCAGTAGGGGCTGGCTCTGTCATTGGATACAGTGGAGCATTCTCCATAGGCAGCACACTTGGTGTGACCTAAAAAGTGCGTTGGCTGGCTGTTGATCTGGCTTGAATTGCAAATATTCAAATCCCAAATAGGCACGTGACTCTCAGAATAGAAACAGGAACATGTTGAGACATAAAGCTCAATGGCACCAAGATCAGGACTTCAGAAATAGATGGAAAATGAGTAGTTGTTCCAGACTGGTCAGGATATCCTGCTGTGGTAATCGAGTAGACGCTCATGCCAGGGACTCAACGCTGATCGTCAGTCAGCGGTTAACTAACCTGACAACCCCGAGAACCTTGGGTGCCGAAGTCCACAGGGAAGGGTGATGGTCACCAATAGGATTAAATGGTCCTACTTGAATCCCTCTTGATGGAGAACAACAGCTGGGGATGATGATGATGAGGACTTTGCGTGCCAAAAGGGTTCAGGACCAGAAAGTGACTCATGGAACTGGATCAGTGGTACTATGGGTGTCACTCTGCGATGCAGAAGTCAAATGGAAGGCCACTGTATTACCTTCTGCACAATCTTCATGGCTGACCACCCTGAGGATTGGCAAGATTCGGAATTGGATACAGCACAAGGATAATAATAATGAGTAGTATCTTGTAGTATGGGTGGGGAAGGGTCTCGCCGTGAAACTTTTGGGGTGAGGCGTCCCCCTGCAATCCATTTTGATTACAAAGACCTTCTTAGATTATCATTTTAATCAAAAATTTTGTAAGCCGTTTTCCCAGAGACAAACCCTGGGTGCCCTCTTGTGGCTGCCTTTGAAACAGCAAGGAAATATGACCAAAAAAAAATCCATATCATATTTTTGAAGAAGCTAAAGAACTTTTTTTCCAAATCCATGGGGGGGGGGATGTATTTTCTCCTTTGAAAGACTCATGAGAGTTATGGCAGTGCAAATGAGTCTGAAGAAGTGGTTTGGAAGCTCGCGCTGAAACAAATCTGTAATATATATTAAAAAGAAAGCCAAAGCAGTGTGTGATTCGTAAGTTAAAAAATAAAAGGTGAAATTGGGTAATGTTTTTCGTCAGGACTGCTGCGGATGTTGCAAAAGTGGCAGAGAGATGGGGGGCGGCGGCGGGCGAGAGCTGTGGGATTCTCTCCTTTTGAAACTTCTGGTTCCATCTGACTCTGCAGTTTTTACAAGACTTTTGTGTTTCGGTTTTCCTCCCCCACCGATAGGCATTTGCCAGGACTGCCAAGGCAACACGGAGGGCCCTTTCTGTGAGTGGTGCAAAGCTCAGTTCTACCGAAACAACTCGCAACGCCACGCATGTCTCCTTTGCCCGTGCTCCAATGTGACGTCCACAGCTAGCTGCCGGATAAGTACGGCTCCCGTCATGTCTAGGGGAATTCTGCAAGGCATGCGCTGACCTGCCCAAAGCGTGGGGTGGGAGTGGAGTGGGAAACTCATCTGGCCCAGCTGCATTGAGATCTAGAGCCCTCTTTACTGAATCATCCCGTTAGAACAGTGATGGTGAACCTTGGCACTCCAGCTGTTCTTGGACTTCAATTCCCAGAAGCCCAAGTCTCTGTGAATCCACATGAATGGGTTTACTGTGCGTACATGCAGTCAACCCATTCGTGTAGATCCACAGAGACCTGGCCTTCTGGGAATTGAAGTTCAAGAACAGCTGGAGTGCCAAGGTTCGCCATCATGGAGTTAAAGCATACTGGGAGATGTAAAGACCAGTGTCCAAAGGATGCCCCAGAAGTGACCAAAGCCAGGAAGTCCGGTTTGGGTCCAGTCTGGGTAAATAAGTCTCCTACCAACCAGATCTTGTGAAAACCATTGTGGGAATAGAGAGCTAGTAAACAACAGGCATAAATGGGTGGTAGAAGTTTGGTTTTCTCCATAAAGATTAGGCCGGTGTTTCCCAAACTTTGGACTTCAATTCCCAGAAGCCTCAGTCAATTCCCCAAAGCACTGATCAGCCAGTGGACTGGCTTACGCTTCTGGGAATTGAAGTCCACCAGTGTTCTGCGGAACATAGTTTGGGAAATGCTGAATTAGGCCATGGTCCCACTTGAGTCCCTCTTGATGAAGGGCAGCAGCTTCATCCATCCTGGCCTGGGGCTGAGGAGGACTTTGCATGCCAAAAGGCTCAGGACCAGAAAGTGACTTGTGGAACTGGATCTGTGGTACTATGGGTGTCATGCTGTGATGCGGAAGGCAGTTGAAAGGCCACTGTATTATATTCTCAGGATGATCTTCATGGTTGATCACCATGAGGATCACCAATATTTGGATTTGTATATGGCAGAAGAAGAAGGAAAGTTTTATTATTACTAGAATGGCTCTGGCTTTGCTGAACATGGCTGTCATGCTGCGATGCGGAAGGAAGATGAAAGGCCATTGCATTATATTCTCAGGGCAATCTTTATGGCTGATCGCCATGAGGATCGCCTATATTCGGATTTGGATACAGCAGAACAAGAAGAAGGCTTAAGAATCAGAGTAGACAAACAAGATTTATCCAATGAGGTGCAGGACTGGGGAAAAGGTCATCTGAAACATAACATCGGGAGTGAACAGTCTGGGCATAACGCATGTTTTCTGCCTCTCCTCTCCTGCCCGTAGATCCTGGTCACCATTTGCCGACCTGTGATGTGTGCCTGCCTGGCTACACTGGTGCCCTTTGTGACAAGTGCGACGATGGCTACTACAACTCCGACAGCCTTTGCGTCAAGTGTCAGTGTAATGGGAACGTCGACCCGGTCCAGTTCCCCAAAATCTGCAAATCGGAGACGGGAGAATGCCTTGGCTGCCTCTTCCCCACGGCCGGGCTTCACTGCGAGCAGTGCCAGGAGGGTTACGTCAAAAGTCCAGACGGAGGGAACTGCACAAAGATGGGTAATAATAATCATAGAGTTTCCCTCCCTCTGAATGTTTATTGGATCTCTTCTAGTGGCTTTACTTTCTTCTCCTCTCAGGGGAAGGGCCTGCTGTGGCTTAGTGGTTAAGACGCTGAACTTGACGACTGGAAGGTCGGCAGGTCAGCAGTTTGAGAACCGGGTGCTGCACAATGGAGTGAGCTCCTGTCGTCTGGCCCAGCTCCTGCCAACCTGGCAGTTTGAAAGCAAGACACTGCAAGTAGATAAATAGGTACCACTTTGGTAGGAAGGCAACCAGTGTTCCGTGCACTCCGGTGTTGAGGCATGCCCGCCACGTGTCCATGGAAATGTCTATAGACACAGACAGTGCTGGCTCTTTGGCTGTAAATGGAGATGAGTACTGAATCCTAGAGTCGGATACGACTGGCCTTCGAGTAAGGGGTGACCTTCCCCTTTCCCTATTGTCAGGTGAGGAAATCTGACAATTTAACATCTCCACAAGAGCCTTATAGAACTTTATCGAACTCTGGGAGGAAATCCTAAGGCTGTGGGTATTAATTAACTGGAATTTATCCCACTAAAGCAGGGGTAGCCAGCCCCTTCCCCCGGACAGCTGAGTGGGCCCAGCCACGCCGCCCCCCCAAAAGTGGAAGCGGGCGCATTTACGGCTGTCATAAATGCGTCCACGTCTGCATTTACTACAGCCACGAGCGCATTTACGCACGCATGGGTGCATTTTATGGCTGGCGTAATTGCATCCGCTTCCACTTCTGGGTGTGGTGGCGGCAGCAGTGGGCCGGCTCTGGGAACCCCTGCACTGACGGGTTAGTTCTGGTATGAAGTCAGGCATTCATTTCTAATCTGATCAAAAACCATCTGGGTATTAGTTCTCTCATTGTTGCAATAATTCCAGGCAACATCGGTTTGTCTATTTCTACAAGCTTTATTTATCTACTTTCCTTTGATGTTCCATGTGCACCATTTGTTGTATCAATCTTACTGCTTTGTTACGCTTAGTAATTTGTCATCAACCTAATTTTCATTGGTATCTAGTAATTAAAATAATAAATCTAATTTGGCATGTTTGCATTTTCAAATTTTTTTTTTGAAGCACCTAGCTTAGATCCGGCACACAGAGGTCTCGTCCCGACATCTCCCGATGTTACGGCGCCGACATCTTCTGCCGTGACGGCCACCAATGCCACGTTGACCCAGACTACGGTCCACACCGTTCCCCCCATCGGCTCCTCTGACAATACCACCTCAACATTAGCCGACGTCTCGTGGACTCAGTTCAACATCATCATCCTGACTGTCATCATCATCCTGGTGGTTCTCTTGATGGGCTTTGTAGGTGCCGTCTACACGTACCGCGAGTATCAGAATAGGAAGCTGAACGCCCCGTTTTGGACCATTGAGCTCAAAGAAGACAACATCAGCTTCAGCAGCTATCATGACAGCCTCCCCAACGCCGACGTCTCGGGCTTGCTTGAGGATGATGGGAACGAGGTGGCGCCCAACGGGCAGTTGGCCTTGGCAACCCCCATGCATAACTACAAAGCTTGACCTTGTGTCAAGGAGGATTGAGTTACGGCAAAGTTTGCAGAGTGGGGAAACCAGTTGGGCTCGTTGGAGAAGTGGCTGTCCAAGGAACGTAAACCGTTTCCCTCGCCAGCTCATGAGCGAAGCTTTGAGATCCCCACCCCCAGAAAGGCACCGAATGTGGACTACGAGAAATTTGGGGGGCAAAGTTGCCGACTGTGTCCGGTCCCTAGGCGTGCCACGATGGTTATTTAACACGTGTTTTAAACTAAAATAAGAGGATGGCGTTGCTTTGAAATATATTTTTGTACAAAACGACGGAGGCTTACCAAGGCGGCATCGTCAGGCCTGACGAAAAGACTTTGTTGACCCCGGAACATAACGGTTGTGTTTTCTGCTTTGGAAAGTAGCCACTAATAGTTAGGAATAAAAGATCTTTGGGGGTTTTTTTGGGTGGGGAGGGGGGTGAAAGAGATACAAAGCTGTGTTTTGTGCTTTGAAAGAATTTTGCTATTTAAAGGAAAATCAGATTAAAAATATGTAAGTTTTGTGGAGTGGCAAAAAACATGCTGATATACAGCCTAACTACCAATCAAACCTATTGCTTCACGTTTTGATTTCGGGGAAAGTGCTGTTTCTTTGCGGAGAAACGGCCGTAGGCGACATGGTCTTTATTCAGGCGGCTTTCCTTGCGACCTGACCGATGCTATTTAAAAAATAAATAAATGCGGAGTCGGTTTATTTTCTTAGCTTTATTGGACTTGGGACTGTTCCGGCGGAGGCTACGGACGTGCTTTCGGCGGCCCGCTTTCCCAAAACCTCCTGTCCAAAGTGGAAAACGACGTGTGTACAGGATGTCACGAAGGACGTTTGTAACTATTTGCACAAAGATAACGGCAAGTCGTATTTTAATCCGTTAAGGTTTTATCTGTACAGTGGTTCATGACGTTGTAAAAAAACAACCTTGTAACACCCCCCCGCCCACCTATAACAAAACAAGGAAAGCAAGTATTGTATTCAAAGTATTGTAAATTTCAGTGGCAATACTTCCTGGAGCTGGGCCTCCGGGAAAACATCCTTGCTAACCCCCCCGCTCTTTTCTGATGCTAGAAATTACCATGTCTCCACTTGAGTATCACCCTTGCTTGCTTTTGTATGAATCTGTAGGTTTTCTCTCCTCTAATTCCACTTCTTCCATCCCTAACCCGGGTCTCGTATCCGTTTGGCAGCCAGATACATAACCTGCGGAACGTCACTGCTTACCCTAAAACGTAGGAACAGAGCTTTGGATTTGGAAAGAAAGCTTAGAGATGGGATTCGAAACTCACGAGGCCTCTTCAAATTGGTACTTTTTTGATCCTTTCCAAGGAAACTTAGTTCGTTTTGACGTCGCTATCGGGTCTCTCTAGGGATCTCATCCGTAATAACCTCAAACTGATGGTTGACATTTGAGTCTTCTCAACCCTGGGTCAAGAAAAGACTCGCCAGATGTTCTCCAGCGTTCATTTTTGCATGTATATTTGCTTCTTTGCAGCGAAGATAATCACGTTTTGCTCACTTTTCTCCCCCTCTCGCTCTGAACTGCACATTTACTTGACCGCTTTGGACTCTGGTTCTTCTGCACATTCACACGCCGGTCGGGTTTCTTTGGGGGGATGTGCTTCCGACATCTAGCGTTTGGGATTACAACACAGAAATGGTTTCTTGGCGGTGGCAGCGAAGTCACGCTAAAAATGGCGGTGGACAAATTTGGTGGTTCTCAGTGCAATGTCACGCCACCGTCCGGAAGTGCTCTGCAGAAATATTGCTGCCCAAATTTTTTGGGCAGAGGAAAGCTGCTGTTCTCCCTGCAGGTCGCTGGGTGGCGATAAGAGACAAAGAGAGTGAAAAGATGTCACGTGAGAGAGAGAGAGAGAAAAAAGTGGAAATAGGATGACAGGGAGAGAGAGAGAAAGAAAGAAAAAGAGAGAAGGCTCTCTTACTATTTGATTCAATCCATAAACCATCAACAGAGAAAAGGTTTCCACTTGTCTTAACGCGATGGATGCCTTTCCAAAGAGGGTAACTTTTAACCTGTGCAGTGAAACTTTAGGTAGCTGAACGCAGTCAGATCAGGACCCCAAAAGGGCTCCTGTTTGCAACACCGCAAGCCAATCTCCATTTATTTGCTGCTGATCTTTTTATCCCCCGTGGAAACAAAACTGGTCTAGCTTTTCTTAGCAACTCCGTTCTCCTTTGGGTCCCATCAAGTCGTCTCCGACTCATGGGTGACCTCCAGAATGTCCTGTCTTCGACACTCCTGCTCATCTCTTGTAAATTCAAGGCTGTGGTTCCTTTAGGAAGTGAATCCATCTAACATTCGGTCTTCCTCTTTCCCTGCTGCTTTGTTTTTTTCTCCTCACTCTCTCCAGAGAATCCAAAGTAGGATTGCTTTAGCTTCATCGTTTCTGGTTCCAGAGAAAGTTCAGGTTTCATTTAGTTTTAGACTCGATGCCTCTATCAAGTCTTTGTTTGCTCCTGTAATTCCCCTCTCAGCTGCCTCGGTCTGCCTGGACTTTGTGAGGAGTGAAATTGACCCAAAGGTGGACTCGTATGATATTTTCTGCCATGTTTTCCCACTAATGGATTCTGGCCAAAAAATAAAATAAAAAAATGCACTGCCTTCTCCGATTTGGATTCGTGGTACTCTTCTGTAAAGTGGTTATAATAAACATAGTTTTGTGCTTGTCTGCATTTGCTGCGGAAAGTTTGCTTTCTGCAGCGGTATGTTCTCCAGGCCTTCGGAGGTTTAATTTAACTCTTTGTATATCATTCGAGGAGATTGATAAACCCGGTTAATCTTGAGCATTGTCTCCCATTGGTGAGAATGCTTTGATCTGGCGATGCGTGGCATAAAACGCTAGGATTGTTGCTGGTGAGTAGCTTTAAAACAGGCTGGGAGATTAGGTTTGCATATAGAGCTCCAGATATGTACTTTTGAGGTACAACATCATCTGATAGTCTCTGGCGGCTGTTGTGGATTTTGGGATGTGTAGTCTAAAACAAACTTGACATTTTCTTTCGGCATGGCGCATCCAATACGTGCCTGATCTTGCTCCGTTTTGTGAGATATGCAGGGTCAGGCCTGGTTAGTGCTAGACTGGGAGACCATTGAGTATCTTCGGCTAGGGCAGGGGTTCCCAACCTTTTGAAGCCGGGGGCCGGGTCGTGCTCTCCCAGTCAGCTTCGAGGGCTGGACGGCCATTGTGCCCTGCCTGTACAATGGGGGCGGCCATTTTGTCCAAACAGCTTCAAAGGGGGTGGCCATGTTTCTCGAATGCCCTTGGAGGGGGTGAGGGGCCATATGAAATGGCGCCGGGGGCTGGATCCGACCCCTGGGCCTTAGGTTGGGAACCCCTGGGCTAGATTATATGTTCAAGGAAGTGTTATAGTCACTGTTGTGTACGTGGGGATACAAATGTAGTTTCTGGCGCTGCTTGCTCAGGCGATGATTTTAAACCATGTCTGGGTTTTTTTTGAGCCGGGTCGAGAAGCCCAGCTTCTTTCGATGATGGTAAAGTAAGCCAGCGTTTCCCAACCTTTGCTTTTTGGACTTCAATACCCAGAAGTCTTAAGTCAGTCCATTGGCTGATCAGTGCTTTGGGGAATTGACATCGCAGTCCAAAAACCAGAGGTTGGGAAACATTGGTCTAACCTCAACGTAGCAAGCAGATGCTTTCACCCAGGGGTGAGTCTGGCGTTTTATGATCTTGAGAAATTGACAGGTCTTTACTTGTGAGTTTAACGATGCTCTTCCATTGGCATGTGGGGAAATGGTTGCACATCTGGGTGGGCGGCAAGGCAGCTGCTAGTGATTTTAAGTCGCACTGAAAGGGTGAAGGTAGCTAGAAATAACCGCATGACGTTTAACTGTAGAGAGGCAGCATGAATTGTCTAGTGAAATTAGCCACTGTGTTAGATCACACAAAATAATGTACTAACTCCAATATCCTGGTTTGCCCCGGCCTGATTATTTTGCATTTTTAACACACTACACTTAAAATGGCACTTGATTTTATGCAACAGGCATCCGTTGGATTTTGTTTAAAAAATAAAATAAAAGCCTAAAACCAATTGGCAGCCCGACTTAGTTAATTGCTTAGTGAATCAAGACTCGTTCAAGTCTCGCTGATTTCGCTGGGTCTTACTCTAGAAGGCTTTACAGCTGGTTTCAGGCTTGAAATGACGTTTCTGTTTTACGCAGCATTTTAAATTTTTGTGGAAAGTTTTAGACCTCTAACTCATCTAACAAAGATTGGGCTTGCTTTTCTAACTATGACCCAGTATATATTTTATATACTCCTTCATTCCAGCTGTACTTTGAGCTAATGAAATATAGTTATTTAAGGGGGGGGGGGAAACGAAACAAAAGGGGAAGGTGGAGCAGTGGTTGGAATAGACGTTGCGGTTTATACTGAAGAATGTTATTTAAATTGAACTAAAATAAAATGTATATAATTTGTACCTACATCCATTTGGTGGTTACATTAGCTCTTAAGGAAACAGTGTGGTGTTGGGTTCCAGCAACATCTGGCGGGCCAGTGGTTGAGGACAGATCTGTTTTTGTCAAGAGCTGATCAGTTGCCTCAGGGTAGCCCCAAACTAAGACGTGTTGGTTGAGAATCCAAAAGTCGGGCTCCCCGGATGGACCACAATGACAACTTTGAACAGCTAAGGCTGATGAGAGTTGTAGACCCACAACATCTGGAAGGTTGACGCTTCTTGTCCTTGCTGCAGAGGTTGGTTTCGTAGCCCAAGAAGGCATCTAGAAATTGTTAGGATGAGGAAGATGAATGCAATTACTGTATAGGTGCTTTTATCTTTCAACATTAGCCTCTACTCCTTTTCTCTATAGCCGTGGTTCCCAATGTGGGGCACAAGCCCCACAGGAGGTCAATTTGCAGCTTGTTTAGACCACGTTAATGGCCTTTTAGGCTTCTTCCGTGTGAATAGAAGTTCACGTTTTTTTAATAATAAGAATTATATGTCACGGTGGAGGGAGCATCAGGATTTTAGAGATGCTTAGATGGGGCATGGCTAAAAAACAGGTTGGGAACCACTGGTCTAGAGCAGGGGTTCCCAACGTAAGGCCCGGGCCACCGACATTTCATGTGGCCCCACACCCGCTCCCAAGGGCATTCAAGAAACAAAATGGCCACCCCTTTGAAGCTCTTGGTACAAAATGGTCATCCGGCCCTTGAAGCTGACTGGGAGAGCGTGACCCAGCCGTTGGCTTGAAAAGGTTTGGAGCCACTGGCCATTGTCTGCATGTGTCTTTGTGCTCTGGCACCATGCCGCAGAGACGTGCCCGACTCCTAAGTCTAAAACCATGTCTGAACGCACAAATGTCGTTAAATCTGCACAGCTTGTCTTTCGCTGCTAGTCTCGAGCACTAATTTTCAAAACGGCAACAGCAACTATACAAGCCCCGGTGACAGCTGGAACATGGCCAGCAATTAAATTTGCTGGTTTTAAGATGGGTTTAATCTCCTGCAATGGACAGTTTATTAAGATAAGACTAAACTGTGGCGGTGTGTGATTAGTGGCAGGGAAGTCTTTAACAGCTTCAGAAGGAAACCCTTTTAATCCTGCCTGCCTTTTTTTCATGGCCCAGTGAGTCTACATGCAGTAGGAATAGCAAAATACGGAATAATTAGATATATTTTGGATGAGGATGGCTTTTTGCTCCAACATGAGATAATGCTAAGTCTTATCTGCCCCTGCACCTAGATCAAGTATGCAATACAGATTAATTTAAAAACAACAACCTGGAGTGGTAAAGGTATTTGTAATAAAGTGGCTAAGACGCTGACTGGGAGGTGGAAGGTCAGCAGTTCGATTCCTGAGTACTGCAGGACGGAATGAGCTCCCGTCTTTTGTCCCAGCTGCTGCCAACCTAACAGAAATTGCAAGTAGATAAATAGGGACCACTTTGGTGGGAAGGTAAAACAGTGTTCCATGCGCTCCGGTGTCTAGTCATGCCTGCCAGGTGGCCACGGAAATGTCTGCAGGAGCAGACAGCGCTGGCTCTTCGGCTTTGAAACAGATGAGCACTGAACTCTAGAGTCAGATACGACTGGCTTTCGACACACCTGTCAAGTTTTGGATTTGGAAATAAGGGAAATTTCCTGGCAAATACGAGATACTTGACAGCGATGCTTATCCTGTGCTGCCCTCCAATGGCGGAAATGGGGCATTGCAGTCTAATTAATACAGGATGACGGCAGAAAAGAGGGTTAAAAAAGGGGTTTTCCTGGCCAATAAGGGATACTTGACAGCTATGGCTTTTGAGCAAGTGAAACCTTAAACCTATCTACCTAATAATCAGAGGATCAAGATTCTAGTCCTCGTTGAACCACAACGCTGATGGGATGATGCTGGATGGCTGAGACTCTTCCAGTCTTACCTACCTCACAAGGCTGTTGTAAGCAAAAAGTAGAGAGAAGAGAGAGCTCTGGATACAGTTACCTTTGAACTTGCTAGAGAAAAGGACTATAAAGGTAATTAAAATATAAATCAGGGGAATCTTTTTGATGAAGCCGATCACAGCCTATATAGATTTACATGCCAGCAGGTTACATGGAAAAGATTATTTTTAATTTTTTTAAACATGTAAAATCAATGCACACAAAATGTAAACACAGTAACACATTGTAACAAAAAATATTGTGCCAACTCCCATCATCTTTTGTCACTCCCCTCTGCTGGCTGGGGATGATGGGAGTTGTAGTGCAATTGGGTGGAAGAGCCAGGTTTTTTGTTTTTTTAAGAAGATGGCTGAAATGTCTCAAATCTTAATTTCGTTTTTAATTCTGTGCTGGGAAACAGTTTTATAAATCCACCCCCTCCAAAAAAATACAAAACAAAAACTACCCCTGCCCTTAGTCAAAATGGACGCCTCCTCGCCCTGAGAGGAAACATGGCGCCGGCGCAAAAGGACTTCCTTGAGGCCTTTTGCGCAGGCGTGCCCGGAGTGAGCATGGCGGCTTACCTCCAAGCAGACGCCACCCTTGCCACATCTTTGCCCTCAACAAAGATGGCGCTCAAAGCGCCCTCAAAGGGCACCGAAACTCCGAAGCGCGGCCTTCGACTTAACTGGCTGCCCTTCTCAGGGCGGCTTCGATGGCTTCACCAAGATGGCGGCCTCCTCCAGCCCGTCACCGCCGTTCGAATTCCAAGCCGGGGAGCCAGAAGAGCCTCTCGGAGGAGCCGCCGCCGGTCCGGCCCCCGCGTCCGCCTCCCTCCCTCCGCCGCCCCTTCGGGGCTCCCTCTCCGGCCGCCCCGCCATGGACTCCCTGCCGGCGGAGGACCTCACCTTGCCCCTGGGCTTCAACGGCAGGTAAGGGAGCAAGGGAGGAGGGGCGGCCGTTGGAAACCGTTAGGAGCGCGCGCGGGGGGGGGGGGGAGGGGGGAGGAGTGGAGAGTTAACCCTTGCCTGCCCAGCAGCGCCTTTGTGCTTGCAAGGCGCGTTTGCTTGTTTGTTTCGTTATATATATATATATATATATATATATAAATAATGTATATATAAACTTTTATATATATTAGTTTATTCGATTTGTATTTGTTTGTTTTGCTACCCCGCCCATCTGGGCTAGGAACCTCCCCCAACCCCCCAATACAAGGTCAAAAATAATACATTATAAAAAAAAAAGATATTAAGCAATATTAGCCCATGCACAATAAAACTATATGGACCGTAGGCAGTGATAACCACAGTGGCCATCAAACGACAGACCATGGCGGTCTGTCTGTGTGGCATTCGTCCACTCATATGTCCTGTGTCTTGTCGAGGGCAGGGATTCTCTACCTGTGGCCTGCGGGCCGGATGTGGCCCACAGCACCGTTTCATGTGGCTTCTCCCTCCCGCCTCCACCACACCAGGAAGTGCCGGGGGGGGGGGTGGAGGAAGGGCAAAATGGCCATCCGGCCCCCCGAAGCTATCTGAGGGAGCATGACCCGGCCCTCGGCTTTAAAAGGTTGAGAACTCATTGTCTAGCTATCATCCATTCATGTATTCTATCTACCTATCTATTCATGTATTCTATCTATCTATCTATCTATCTATCTATCTATCTATCTATCTATCTATCTATTCATGTATTCTATCTATCTATCTATCTATCTATCTATCTACCTATCTATTCATGTATTCTATCTATCTATCTATCTATCTATCTATCTATCTATCTATCTACCGCCGGCTCCCCACCCTGAACACCGCCGGCTCCCCACCCTGACTTGCCTTGGTCAGGGGTGGGTGGGAGCATGCGGCAGCTGCCCCGAGTTCCTGCCGTGGGGCTAGAAGAGCCGCCACCGAGCTGCCGCAACATCGCCGGCTCCCCACCCTGACTTGCCTTGGTCAGGGGTGGGTGGGAGCATGCCGCAGCTGCCCCGAGTTCCTGCCGTGGGGCTAGAAGAGCCGCCACCGAGCTGCCGCAACACCGCCGGCTCCCCACCCTGACGCCTTGGTCAGGGGTGGGTGGGAGCATGCGGCAGCTGCCCCGAGTTCCTGCCGTGGGGCTAGAAGAGCCGCCACCGAGCTGCCGCAACATCGCCGGCTCCCCACCCTGACTTGCCTTGGTCAGGGGTGGGTGGGAGCATGCTGCAGCTGCCCCGAGTTCCTGCCGTGGGGCTAGAAGAGCCGCCACCGAGCTGCCGCAACATCGCCGGCTCCCCACCCTGACTTGCCTTGGTCAGGGGTGGGTGGGAGCATGCCGCAGCTGCCCCGAGTTCCTGCCGTGGGGCTAGAAGAGCCGCCACCGAGCTGCCGCAACATCGCCGGCTCCCCACCCTGACTTGCCTTGGTCAGGGGTGGGTGGGAGCATGCTGCAGCTGCCCCGAGTTCCCGCCGCGGGGCTAGAAGAGCCGCCACCGCCGCCGCAACACCGCCGGCTCCCCACCCTGACTTGCCTTGGTCAGGGGTGGGTGGGAGCATGCCGCAGCTGCCCCGAGTTCCTGCCGTGGGGCTAGAAGAGCCGCCACTGAGCTGCCGCAACACCGCCGGCTCCCCACCCTGACTTGCCTTGGTCAGGGGTGGGTGGGAGCATGCGGCAGCTGCCCCGAGTTCCTGCCGTGGGGCTAGAAGAGCCGCCACCAAGCTGCCGCAACATCGCCGGCTCCCCACCCTGACTTGCCTTGGTCAGGGGTGGGTGGGAGCATGCTGCAGCTGCCCCGAGTTCCTGCCGTGGGGCTAGAAGAGCCGCCACCGAGCTGCCGCAACATCGCCGGCTCCCCACCCTGACTTGCCTTGGTCAGGGGTGGGTGGGAGCATGCTGCAGCTGCCCCGAGTTCCTGCCGTGGGGCTAGAAGAGCCGCCACCGAGCTGCCGCAACATCGCCGGCTCCCCACCCTGACTTGCCTTGGTCAGGGGTGGGTGGGAGCATGCTGCAGCTGCCCCGAGTTCCCGCCGCGGGGCTAGAAGAGCCGCCACCGCCGCCGCAACACCGCCGGCTCCCCACCCTGACTTGCCTTGGTCAGGGGTGGGTGGGAGCACAGCTGTTCCCTGAGTACAGCTGCCATGTGGTGGGACACCCCTTTCTTTTCAGTTGAGACATTTTTAGGGGCTTCGTCTTAGACTTGTAGTAGCCGAGGGTACTAGTTGGTATTAAATGATAAATTGTATTGTGTTAGGATCAGTATTAGTCTTTGTAATTTTGTATCTTTAACATTGTAGAAATTGCCATATTGTGGAGAGTTCTAGTGTAACTTATTTGCTTTCCCCCCTTTACTTATATTATGTTTTTCCTGACTTGTAATCTTGTAATTTGATGACATTATTGCTTTATTATTGTATTGTTGATTTATTGTGTTATGTTTACCTGTATTATTGTACTATCCTATTGTTATTATGTACACCGCTTTGAG
This sequence comes from Bradypodion pumilum, assembly GCA_035047305.1. NCBI lineage: Eukaryota > Metazoa > Chordata > Lepidosauria > Squamata > Chamaeleonidae > Bradypodion > Bradypodion pumilum. The sequence continues at coordinate 12,751,985 of JAWDJD010000015.1, forward strand.
TTGCCCGCTGGGTGAGTAAGCGGTATAGAAATTAAACTTGAAATGAAATGAAATGAAATGAAATCTATCTATCTATCTATCATCCACTCATATTCTATCTATCTCTATCATCCATCCATCCATGTATTCTATCTATCTATCTACCTATCTATTCATGTATTCTATCTATCTATCTATCTATCTATCTATCTATCTATCTATCTATCTATCTATCTATCTATCTATCTATCTATCTATCTATCTATCTATCTATTCATGTATTCTATCTATCTATCTATCTATCTATCTATCTATCTATCTATTCATGTATTCTATCTATCTATCTATCTATCTATCTATTCATGTATTCTATCTATATCTATCTATCTATCTATCTATCTATCTATCTATCTATCTATCTATCTATCTATTCATGTATTCTATCTATCTATCTATCTATCTATCTATCTATCTATCTATCTATCTATCTATCGAAGCAAAGGCAAAACAAAGCAAATAGAAAAATAGGAAATGCCACAGATCCATCTCTTTGTCTTTTGAAAATGAGTTCATTTTCTTTCTTCACCTTTCTCGAAAGCAAGAAATTGCAAGTTGATAAATAGAGACCACTTCAGTGTGAAACGTAAACAGCGTTCAGTGTCTAGTCATGCCTGCCACGTGTCCACGGAAACATCTGCAGACGCAGACAGCGCTGGCTCTTTGGCTATAAACAGAGAAGAGCACTGAACCCTAGAGTCAGATACGACTGGCTTTCGAGCACGGGCAATCTTTACCTTCTCCCTGTGAGTAGGTGTGATGCGAACCACCTGCTTTTCTCCCACGTATTCCCTTTTTAATTTAATTTGCCTCCCCCTTTTCTCCCATCTTTGGGACTCAAGACAGGTTGGGGAAGAAATAAAAGTGCGAAAAGTGGACGAAAGCATTTGGAAGTCAACCACACAGCACAAGAGTTGGGTTGCAAGTCCCGTCATCCCCCTCTTGGATTTGCCCATGCAGCAATATGGGTTTGTCTGCATAGGTTGCCTGTTGTTCTCCTAGCAAACCTTTGCGGTAGATTGGTTCCCAACTTGAAAGTAGACTTGAGACTAGGCAAATCCCAGTTCGATTCCCCAGTGAGCTGTGAAATTCAACAAAGATGCCTACAACGTTTGAAAGCGTGCCATATAAACGAAGCACATCTTCCTTCTTCCTAGTGTGAATTTTTCCCAACTTCCGGATGTCTCGGGAGACGAAATCCGTGGACGCCTGGTTGAAGCCGGAGGTAACGTGGTGGGTGGGTGTTTGGGGGGGTATTTGTTTTCTCCATTTAAGAAAGGGGTAGCCAAATTTTTTGGACCGTGTTTCAAGGGAGCTGCGGGCTGGATCCGGCCCCTGACGCCCATTCATCCGGCCCATGATGCCCTCGTCACTCCCAGAAGCAGTAGTAAAACATGCCCATATGGTAGTTTTTTCGTGCTCCGGGAAAAACTTTTTTTGACTCTCCTGTGGCAGATTAATTTCTTGAACTTTCTGCAAAGTATTCCAATGTGAATTCGGACTGGAACCCTGCCGCGTTTTAATTGTCTTGTCTCTTGTCACACTTGTAGCATTAACGTATGCGCCTGATGACACCGTGTCACCAACGAGAGCACGGACCATGAAGGATTTCGAAAACGTAAGTACACAAGCCCAGGTCGTTCGGCCATTCTTTGCTTGCCATATAACAAGAAAAATACATTTACAAACATCGCATTCCTGGCCGAAACTCTGGAGCCGACAGCATGAAGCGCGATAGTTTTGATTCGGGCAGCTTCTCTGCCTCTGCTTCGTTCAGCCCTTCGACTCCGACCCATGAGGACTGGAACCTTAACTTGACTTTCAGGCCAAAGACCAGGAGTTAGATCTCTCCTGCCTTGATTGAGCCATATTATAGGTAACTATTACACGAAAGGCACAGGCGTCAATATTTCATGAGCTGTATTAGATTTCTCCGTCCGCAAAGCATCTGGAAGGCCGGCGGCAGAGCAGGCGCATGTGAATGGATGTTTCATGCTCGCTTTCTTAAAAATAAATAAATTGAACAGCCTGCTTCTCTCTCCTCTTAACGCAGTTCTCTCGCTTTACTTTTATCCTGGGGGAAGGTTAAGTCGAATGCAATGAAGGACAATTGAACAGAAAGTCTTGATTTTGGGGTAATTGTATACTTTTATCAGCTGGCCGTTGCTGTCGAAGATCTTCAGCGCAAGAAGATCAATATACTTGCATGTTGTTGGGGTTTTTCCTTCTTCCCCCGAGAAGCCTCTGCAACATCCCAAAGTGGTTTAAAATGAAGAGCTGTAGCCATAAAAAAACTCCCCAAACCCAATAGTTTGATTCTTGTCTGATAGTCCCAGAACTAAACTTGATCTCTTCTTGCCTTTCTGAACGAGTTGCTTGCTGGACTCGCGAGGTATGCATTTCACACCGTCTTCCCTTCTCCCCTTTAGCAGATCATGGACCTTCGGAAGGAGAACTTCAACCTCAAACTGCGGATATACTTCCTGGAAGAGCGGATACAGCAGAAGTTCGAAGGTCCCAACGAAGACGTCTACCGAATTGTAGGCCTTTTGAAATTGTGATGGTTTGCTGCAAAGAACAGAAATTGTGGCTGCCGGGAATGTTCCCTGCTGATACCTGCTCCCCTTTCCCCCTCGGGTCAGTGATGGCGAACCTCGGCACACCACGGTGTTCTTGGACTTCACTGACCAGAAGCCCAAGTCAACCCAACTGCTGATCAGGACTTTTGGGAATTGAAGTTCAAGAACATTTGGAGTGCCAAGGTTGGCCATCCCTGCTTTAGGTTCTCTTTTGAGCTAATGTCAGCTACCGTTTGCCCGGTTTGGGGATCACGGCGAGCCTAGGAGCGGGAAAGGGCTTTGTTGAGAATGAAAGGAGAAAGAACAGCCCACCCTCACCCCAGATAAAAACCAAAGTCATAAGCCGGTCCTGTCATAAGGCAAAGTGAGGCAGTGGCTGCCTAAGACAGATGCTAGAAGATGGTACCATTGGGTGTGACGAGTCAGGATGATGGACACCAAGTTAGGGGAACCTTTTCCAGTCTGGTTTTTTTTGAGGGGTGGGTTGCTCCAACCATTCAGTGTCTCATTCTGCAGCCCATGTCTTCTCGTTTCTACCCCATTCTAGTTCTGGGTATTTTGATTGGACCCTAATCTTTTGGTGCTCCGATTTTCAAAGGTGTGGTTTTGTCATACTCCAACTTTGAGACACTCCGTAATAAGGGATTTTACATGACCTTTCTATGATGTGTAGGGTTACGTCTTAATCGGTGCAGAAATAAAACAGTTGCCTTGGTAAGGGTCCAAATCAAAGCCTTTCCTTCCCAGTTAGTCTAAATTGCTTGTTCGGTTTCAATCTCTTTATCAGAGGAACAAAGACTGTTAGAAATTACATTCTAATCCTCCCACATCAAACCCAATGTGCCAGAAAAGCCGGCGCATGTGAACAGAAGCTGTCGCCTTCTCTTGCTTATGTTTTCTTCCCCTTCTTAGTTGAGGAAGGCCACAGAGCAGTGACGGGGGAACCTTGGCGCTCTTGAACTTCAATTCCTGAACAGCAGGAGAACTGGCTTGGGATTCTGGGAATTGTAGTCCAGGAACACCTGCCATGGTTTGCCATTGAGCGCTGATAGGAACATCTGGGCTTTCAGAGTTGGCCAAAGCCTACCCCTTCCCCCAGCTTTTAATAACTTTCTGATTAATGCTTTTAGTTTAGAACTTCAACCCTGATTGGAAATTCCAGATGTGTTGTGTTGAAGCCATGATTTCGAGCTGCATGCCTGCTTAGATCCCCCCAATTCTGCTGAGCCCTCTAGCTTCAAGAATTGACTCCGTTCTCCATCCACACCTGTCAAGTTTTGGATTTGGAAATTAATTTCCCAGCAAATACGGGTTACTTGACAGCTATGCTGATCCTTTGCTGCCCTCCAATGGCGGCAATAGAGCATTGCAGTCTAATATGGGATGATGGCAGGGAAGAGGGTAAAATAAGGGGGTTTCCCGGCCAATACAGGATACTTGACAGCTATGTCTCCATCATGTGGAAGCATCTGTAAGAGCAGCAGTGGTTATTGATGTGAAACAGGACCACGGCTTGCAAAAGAAACCAACAAGAGCGCATCAAACCATAGTTTCCAACTGTGTCCCGTAGCAAATGATGGGTTTGTTAGCTTGGACAAGATTGAGCTCCGCGTCTGACATTGTTCAGTTCCGTGGTCTATATTCCTTCGTCACGATTGCTGCTTGGTTACTGTCCAGGGAAAGGAGAAGGGATTGTTATCTGTGCCTCTGAAATGTTATTCAGTGTGCGAGTCGTGGAAAGAACGAGGCAGCCGAGATAAAGAGAAAACGATCCCGAGAGATTGGAACAGAGATAATGGGATTGATGCGGAGCCTTGACTAACGAGCAAGAGATTAAATCTGTATGGGAACGAAGGACGTCCATCTTCAAATACTTTGCCCATGGTAACCCAGAAAATGGTGTGAAAATCCGATTTGCCGGAGAGATGGGATCTAGAGAAGTTCCGGTAATAATGACCAAAACCTCCAGATACGGCGACAACGTTTGATTGCAAAGAGACTGGTAGATGTTATTTAGGCAATGGGAAAGGTCAGGGGACACGGGATGTCTCGGATCATCCAAATACATTTTACTGGCTCTCTGGAGAGGTAGTTTAATATTAAAAGCAAAGGGGAAAGTAGCAGACACTGACAGCAGGCGGAGCTAGCGCATGTGTTGACAAGTAGAGCAGATCCAGGGTAAAGATTGCATTTTATTCACAAGGTTTAAACTCATGCATTGAGTAAGACTGGAGAGAAAGGAAGAGAAGTGTTTAGCCTATAGTTTTTTTGGCTACCTTGGAATGCATTTTCCTGGTCGCTCAGGTATACAGAATAATTGGTCCCCATGGACCAGTTGAGACTTGGTCTTCCAAAGGGTTTCCCCAAGGTTTTTCTTTCTTTTTCTTGTCTCCTTAACATTTCTTATGGAATTACAAGACACATACCAAAGTTGTGGATTCATGAGACTTTGTGATTCGAGGGTTCATGCGCCGTGTCTGCTCTCCATCTTGACTTCTGAGGAACATTCTTGAGGAACATCTTGACTTCTGAGGAACATTCTTGAGGAACATCTTGACTTCTGAGGAACATTCTTGAGGAACATCTTGACTTCTGGGGAACATTCATGAGGAACATCTTGAGCTCTATGGAACATTCTTGAGGAACATCTTGAGCTCTATGGAACATTCTTGAGGAACATCTTGACTTCTGGGGAACATTCTTAAGGAACATCTTGAGTTCTATGGAACATTCTTGAGGAACATCTTGAGCTCTATGGAACATTCTTGAGGAACATCTTGAGCTCTATGGAACATCTTGAGTTCTATGGAACGTTCCTCAGATGAGGAAGAATTCACGAGGGGTGTGTCTCCATTTCCAGATGTTGGACTGAAATGCTCATGAGGCTCAGCCAACCGGATAGAGACAGCATATGATGGGGATGGTAGAAGTTGTAGTTTGACAGTCTGGAGAGCCACAGTGGAAACATCTTAGAAATTAGGGGGGGGAGGGGGTCCTTTGGCTGTTTCCAGACAAAATTGCATGCATTTTATTTTTTAAAAAACATTTTAGACCACACAAAAGGTCTAACTCTATCCAGTCCAGTCTGTGGTCTTTGTTAAATATTCCCAGCACCTAATAGACAGGAAGTTACAGAGACTCTGGAACTTCTGAATAATGACCATTAACTGATGTATTGCCCTGACTTTTGTGGTTTTGTCTTTATTTATTATTTATTACATTTCTATACCCCCACCCCCCCACCACTCAAATCTGGGATATTTCCCACTCTGGGTATTGTGCATACAAATACGTAACCACAATAAAGCCATGAACAGCAACCAAATACATCCTTTTCTAAAAGGCGACCGAGGTTAACCACCTTATATCCTGTGACAGTGAGTTCCACAGTTTACCAACTTTTCACATCATGCTGTACACCCTTTAATGTTTCCTGAATCTTTCACTGTTCAGCTTTTGTAGAGGATCTCACCCAGAGCCCAGAATCACGAGGGAGGGAGAAGGAAACTCGTCTGTTTTCTTCCCAGCGTGCATAATTTTATCTATCTAATCAGTTTGCAGCAATTAAGATGCCTTTTCTAGTGATTGCGATGGAGGGGGAATAATTATCGCCCTGAACTCAGCTAGGTGACAGTGTTCCCTTTCTCTCTCTCTTCCCCACTAGAACATTGAGCTGAAAGTTGAACTGGAAAGCCTGAAACGAGAACTGCAGGAAAGGGAACGGTTGCTGATCAAAGCTTCGTAAGAAACCCCGTCTTTTGGCTATGTGTTGTTTGTCATCCACCTCTTCCGAAATTACAGGGACAGCGGTGGCTTAGTGGCTAAGACACTGAACTCCGCAAACTGAAGGCCGGAAGTTCGAGGCCCGAGTGCCGCACGGCGGAGTGAGCTCCTGTACTTTGGGTCTCACTATCAACCATTCTGGTTTGGGTTGTCAGTGCAGTCTGACTTGGTAGATTTGCACAAGCCCACAAGGCACAAAATGGGACTCCGGTGGCTTAGTGGTTACGATGCTGAACTTGACGACTGGAAAGCCGGCAGGTCAGCAGTTTGGGACCTAAGTGCTGCACAACGGAGTGAGCTGTCGCCTGTCCCAGCTCCTGCCTACCTAGCAGTTTGAAAGCAAGAAATTAGAAGTAAAATAAATAGGGACCACTTTGGTGGAAAGGTAACAGCGTTCCGTGCACTCCGGTGTCTTGTTGTGCCTGCCACACATGTCCACGGAAACGTCTGCAGAGGCAGACAGCTCTGGCTCTTTGGCTACAAACAGATGAGCACTGAACCCTAGAGTCGGATACGACTGGCTTTCGAGCAAGGGCGAACCTTGACCTAGGTAGATCTGCTTAATGGGATCTGTGCTTTGGTCTTCATAGCAAAGCTTTGGAAAGCTTGGCTCAAGGCGGGGATGGTGAGATCCAGCGTCTCAAGGAAGAGGCCCGGAAGAACATCCAGCAGATGGAAGAAAACTTGACCAGCAAGATAAATCTTTTACACGAGGTGAGTCTGTCCGTTTCCCTTCCGCCCTTTGTCTCTACGTTGGGACATTTCCACCCGTGTGACCTTGTTCCGCCCTGAATCACAGAACTTGGGCCTTTAGCAGATGGCATCTGGGAAGGTGGGACTTCGTGCCTAAACTTTGCGATGTTTGCGTAGAGAGTTCCAGCTTGTGGATCTGCACTAGTCAGGGTCAGCTGTAAGACTCTGGCCAGTGGAGTTATAGCTGGGCTTAACCTGTAGATCCATTCTGGATTTAGCTCTTCTTACCCGCGGTGGCTTAGTGGTTAAGACGTTGAACCTGATGACTGGAATGTTGGCAGGCCAGCAGTTAGAGACCCGGGTGCTACACGACGGAGTGAGCTCCCATCTCTGCCCCAGCTCCTGCTGACCTAGCAGTTCGAAAGCAAGACATTGCAAGTAGATTAATAGGTACCAGTTCGGCGGGATGGTAAACGGTCTGCAGATACAGACAGTGCTAACTCTTTGGCTACAAACAGATGAGCACTGAACCCTAGAGTCAAATACGACTACCTTTCAAGCCAGGGTGGCCTTTACCTATCTGCCCTGCTACCTACCTTGGCCAGGGTATCCTGCTATGCTAATAGAGTAGACCCTACTGCTGACGACTCAATGCTGAGTGCCAGGCGGCGGTTAACTAACCTGACCACTTTGAGGACTAACGGCCTTGAGTGTAGACGTCCCCAGGGAAGGGTGAGGGTCCCCAAATGGATTAAATCCCACTTGAACCCACCTTGATGGAGGGCAGCAGCTTCATCCATCCTGGGCCTGGAGATGCTGATGCTGATGACTTTGTGTGCCAAAAGGGCTCAAGATTAGAAAGGGACTCGTGGAACTGGATCAGTGCCACTATGAGTGTCATGCTGCAATGCAGAAGGCGGATGAAAGGCCACTGCAAAATATTCTCAGGATAGTCTTCATGGCAGATCGCCATGAGGATCACCAATATTTGGATTTGGATATCCAGAAGAAAAAGAATCTGCCCTGCTTCTCTTCCATCATCTTTCCTTGACCTGCTTTGATGAATAGGCGTTCCGTCCCTGTACTGATGGTGCTGCTTAGGCACCTGATCTCCCATTGCTTTATTTACTCACTCGATATTTACTTCTTCCTCCATCCTGGGAGACACGATGCGACCCGGCCCGGGGGGGAGTTACGCGGGGTCTCATCCTCTGTGGATTGTTCACGGTGTGTCTTTTCCTTCCCGGGGCTCAGGAACTTAAGGCAGCCCATGAAGAGGCAGAGAAGGCCTTTGTGATGACGGAGCGCGAGAGGGTGTTGAGGCTGGCCGCCGAACAGCAGCTTGGGCTGCTCACGAACCTGCAGCCAAAGGATCTGGACTTGCGGGCGGCCCTCGAAGAGAAAGACAGGTGCGGACGTGTGATCATAGCTCCTGGTTCCCCCCCAGCAAGATATTTTCTATTTTTGCTGGCTTGGTTTCAGATCTGTGATCTGATTGGCCATTGAGGGGAGGTGAACACGGGCTTCATTTGCAACTCTGATGGCTGGCCATGTACGACGTGGCTCCAGAGGTTAAGACGCTGATCTTGACGGCTGGAAGGTCGGCAGGTCGGCAAGTCGAGACCCAAGTGCTACGTGATGGAGTGAGGTCCCATCATCTGTCCTAACTCCTGGTGTCCTAACAGTTCGAAAGCAAGTAGATAAATAGGTACCACTTCGGTGGGAAGGTAAACAGCATTCCGTGCACTGTGGTGTTGAGGTTTCTCTGTGTGAATTTAGCCAAATTAGGCTTTGCGACTTCTCTTTTGTATGCCACAGGTGGAGTTCAGCGATTGTTTACCTGTTACAGCTGGATGTTCTGTAATGGGCAGGCTTAGTAACTGTGGTTTATGTAAACCAGGGATTCTCAACCTGCGGCCCATGGCACCATTTCATGTGGCCCTCCCCACCGCCACCACCACACCAGGAAGTGCCATGTGGTGGAGGAAGCCCAGAATGGCCGTCCGGCCTCTGAAGCTGTCTGAGGGAGTGTGACCCGGCCCCCGACTTAAGTTGAGAACTCCTGATGTAAACCATAGTTTTGTAAGGAGAAGCCAGGATCCAACATCATGGCTTGATCCTAGCTTCTTCATAACCAACCAGCTCCGCTCAAGTGAAGCAAGTTGGACCTCACACTTGATGTACTTTTCCGTCTTTGTTGTAACATTTGGGCATTGTCGTTCCAGGCGCATAGAGGAACTGAGTCTGTTGCTGAAAAACCAGGAGGCTGCAATCCAGGGCTTGGAAGAGGCCAGGTCTCAAAGGCGGTTTTCGGAGGAGAGTTTCTCGGTGGAGAAATGTCAAGTTCAAGCCATCGCTTTGGTGCGGGAGAAAGAGCAGGAGTTGGAGGTAAGAATTATAGAATCAGTTGATAAGGAGACTGACGAATGGATTTCGGGTTCTTTTTCCATGAGAAGTCCACTTGCGACCTCCTTGATTCTCCGTTTGGTGTGCAGTGAAAACCGCAGAATGATGGATTGCACTGTACAACAACGATTTTGCCACTGGGAATAACACATGATTTACATGACATTGAGTGTGCTGATGCCAAACCTGAACTCAGAATCTGCTTATCACGTACAGATTTTAAGGCATGCTATAGCTGTTCAAATGGTATTGGGTAATGTATTTTTACGTGGGAACATTATAAGAGTTTCCGCTACCACTATGCCTGCTGCTGCCTCAGCTGAATCACGTCCCCTGGTGGCATGCATGCTCCAGCATCAGTTCCCCAAAGCACTGATCAGACAGTGGACTGACTTAGGCTTCTGGGAATTGAAGTCCACCAGTGTTACGTGGAACATGGTTTTGGGAAAAGCTGTTATAGAGGAAGGCAAAGACCCAATGAAATCCTTTAATCCTAGATTTTCCATTTCAAAATTTTAGTCCTCATGGTCTTGTAACATAGCGGGCATTGGGTGTTACAAATAAATTGAATAAATCAAATTATTTTCCTCGCCAGACTTTTGCTGTGCTGGTCATGGCGTGAATCTGACATATAGTTTCTTTGTGGTTTGCGTTTTGGGCCGGAGTAAAAAACGTAATGGGGTGATTTTTGCAGGTTCTCCGAACAGAATTCTGCAATCAAAAAAACGACTTAGAGAAAAGAATCCAGGTACGTATTAAACCTCTTCCAACTCCCTCAATACTTGCTCTATATCAAGGGTTTGCCCTGCCTGCACGATGGGGGCGGCTGTTTTGTCCAAACAGCTTCAAAGGGGTGGCCATTTGTTCCTGGAAAGCCCTTGGAGGGGTGTGGCACCACATGAAATAGTGCCATGGGCTGGATGCGGCCCGTGGTCCTTAAATTGGGAACCCCTGCTCTATATCACCTGGGGTTCCTGAAACTTCTGCTTGTGGTGTTTGGGCTGAGGGAGGCGAAATATCTCTTGTTTCTAACCTGCAGTTCTTCACCTCACTGCATCCGTACACAGATGTGTGTGTCTGTATCTTAGAATAAAATGATGCAAAACATCTGGAGCCTACCAGGACAAGCGAGGGCGTAGATTAAAACCAGGCGTGCTCCTTTTTAAATCTGTAGACGCTCCAAGAGGAACTCTGTGCGTGCCAGTCGGATCTTTCGGTTGAGAAGAGAAACGCTTTGAAGCGAGACAAAACCATCCAAGGATTGACCCTTGCTTTGAAGGCAAAGGAAAGTGAGGTAGGTGGTATTACACTGCGCAACAACGATTTTGCTCCTGGGAATAACACATGTGATTTACATGATACCAAGTGTGTCCAAATCTGGACTCAGAATTTGCCTATCACGTACAGATTTTAAGGCATGCTAGAGTTATTCGAGTCATCGGTCATTGGGTAATGTATTTTTGACAGTTGCAGGTACAACTATGCTTGCTGCCGCCTTAGCTGAATCACGTCCCCTGGTAGCATGCATGTCCCAGCAGCGGCCGGGCATGTCTGGGCAAGTCAGTGAGCTGATATTAGAAATAGCTAGATCCCCTTTGCGCATGCATGCATGTGCAGTAACCCCTTTCCTGGCCAGTCAAAATACGGGAGGGCTGCCAGAACGATCATTGAAGAGGGTTGAAATACAGGATTTCCCGGCCAATCCGGGATACTTGACAGGTTTGATGGAACTATGGGCGTCACACTGCAATGCAGAAGGCTAATTTAATTTTAATTTAATAGTTCGATTTCTACACCACCCACTCGGCCTCGTCCGACTCAGGGCGGTTCACAATCACAGAAAAAAACATACATGGAAAGGCCGCTGCGTTATATGGCTCCCAGGACAATCTTCATAGCTGATCGCCATGAGGATCGTCGATATTTGGAATCAAACGCGGCACAACAAGAAGGTGTCCAACATGCCCCTATCCTCTTTCCTCACGCCTTTTCCTTCCGCTCTTTAGAACGAAGAACTTGCTTCTGAAATTGAAAGTTTAAATGCGTCGTTGGTCAAAGCCAGAGAGGCCACGCACCAAGCGCAGTTGCAGAAATACAAGGTACGAGGTTGACGTGACGCTTTTCAATTTCCGGGCAGAAATAAGTTTATTGGCTGATCGGGTAACGAGAAAGAGGGATCGGGTCGAATAAAGCGGTTTCAATGCTTGGCTTGGAGGCCTGACCTGGTGCTGGGCAGCCAGATGGCATAAAACATCTTAAAGCCACAAATTTAAAATGTGTTCAGCGGCGGTTAAAAATGGGGTAATATCAAAAAGAGTCCAGGATCAAAATGCATAATCTGCAGTTGTGATGTTGTTATTTCAAAGAGTTGCAACTTTGTTCTCAGTGCCTTGATGACTGTAGAGCAGTGATGGCGAACCTTTTAGAGGCTGCATGCCCAAACTGCAACCCCAAACCCACTTATTTATTGCAAAGGGCCAAAATAGCAACAGGGTGGAAGGAAGCGCTCCCATTGGGCTGCTGGGCAGAGGGGGCAGGGTGAACTCTGTGCTGGGGCGACTATACAGGGGTGCCCACAGAGATGGCTCCAAGTGCCACCTCTGACACGTGTGCCATAGGTTCGCCGCCGCCGTTATTGGCTTTAAAAGGCTTTGCTGGCTTTTGAATCTTGGCCAATTTGCTTGTCCTTTTTCCGCTCTAGGGGGCTGAAGATTCGCAGGTCCTCTTGATGGAAAAAGAAAGCCTCTTAGCCGACCTGCGGTCCGAGAACCTCGCCAAGGACACTGAGAACCGTAAGCTCCAAAAGAGAGTCAAGAGGACCGAAGAAGAGTTGAGCGAGTTGCACCTCGAGAGAGAGAAGTTGGTGAAGGAACTGGAAGAGGCGCAACAGCAGAAGAACAGCAGCGACAAGACCATCAATGTAACTATTGCATCCCCTCACTCTGTACTACTATGTGCCTTTCCACAACAGCCTCATTAGACAGTGGCGGTACTGGTGGGCTTTGTAGTCCAAGAGTATCTGTAGGGCTAGAAGTGGCCTAACCCAGCTGGGGCAGGTTTTGTCGTCCGGGGCCACGGTGGCTTAGTGGTTAAGACATTGAATATGACAACCGGCCGGTTGGCAGCTTGAGACCTGAGTGCCCCGCGTCAGAGTGAGCTGTCTCAGCTCCTGCTAGTTTGAAAGAAAGAAATTGCAAGTAGATAAATAGGTGCCACTTCGGCAGGGAAGATAACCGTGCTGCGCACTTTGGCATTTAGTCATGCCTTGCCACATGAGCACAGAAACGAGATGAGCACCGATCCCTAGCGTCGGACACGGCTGGCCTTCGAGCGGGGGAGGCCTAAAATTGTTTTGCTTTTTTTCTGTCATGTGCTCTTGCTTCTCACCAGCAGAGGGTCCTCTTTGCCCAGAGATGAACACCTGTACGGACTTCCTTCTGCACCATCCCCTTCCATTTGCTTCTCTGCGTTTCTCTCTGCCGGGTGGGCCTTCTGAGACCCTGTGGGCCGTTTGGCCCCCTTTCCGGAGCAGCCAGGCTACTGCACTTGTAGCGCCGAGCTCCGTTTCATGTATCTCTAACTCCCACATACAGGGACTCGAGTGGTTAAGGCGCTGAACTTGATGACTGAAAGGTCAGCAGCTTGAGACCTGAGTACTGTACAACGGAGTGAGCTCCCATCTCTGTTCCTGCTCCTGCCAACCTAGCAGGTCGAAAGCAAGGGCATTGCAAGTAGATCAATAGGTGCCACTTTGGGCTTGAAGCTCCTGACTTTTCTGGGGCTTAGAAAGAATAGCTGTACATACACAAATTGCTAACGTGTAGATGATGGTTGTACATTGGTGATCTGCTACAAACCAGTGTCACATTCAGCAGGGACCACAGGAACGCTTCTTTACTGTTTCTGTTCCTTTGCGCTAAGCCAGGATTCCTCAGCCTGTGGTTTTGGGCCAAAGCAGCGCATGGGAAATGTTGCTTTCTCAATTGCCAACACTGAAAATCCCCATATTTGACTACGCTGCTTCATACGCCAAGTCCTTTTCTGCAAAGCTGGAGAATCTGGCTTGCAGACAGCAGCTCATCTGTCATTCTCCGGACGTTTAGGACTCCGACGCTTGCCATCCACAGATATTAGCTGGCCTGCGGCTCATGGGTAGTGTAGTCTTAACAACCTTTGCAGGGGCACCAGGTTCCTGGTCGCGGGAGAAGGATATTAGGGTGCATAAGATTGATGTTGAACCTCAACCAACCCCTGCATGTCGCTCCATCTCGATGGGATGCATCGTACAATGAATATTTTTCTTTGTACGATTTTCCCCATAGGGATTTTTGTTGTACGATCCATGCATCGTATAATGGGGAAAAAATTGTTTTTGTTTTCTCAAGTGGTTAAGATGCTGAACTGGACGACTGAAAGGTTGACAGGTCGGCAGTTGAAGACCCGAGTACTGCACGACAGAGTGCACTTCCGTCGTCTGTCCCAGCTCCTGCCAACCTAGCAGTCCGAAATCAATAAATTGCAACTAGATAAATAGGTGCCCTTTCAGCTGGGAAGGTAACAGCGTTCCATGCGCTCTGGTGTCTAGGCATGCCTGCCACATGTCCACAGAAATGTCTGCAGAGGCCAGTCGTGTCCGAAAGCCAGTCGTATCCGACTAGGGTTCAGTGCTCATCTCTCTAGCCAAAGAGCCAGCGTTGTCCGTCTGCAGACGTCTCTGTGGACATGTGGCAGGCACGACTAGACACTGGTGTGCACGGGACGCTGTTTGCCTTCTCATCGAAGTGGTCCCTCTTTTATCTACTTGCAATTTCTTGCTTCTGAACTGCTAGGTTGCACAGAGGCAGGAGCTCACTCTGTCATGCGGCACTCGGGTCTCGAACTGCCGACCTTCCGGCCATCAAGTTCAGCGCCTTAACCCCTTGAGTCCCTGCAGTCCCTGAGCTTAGCGGACTCTTTTCCCTTGACCCAACTACAGCTAATTGAATAAAGCCGCTGTCCTTCAGCCATCTTTTTCTGGATATAGCAATAAAGCCATTAGGTTGGATGTATTACCTGGCCGTCCCTCCTCCTCCTCCGCTTTAAACTGAAATAAAAACTCCAGAGTTTTAAATTATTCACACCCCCTGCCTGCTGTCAATTTGGCCACGAGAGTTGGCCAGCGGCTCCGTCGTCCTTAAGCGTAGGCCGTCCCACTCATTTGCTAAAACCAACAGTTATTAATCACCATGGGACACGGACAGGAAGAGTTGGCCGGAAAGAGTCTCAGAACTGTAGGTTTCCTTTTTCTTTTCTTGCCGTCGTGGGGAAGCCAGTTGACTTTTCTCCTAAATCAGGGGCTTCCCAACCTAAGGCCCGTGGGCCGGATTTGGCCCACCAGCACCATTTCGTGTGACTCCCCCACCCCTCCAAGGGCATTTGAGAAACAAATGGTCACCCCCTTTGAAGCTGTCGGGACAAACTGGACACCTTCATCGTGCAGGCAGGGCAAAATGGCCATCCGGCCCGCGAAGCTGACTGAGCTTGAAAAGGTTGGGAACCCCTGGCCTAAATGATGTAGATGGTAAACCTGATCCAAGGAAAGAAAAAAAAAACCAATTAAAGTTGGGAGAGGAAGATGAGGCGGATTCCAGTTAGACATCCCAGTAAACCCAAGTTGGGACATAAGGGAGATGCCGTCCATTTTTCCCCCCCTCGTGGCTCTGAAGTGCGCCATCATTTTCCAGCGTTTCCCAAACTATGCTCCGAGAAACAATTGGTGGACTTCAACTCCCAGAAGCCGAAGTCAGCACATTGCCTGAACCAAGCCTAAGTCAACCCATTGGCTTCTGGGAATTGAAGTCCAAAAACCAAAGGTTGAGAAGCACTGATCTAGACCAGGGATTCTCAGCCTGCGGCCTGGGGGCTGGATGCGGCCCGTGGTGCCATTTCATGTGGCCTCCCCACTGCCTCCACCACACCAGGAAGTGCTATGTGGTGGAGGAAGGGCACATGCTAAATTCTGATCTTTGGCTTACTTCTCTTTTCTCTCCCTCTAACAGGACCTCAGAAACCAGCTTGAAAAAGCGCACGGCGAAATGGCCGAAAAGGAAAAGGCGGTGGAGCAGGAATACAGTGTCCTCTTGAGCGACAGCCGTCAGACGTTGCAGAGTCACGAAGCGATCATCGTGCAGCTCAAAGATAGCCTCGCTCAGAAGGATGGCTTGCTTCAGGTAAGGCCAAGGTCACCCTGGCTCAAAAGCCAGTCGTATCTGACTCTAGGGTTCAGTACTCATCTTTGTTTATAGCCAAAGAGCCAGCGCTGTCGGCACCTGCAGACGTTTCCGTGGACTTGTGGCAGGCATGTCTCAACACTGGAGTACCACTGCCAAAGTGGTACCTGTTTCTCTGTTTGCGCAACTTGGGTTGTGGGACATCCTCCCGAGAGGCACCTTCCTCACTGTCATGCTCTCGTTGCGTTTATTTTCTCCAGGCTTTTCAGTTGTTCCGTCGCATCCCCCTTAATCTCCTCCGGTGGTTTTTATTCTGTTTATTGAAGGCTTTGTGCGCTCTTCGCATGCTTCTCGGGGCGTTGTGATTCATCGCCAGCTGTTCTCGGAAGGCCTGGTAGAAATCTCCAATAAAAGTAGAGCTCAGCTCGCCTTGTTTGTCTGTTTGTTTTAGAAACTCGACGAGGTGGTCAAAGGAAAAGACGCGGAACTTGAAAAGTGGTGCGCAAAATTTCAGAGTCTCTTAAAAGATCAAGAGGCCCTCCAGAAGCAGAACGAAGACTTGGTCAAGGAGAAATGTGTCCAGCAGCCGAAGATCAGACCGTCCCAAGAGCTCGAGGTAAAGATGTGACCCTTTCCAAATGGAAAACAGCCGAGGGAGGAAGTCCAGAGGTTCAGTTTACACCCCCCAAATCCCTACAGATGTTAAGTGGCGGGTGGATGTGTCCTTAGGTAGGTGGGTTAGAGTATCTTCTCCCATGCACTGTTGATGGGGGAGATTTGGACTTGAGCAAGCGCTGTCATTCAGGAGTTGCCAGAGTTAGGTTTCCAGATGTTTTCAGACTCAAGTCTCAGAAGTCCCTGTCGATAGGGTCATGGTGTCTTGGAGCTGTAGTCTTAACACAATCGGGGCACCCAAGTTTGGGAACCGCTGGCCCGATTGACAACACGGAGAGCGATTGTTCTCTGTTGGCCTGACTTGTTTTAGAAGTTTGTAGGGAGAGAATGAAGAGGGCCAACGTGATGCCTGCTGTTACCTTCCCCGCCGAAGTGGTCCCTCTTTATCTACTTGCATCTTCTTGCTTCCAAACGGCTAGGTTGGCAGGAGCTGGGACGGACGACGGGAGCTCACTCCGTCGTGCAGTACTCAGGTCTCGAAGTGCTGACCTTCTAGTCACTAGGCTCGGCGTCTTGACCCCTCTTCTGCGTCATGATAATCAGGATGTGTTTTGTTCCCCGTTCAGGAAGCACCGAACTCTCAGGACACCGATATGCTCGAAGCCCTCCGGCAAGAGCGTGAGGTTTTTTCGGCGCTCATCCAGTCTTTGAAAGCTGCGGCCAGGTGAGCCTTGAGCATCCGACTCCGTCTTTGACCCTGAAAGGCCGCACAGCCTTCCCTTTCCTTGTTCCAGTTGCAGATGACAGCCATCTGTCTAGAAATCAGCCTTCTTCCATGTCTAGGTTAGGTGTGAAACTGCCCAAATGAAGGCAGTTCAAATCCCTCGGCTTGTCTGTGGCCATGCTGCCTAGGGGATTATGGGGACTGGAGTCCTGCTTCTCTCCTCCCCCTCCAAAACAACAACAACAGACACCCCACAACCTTTTTCAAGTTTTATGGCCGGAGTTCTCAACCTTTTAAAGCCAGGGTCATGCTGCCTCAGACAGCTTCAAGGGCCGGACGGCTATTTTGCCCTTCCTCCACCACATGGCACTTCCTGGTATGGTGGAGGCAGTGGGGGGCCACATAAAATGAAGCCATGGGCCGCATCTGGCCTGCAGGACACAGCTTTAGAATCCCTGCTTTATGGTCTGAAGTTGCCTTCCAAGGTTTGGAAAGATGCTAGAAAAGGAAGCTGGCAAGCCTTTTTATATATATATTTAATGTTGTCTTATGTAAAGATTTGTTTTATGCTGCAGCTCCGGTATGAGAGAATTGTGTGATTTAAGGAGCGTTTAGGACTTTCGGCTTCCGAGTGAATTCTTTTATGGAAGCCTTGAAGTCTAAAAGATGGCAGAAGTCCACGGCGAAAAGGCTCTCGAGTGTTTGATGAGCCTTGGGCTGTATATCCTTGCAATGTGCAGCTTACTGCAATACATATTTCCTCTCTCTCAAAGCATAAATAACCTGGAAGAGGAGGTGAACAACATCGTCGCGTTGCGGAAGCAGCTGGAGGATGACATCTTGGCAAACTGGCACTTGCGGAAGGTTCTGGAAGAGCAGATCAAGGCAAACAGGAGGTCAGGTAAGGATCTAGCTTTTGCATCTACTCCAGACATGCTCCTGACATCCCTTTGCTAAGTTGGATGCTGAACTTCTAAGCTCCGGCCCATAGGTCAGGGGTTCCCAAACTTTTCAAGGCGGGAGCCCCCGGGTCACGCTCTCTCAGTCAGGTTTGAACACCGGATGGGCATTTTGCCTTCCCTGCACAATGTGTGTGTGTGTGTGTGTGTGTGTGAGAGAGAAATCTATGTTGAAGTTATCAGAAAAGGCCCAACAATGTATGAGAATAGAACAAGACATCCATTGAAGTAGATGAGGTTGTGTAGGACGGAGAAGACAGCTGTAAGATTTTATAATCTGGTTGCATTTTGTAATTATTGCATTATTGTTATTGTTATTTGTTGGGTTGATTATATCACCTTTATAGGCAATTGAAAAGAGAAATAATCGCTGCCCAGAGTGGGGGAATATCCCAGATGGGCAACCAACCCAACCCAACCCACCCTAACTCAACCCAACTCAACCCAACCCAACCCAACTCAACCCACCGTAATTTAACCCAACTCAACCCAACCCAACCCACCCTAACTCAACCCAACTTAACCCAACCCAACCCAACCCAACCCAACAAAATTAAAATGGATAGTTCTCTACCCCAGGGTGACTGGGGGGTCATAAATGCTCTGCTTTGCCTTTCCATCGTCCCCAACCATTAAGTCTTTGTTCCATTGTGTGTGTGTGTTTATCTGATGGAGAGGGAGATTTCCCCGCACAAAGTGTTTGAAAGAATCTTTTTTTTTCCTCCTCTTTGGCAGAGGAAAGTTTGTCATTGTGGGGCGATCAGACATCTTATATGAGCATCTGCTTGAAAGCAAGGGATTACCTGGTCTTAGAGGTCGATCACCTTCCTTTAGAGGAACTGAAGAAAAAGGTAAGCCTGTGTTCTTACCCCCCCCCCCAGAAACTCAGGCGGCAGGCTTAGATGGGCCACGCCATGTCAGCGGGACAACGTGACTGAGCAGAAATGTGATATTTAGCAAGAAGAAAGAGATCAATGCCCAAAAAGAGTTTTAGATTCTAAGCAGAACGACAAAACCAAGACAGTAGGTCTCTTTTCCCCTGGAATCCCAGCTGGAAGCATCTGTATAGAATGCCAGTGATCATTCCCTAACATGATTTTTTTTTTTAAAAAAATTCAAATTCTTAGAAATCCTCCATCCTGGGAGTTCCCTCTGCCAGGCAGATCCCTAAATTTGGCTCTCCTGAAGCAAGTTTAGGCTGAATATAGCCTAGGACAGGTTGAACCTAGGACTAGTTTATTTATTATTTTAATTTATTTATGACATTTATATCTGCTCCGCTGGGCTATTCTCCCACTCTGGGTGGCGTACAGCAAATGAAGAGATTTTTACAAGTAACAACGTTGGGGAGCAAAGCTGGGCTTGATGTTTGGTTGGCACCCAGCAAGATAAGGGGCCGAAAACACTACTAGTGGCTTTTTAAATCTTGCATGTGACAGCAAGAGCCTAATTGGATAGCCACAGTTATCGAGCAATAGCCATTTGGGACGTTGTCCTAGAACTGCGGTGGCCAACCTTGGTACTCCAGCTCTTCTTGGACTTCAAATCCCAGAAGCCTTGATCAGCAGGTGTACCGACTTGGGCTTCTGGGAATTGAAGTCTTTGGCCATCCATCCATCCATCTACCTTTCTTCTCTCACCCACCAACCCAACTACCTATCTTTCTTTCTCTCTTTCATCCATCCATTGATCCGTCCATCCATTGATCCATAGATTCAATTTATGCTAGTTGATCCGAGTGGGAGGACATTGGGACATTGTCTTAGAACTGCAGTGGCCAACCTTGGCACTCCAACTATTCTTGGACTTCAACTCCCAGAATCCTTGATCAGCAGGTGTACTGACTTGGGCTTCTGGGAATTGAAGTCTTTGGCCATCCATCCATCCATCTCCCTTTCTTCTCTCACCCACCCATCCAACTACCTATCTTTCTTTCTCTCTTTCATCCATCCATCCATCGATCCATAGATTCAATTTGTACTAGTTGATCCGAGTGGGAGGACTTTGGGACATTGTCTTAGAACTGCAGTGGCCAACCTTGGCACTCCAACTGTTCTTGGACTTCAACTCCCAGAAGCCTTGATCAGCAGGTGTACTGACTTGGGCTTCTGGCAATTGAAGTCTTTGGCCATCCATCTATCCATCTTCCTTTCTAATCTCTCCCACCCACCCACACATCCATCTTTCTCTCATCCATCCATCGCTTCATCCATCCATTGCTCCATCCATCATCCATCGATTCATCAGTTCAATTTATACTAATTGATCAGAGTGGGAGGATTTATTTTTTTAGCCAGACCAAAGGACACATCCAAAGTGCCAGAATTCGCACCATGAGTCCCCCCACACCCTCACTTCTTTTTATTTCAGATCGCGGAACTCATGTCCGTGATGAAGGATCTGCACTTGGAAAACGAAGCTCTCCGAAGGAAACAGCTTGAACTCTCGGCATCAGAGCCTCTGGCCAAGGAAAATCGGAAGACATCTGACATTAGCGAGGTAAGCGGTCGGGTTCCCCAGGTGGAGCGCCTGAACGGTCACCTGGTTTAATGGACCGTCTTTCCTAGATAAAGGGTCGGAGATTGTTACTTAAGGCGAGATGATCAAGTACATACAGCAGAGTTGGCAGATGTTACTGGATTTCCCATCAGCCTTAGCCAGAGTAGCCATCGATGAGTGACGTTGGGTGTCCAACAACATTTGAAGGATCTCGTGTTCATTTATTGGTCTGCCGATGACTGTTGGAAACATGCATGGCTTAAGTTTGGCCGACGACAAAGCCAAGAAAGTGGCTTCGTTTTGGCAGACCAGGGTTTGATCAGGACAGAAAAGAGGAAGAAGACAGTCTTAAGGGTTGGTAAGAGAAGGACAAACTTTGCTATAGAAAACCAGCATGGCTTCTGGAGAAGGTTAAGTCCTATCTGTGTTTCCTTATCTTTGTTCCATGCTTTGTTCCATGCTCACCTTATGCAACATACCTGGCTTGCCAGAGGCAATGGATTTATATTCGCCTTGACTTTTAGAGTTATTTTGAGAGCTAAGCTTACTTCAGGGATTATCAACCTGTGGCCTGTGGTCCTGATGCAGCCCACAGCACCATTTCATGTCTGTCCGTCCCCCACCATCTCCACCACACCCGGAAGCGCCATGTGGTGGAAGAAGGGCAAAATGGCCATCTGGCCCCTGAAACTGTCTGAGGGAGCATGACCCGGCCCCCGGCTGCAAAAGGTTGAGAATTCCTAGCTTTACCTAGTTGCCAATCTCGACTTTGTCGATTGACATTTCTTTTCCCCAGAGCCATTTCTGGGCCTTTGTTGTCTCTCTTTTCCCCATCGTCTTCGCTGTGCACTCAAGCCGTCGCGGCGATGAAAGGCAAGCAAACGGAGCGGCTGAGTGACAGTTTCTATCTTGAGTCCCTAAATTGGCCTTCTGCCTCAGAGAACCGGGAAAAAAAATGAGATGTTTGAAGAGCTTGATTCCGGGTCCGCTTCTAAGCTGTCTGAGAGCGGTGGGAGCAAACATTGCATTAGCCGGGGTTTGATGACATTGTACTCGATTAAAGGACGGCGTGGCTAAATGTTCCTCTTCCCAAGCATTAAGTAGGCCATTAGCTAATGAGGAAGGACCTTTGTAGGGTAGATTTTCCACCATGGGGAGTTGGAGGATGGCACTGGTTGGAGAACTACTGGTTGAAAATTGCCAGAAGCACATCTGCGTTGAGCATCCCCCCCACACCCCTGGAAGGTTACCTGTGGTTTTTTTCCTGGTTTTCCATGGAGCTCTTGGGCTTTGCGCCATACTCACCTTCTGTGCAACCTCTTACCTGGCTCGCCAAAGGTGATGGACCTCCATGTGCTGTCTTGCTTCCCTTTGGCTCTGGAGGCTACAAACAGGCTGCGTCCATTTGGAGCTCCAAAAGAAAAAAAAAAATCTCTTCTCTCAGGTTCTTCAGCCGCGACGTCTGTCTACATTCAGGGATCTCTCTCTCTCTTCCCAGGTATTTTTCCTTGCAGAGCGAGTTGGAATATTGTATACTTTATGTTGTTCCTCATGATATGGCCGAGGTATCAGAGCTGTCTTTGCTTAACTAGGGGCCACTCCATGAAACTTTTGGGTACTAGTTCTCAAACAAATAAGAGAAAGTACTTTTTCACCCAGAGGATCCCTGGTCTATGGAACTCCCTGCCAGAAGAAGTGGCGACAGCCGTCAGTCTTGACAACTTCAAGAAAGGATTAGACAAGTTCATGGAGGACAACAAGGGTATCCATGGCTATGATTATGGATACCTAAGGACAACCTCTGAGTTGGAGAGATAGGCAGGATATCTCTTGATGCCATTTCCAAGGAATCCTAAGCAGGTGAAGGCATCTGCTTGGGAATACCCTGAAGCACATGGTGAGCCACTGTGTGAGACAGAATGCTGGACTGGATGTGCCATGTGGCCTGTTCCAGCAAGGTTGTTCTTATGTTCTTAATGGCTATAATTATGGATACCTAAGAACAACCTCCGGGTTGGAGAGATAGGCAGGATATCTCTCAATGCCATTTCCAGGGAATCCTAAGCAGGTGAAGGCATCTCCTTGGGAATAATACCCTGAAGCACATGGTGAGCCACTGTGTGAGACAGAATGCTGGACTGGATCGTGGGCTCCTGTGGCCTCTTCCAGCAAGGCTGTTCTTATGTTCTTGTTCTTTATCCATCCGGTGAAATACTTCTGCGTTAGTCACATGGTCAGCCCATGATATCCTTAGCCGCCGTCTGTAGATCCACATTTCAAAAGCTCCGATTCTCGTTTCAGATGCTTTAGCCCAAGCATTCCCAGCCTAAGACCTGCGGGACAGATCTGGCCTGCGGCGCCGTTTCATGTGGCCCCCAACCCCACCGAGAGCATTTCGAAAAACAAAATGGCCACCTCTCTCAGATTGACTGAGAGAGTGTGACCACCCGGGCCCCCAGCCTTGAAAAGTTTGGGAACCCCTGCTTTAGTCAGTGTCCAAACTTTGACTCCATACAACGACACTGGGGACACGTAACATTTCGCTATTTGGATCTTTGTAGCACGAGTGAGATCTCGACTGCATAACCAATGTCACATTTTTATGAAGGTGGATCTTGCTTTTTCAATTCATATTTTAATCCCTACCTTGGGATCTCTAGAAATTAGGGGGTAAACATCTACACCGTCTTTCCCCAAACTATGTTCCATGGAGCGCCGGTGGACTTCGATTCCCAGAAGCCGAAGTCAGTCCATTGGCTGATCGGTGCGCTTTGGAGAATTGACCTCGGCTCCTGGGAATCGAAGTCCACCGGTAGGTTGGGAAGCGCTGCTCTAGACCAGCACTTCCCATTCATCCGTATCTCATTCTGGATTGGGCCGGTTGTGAGTCTTGAAGCCTATATGCTCCCTCCCGTGCCAGCTGTGCGTTCTACTTGGCGCAGTAAGAGGCGCAGCGCATTGTCCTCACAAACATCTGGAGAAATGTACCTGTCTTCCTTCTTTCTGCAGCAGGACTTTCTCAAAGCAGACTTTCCGGAGAAGACTAGATTATTTTTTTTAATCGCTACCTTGTTAAGGCAACGGTGAGGATGAGTCCGGGGAGAATTAGATGAGTTTAAGCAGATATCGGCAGGGGTTGTTGTGACCCATAAACTTTACAAGATATTGAGGAATGCGGCCTCGAAGCGAGTGGAGAAAGAGAGGCTTTCTGGCATCTTAAAGACCAGTAGATTGACGACGGCATCCGGTGCTTCGGAGAAAGTGGGCTCGAGCCCTTAAAAACCTACGCCACGATAAATCTGAGGATGGAAGATACTGGGAAGACGGGGAGAGAACATCCGGAACCCTCTTGCATAGGCAACAAAAACCGGTCTTGCACTGCTTGCCTAGAAGCAAGAGGGGAGGCAGCCAGTAGCCTATGGAGATGGGCATGTCCCAAACTTAGACATCGTGAATACCGATGAAACAACATCAGACCGAGAATGCTTGCGCTGGGAGGACTCCCCTGGTCGGGAAACGCCTTTACTCACGAGTAGGCCTTCTTGCCCACCCAGTGGTTGGTTCCTGCTTCTGAGCTGCCGCCCTCCTAGCTAAGCATCCCGGGATACTCGCTTGGGGTAGATAAGGTAGCGCATAGCTGAGTGAACACTCCAGTCGTCTCTGGGTATTTTAATAGTGGGTTGTATTCAGAGTAAGTTACAGGGGGAAGTTTATCAAAAGTTCAGAAAGCATATCAAAACGAAGAAAGCTCTAAATGAGGAAGCCCACACACACCCTTCTAGCATAAGCCACTACATGTTCTCAGTCTGAAGCATCAGGTCAAGAGAGCATCTTGGGCCGCCCTTCTGGGTTTTATCTCCTCACACACCCCCTTGCCATTCACCGAAAGGAATCCAGCCAATGATCATACAGTATAACATGTCCATCACACATTAGGTTTCATGTCTTCCAACCCACGAGGCCAGCATGTTTTCACATTCCAGTGCCTCTAAGGTATGTGCTATAGGTCCTCCCACGCATGGAAATCTTCATCTTGGATGAGGCTGAACCCAGGCATATATCCTGCCCTGATACCTGCAGTCTCATAGCTGTTTTGTGGGGTCCATATGATCGTGGCCACAATGTCGGGCCTCTCAAGACCAATGGCGTCTTGGAATTTGGGAGCATCTAAAGAGGTTAGCGGAGACTTTGGAGGCTTAGTGGGTAAGACGCTGAGCTTGGCAACTGGCAGGTCAGTAGTTGGAGACCCGAGGGCTGCACGACGGGAGTGAGCTCCCGTCGTCAGTCCCAGCTCCTGCCAGCCTAGCCATTCGAAAGCAAGGAATTGCAAGTGTATAAATAGGTACCACATCGGTGGGAATGTAAACAGCGTTCCGTGCACTGCGGAGTCTTGAAACTCGGCTTGATCTTGCAACTCCTTTCATCGCCTTTCCCCTTCTTCTCTTACCTGATCATACCTCAGAACTATCCAGGTCTGAGTTAATGGATTTGCTGAGAATGATGCTGAGCAATTTCCAAGACTTTTTTCTTTCTGCGTGGCAGGAATGACTTATTTAATCAAAGCCAAGACCAGTGATTTTCTGTGGCTGGGAAAAAAAACCACACAAGATGGCTCCGTCTCTCAATCAGAATCAGCTCGATGTTGTTGTGGTTTTTTTAAAGCTCCTCCGGTGGCTTAGTGGTTAAGATCCTGGGCTGGGGACTGGAAGGTGGGGTTTCGATACCCGACGGTTACACTTCGGGACACGAAAGGAGCCTCTTTTGGGCATCCCCTGAGAGGAGTTTCTCCAGAAAAAACGCTTTGGACCCAGAGTAATCTCTGACAAAATAATAATAATAATAATAATAATAATAATAATAATAATAATAATAATAATAATAATAATAATAATAATAATAATAATAATAATAATAATAATAATAATAATAATAATAATAATAATAATAATAATAATAATTTTTCCCCTGCCAATATCTGGGATCTGTGAATGCTACCTAACTCCATATTTGCTATTCTATTGCAGGTGTTTTTGTTTAAAGTTTTCCTTTCTTCCAAGACACGGCTTATTTGCACATGTTTCATATCACCTAGTTTTGTTTTTTTCCATATCATTCCATACTTTTGTGTAGTTTCTGGAAAGCACAGAAGTCAGCCAAGCTCTGATGGAAACCTTCGAAGCCGAGTCGAACATACCGATCTACTTGTGTCCCGAGACAGCCGGCAAGGTGGTTTTTATTTTTATTTTTCTGTGACCTTGTTTCCCATCTTTCTCCTCTCTCTTGCCAGAATTAGCGGTGGCTTGGTGGTTAAGACGCTGAACTTGACGACTGGAAGGTCGGCAAGTCAGTGGTTTGAGACTTGAGTGCTGCATGACGGAGTGAGCGACTGTCATCCATCCAAGCTCCTGCCAACCTAGCAGTTTGAAAGCAAGACGTTGCAAGTAGATAAATAGGCTTTTGGGAGGACCCCTCTTGTTTTGCAGCCAACCCTATGCATTTGATCTAAATTGTCTTTTCCACATTGAGGTCTTCTTGCTCATGTGGAGAGAGATGTTTTCTCTTTCTCTTACCACGATTAGGGTTGGGATTTGTGGATTTTCTTGGTCACAGATTCCATAATGTTCCATTCTACTTGTCTTGCAGTCGCTTCAATGTGATACACCTGGAAGAAAGGTCTAGCTGAGAAGTCTTGGAGGTTGAGTTAGGCCAAGTTCTGCCCAAACATCTCATTCTGAGCAGGAATGTGTGGCTCTTGGACTAGCTTAAGTCTACGAAAAGTCTTTTGATGTAGGCCTCTCTTCCATGTGCATCTCATAGAGGGAGAACTCTCAAAGCAGACAACTCTCAGAATGAGGAGTTATGGTATTTGTAGTCCAGAGAGTCTGAAGATCCCATACCTTACCATCACTGCTTCTGTTGCAGATATCTCCCAGTGTCTCCCATTTCATACCCTTCTCCCCCTGCTGGTAGAACGGTGTCTTCAAAGATGGCATCTACCCTAGTTGGGCATCTTCAAAGTTGGCATCTACCCTAGTTGGGCATCTTCTAAGTTGGCATCTACCCTAATTGGGCAGCTTCAAAGTTGGCATCTATCCTAATTGGGCATCTTCAAAGTTGGCATCTACCCTAGATGGGCATCTTCAAAGATGGCATCTACACTAGTTGGGCATCTTCTAATATGGCATCTACCCTAATTGGGCATCTTCAAAGATGGCATCTACCCTAGTTGGGCATCTTCAAAGTTGGCATCTACCCTAGATGGGCATCTTCAAAGATGGCATCTACCCTAGTTGGGCATCTTCAAAGATGGCGTCTACCCTAGTTGGGCATCTTCAAAGATGGTTCTAACTGTATCCTGTCCAGGACGGTTGGGGTTCTTGGGGAAATGCCTCTCCCTAGTGGCTTAGTGGTTAAGCTTGATGACCGGCAGGGCAGCAGTTCAAGACCCGAGTGCTGCACGACGGAGTGAGCTCCCATTATCTGTCCCAGTTCCTGCCAGCCTAGCAGTTCGAAAGCAAGAAATTGCAAGCAGATAAATAGGTACTGCTCTGGCAAGAAAGGTAACAGCGTTCCGTGGGAGACCTTTATTATAGTCACCTGCCGAATTACTTTATTGAGTGCTGGGGAGAGCTTTCTTGGCTGTAGCACCTGATTTATGGAAAACCCTCTCCTTAGAAGCTTAATCGGTGCCGAGGCGTGCATCTCATTAAAACATGGATAAAACCAAGGCCTTGGGGAATAAATGAATGTGCTTTTAACCGTGGAGACATCTTTACTGTTGTGGGCTTTAACATTTCATGTAGCTTTTCCGAAACAACTGGACCTACCTTTTTTAATACCATTTTATTGCCCTGAGATCCCGGAACAGAGGCTGGAATGTAAACATTTTAAACAAACAAATGCGTCCACAAATCTGTTGTTGACCAACCTAAAACCAGAATATGGTGGGTTTTTTTTTTAAAATAACAAAAAAGCTTTGGAAGGCTTGTCGATTTTTCCTATGCTAATTGATGCCAGTTTACTCAGTCGCTTAATGAACTAAATCACAGAAGGCTAATCGATGCGAGATTTGTTTAATTAGGCGACGGCCCCTTCCGCGAAACCAAGGAAGCCTTCGGTGCGCTTGGGAGACGTTTCTTACGGAGACACCTTCAAGGAAACTAGTTTTGACTAGCGCACCCGAAACCCTATCAAAGCGGGGTTCGTTAGTCTCTGTGGTAACGAAGAACATCCCGGAGACGGTTACAGATGCTGACTTTATAATGTAGATTAAGCACCTCAAAGGCGTGGAAGCCTTATTATGTTTTGAAAAAAGATCATAAACTACACGTTAAGAGAACTTTTGGCATCGCGATCTCAGGGGGGTGTTTCTTTCTGAAGATAACAACAGCTTCTCCTTCTGCAGGTAATTCCTTCTGACTATTTAGATCGACTCCGCGAGAATCTAAATAAGCCCTGGTGCGAGCGTGAGCCGGCTGGGAGCAGAATCGGCATGGAGAACGTGGCGGGTGAAGAATACGAGGCTCAAGAGTGGAGTCCGCCAGTGTCTCTGTTAAATGAGAACGGTCTAGCGCTACACAGATCAGGGTAAGCCTCTTGTCTTCGCTACGTCACTTTTGATGGCCATTCTCTTGGGAAGGGGAATGGGAGGGAAGAGCCAACCATTGAGTTTCAACCGAATGGCGATCACGGACCGCCGTTTAATTTACCTGGGCAGCTGACCAGCTTCCGTTGCGGCCCGCCTTGCAATTAAGTAATTAGGAGGAGAATTAGAGCACAGCGGCATGGCAGGCTTTGGGCAATCAACTGTAAGACAGGTTTTTCCTTCGCGGCACATGTCAGTGTAGATGGCTCAAGCCGCTGCAGAAAGCAAAAGAAGACAAAATTCTTCTGGCATATCCGAATCCGAATATTGGCGATCCTCATGGCGACTGTCCTGAGAATATAATGCTGTGACCTTCCATCTGCCTTCCGTGTCGCAGCATGACCCCCATAGTACCACTGAACCAGTTCTGTGAGTCCCTTTCCGGTCCTGAGCCCTTTTGGCACACAAAGTCCTCATCGTCATCCCAAGGCCAGGATGGATGAAGCTACTACCCTCCATTAAGTGGGATTTAATCCACTTGGGGACCATCATCCTTCCCTTTTGATTTCGCCACCCAAAGCCATGAGTCCTCAGGGTGGTTAGGTTAGTTAACCGCCGCCTGACACTCGGCTTTGAGTTGCTGGCAGTAGGGTCTACTCATGTAATGGCCAACCTTGGCACTCCAGCTGTTCTTGAACTTCAATTCCCAGAAGCCCAAGTCAAGACACCTGCTGGTCAGGGCTTCTGGCAATTGAAGTCCAAGAACATCTTGAGTGCCAAGGTTGGCCATCACTTGTATAGGAGCTTATTCAAGCTGCTGGGCCCATCTTCAAAACACCTTTAGTGCCTGAGACAGCCCTTTAAAGTTCAGGCTAAAACCCACAATGGCTCTGCCACTTTCCCTGACGTCCGATCCATCAACCTCCTTGACTCACAGGTATAAACTTCAGAACCTGTTTGTCATGGTTCGGTATGGCCAAACCTGGAGTAACCAACTTTGGCAGGATTTAGTTTTCACCCCCTCTAGCACCGGTTTCTAGAAGCGCCAGGTCTGGAAATGCCCCAAGTTTTGGAACGCATCGAAACTATTAATTGACCAGTTAAAAAATTATATGAAGTTGCAAGAGGAAATCTTCATTTTCTGATCAGAAAAAGGGTTATTAAAATAAACAAAAATAATCACTCCGATCCTCCTGTAGTTGTGGAAACTATAGCCGATGGTATATTCTTGTTTTCTTACGAATGCTTTTCTTCTTCCCCTGTTCTTTTCGTGCCTGTTTTCCTTTCCGCCCTCTGGGCGAAAGCAGACGGGAACAAATGGAAATTGCAAATGAGCGAGACAGATCAAGCGGCGGCCTCGAGAATGAAGATGAGGAAGATCTTCAGCAACTGATCGTTCAGCCGAGGCCAGAGACCGGAAAGGCCGCCCAAGTAAATGAACCCTCCCAGCCCCCAGTTGAGCTGCAATCCACTTTGGCAGGAGACGGAAGGCTTGATCTGGAGCAGATGCCGCCGATTCACACGGCTATTGAATTGTCGGAATCGGAAGCAAAGGGACAAACTGCGGCTTTAGGGTCGGGAGACGAAGGGAAATCTCCGGGATCGAACAGAGAATGCCGGCAGAGGGAAACCGACGCTCAGACCAAACAGCAAGAGACCTTGACGTCTACTCAAAAAGCCAATAGAGTGAGTTGACCTGAACATCACTCAGGGAACATGAAAGATGAGCTGGTTTCTAATACGGCTTCGTCGTGCTGTAACACTACCCTAAGATCTGGGTACCAACCATGTTACAAATTGCTTCTGCCGTATCCAAATATTGGTGATCCTCATGGCGATCAGCCATGAAGACTGTCCTGAGAATATAATGCGGTGGCTTTCCATTTGGCTTCCGCATCGCAGCATGACACCCACGGATCCAATTCCGCAAGCCCCTTTCTGGTCCTGAGCCCTTTTGGCACCCAAAGTCATCATCATCCTCCCCAGGCCAGGATGGATGAAGCTGCTGCCCTCCATCTAGATGGATTCAAGTGGGATTTTATCCACTTGGGGACCATCACCCTTCCTTGTGGACTTCGCCACCCAAGGCCGTGAGTCCTCAGGGTGGTCAGGTTAGTTAACTGCCGCCTGACACTCGGCGTTGAGTCGCTGGCAGTAGGGTTGACTCTATTACCATAGCAGGATAACCTGGCCAGACACCAGACTTGAACACCACTTGGTGGAAATGAAAGATGAGGTTTCTGATACGGCTTCGTCGTTCTGTAATGCTACCCTAAGATCTGGGTACCAACCATCTTACAAAATATTTAGTCACAGTATCCCCCCACAGTTGTGCCATGTCACTGGTTCCAGACACGACTCAGCTGTGACTTTCTGTCTCACCGCTCTGCAGACCCTTCATACCTCCTTCCAGCCTTTCCACTTCCTCCTGAGTAAACCTTTTGGAATTGCACCACCGGCTCCCGGCCGCCCAACCCAAACGGAAGCTTCTTAGATTCGTAGAAATATTTTATTCCTTACGGAGATGCTTGTAACCCCCGAAATTACGTCTCCTCTAGATATACCGACCTTCCGTTTCTCACCATTATAGCTAATAAGCCATTGGTAGCCGGCGTTCCATGAATGTGCTTAATTTAAGCAAGATGAAGGTGTGCATAGCTGACTTAGCGCAACAAGACAGCGGCAATTTCTAAGCTAACGAAGCATTGTGCAAAGACTCCCTTTGCTTTTTTTTTTTAAACCGACTTGCAGGATTCTTGAAAAGGATGGAATTAGATAAGAATGGCTTCCCAGAATCAATAGAAATCTAATTTGTTAAATCTGAGCTATGGGATGGCAATGACAGTGATTGTCCCAACCATGGAACAAGAGACGTCTTTGCATAGTTTGAGACTTTTCCTTCTCAAAACCCTCTCTGATATTATTTCAAATTTTGCTCGTCAAATAGTTTCAGTTTTCATGTGCAGATCCTCAACGTGCAAAAGGCAGGCGTGGCCAAAGTTCAGGAATGATACCACCCTAGCCGTTCGAAAGCAAGAAATTGCAAGTAGATAAATAGGGAACACTTTGGTGGGAAAGTAAACAGCGTTCCGCGCACTCTAGAGCCATGCCTGCCACATGTCCACGGAAATGTTTGCAGATGCAGACGGCGCTGGCTCTTTGGCGAAAAACAGATGAGCACTGAACCCTAGAGTTGGATACGACTGGCTTTTAAGCAAGGGTGACTTTACCTTGCTAAGTGTGGACCGTTTTTTAGCCCCAGGTGCTTGACTTCTTTATCCTTCTGAGTGTGGTTCTTCAGGGCCAGCTACGAAGCCGCCCTGATAACATTGCAGTACCGATGCTCGCTTCTGCCCTTGTGACGAACCTAATGCCTGTTTTCCGGTGTGTGTCAATCTAGAGCGATCCGTGCCACGCCGTCAAGAAGTCCCGTTTGCCCGTTTTGCTGAAGCCCTCGAGGTCTCTAGGAAGCATCTCCTCGACGTCCTCCTCTCAGAAGACAGACATGCACCTTCAGCACCGCATGTTCAACCTGGATGAAGAGCTGAAGGAAAGAGGCGCGGAGACGCGGCCGACGAACGGTGAATTACCGCTAAGTGCGACAGAGAAGGGCACCTCTCAGCTGGAAGGGATATTAACAGGAGGTAAGCGAGAGCCTGCAACCAAAAGGTTGTGAGTTCGATCCCGGCCAGGGCTCAAGGTTGACTCAGCCTTCCATTCTTCTGAGGTTGGCGAAATGAGTACCCAGCATGTTTGGGGCAAAATGGTAATTAACTTGTGAACTGCCCAGAGATTGCACTAAGCGCTAAGCAGGGATTCTCAACCTGCGGCCCATGGGCCATATGCAGCCCATGGGCTGGATACGGCCCATGGCACCATTTCATGTGGCCCCGACCACCTCCACCAAACCAGGAAGTGCCGTGTGGTGGAGGAAGGGCAAAATGGCTGTCCGGCCCCCCGAAGCTGTCTGAGGAAGTGTGACCTGGCCCCCGGCTTTAAAAGGTTGAGAACGCCTACATTATAGGACAGGAGTGCCCAAAGTACAACCGAGGGGCCGGATCCGGCCCCCGACACCAATTCATCTGGCCCACAAAGCCTTCTTCGCTCCCGGAAATGGAAGTAAAACGTGTTTTGCCTCCGGGAGCGACAAGGGCTTTGTGGGTTGGATGAATTGGTGCCGGATCCGTCCCCCAGGCCATAGTGACCAGCCCCCTGAACCATGCGACCGGCCCGCGGCCCCAAAAGTTTGGCACTCCTGATATAGAGTGATACAGAGGAGTCATTGCTTTGCTTTTTCGCTTTAAAATAGTCTTCATCTTCCGTATCCGATTCCAAATATTAGCTAATCAATTGGTTGATCAATTATTCCCCTTCTCTCCACCCTCTGCCAGAGCATGGCAGAATACATCCTAATGTGCTAGAGCTGCATTTCTTCTAGCCGGGCACGCCATTAAATCCTTTCCCCTGGCCGCGGCGTGAAAATGATCTACTTTTATCTGTCTCCTCGCAACCAAGTGTCTTCATAAAATATCTTAGTGTTCTGCTGCCGTCTTATTTATGATACTTATTCTCTTATGTGCCACTTTAGCTGCCAAGGAGAAAGCACATTGGGAAACCCGCGGTAATGTGCATAATAAATAAAGAAGCGGGTATTAAAGAGCTGCTTCCTAGCGGCGCACACAAACGCTTTTGCGTGTGCGCTGCTACTGGGATGCGGTAGAATCTGAACACCTGGTTGGATCTCAATGGTTTATGTAGTCCCTTCTGTCAAGGAGGAAATCTATAGTAGAGCATATCCGGCAGGTGGATATCCGAATTATGTTTGAAAACTTGCTGGGGAAGAGAGTCCTCCAACCTCTAGGTCAGCCCACAGTGAGGAAGCTGTGGGTTCACAGAGTGCTGGGCTTCTGGGAATTGAAGTCCAAGAACAACTGGATTGCCAAGGTTCGCCATCACTAGTCTAGGGCAATGATGGCCAACCTTGGCACTCCAGGTGTTCTTGGCCTTCAATCCCCAGAATCTTTGATCAGCCAGAGTGCTGACTTGGGCGTCTGGGAACTGAAGTCCAAAAACAACTGGCGTGCCGAGGTTGGCCATCACTAGTCTAGAGGGAACATGGTCTTTAGAATAGGGTTTGTTTTCCCTGTGGCTGAAATGCATGCGGTTGACGATCCTTTCTGCCTTTCTCCCAGCCGAGTCGTTCGAACTGGACAACACCGAGGCGGACGTCAGCTTGTCGAGCATCGGAAGCCAAGGCGTCACATCTTTCAAGGATCAAAGCACCAGCCAAGGTATCTGAGATGTCCTTGGAAACCTCGGTGGGCTTCACAGGGCAACCTTCTCCAACTGCACCTGCACATTGGAGTTCAGCCTTCCCTTGGTTGTGTATTATATTCCTAACGGTTCATTTGCCCGAGTTAATGGCCTCATTTTTTTATTTTATTTTTGCCACCATAGCTTTTAAATATTGCTGACTTTAATTAGTCCAGACGAGCTGCCGGTGGGGTTTCTGTTGTCTTCTAAGAGCGACGGCTTTGGAAGGGTCACTGAGAGATGATGATGCGTGCAAAAACTAGTAATTGGGACGGCTCTCCCGGATGAAATGGTTGTCCTTTTCAAACCTGTTTTGCCAAGCTGATGGACATCTTGGGTAGGATTTTTGAAATGGCACCAGGGGCCAGATCCGGCCCACGGAACTTAGGTGGGGAACCCCTGCTTTAGGGTCTGCCCATGCTTAGCTAGAATGCATGTGGCCTTCTTGCCCCTAGTTGAGCCCGCCGACCAAGCTCGACGTCAACCTTTCCAGCATCAGAAGTGACGCCGAAGCATGCGCCAAGGGTCAGAACGCAAGCGGAGGTATTGGGGGAGAGTGATAGATTGGGGTGGGCAACCTGGAGCCGCGGAACGAGGCCACTTCGTCACTCGTATGTCTTAATTGTGACTAACGGCGCATTTGCTGGAGTTAATCCCCTCCTTTTTGTAACCACTGCTTGGTAGAGCCTAAAATACTGCTCGAGCCTCCAAGAGTCCCGCGACAGTCTCTGAAGCTTTTTTTACTTTTTTAAAAAGGGCCGCTGCTATTTACGACGACAGTTTTGTATTCAATGCGCCGCCGTCTACACAGCTGCCCTAAGCCGCGGAGCTGCAGACGTTCCTTCGTCCCGCATGGTTTCCAGCACTTGCAGACAGTAGCTTTCTTTCTCGTACCACCACCACCCCACCGCCCTCAATCTGTTCGCGTTGCTCAGAATGGAGCTGAATCGTTTCCTCTGCTGTATCCAAATCCGAATAGTGGCGATCCTCGTGGCGATCAGCCACGAAGACTGTCCTGAGATTGTAATGCAGTGGCCTTCCATCTGCCTTCCGCATTGCAGCGTGACACCCGTAGTACCACTGATCCAGTTCCGTGAGTTGCTTTCTGGTCCTGAGCCTTTTTGGCACGCAAAGTCGTCATCGTCACCCCCAGGCCCACTAACTCCTTAGATAGCCTGTCCTGCTGTCTAAAGGAGGAAGTGCCATGTGCAAAATGGCTTTTGGGCTCCCGAAGCCGTCTGAGGGAGTGTGGCCCAGCCCCCGTCGTAAAAAGGTTGAGAACTCCTGGTCTAAGGCCCTAACCATTAAAACGTTCTTCCTAATGTTTAGTCTTCATTGCTTTTCTGGTCAATTTGTAGGAAGCGGAACTAGCAAACCTAAGCCAAATCTCCCAGCTCTGAAAGGACAGGATCGGACCTCTGATGTCCCCACGAAGGTGGATGCAGATACAACCACCACAGTGAGCCTTCTGTCTCTCAATCTGAGCATTGCAAGTGCCGATGCGTTTGACGGCGATGCTACCGATGACGTCAAGGAGTTGAGGCAGAGAATTAAGGATCTGACATCCAGGCTGGCCAAATACCATGCTCTAATGGTCCACTTTCTTGGGCCCGCCAAAAAACTGCCACCCAAGGAGGCCATCAGCGTTGTCCGGAGCGGAGGAAAGCTCCCCGCGGATGTCACCTCGCCTCCGATGCCGGATGGTAGCAAGCGTGAGCCGCAGCCTGACTCTCTCGTGCCCCAGCAAGTGGGATATGCGACCCAGGTGGAGGATCTCGCCTCCCGCTTGCCGGAGCAAGACAACGAAGCCTTGGTTGAGCAACTCCAGGAGCTGCTGTCGGAAAACGAGGCTGAGCTTGAGAAAGAGCAGATCGCCAACATGCACCTTCTGGACCGAGTGTGCCGACTGC
The DNA here is from genome assembly GCA_035047305.1 of Bradypodion pumilum. Classification (NCBI taxonomy): domain Eukaryota; kingdom Metazoa; phylum Chordata; class Lepidosauria; order Squamata; family Chamaeleonidae; genus Bradypodion; species Bradypodion pumilum. The sequence continues at coordinate 12,787,296 of JAWDJD010000015.1, forward strand.
AAAGGAGGCTGAAGGGGGCTTTGTCGGAGGGGTGAGTAGGGTCCAAAATTTTCAGGCGCAGTCTTGAGGTCCTCACCTTTCACCCTCCCCTTCCCTAAAGTGATGGCCAACCTTGACTCTCCAGCTGTTGTAGGACTTCAATTCCCAGAAGCCCAAGTCCCTGTGAATCCACGGGAATGGGTTTACTATGCGTACATGTAGTAAGCTCATTCGTGTAGATTCACAGGGGCTTGGGCTTCTGGGAATTGAAGTCCTACAACAGCTGGCGTGTCACGGTTCACCATCACGGGGATAGACTGTTTACTGGGTAATGTGAACACTACCTTTCATCTGATCTCACAGTTATCTAGTCCCCCGTGCTCTGTGTAACCAGAACTTAAAATGAGATTGTGTGTTTTGTTGTATTGATTTATTGGCATGACGGTTTGGTTTATGGTGAAGATGGAATTGATTGGTTGGCTGGCCCATCTGTAAGCCGCCCAGAATGGTGCTTGACCAGTTGGGTGGGATATCTACCAATCAGTCAGCCAATCAATCAATCAATCAATCAATCAATCACTTAAATGAGATATAAATTGTTGGCGCTTGTGTGACTTATTTCATTGATCTACTGATTTATTGGCATGACGGATTGCTTTATAGTGAAGATGGAATTAGTTGTTTGGCTGGTTGATTAATTGATTGATCCAGGGATTCCCAACCTTTGGCCCACGGCGCCATTACATGTGGCTCACCAGACCTGAAAGTGTCATGTGGTGGAAGAAGTGCAAAATGCACTTGCAATGCCCGGCCCCTGAAGCTGTCTGAGGAAGCGTGACCCAATGGCCCCCGGCTTCAAAAGGTTGAGAACTCCTGGATGCGAGTTAACTAGCTAAAAAAACCAAACATGCCTTGCTTGGACCATTAGCCTTTGCTTTCCAGGTTCGGCTCCCCGCTCCATCTGCTGGTGCCTGAGGATGCCGGCCAATGTGAAAAGATTCGCGAGTGCCACAACCTCTGTGTGACGTACCGCCAACACCTGACCAACCTGATCAGAGCCTTCGAGGAGCTTCTGCAGTCCAGCGAAGTGGATTATTACGTGGCCGAGGGCTTCCGAGAGCAGCTCAATCAAAGCGCCCAGTTGTTTGAGCATCTGGAACAGCAGTGTCTGTATGGTGAGTGTTAAGCATCTAATACTGACAACCTAAGATCTCAACTCAAGGCAACATGTCTGGTGTGGCCTCCTTCTTAGGTTCATTTTTTTTGCTATACTACACAAGGTTGAGTGAACTTTACTCACTTGGAAGCTAATTCCTCATTGCTTGCCTTCCGCTTCCGATCCAGTTTGGGAACAGATGAAGCCAAACAAATTGTCACTTAATCCTGACATCTGTAGTCGTCATTAAAAATATTTGCTAATCACTTTTTCTGTCCACCAAGGCTTGCACAGTGGTGCGCTGCACAGATGTTAAAATCAGTAACAACAAACTTTTGCCTTTTTCAAAAGCTTGTCCAAATATATATATATATTTTAGCGGCGTTTTCAAAACCAAGTGACGAATCAAAGGCCATTCAGAAAAATTAACAGTTCTGGATGCTCACCCGAATAGAGCCAGTTTGATTTCCCCTGGTGAGTTCCACAGTTGGGACGGTACTAGAGACATGGTCATACCAACCTGGCCTCTTTGGGTGTCATGACACACAAGCAGAACATCTCTCAGAAACATAATGGGAAGGAAACGGTGGCGACGTAGTTGGTTGTGAGTTCTGATGGGCTTGGATTAATTGCTCAGCCTTTGTAAATAAGTAAGGGTGACTAGGCGGAGCAACTTCCCTTAGTTACTGCTGAAGCAGTGCCAAAATGCAGCCCTGCCAGCAGAGCATGGGGCTGAGGCCCCGCCCCGTTGGATCACCATAAATACAACTTTGTGGGACGCAATGGGTGACAAGCGTGCCGTCATTCTTGCTGCAGATAGCAAGAGCTTTTAATTTGAGCAACGGCATCGTGGGCTTGTGCATCTCTGCGGTATCCTTGGAAGACTGAGCATGTTCAATTATCATATATCAAATTCTTCGCATTGGAAATGGGGTTCTCCAGCGAATAAACATTAAAATAGCTTTTTGTTCGGATCAGCAGATGGTATCATATATACTAATGAAGTTGCTGACAACGGAGATGCTCCAATATATCGTTGCGCAACAGGGTTGCACTGAGGCACAAGTTTAAAAATAAAAAATGGGGGTGGGGGGGAGCTGGACCAGAATATTTTAAGGGTGGCTGTGTAGAGGTGGCGACCATAGGCTTTTGGTGGACTACAGATCCCATTATCCTCGAACACCAGCATAAGGCCAATGGGAGACGCAATCCAACCAAACTCAGTTTTCCACCTGGTTTAGAGGTCTGTGTTTTGGTCCGCAGAGTTTCAGACGCCTCGTTTCTCGCTCCCCTTTTGCAGGAGAATCGATAGAAGATGCGATGGCTCAACTTAGGCTCAGGCGCAGCAGGTAACATCTTTCTTTGCTGGGTTCGTAGCATGTCAGACGACGTTTCCGCCATTTGCCCCTATGATCTTGATCTGCCATATCCCTAGGCCAGGGGTTCCCAACCTTTTCAAGCCAGGGGCTGGGTCACACTCTCTCAATCAGCTTTGAGGGCAGGATGGTCATTTGGCACTGCCTGCATGATGGGGGCAGCCATTTTGTCCCAACAGCTTCAAAGCTGGTTTAGTGGCTCCCTACTCTCTCAAGGGACTGCGGTTGCTTAGTGGTTAAGACACTGAACTTGACGACCCGTAAGTCAGCAGGTCAGCAGTTTGAGCCCCGAGCGCTGCAGGATGGAGTGAGCTATTGTCTCTGTCCCATCTCCTGCCGACCTAGCCGTTTGAAAGCAAGAAATTTGCAAGTAGATAAACTGGTGCCACTTTGGCGGGCATGCACTCCAGCGCTTAGTCATGCCTGCCACATGACCATGGAAACGCCTGCAGACACAGATAGCACTGGCTCTTTGGTTGTAAACGGAGATGATCACTAAAACCTAGAGCTGGATACAACTGGCTTTTGAGCAAGAAAGGCCCTGACCTTTCCTTGCCCACCCTCAGCCCCATTTAACTGGATTGTAGCTGGAAATCTCCAGTAGTGGTGATTCCCCCTTTTGAATCGGAACCCCTGTTTCCCTGCGTTGTTTGACACTCCAAAAAAAATACCAGTTTTTCAAAGCTGGGAGTGGATTTCTAGCCAATTCGCATTTTGTCTTTCATGTGGCGGGGATGTTGGGTGAGCCTGGAATGTCCGATTCCCCACAAGGGCTGGCTTCCAGTCATTAACGCAGGCCATAACAATGTCTCTCCATTGCTTTCCCTCCCTAGCGCATCTGACTCGGAGACATCCCAGAGGTCGTCTCTGGAATCAGTCGGGCAGAAAGAAACTGCAGCCCAAGGCGAGAATGAAATGCTACCTGTTGAATCAACCAAGTTTCCGCCGGGTAAATGGCCAACCATTAGTGGTTTCCTCCTGCTAAAGAGTCTGGCCAGGTTATCCTGCTATGGTAATAGACTAGACCAGGGATTCTCAGCCTGTGGCCTGTGGGCTGGATGTGGCCTACGGCACCATTTCATATGCGCCCTCATGCCTCCACCACACCAGGAAGTGCCATGTGGTGGAGGAAGGGCAAAATGGCCGTCTGGCCCCCGAAGCTGTCTGAGGGAGCCTGACCCGGTCCCCGGCTTAAAAAGGTTAACTCCTGGAGTAGACCCTAATGCCAGTGACTCAATGCCGAGTGTCAGGTGGTGGTTAACTTAAGTCCACAGGGAAGGGTGATGGTCCCCAAGTGGATTAAACGGTCCCACTTGAATCCCTCTTGATGGAGGGCAGCAGCTTCATCCATCCTTGCCTAGGGATGATGATGACGAGGAGGACTTTATGTGCCAAAAAGTGACTCATGGAACTGGATCCGTGGTACTATGGGTGTCACGCTGCAATGTGGAAGGCAGATGAAAGGCCACTGCATTATATTCTCAGGACAGTCTTCATGGCTGATCGCCACGAGGATCGCCAGTATTCGGATATGGCAGAAGAAGAAGATGGGGCTCAGATAGATGACCTCAGAAGTTCCCTCCTATTCTGGGCCTTTGCTCTGAGAGGCAATCTAGGCATATAGCCAGAGGTGCACAATGTATAGATTTTGCAACACATAGCGTTTGTTGAATGAAGCTTTGAAAACAGCGCCGTGGGCGCTTCGATCTCCTCATTATCGAAAACTCAACGTCTGTCCTGTCCCCCACGCCGTTGATCCCTCTCTGATCCTGTTTAATTATTGCGACGCTTGTAATTTTTAAACGAGCTTTGCGGTCACATTTTGGTTTTAATTGCCAGTGGCCGGATGGCTGAGTTTTCTCTTGGTTGTTTTCATGACGCGTCAGGATGCTTGTGAAATGCCTCGAGCCGTCCCTTAACTGTGTGGATTTACTTACTTTCCAAGCGATAATGTCTTTTGCCGTGCTGCTGGAGAGGGGGCTGGGGAAAGCATTCTCAGTGCAGATAATGCCCCATTGGGCACTGACATCGTGCGCTGACCTTAGCGCCCCAAAATCCATGCACCCCTTGCGATAGACGTGGCAACGCCGTTGCCGTTCTTTCCGCGACGCCTTCCTTTTCCGTTGTCTTTTCAGTCCGTTAAGTCCCGCATTTGTTTTCCCTTTCGGCTGCATTTCCCTTCGCAGAATAAGGGAAGAGGGGAATTGAAGAACGCCTCTGAGCTTTTGACAGATGATGATTAAATTACGTGGTTTGCCGCTTTCTAAAAAAGCCAGGGATAGTGTTTCCTCGGGACGAGAACGCGCTACATAATTGATAACGGGAGAACGGGTTGACCTGGAAATGCACACCCGGCGCGATCAATGTTTGCAACGCAGGTTGTGCTGGAGGCTTTGAGTTGGAGAAAGATGCCAATCAAATAAAGAAGTAGCATAGTTGTTTAAAAAAAAATTCCTGAATTGGCCAGGCTTCCAAATTAAATGGGTAAAGAATCGAAGGTGCTCCCGGACCACGCGGGCATGTACGGCCCACGGAGGGGAACGTGCGCACTTACGAGACGAAGCACTAAAGGTACCTGATTGAAAACCGGGCGTTGGGGTTTGAGTTTCTGATTTGTTTGTACATTGATGCAGGGGGAAATCCTCTCTCGTGTTTCCTGGTTCTGGACTGACCTGGTTCCTTTTCTTTCCCTTTCCTCGTAGAGCTTTTAATGGAGCATCTCCACGAAATCCGGATGCTGAGGCACCAGCTCGAGGAATCGATCAAAACCAACGACCGTTTGAGGACGCAACTCGAGCAGCAGGTGCTGGAATTTGCACAGAAGCAAGGTAAAGAAAAAACCCACCATACAGATTTTTCCTTAAAGCAAAGCACCCATAGGAATGCGTTGTGTGGTTTCCCATAGGGAATGCACTGGGAATAAAAATTCCAGAAGGCGAAGCACGGTGTCCCATAGGAATTCATGGGGGGAACATCCCTGAAAAACCGCTGGGATGGCGTTCCCTCTGTGCTGGCAGAAAAGGAACCCCCACCTGAAATTGTTCCGGGACTTTTATGGCCCACGTAAAGATGCCGCGGTACGGGAGAGGGGAAAAGAAGACATCTGATAATGCAGGAGGCATATATTACCTCAACGTCATCCCCATCCCGTCTTTCTTTTTACTTTTGCAAAGGTAGCACTCCGGCAGGGGAGGGAAAAAGCATTGGGAAGGGAGTCGGAAAAAGGGGGAAGGCGGTGGAAGGTCAGCAGTTCAAGACCTGGGTGCCACGTGATGGAGCGACCGCCCGTCGCCTGTCCCAGCTCCTGCCAACCTAGCGGTTCAAAAGCAAAATAAATAAATAAATAAATAAAATTGCAAGTAGATAAACAGGTTGCGCCTTATCGGGGAAGGTAACGGCATCCCCACGCCCTCCTTAGCAAGAAATTGCAAGTAGATAAACAGGTTCCACTTGGTTGCCGTTGACTTGAATTACCGTCAACTGTGTCTCTCCCTCACCTGACGCCCAGCATTGTTTAAATTGTTCTTGTCTGGAAAAGTTTCATCTTTGCTGGCCTAGAGATTGCTCACAAATCATTTTTTAAAAAATGTATATATTTATAGGTCCTGCCGACGGTTGTATCCGTGGGCCGGAGCAGCGTAATTCCCGGTCTTCTGAAATCCATTTCCTGAGAGAGCAAAACCAACTTCTGAACGTGATGCTGGCCAAAGGATCACGAGGTAAAAAAAAGAAAGAAACCAGAAGTTAAATGGGAAAGACCCAAGAAAGCAAGAAATTGCAAGTAGATAAATAGGGACCACTTCGGTGGGAAGGTAACAGCGTTCCGTGCGCTCCGGTGTCTAGTCATGCCTGCCACATGACCACGGAAACATCTGCAGAAGCAGACAGCGCTGGCTCTTCGGCTTAGAAACAGATGAGCACTGCACCCTAGAGTCGGATACGACTGGCTTTCGAGCAAGGGAAACCTTTACCTTTACCTAATATTTGTGCCATTTGGTCAGCGTAGTAGCAAAAAATAAAATTGGGAATGCCAAAATTTTGAACATTGGTTATTACATCTCCGCATGTTGTGTGTGTGTGTGTTTATGTGCGCTGGATAAATGCTTAAAATGCATAAACACATCTTGATGTCCCAAAGCAGTTTGGTTGAAGGTAAATTGGCAGGGGTTAAATTTAATGTTAAAAAAAATAGAAATAACATTTGCTTCCTTCTCTTTGCAGAGAAGCAGAAGGAAAACGAGAAACTCCGCGAGTCTCTGGCGAAGAGGGACCTGGTTCTCGAGCAGCTTCGCAAGGACTGCGAGATCCTGAAGAAAGAAAACGAGAAACTGCACAACCAAGAAGTGGAAAACGGGCAGCTGACCCACGAAGTTTACAACCTCAGGAATGAATTGAACCGGTATTTGTCCTTATTGTTGTTTAAGATCCACAGCTAAAATTAGGGTTCCTCCACCTATCGATGGAGGGACTGCGGTGGCTCAAGTGGTTAAGATGCTGGACGTGACGACTGGAAGGTCGGCAGTTCGAGACCCGAGTGCTGCACGGCGGAGTGGGCTCCCGGCCAACCTTGCAGTTTGAAAGCAAGGAATTGCAAGTTGATAAATCGTCACCACTTTAGTGGGAAGGCAAACAGTGTTCCATGCACTCTGGTGGCTGAACTCCGTGTACTCATCACACATCGTTTGTGATGCCACAGGTTGCAAATGGAGCTGAGCGCCACACAACACCAGCTGACCGAGAAGGACAACCTCCTGCGCTCGTTGCAGCTGGAGATCAAGGTGTACGAGAAGCTGGACGAAGCCGTCAGAAGTCAGAAAGGTACGAAATGACACTTTTTGCTTGCAATCACAAAGCCTTCCTTGCAATCGATTCATCCGCAGTGCACAACAACGATTTCGATAATGGGAATAGCACATGTGATTTACGTGATATCGAGTGTGCCGATTCCAAATCTGAACTCTGAATTTGCCTATCACATACAGGTTTTAAGTTTTAGGCGTGCTATAGCTGTTCAAATGGTATTGGGTAGTGTATTTTTGCATGGAAACATTATAACAGTTGCAGCTCCAACTTGGCCTGCTGCCGCCTGAGCTGAATCACGTCCCCTGGTGGCATGCATGTTCCAGCAGCAACTGGGCATGTCTGGGTAAGTCAGTGAGCTGACGTCAGAAATAGGTCTATAAGGCGAGATGGAGCAAGGGCTTGTTTCTAGTGCGAAACCATTTTACTGGCTAGTACAGCTAGGCCACAGTGAGTCTGTTTCGAGCTAAAGATGAGTATGTGCAGCTGTGTTAATAAACCGGACAGTTTTTGCTACATTTATGACAAATATACCCTGAGTGATCAAGGCAAGAACCTCACCAAGAGGGTGAGATTTGCTAACTTAAGATCCTGACGTCCTAGGCAGAATAGGACTTCAGATTTGGATTATGCACAATTTATTTAGCATAGAACACATGGATTAGACCAAGTAGCAGGCAATATTTCTTGTTTTGTGATGCAGTGACTCTTCAGCAAAACTTAGAAAAAGTATTTTTTTGCAATTTTTATATCTATCTATATCTATATCTATCTATAGATATAGATATAGATATAGATATAGATATAGATATAGATATAGATATAGATATAGATATAGATATAGATATAGATATAGATATAGATATAGATATAGATATAGATATAGATAGATAGACACACACACGTTAAAACCTCAAATATCCTCAGATTGCAACCGTGAAGAGGGCTGGAAAGACCAAAATCTCCCCGTTGACTTACACGAACTGGTGACCGAAATACAGACCTTGAGGACGCAGTTGGAAATCAGCATCAAGACCAACCAGATCTTGCATGAAAAATTGGAAGTTCAGTTTTCAAGAGGAAAGGGCGGAAGCGGCGGTTCAGCCTCCACTGTGAATATCCGATCCTTTTTCAAACAGGAATCGCAGCGATACGCCGGGCTAAACGGTATGGAGTGGAACATAGAATCTGAGTTATGGGCTGGTATTAAAGGGGATCCCCTGGTCCTCCGTCCCCCAGAGGTACAGGGAGACCTAAACACAGTTGTGGTTAACCTTAGTGGTTAAGATGTTGACCTTAACAACTGGAAGGTCAACAGTTTCAGACCCGAGTGCTGCGTGATGGAGTGAACGCCCGTTGTCTCTCCCAGCTCCTGCCAACCTAGCAGTTCGAAAGCAAGACATTGCAAGTAGATAAATAGGTGCACTCCAGTGTTGAGGCATGCCTGCCACATGTCCACAGAAACGTCTTCAGGCGCATTCACGCTGGCTATTTGGCTGTAAACGGAGGTGAGCACTGAACTATAGAGTTGGATACGACTGGTTTTCAAGCAAGGGCAACCACGAATGGGTTTACTGGCACTCCAATGTTCTTGGACTTCAATTCCCAGAAGCCCAAGTCTGAATCCACATGAATGGGTTTACTGTACGCGCAGTAAACCCGCTCGTGTGGATTCACAGGGACTTGGGCTTCTGGGAATTGAAGTCCAAGAACGGCTGGAGTGCCAAGGTTGGTCGTCACGGCTATAGATCAGTGCGTTTCCTTCCCATTAAAAAAGAGAAGAGATTAATTATTTAATTCCACTGCTACACCACAGTTTTGTCCTTAAAGACTGGGAATCTTAAACTGTATCAGACACAACGCAACCTCGGAGGTTTGCCAAATGGGCACAAAATTGAGAATGCTGGAGATTTTCCTGCCTGAGGTCGGAGGTTTCTCAGGAAATAACAGATTTTTGTAAATAATAATAATAATAATAATAATAATAATAATAATAATAATAATAATAATAATAATAATAATAATAATAATAATAATAATAATAATAATAATAATAATAATAATAGTAAAAGCAGGGAAACTGGCACAGCTTCTAGCCCGAATGCTTTGACTCCTTAGTGTCTGCCTTAGTAAAATAAAGGTAGCATAAGCCCTACAACACAACTCAGCCTTGTTAATCTGATGCTCTTCTTTCGTTCGGCAGAGTTTAAATTCCCCCTGGTAGACGGCGGCATCCTTGAATTGCAGCAGAAGTACATCACAACCCTCAAAGCAGGTACTCTGTCCCCATACTAAGGTTGTGATTAGACTGCAATGTTAGGTAGAGAGGAAGAACGGTGCTCAAACCTGTAGAGCAGTGGTGTGGTGGCGAACCTATGGCACGCATTCAGAGCCCTCTGTGCGCAGGTGCACTGTCACCCCGCCCCTCTGTTTGGGCACTCAGTATCAAAAAGGTTCGCCATCACTGCTGTAGAGGGTAAAAACCGGGTTTTCTGATCCAGACGCAGATCCGCCTCGGGGCCCTTCAGGCGCGTCGTCCCGTTGCACTTCATCCGACGGCAAGTCCCTGGACTCTGCCCTCGTCCCCCGCCACTGCATGTGGGCAGACAAGAATGGCCGCCACGTCCTGGGCTCGATCGAAGACTACAACTCTTTACGGAAGCAGATCATCGAAGGGCAGAAACTGCTGTCGGGGTTGGAGCTGCCGCTGAAAGATGCCGCCACGTGGCCTGAGCCCAGAGCAACGGTGAGCCGAGCCTAAATGTGTGGGGTTTAGCTTTCGACCACAGCCTGGACGGGGAAATGCCAAGGGGGAAGAGAAGGTGGCAGAGCTGATGGGTGGGAACCAACGCGTGAGGTCAGGAAAAAGATATTCCCTGGGAACATTTCACTCCAGAGCCTTGCTTTGGCAAGAGGCTGAATTTGATGACCACAAGGTCGGCAGTTTGAGACCCCGGGTGCTGCGTGGCGGAGCAAGCGCCTGTCCTCCGTCCCAGCTCCTGCCAAGTTAGCAAGAATTTGCAAGCAGATAAACAGGAAAGGTAACTGTGTTCCATGCACTCCGACATGCTTGCCACATGACCACAGAGGCAGGCAGTGTTGGCTCTTTGGCTGTCAGCGGAACTGAGCGCTGGCCCCTAGAGTTGACGTGGGTCTTTGAAAGTTGGCTTTGGGACCCATCATCCTCCAACCTCTCCCTCCCTCCCTGTGCAGCTTTCCCATCGTTCCCGTTGGCAGCTTTCTCCCATTCTTTTTCCTTGCCCATCCGCGGAAGAAAACATTTGTTTGCGGCGGCCTCCGATCGTTAGCCTGCCGCTAAACGCAGCCATTTTTTTAAAACTAGAGGGAGAAAACATCTATATTGCCGAAATTAATGCTGGCCGCCATTTGACTTTCAAATTGCACGCTGCAAAAAATGCAAATCATAGGACGGGGCAGATGGGGGGGAGAGTCGGCTTCCGAGTGGCCCAGCAAATGTACTAAACATAACTCACAATTAATTACTATTATTGATTAGGCCCAGCCCCCCCCCCATCTCTTCCCCCATTGCTTGAACGCTGCATAATTCAGCGGCCTTTTTCACCTAACAAATCAGCACGTCGGGCACAAAACACACTTATCTCACCAACCCCCCAAACTGGAATTTGGTAGCAACCTTGGATTTATGCTGTTAATTAAAACCTACCTTTTCATAATCTTTTTAAAGCCGGGGTTCTCAACCTGTGGCCTGTGGGCCAGACCCGGCCTGTGGCACCATTTCATGCGGCCCACACCGCTGTCGCCGCCAGAAGTGGATATGTTTATGACAGACGTAAATGCGTTTACGACAGCCGCCAATGCGGTTTACGGCGGCGGGAACCACCATCTGGCCCGCTCAGCTGTCTGAAGGGGCATGGTCCAGCCCATACATTAAAAAGGTTGAGAATCCCCGTTTTAAGGGGGAAACTCAAATATTTTCTCATTTTCCAACCAGCAGATTTATTGTCTTTTCCTTGAACCCTCCCGCTGCCCACACACAACTTAGGTCCTACACCAGGCTTATCTAGGCCGGCTTTCCAGCGCCATCTGCACACTCCAGCAGAACCTGGACGAAGCCACCCGCCTGTTGAAACTCCTCTGGAGAGTCTCCTTGCCTATGAAGGTGGTCCACACTGCGGCTTATTCTCTCCAGGTAAGGGGTGTGGGGTTCATGAGACTCTTGCAACCTCTAAGCCTGGAATGGGTCAAGTTGGGCCTTCAAGAATGGTTAGTAAGCTGTATAAATTACTAAGAGTTAGTGGCAAGCCACTGCTGGGACATGCATGCCACCAGGGGACGTGATTCAGCTGAGGCAGCAGCAGGCCTAGTTGGAGCTGCAACTGTTATAATGTTCCCATGTAAAAATACATGACCCAATTTGGAATCGGCACACTCGATATCATGTAAATCACATGTGTTATTCCCAGTAGCAAAATCGTCTTTGCGCAGTGTTACTGAGCGAGATAGGGGGATCTGATTTAAAGGTTGAAATTTTGGCTTGCCAAGAACCAAAGGCTGAACTCTGGAGATTCGGTCTCATGCTTTCCCTGCGTCAGCCCTGAATCGGGTCGGAAAGCGTACCAAGATCTTTGGCTTGGCGACCAAATGGGTTGTGGGGAGGCCTGTCTCCGTGGATTATGGGTCTGTTGATCTCAGGACACATCAATGCTGCCGCCGTTTGGGCACAAGCCGTTCACAGTTTGTCCCTTCTCTGCTCTGGCAGGATGAGACTTTGAGGGCCGAAGTGCACAAGCTCCGTCGGAAAGTGGCCGAGCAGGAAAAGAAGCTGAACAGCACCATGAAATGCTTGAACTCAACCAGCCGTCTGAAGGAGAACATGGAGAAAGTCATCATCGATCACCGTGAGTGACCTCCCTCTCTCTCCAAATCAGGGCTAGGGGAAAATAAGTTATGGGCCCTGTCAAGAATAATATGCCATAAATCATCCCACTCACAGCCAGGCTTTGCCTTTTCCCAAGTTTTCTTTCTTTCTTTGCAATCGTACCGTTTTTTGTTACTTAAGGGAGCACTCCTTCTAGATATGGAATCAGCACCTGAGTTAACACCCACTTGCTGCTGCAGGAGGTCAGTGTGTAATAAGGTGTTGTGTGTTAGGATTTGCCCATTCTGATAATCACGCTCGATCCTCATTATTGAGAGTCAGAGCTGATTGACACCGGGTTCGTTGGCCAAGAAACTCAATCAGCATAAGGCAGCTTGTCTCTACATTGCCAAACGTCTAGGTCAGGGGTTCCCAACCTAAGGCCAATGGGCCAGATGTGGCCCACAGTGCCATTTCATGTGGGGGCCCCATTCCTCCAAGGGCATTTGAGAAACAAATGACCACCCCTTTGAAGCTGTTGGGACAAAATGGCCGCTGCCATTGTGCAGGCAGGGCAGAATGGCCGTCCGGCTCTCGGAGCTGACTGAGAGAGCGTGACCCGGCCCCTGGCTTGAAAAGGCTGGGAACCCCCAGGTCTAGCTCTTCTCTTGAGGGCTCAGGGATCTTTCTGTCAGTCTGAAAACTTCCCCCGTGATTTTTGTCCTTCTATAGAAGGGAAAGCAAACTCGTTCTGTCTTTGCTACCAGGATCTTTTGTTGGTCTTCATTATCTTGCAGCGACATAAGCAGCTTTTTGCAATTTCGCATCCCGGCCCCGTTAAAGATAACATTCTCTGTTTTGCTGCATTACAAGGAGACACTTTTCACCGTCTTCCGCAAGCCTTTGATGAAGGGCTCAGTGCGCTCGGCGAAGGGGTCTCATGTGCAAATTATACATTCTAAGGAGTAATTAATCTGGCATCGAGAATGCACGATTAGCCTGCCTCCCTCCCGCTCCTTCCTCGGAAGGGGCAGGCAACGGACCGGCGTAAATGTCACCAGTTTATTCACATCGCGGGACTGAGACGTGCCTTTCCCTTTGATTTCCAATTATGGGCTCCCCAACCTTCACAAACACATGTTTTCGGAAAGGTTAACACCCATCCTTTCCGCTCGCCCAGCCCATCCTTCACAGCTTCTATTGTCGGGAGAGACACAAAGGATGCACAATTTGTGTTGCGGCTTAGCCCCCCCACCCCACCCCTCCTTGGGCTGGGGGTTGTGAAAAGGTACACACTGCCTTCCCAGTCGCCCCATCATGAGACCCGTCGCCATCTTCTGTGCCCAGATCAAACTTTGAACTGACAAAATGAAGCCAAGCTACCTACCTGTCATCCATTCATCTATCCACCTGCCAGCCTGCCTGTCCCATCTGCCTTCTACCTACCTACCTACCACCCATCCACCTGCCAGCCAGCCAGCCAGCCTGCCTGCCTGTCTTCTACCTACCTACCTACCCACCCATCCACCTGCCTGCCAGCCAGCCAGCCTGCCTGCCTGTCTTCTACCTACCTACCTACCACCCATCCACCTGCCAGCCAGCCAGCCAGCCTGCCTGCCTGTCTTCTACCTACCTACCTACCCACCCATCCACCTGCTTGCCTTCTACCTACCAGCACTGTCTATGTCTACAGGCATTTCCATGGTCATGTGGCAGGCAGGACTAGATGCTGGAGAGCATAGAACGTTCCCGTTCCCACTAACGTGGTACCTATTTACTTGCAATTTCTTGCTTCCGAATGGCTACAGCTGAAGCAGAGACAGAAGCTCACTCATGCAGCACTTGGGTCTTGAACAACTGGCCTGCCGGCTGTCCAGTCATCGAGCTTAAGGTGTTAACCACTTGAGCCCTTGCAGTCCCGTGTGGTTCTTAAAAGGGATCATCAATAAAGATTCTTGAGCTTTCCCATCACACTTCCCCATGAATCCCAATTTAATACCATTCCCAAACCCTCTTGTGAGACCCCCATTTCCCCCCTCCTACGACTCTGAACATTTTCAGCATGTGCCATTCCGGTAGCCGCCTCGAGCTAGCAACCAGCGGACTAATCTCTGTTTTAATTATAATATTTTTTGACCGGCGGGGAAGGCGGAACCACGGGAGGAAAATGAATTTATTCACCGTGTCATTTATCAGCCAGGTGCGCTCCCACTATGCGCCTGCGACACACGAGATGCAATTTGCCCACAGTCTCATTTGATTATGGCGATTACGAATGTCACTGCCTTTTAGAGCCACTTGAAAAAAAATGTATTAAAATTAAATTTAAGTACAGGCTGCATTCTGTCGCAGAAGCTGCCGGCAGAAAGCGGATGAGCCGAACTTGGGGAACCTCCGTTGTGTTAAAGCATTAGGGTCGAAATGTTTCTATCCTGGCTCCGTTTTTGTGATGGCAAACGGAATAACGCAAAACCACCACACTTCTATACTGTCCCATATAAGTGCTTGGAGCACTCTCTGGGCAATTCAGAAGTTAATTCGCATTTTGCCCCCAACATGCTGGTTATTCATTTTACTGACCTCCGAAGGAGAGAAGACACTGAGTCAACCTTGAATCCCGCTGGGATCAAACTAACAACCCTTGGGTTACAGTGGACCCTCGCTTAACACAAAATTCGCATAACAAAAGGACATCCATAGAAAACAGTGGCTCGGTTGAGGTTTTTTTCCCCTAGAACGGATTAATTGGTTTCTGATGCATCCCTACGGGAAACCGTGTTTCGGTTAACAAATTTTGGCGTTCGGTGCATTGCATTCAGTGCATTCCTATGGGGAACACGCCTTACAAACTCCGCATAGTCCTGGAGAACGCATTGAATTTGTTAAGCAAGGGACGGGTGCGCTGAACAGCAATTTTAACCAGGGTTCCTAGTAGCTGCCTTCTCATATATATTTTTGGGTGGGGGAGGAAAATGCAATCTTTTTTCTTCCTGTGCTTTCCGACTTTGAGCTGAAAAAGAGCACTAGCTTCCACGTTTCGAAGCCAATTAACAGTATTTCCCCCCCTCTCTCCCTGCGCAGTGGCTTTAACTCACGATGTCTTAAGGAAGGCACGAGGAAACCTGGAAGTGAGTAAAAATATATATATTATAACCCACTATTCATCCACTAATTAGCTCTTATTATTACGATCTCCTTCCTTGACTTCTGCTCCCTGTTCATTAAAACAAGAAGCAGACTTTGCCTAGCTCAGACGAATTGGGGGTGGGTGGGGAGGGAGACAGCTCCGTTTCCCACCCGTTCAACATAAGAACCTTCATATTTATGTTGCGTATTTTGATTGATCAGATCCGCCGCCGCTGCCAGGCAAGCAGGTTCAGACCTACATGTTTATGTCCCAATGGGTCACTCTTTGGAGGGGGGGAAGGGGCAACAGTACAGTAAAACCCCGGGTTACAACCGCCGCGGTTTGCGACGGCAAATCGTATGGAAATGTCGTCCCAGTTTACAATTTTTTAATGCATTTTTTTCCAGTTTTACAACAATCAACTCAGGACCATTTTTTGATTTTTAAATGCATCCCTATGGATGTTTTGGTGTACAATCCCCCCCCCCCCCCGCGTTACAATGGAGGATGTTGGAACGGACCTCCGTTGTAACCCAGGGTTTTCTGTAATTGATCTGAAATCTACCCCCAACTTTGTCAAGCTCTTTCTTCCTAGGCAACTAGCTCACAAGCGGATATCTGTATTTATATCCCGCCCTCCCTCGCCCTTGGATGCTGATTTTATAAGTGTGGCTAGCTAATGTTCTGCACGAAGGAGCACTCGGTCGAAAGACAATATTATTATTATTATTATTATTATTATTATTATTATTATTATTATTATTATTATTATTATTATTATTATTATTATTATTATTATTATTATTATTATTATTATTATTATATTTGAACTTATATACCGCTTTCCTTTGTCAACAACAAACTTTAGCGACAAATAGTCAGGTGACAGAACAGTTCTAAGCTTCATCTCCTTGAAATGCTAGATTTCTAAGTGCAGTTTTTTTTTAAAAAAAATCTCCCTATCTGGAGGCACAGTCTGGCCAGGTTATCCTGCTATGTTAATAGAGTAGACCAGTGATGGCGATTTTTGGCACTCCAGATGTTCTTGAACTTCAATTCCCAGAAGCCTAAGTTATCACTCCAGGTGATGAGGGCTTCTGGGAATCGAAGTTCAGGAACACCTGGAGTGCCAAGGTTCGCCGTCACTGGAGTAGACCCTACTACCAGTGGCTCAACACCGAATGTTAAGCGGCGGTTATCTAACTTGGCCTTGGGTGCCAAAGTCCACAGGGAAGGGTGATGGTCCCCAAGTGGATTGAATCCATCTTGATGGAGGGCAGCAGCTTCATCCATCTTGGCCTGGGGATGATGATGAGGACTTTGCGTGCCGAAAAGGCTCTGGACCAGAAAGTGACTCGCGGAACTGGATCCATGGTACTATGGGTCTCATGCTGCGATGTGGAAGGCCACTGCATTATATTGATCCCAGGACAATCTTCATAATTGATCACCATGAGGATTGCCAAGATTCAGATTTGGGTACGGCAGGAGGAGGAGGAGAAGGAGACATATCTTGTCTTGCAAGCCAGTTCCGAGTCTAGACCAAAGCTGTACAAGCACGGCAAGCCTAACAAAGCTGGGCTGTGGTTGACGTCACCTTGCGCTGCTCTTGGCTAGTTGCGCTCCCTTAATGCCAACGTGTTCATTTCTTCCCCAGCTCCAACCTGCAGAAAACAGAATGGCAGCCTTCAGCCCCGGCAAGAAGAGAGTTTTGTGAAGGCGACGCTTCCGCTAATAAAGGCCTTTTTTCTTTCTTGCTGAGCGAAACCACAACCGCCACCTTTTGACTCCTTCCTCTCTCCCAAAGCCTTGACGAATGCCTAGCGTTCAGATAACTTGACCATTCCCTGATCTCGGGACCTTCCAGATGTGTTGGCAGAACACCTGCCATGCTGTCTGTAGTGTGGGGTGTGCATTCAAACACATCTGGACAGCAAGAGGTCAGGGAAAGTTAGCAATGCTATGGGATCACTTTATGCGCATCCAAGTCAGGATGTTAAGATTCTGGCGTTGACTCTCCAAAGACTTATCGTACCAGTCCGAGGCCTTTATTCTTCCTCCCTTCTTTCCTTTTCTGGTTTGTTTTGTTGCATGGTTTGTTCAAAGGGGAAAAAAAATACCCAAAGGTACGGGTCTTATTTTAAAGACTGTCTGGTTAGTCAGCGCTAAGAAGAGTTAACTGTACCGCAGCTAACCAGACGTTTGGACGTTGCGGTCCAGAAAACCCTCCCAAACTCTGGCTGACATCACCAGTGCAACCACTTTTATTTTCTAAAAGTAGAGCTCTACCATTAGTGGTGCAGATCAGTAACGGAGGTTAATCGAGGTACGGGACTTTTGGAAAGTGGAAAACCTTAAAAAATATATCTTAACATTTTTTGTGTTTAAGTTGCTGGTTTAAACACCAAAGCTGCCCAATAACAGCCTGTGATGGCCAACCTTGGCACTCCAGGTGTTCTTGGACTTCAATTCCCAGAAACCCAAGTCAGCACTCCTGCTGATCATAAGAACATAAGAACATAATTGTAGTCCAAGAACATCTGGAGTGCCAAGGTTCGCCATCACTGGTCTAACCTGTTCCTAAATTTGCGAGAGGCTGGATTGAATCGCCGCTGCCAGCTTTTCCTAGGTGCTGGTGCCGAACGAACAGGGGGATCTCTACTAAGCAGTAGTTTACATTTTATAGCCTTTTAACCTGCTAACTAAGGATTACTAAGCTGTGCCTGGACCTTAAATGGCCTTCTTAATAGCTGACCAAGAAAAGATGCTTTATTGGTCATCAGAGCCCAGTGATGGTGAACCTTGGCACTCCAGCTGTTCTTGGACAATTCCCAGAAGCCCAAGTCAATCAGTCGGCACTCCTGCTGGTCCAGGGCTTCTGGGAATTGTTTTTCCAGAACAGCTGGAGTGCCAGGGTCCAACATCACTGCCATAGCTCATTTCAGGGGTCTTTTCTGTGAGTCATAGTTACACACGTAGTATGTTAATGCATTTTCCTACTTTGGAAGCACAACCAAGAAACCCTTTTCCCTCTGTTAAACCAATGGGTGGTCGGTTTCCCCCAGCTTCCCCTGGAGAATGAAGAAGAGAAAGTTCACCAGAAGGTCTACCAGGAGAGAAAGGTGAACCATCCTTCCCTCCCCTGTGCACACTGCCAATATTTTATGGCGTAGGTGGCCAACTCCAGATGTTGTCAGATAGCAGCTCCTGACAGACCCAGGCAACATTGTTTTGGGCAAGGGGCCGTGGGAGCTGTAGCCCAACAACCTGTGAAGGACCACAGAGGTCCATCCTCAGGTCTTCCTGTCTTTGAAAGTTGCCAGGTTGACGTGTGCTTGGAAAAGTTCATGAAACTGTTAATAGGAGCACAAAGGTGGTGGATCTCCACAGAGAAGACGCTTTGCCCTGGCGGCTGTTCCATTGTAGGTGTTAGATGCCACCACCTTCAAACATTCCTTTCTTGACATTCCTTCTCCATAGGGACATTTTGGAGATGCCACGGCATAGGATGTTTTCATTGACTTTGTGAGATGCTTGTAGTTGACTCAGATGATGTCTTTATACGAGTTGTTTTTGTCGGCAGCTGTGGAGCCAGTCTTGAAGCTCAAGAGGCTGTGTGTTTTTTCTAAGGATAAGAGAGCCTGGTTCAATCCCATCATCCTTGACTACGCTGAGCAAGGCTGGTGATTGCCACAGCCCACTACATCTGAAGAGTTGTGAGGGATGGGTTGCCTTGGAACACTTTGTTTCACGGTACTGTGGAAACCCTAAGGCCATGATGTCGAACCTTGGCGCTCCAGGTGTTCTCGAACTTCAGTTCCCAGAAGCCCAAGTCTCTGTGAAACCACATGAATGGGTTTACTGTGCTTACAACCTTGGCACTCCAGGTATTCTTGGACTTCAATTCCCTGAAGCCCAAGTCTCATACACGCAGTAAAAACCCATTCTTGTGGATTCACAGAGACTTGGGCTTCTGGGAATTGAAGTCCAAAAACACCTGGAGTGCCAAGGTTCACCATTATAGCCCTAAGGGATCTAGATACTTAAAACACAGCTAACTTTCTTTCTGTTCTAATTATGGATTTGTTCAACCTCTGTACTGAAGAGTCTGTCAAAAATAAGTGTAGGGGTTGCAAGGTGGTCCAATGTATTCACTCTTAACTGGGATACCCATTGAGTTTAGGGTTTACCAAAGTTTTACACAAGGAATGTGGAGGCTTGCGTCTTCCCGGACTCTCCAGGAACGTGTAAAAGTTGGATCCTTAATAGATGGATATGGAAAGACCAGTGTCTGCATCTTAAATTGATCTTAAAATGCCTTTCTTAGAGAAGTTGCTTCACGCTCTACCTTGGTCCAGTGGTAGGAAGTGTTTTCCTGCCATCATCTGGTACCAGTTCCCTAACCAAAAACCCGATCCTTCACAGCATCACCTGAGTAGATATTGGGGTTAGAAACTTCTAACTCCCAACTAGGGTAGATCCACCAAATCAATGGCCGTTGACCTGTGTTTGGACTTCTCATTCTGCAGCTCATTTCGGTGGGTCTGCTCTAGTTGAGATTAGGAAATGCTTTCATGGCAGTGAACGTCTCCAAAGGAACGTCCCCCATCTTCACAATAAATGCAATAATCAAAACGAACCTCAACAGAGTGGTCCACCTTTGCTTACCTGCGTGTCCGAGATGATGGGTTGTCATTCGAGATGTTCCTCTTTCCTTCAGGAGCTGCTAACTCTTCTGCTTTGCCTTTCTTTTGGACGTCTGGACCTTGCGATCCTTGTTGGGCCAAATTGTACGGTACACACCAGTGGCTGTAAAGGAAAACAACAACACAACAACTGGTGGCTCTCACGTTCTTTCAGTTCACTGTTGGCCATTGGGGTCAATGTTCAGCTTGAGTTGTATGTGTGACATCTGTTCTCAAAGAGGCCACGCGTTTCTGTTCTAAATGACTGATGCAATAAACAACCTATTTTTAAACAAGAGGCGCATTGTGTTGCTGTTTGTTGCCGCCCCCCATATCTGCCCCTCTTCAACCACTCAAAGCCAACACCTTTTACGCCATCTGCCTACCCCTTATTTGCAGACACTGGGTTTGTATCTCTAGATCCCTCCCATGAGAGGGCAGACAAGAGAGACCGACTGTCCCCTGCCAATTTCATAGAATTACAGATTCACCGAGTTGGAAGAAGGGGGCCCGTGAGGTCATCAAGTCCAATCCTCTGCTCAATGCCAGAGTCATAATCGAAGCAGATATGACAGAGGGTAGCCCAACTCTAATGCCTCCAGTGTTGATGCATTCACTACCTCTCGAGGCAGTTGGTTCCACTAGATCAATGATAGTGAACCTTGGCACTCCAGATGTTCTTGAACTTCAGTTCCCAGAAGCCCTCATCACCAGGAGTGCTGACTTAGGCTTCTGGGAATGGGAGTCCAAGAACACATGGAGTGCCAATGTTGGTCATCACTGCATTAGATCATGGTTCCTCACTCCTGGACCTCTAGATAGTCTCGGACTTCCATTCCCAGAAGCCTTGATCAGCCGGTGTGCTGACGCGGGATTCTGGGAACTGAAGTCCAAGAACACATGGGGACTCAAGGTTGAGAAATCCTACTAAAAAGTAAAGGACAGCTGTTTGAGATGGACTCACCTGGAGTTGTCTCCTCTCCTTGAGACAATTCAAGAGAAGATGTGACAATTCACGCCCCTCTGGATGGTAGTCGGTTTCCGTTCTCATTGCTAGCACACTGTTGGCCATGCTTGCCTGCGCCTGATCAACGTTGCTATCCCTGATCAGCTGGTGGATCAAATCCGCTCGATCCTGGATCCAGAGTGGAGAATTCAATTGATCTACATGGAAAGAACAAAGACCCTATTTGAAAAGACTTTGAACAAGTTTTGCTTGGCAATGGGAATGCAGTGGCTTGATGGTTAAGAAGCTCACCTTGTTAGCTGGAAGGCCGGCAAGTCGACAGTTCGAGACCTGAGTACTGCATGACAGAATGAGTGCCCGTCGTCTGTCCCTGCTCCTGCCAACCTTAGCAGTTTGAGAGCAAGAAATTGCAAGTAGATAAATAAGGACCCCCTTCGGTGGGGGAAAAGATCTTGGGGACATGAAAGGAGCCTCATTCGGGTGTCCCCTGAGTGGAGTTCCTCCAGCAAAAATCTTTTCAACGCTTAAAGGACCTTTGTGTGCTTGTGACACAATTTTTAAAAAATCAAAAGGAGGTGACAATTCTGTACAAGTGTGCACCAAACTGGACAGCCCAAAAATCGGGCTGGGTCTTTTCCCGTAGGGCATGGCGATTCCTGACCCATATCTATGTTGACGTAAGGTAGGATATATGCGAGATGCCCCATCCCACCTATTTTGCCTTCCGACAGTAGACGCCTGCCCTTATATACAGTATATATATATATATTTGAACAGAAAAATTAAATGGCAAATTGGAGCTTAATTCCAGACGTAAGCTAATCAAAGGCAGCTCCGCGCTCCGTACGCCCTCGCGCATTGTCTTGCCCGCCTTGCAAGCGATGTCAAGTTAATTTTACTAAGCAGCTAAATTATAGATACTCAGAGGTAATCAAAATTATGTAAATTCCAACTTTCGGAATTAATCACGCTCCGGTTCGGGAGAGGGGGGGGGGAGCAGGGAATGGAGTTTGCGACACCTGAGAGAAACAGCTGTATCCCTATATATAGGACACCCATCGCATGCAATCTTTTCTGCATCCTTGAGTCACACCATCTGTACTTGGCTGTCGTGCCAGAGGTTGTTTTTTTTAAAAAAGAAGACCGAACAATATTTGCCATTTTTGCGTCCTATTTCCCCACACCTCCGGCCTTGAAGAACGGGTGTGTTAGACTCTGGACCCGGCTGTAATTTCAAGCCAGATGAATGGGAAAAATTTGAGAAAGGTCCTTTTTAAAAATTATTTCGGTTTTTTTGGAAACCGAGCAAAATTGGGCGCTCAAGATGAACCAAAACTCTTTAAATGCACAGCAAATGGAAGCGGGGAGTAGCATTCAAATATACGCTTCCCACCCACCCCTCCCAACTGCAGTATTATTTTTTTAGCTAATTAATCTAAACGAAGCTTTTAAAAAAGCACAATTAAGATACTTAGGCAAAAAACCAATAACCTTTAAGAGTATGTTTTAAGAGGAGTGACAGATGCTCCCTTAGCGCTAAACCTACACTCGCTTGGTGTTTGGAGAAGGCAACGCTGTTGGGTTAACCTAGCAGGCACATCTGGAACCAGGACTGAGCGCCAGAGGTGTAAGCACATGGGAATCAACAGCCACCAATTGGCTACCAGGATGGCTGCCACGCTCAAGATGGGACACAGTGAAACGTGGTTGCCTCTGACATAAATGGATGAAGAATGGGTGGGTGGTGGTGGTGGTCAAGTCTGGCTGGAGAGCAATGAGTCTCCCCGTAATGCCAAAGGAGGGATTTTTTTTCCTAGTCCTCTGTGGACGACTTCGTAATCACTAGATAAGCCCAAGAATACATCCAATCTTCAGCTGGATCTCTGAGCTTGAAGGATCCATTTTGAAGATTAAACAACCTCCTGTAGCCACCCATCTGTCTACTATCTATCTATCTATCTGTATCCCTCCATCTGCCTCCTTTCCTTCCTTCCTTCCTTCAACCCAACCGATCCCTCCATCTGCCATCTATCCGATCCCTCCGTCTGCCTCTATCCTTTCCTCCCTCCCTTCTATTTGATCCCTCCATCTGCCATCAAACTATCCTATCGCCCCATCTGCCATCCATCTGCCTCCTTTCCTTCCTTACCTCCACCCAACCGATCCCTCCATCTGCCATCTATCCAATCCCTCCGTCTGCCTCTATCCTTTCCTTCCTTCCATCTGTATCCCTCTATCTGCCTCCTTCCTTCCCTTCCTTCCTTCTATTTGATCCCTCCATCTGCCATCAAACTATCCTATCGCCCCATATGCCATCCATCCATCCATCCATCTGCCTCCTTTCCTTCCTTCCTTCCACCCAACCGATCCCCCCATCTGCCATCTATCCGATCCCTCCGTCTGCCTCTATCCTTTCCTTCCTTCTATCTGTATCCCTCTACCTGCCTCCTTCCTTCCCTTCCTTCCTTCTATTTGATCCCTCCATCTCCCAACAAACTATCCTATCGCCCAATCTGCCTTTCATCCATCTATCCATCTGCCTCCTACCCTTCCTTCCTTCCCTTCCTTCTTTCCTGCCATCTATCCATCCATCCATCCATCTGTCTCCTTCCCTTCCTTCCTTCCTTCCCTTCCTTCTTTCCTGCCATCCATCCATCCATCCTGTCTACTGCCACCGACCAACCAACCGATCTCTTGAACAACAATTACCGATTCTTCTTTCTTTTTCGTGTCCAGATCCAACGTTCAATTCCCAAAATGAAGCCACAGGTCACAGTTGACTTGAGGGCACAAACAACTGTAAACGAAAGCATAGCTTAAGGCCTGTGGTTTCCTTTCAGGAGTCAATCCATCTCACATTTTTGTCTTCCTCATTTCCTGCTCCCTTCCACTTTCCCTAGCATTTATGGTCTTTTCTAGAAACTTCCTGATATGCCCAATGTTGGACTGCCCCAGGTGCATCATTTTGGTTTCCAGAGACAGTTCCAGGCTTGACTTGTTCTAGGAAAGACCGTCAAGGAAGCCACAACCTTTAACTTTGAGGACAGGACATTTGTTGGTCAGAAATGCAATAAAGAAGCTGTAACTTAAGGCAAAATAACTAAATTTTCAAAGGGATGCTAAGTCCATTGGGCAGAGAGGTTCGATTGATGACCAGCAGGAGGGACGGCTTGGTTCAGTGGCCTACCCTGCAGGTCCGTTGTGCAGACAGGGGAGGAAAGAGACGATTTCCATTGCTCATATGTCAGGCAGGATTCAACCCTTTAATTACAAATTAAAAATGCCACCCCTATTTTGCTATACAGCCGACACGGAGCAATTCAGAGCACGTGCCAAAAGGAGGGCGTAAAATCCCCTTACAAACGCTGCTTAAAAATTCAAATTGCTACCTGAAGAGATTAGGCATTAAAATACCCCACAATTTTATGCAACTTGTTAAATTAAATCTAGAGCCCTATGATTAATCCAGCAACAGCAGATGGGGGGAAAAAGCACTTTTCGTTAGCCTATAAAGGAAAAATAATGCCATAAAAATGACCACCCTACACTTTGCCTCATACATATTCTCAGGCCCCAACTGGTTCTTACATTAAAATCTTTGCTCGGGGCAACGTAGAAGTTAAATAATTAAAAAACTCGTTGGTGGTGGGCAGCTTTTTCTTAAATCTACAACACGCAGAGGGAGAAAGACAAGGAAAAAAAGATGTAAGGTTTTTTCTAGCACCCCCCCCCCCAAATAAATAAATAAATCCCCAAACTGGTTAATGAAAACCTCCCAAAGTCGTATTTTTTTTGAAAGGTTTTATATCTCCCCTCCCCCCGTTGTTATTTTTAGGGACAGATTTTTTAAATTTAAGATTTCTCCTTCCCATGTGTTGCCGTCCCACTAAAAACACCTGGAGGACCCTGTTTATTAAAAAAGTAAATCTGTATAGTTCATTCCCACCCACCCCTTTATCCATTCTGAGACCTTCTGTGGATACTTGAAATTGCGGATAACAAGGAACCCTATATTTTAGGTTACAGACACTAGTTGACATTGCAGACAATGACCTCTAGTGGTCGTGCCTGGTAATGCGGTGTAAAAACTCATGCATTTCGGGATTTTTTTTATTGAATAATGTGAGACCTGTGGATAACTGAAATTGTAGTTCAGAGCCACAAACCAGGAGTTCTCAACCTTTTAAAGCCTTTTAAAGCACTGAACCCTAGTCGGATACGACTGGCTTTACGACTGTTAACCTTTACCTTGGTGGGGAAAAGATCTTGGGGACGTGAAAGGAGCCTCATCCGGGCATCCCCTTCATCCTTTCAATCCAGAATAATTTTGGACACAAAATTATTATTATTATTATTATTATTATTATTATTATTATTATTATTATTATTATTATTATTATTATTATTATTATTATTATTATTATTATTATTATTATTATTATTATTATTATTATTATATCCACACACACACCCACACCCAAAGATGCTCAGAGCATCCATCATCGAATTATAAAGAGAGTTTGGCAGGCTTTATTGATGATGTTGAATCTGGCTGATGCATTTTTTCCCAGATAAGCATTTCACGACGCCGGTGTAATTGCTTATTAGTCTCGTCGTAAGGCAAAAAAAAAAAACCAGCATATTGAATTGCATGGGGGGGGGGGGAGGCTTGAATGCTGAATTTTGCTGCCTTTGTGAGTTTTGCTCTCCCTCCCTCTCCTTCACCGAGCTCACCATCTGCCAAGCATCTGGGATTCAAAAAAATTCAATTAAATATATATCTATCTCTATATGTACATCATCTCCAGATGGGAATTGCGGACGTGGAAACTGACCGGAAAAGGGAAGAATGACAGATGAAAACTTTAGAGCAGGGGCTCCCAACCTAAGTCCTGTGGGCCAGATCCGGTCTGTGGCACCATTTCATGTGCCCTCCCCCTGCCCCTTCAAAGGCATTTGAGAAACAAAATGGCCACCCCTTTGAAGCTGTCAGGACAAAATGTCCACCCCCATCATGCAGGCAGGGCAAAATGGCCATCTGGCCCTCAAAGCTGCCCGAGGGAGTGTGGCTCGGCCCCTGGCTTGAAAAGGTTGGGAACCCATGATCTAGAGCCATTCATAGTGAACCATGGCCTGTAACACGCTCGGTCTCTCTCTCTCTCTCTTTCACACACACACAGACACACAGACACACAGACACACAAACACACACACCATACCCGTCAAGTTGCGGTTTTGGAAATCCAGGAGCCAGGCACGCATGCACAGTAGGTTTCCAGGTGCCGGGCAGGAAATGGGTTACGTGGCTGTTAGAGGCAGCAGCGCGCATACGCAGAAACCTCTGCGTGCATGCGCAGAACCCCTTTGGCCAAGAAATGGGTTGCTGAGCATTCGTGGCCATCAGAGGCAGCGGCGCGGGCGCATGCACAGTAGCTACTTTCCCTGCCATTCAAAATACAGGATGGCGGTGGGAAAGGGGAGGAACGGGCATGGAAAAATGGGAAATCCCGGCCAATACGGGATACTTGACAGGTATGACACACACACACACATATGAGACATATGGTCATCTGCTCTGGAAATGATGTCAGAAAATCATTAATGCTCAATTTATTTTAATCACATGAGGGCAAAGATGGACTCCAAGCGCCAATTGAAAAAGACTGACGGAAGACGATGGTTGATGATTGATCACCCATGATTGAAAGCAACCCCTTCCCATTGGGGGGGGGGGCTCAATCCAAGCTCCCGTTAGAGCAGAGTCCAGGAATGAGGAAGTCCCATGGCTTCAATTGGTCTACTCAAGTTTCAACCACAGCTCGAGTCCTGACTCTGAAATTTAATGGACAAATAGTTTCTTTAAAAGCCAGTTTTTGGTTGGGGATCCTCAGAGGTCAACCACATTTCGCTTAGGAGACCCCAGTGGCGCCACTCCCCAAAACTCACATCGTGACAAAACAGACTTCTTTGACGTCTCGGGGAGCTCAGATTCGAACAACATGTTAACCGTATGGTACCCAAAAGCACTTTCCCTCCCAAAGCACGTGAAAGGCAAAAATTGCTTTGCTTTACATGCTTTTTATTCTCTCTTTTCCATAGGATATAATTTTAACACATACGAGGCATAGATATAATAGCCCAAAAAAATTTGCGCGCATTGCTGAGAAGCCTGCAGTTTGAATACTTTTATGATCCGAGAACAGATTATGTTGAAGGTGTTTGGAAACAGAGAAATGTTAGGATTTATACATTCCTCTCCAAACAAAAATAAATGTTTAATTTGTTGTGTTGTTTTTTTAAAAAAAAAAACAGTTCAGGATTTGTGCCGGCTCTTCAATAAGGTTATGTTTATTAATCCTTCAAGTTGGTTTTCCATTTATTGCAAATTATGTACTTAGCATGTTTCGCCTTGTTGCTGTGTGTTTTATACAATCCCTTAAGCGTGCTGTTAAATTTTGCATGCCTTGCATGCAGTGTTTATTAAAGACACACATACGCAAAAGTTGCGCCGCGTGTTGCCGTCGATGACACCCATTCGCTTCATCTTAATAGATGGTGACTAACGAACTGACGGGGAACGAGAAAACCCACGTAGCCAAGGTGTTCAGTCATAGTTTTAAACACTCACACCGCCGGGATTCGCTTTCTGAGCCGCGACGGATCAAAACCTTAACAAAGAATTTAAAAAAATCACTAAAAAAAAAGGCAATTTAAAGAATTATTTTAGGGACACGTTTTGGATCAATGCTAGGCACTGCGGGGGCTCGAGTGGTTAAGATGCTGAGCTTGACAGCGGGCAGGCCAGCAGTTTGAGACCTGAGTGCTGCATGACGGAGCGAGTGCCCGTCTCTGTCCCAGCTCCTGCCAAGCTAGCAAGAAATTGCAAGTAGATAAATAGGTGCAGTGTAGTCATGGTCTGCCGCATGTCCATGGAAATGTCTGCAGACGCAGATAGTGCTGGATATTTGGCTATAAACGGAAATGAGCACCGAAGCCTAGAGTCAGATATGACTGCTTTAGAGCAAGGGTGACCTTTGCCCTTTACCTGGATCAATTCTGGAATTAATAATCTTGACTAAGGTCTGAGAGTTGGAGCAAAATGCAGCCGGCGTATCCCGAAATCTTAAGGTGGGATATGAATTATGAAGCCATGCTGGGGAAACGCTTCCGCACTAATAGCCAACATGCATTATGTGTCTGCTCACGGATCTCGCCAACTTATTATTCACCCGGGGACAAATTTGTTTGCAAGGCAGCATTAAATAAACACAAGCAAAAAAAAAAAAAAAAAAAATAAGTGCAAACGGAAGGCGTTGGATCACGTCGGACTCAGGACGTGGAAAAATCATCCCACTGAGTTTAAAACTAACAGAGATTAAAACCGTAACGGAGGATGATAAATTCCTGGCTTGAATTTAGCGCTGGAGACGGGAAGGGCGTCCGCACGCGGAGTCCACAACGCCAGTATAGATTGCGCACAGTGAGCTAATAAGACGACTGGAAGGTCGGCAAGCCAGCAGCGCGAGACCCGAGCGCTGCACGGCAGAGTGAGCTTCCGCCTCTGTCCCAGCTCCTGCCAACCTAGCAGTTGGAAAGCAAGAAACTGCAAGCAGACAAATAGGGAACACGTCGGAGGGAAAGCTAACAGTGATCCATGTGCTAGTCATTGCCTGCCATGTGTCCACAGAAACATCTGCAGACGCAGACAATAAGCAGAGATGAGCACCCAACCCTAGAGTCAGATACGACTGGCTTTCCAGCAAGGGTGACCTTACCGGGAATTAACCTGAACTTCTATTTTTCAAAAAACCAGCCTAACGGAGAGAACAAACGCTGGGTCTAGCGGCAGGTACGCAAACCCAGAGGTATCTTAGCAACAGAGGAAAATATCCCTTATTCTGCCCTCTTCCATGCAAAGGTTCCCATCACAGCATTGCGTGCTTTATGACGGATCGAGGTCCCCTTACGAGCATGTGTTGTCGTCAATGGGGACGGTGCGCGAAGGGGCCGGGTAATTGCTATGGAGAGAGTTCAGCGTTCGAAGATGGTTTGATTAAGGCCCTGTGCAAATTCAATTTCTCTCGGCCGGATTCAATTCTAATCTAATCGAGAGAGAGAGAGAGAGAGAGAGAGAGACAACTCCGGCGCAATAACCACCAAACCCAAGGAACAACAGAACGGGTTCAACTGGGTCCTTCCCTCCCACCTTTCACAGGAGAAATGGATTCTCAACCTGCGACCTGTGGGCCGGATGCGGCCCCGTGGCATCATCTCATGTGGCCGCCCCACCGCCTCCACCACACCAGGATGTGCCATGTGGCGGAGGAAGGGCACAATGGCCATCTGGCCCCCAAAGCTGTCAGAGGGAGCATGACCCAATGGCCCCCGGCTTTAACATTTTGAGAACAAAAACAGATAAAAAATGTTAATTTTCAAAGCACGACAAAACTGCGAATCTTTTTTTAAAAAAAGGAAACCATGGAGTTCCTCATTATTTTACAGGAGCCAGAAGATCCCTTATGGTTCCTCTGGCCCTTAAAATACATGCATTATTAAGGCCTGGGAAATATAAGCAAAAGCTCTTTGCTTCCCCCTAGTGACCAGTTCTGAGATTGCACCGTGAAAACAATTACAGAGAAAACAATACACCTGCCTTTCCACTTGCAATTGGATCAGAGAACGAGGTGAATTATTTTCCCTTTTATGCCACGTAGCCTGCCCAACACAAATGTCAAAAATCTAATTAATTAAGTATTTTACAGTACTTAATAATATACTCTAACCAGGCAGCAAACCTACATAAACTGTACACATTGCAGTAACAATGCTACCTCCTTCAATTGCCTACCGTAAGACTTTAATTGGCCTTCTCTAGTCTCCCAACTTGCCTATAGTAATTTTTGTGATAACGTTTTAATTTGGCCACACTGTCTTTTCTACTTGTCTATCCTTGTGGATGTGTGTGCAAAATTGTGTTGCACACCTAGGTAAACGCCTTCCCCAAACTATGCGTCCTCCCTGCATTGTTCTGAGCACCCTCTGCCGTACTGGAAAGCATTTTAGGGTAACTTGGTATTGAAAGGGCCATTAAGAGTCGCTAACTTCACAAAAGACCTGCTCCTTGTGGATATGGAAACTCGTGGCAGTAGTAAAGATCTGTGTAGTTCTATTTTTTTTTAAAAAACCCTATATTCTTTAGTCATGTGGCAGGCATGACTAAACATGAGTGCACAGAACACTGTTACCTTCCCCACCAAAGCAGTATCTATTTATCTACTTGCAATTTCTTGCTCTCGAACTGCTAGGTTGGCACAAGCTGGGATAGAGATGGAAGCTCACTCCGTCATGCAGCACTCGGGTCTCAAACAATTCTGATATTCATGAAACCCCATCTAAAAAGAGTGAAATTTGCCAAGACCTAACGCTCTAAGACACATGTATACACAAATGATGTTTATTTTTTAAAAATTGGGCTAAATGACACTTTCATTTGCATATTGATTTCTCCTTTTGAGTAATTATCTGTAAAAATTCAAATATTTGCTTTATCTTATAATTCAATTTCTGAAATGCCTCTGGGATTCAAATTAACTCCCTTGTAATATCTTCATTGAAAAAGAAGATTAATTATGCTTACAAGGAACCTAATTTAACTTATCAGACCTTTAATGTTTTCCGGGATCAGTAATGCATTTAAAATTTAGGATTAAAAAGGGCGATCCGGTTCCATTAGCCTGGTGACTTTCAAATTTGCCATTCTTTTTTATTCATCAGGGGATTCTTACCCGTTACCAAATCCCTTGCAATTTGCTTCCGAGTAAAGTTAAAATATCAATTACAAAGATAATAAACATTATATATTGACATTAGTTATTATGCTTCTGGTGCTTTAGGAGAAGCATAAAAAGGAAGGTCTGTGAATGATTTTAAAAAATAAAATAAAATCAGAATTATGCATAATGGGTGAACTTGAACTGGACTCTCCTGGAAAGTAGGATTTGCTAAATGATCTCTTGTTCACATATCCAACAACCAGAGATAACAAAATAGGGACAGAGGATGTCAGGGATGAGATTTTCAAGTTTCTTGGACTACAAATCCCATCGTTCTCCATAATGTGGATCAGGGCATCAGGGAATTGAAGCCCAAGAATATCTGGAGAGCCAGGCTTGCAAACCCCTCTTCTGACTGGTCAGGTAGGTATTCACCACTTTACCCACTGATCAATTCATGTTTTAAGGGTCCAACACACCAGGCATGTGTGTTGAACAATGCCTCGAAATAACCAGCCAAGGACGGAGAGAGTTGCCCAGGGATCATTTTGAAAATCTCAACCTTCTTATGCCAGGATTGGTTTATGGCAGTGATGGCGAACCTTTTAGAGACCGAGTGCCCAAACTGCAACCCAAAAAACCCCCCACACTTATTTATCCCAAAGTGCCAACACAGCAATAGGGGAGGAAGGAAATGCTCCCATTGGGCTGCTTTGCAGAGGGGCGGGGCGAACTCTCTGCTGGGGTGACTGCACGCGTGCCCACAGAGAGGACTCCAAGTGCCACCTCTGGCACACATGCTTTATGGAGTCATAAGAGACACATCCATCAGCTGAGAAAATGACTTCCAGGAAAGAATGTATGCTCGGATACAAGTATTAGCCAGCGATGACTTCTTTGTACCTCTGAATGGTGACTTACACAAGCATGGACACACACACACACACACACACACACACACACACACCACCACCACCACCACCACCCCAATTCTTCTCATTGTCAAGTCTGCACGACAAAGTAACAACAGTTGTAAAGGTTTGCGGTGAACCTACACACCAGCCAATTCCTCTTGGCTCATTCAAGAGGCCCAGAGAAGGAATCTGCCCATTTTGTGATTTCTCCTTACAGGCAAGGACTGTGGTGGCTCAAGTGGTTAAGAGGCTGAACTCGCGACTGAACGGTTGACAGGTCAGCCGTTCGAGACCTGAGTCCTGTGTGACGGAGTGAGCGCCCGTCTCTCCCCCAGCTCCTGCCAACCTAGCAGTTCGAAAGCAAAAAATTGCAAGTAGGGAAATAGGTGCCACTTCGGTGGGAAGAGAAACAGCATTCCATGTTTAGTCATGCCTGTCACAGGTCCACTGAAACATCTGCAGACGCAGACACCTCTGGCTCTTCAGCTGTAAACACTGATGAGCACTAAGTTGGATACAGCTGGCTTTTTGAGCTGGCTTTACCTTTACCATCCTTACGCACAGGAACAAAACAAACAAGGATTTGATGCCACTCTGAACTGAGTTAAATGACACTAAACTACAATTTAACACCTAACCCAGGGATTCCCAACCTGCAGCCCATGGGCTGGATGTGGCATGTGGCCCACCACCATCTCCGCCATACAAGTGCCATGTGGTGGAGGAAGTTGGGTTGTACCTGAGTGGGCGGTATATAAGCGTGAAAAATAAATAAATAAAATAAAATAAATAAAGGGCAAAATGGCCATCCGGCCCCTGAAGCTGTTTGAGGAAGCATGATCCGGCCCGCTGGCTTAAAAAAGCTTGAGCACTCCTGACCTAACCTATGAACTCCATAGGTCATTCCTTCTCCTACAGCTCACCAAGAGGTGAAAAATCAGCTCCAAAATTCAAACATTTCTGGTTCTTTTCTCTACTCCCCTTTCCCCAAAAAAAGAAAGCAATTTGCTGTTTGGATTAAACAACAACAAGAAGCTACAATTAGCTTAAATTTTAGGCTCGCCCCGCCGGGCTTTGCCCATGCTCAGCAGCAATGCCCAAAAAATAACAATTAGCATGCTTTCCCAGCTATAGGAAGAGGCAATGGGGGAAAAAAGCCAAATATCAGAATTAAATTTAAACTCTAAAGACCTTCAGCCGTAATGAAACGAGACCTTTTTGGCTTTAAAAAGCCAGCTAAGGAAAAAGTGTACAACAAAGCAACGGCATCCTATAACACTCAACCGTAGTAGTCAATAAGTACCTCAATGGTTGGCCCTCGAGATCTTTGCAAAGTATCCACTCCAAAGAAGAGCTAAAACTTCCCCAAACTTTTGTCTGCCTTGGACAGCTTTGGGCGATGCAGGTGTGTTGAGAGTATCACAAATTGCCAAGGCTCCTCCTCTCAACAGGTGAGCCATTAACCCTATGATGCCTGGGTTTTTTAATTGCTGAATTACTATGTGGGAAGCTCTCAGACCTCAAAGCAGTGATGTAGGTGGTACAAAAAAAAAGGCTCACTCTGAAAAAGTTTTTTCACACACAAAAAGAGGCTAAAGTATCCTTTCGCAAATACTCTGGCGTTGACGGGCAACTTTATTTCCCACCAAATATTTCGAAGTTCCTTTTTACGCGCCACTGGGATCTCCCTCCAACGTTATGTTCAAGGCGTGTGCTTGGATGTGGTGTGGCGAGTAGAGATTCGGACCAGGACCCATTGGATGTAGGCAGATTGATTGCACACAGAGCCAGCAGGAGGGCCAAAGACTTCTTTATTGCAGCGTGGTCATTCTGTACATGACATAATGGCGGAGGCGCATTACGGTACACTGCATTTGAATCTCGTGCCAACGGCGCCCATTGGTTGCTGTAACAGTGACGTCATTGGGACGTACTGCATACCTGACATGGTTCACCTGTGGCGAGAAGGTTTCCCGCGCCTGTTACTGATTGGGTGATTTGCGCCACATGAGCTGAGCTCTTTCAGATGCGCTAGAGCTGGCAGCTGAGTCGTGTGCGGTGGCAGATGACTTCATACATACACAACAACCTGGGAGGTGCGGGTTCGGATCCCACCTCTGCTGTGAAATTTCACTGGGGGGTGAAATTGCTCCCATAACCCTTGGGATGGGATTCTTGGAAATGTTGTTGAGAAAGTACCTGGGCTTAGTGATTAAGATGCTGAGCTTGGTGACCCAAAGGTCAGAAGGCCAGCAGTTCGAGACCTGAATGCTGCACGACGGAGTGAGCTCCCGCCTCTGTCCCAAGTTTGAAAACAAGAAATTGCAAGTAGATACATAGGGACCACTTCAGCAGGGAAAGGTCACAGCATTCCATGCATTCCAGTGTCTAGTCATGCCTGCTGCATCAGCACATCTGCAGGTGCAGACAGCGCTGGCTCTTTGGCTGTAAATGGAGATGAGCACCGGACCGTAGCATCAGATACAGCAGGTTTTTGAACAAGGGAGATCTTGACTTTTCACCTTTAAGTCAAGTAGAGATCCCAGAACAGAGGACAGCGTGCATTGGTGCAAAGCGCATCGAGTCGCCTTTGGGCCAAGTAAAGCGGTATATAAATAAAAAGTCAAATGAAACATAGTCCAAAAAACCTGGAAACGGCCCAGATTTGTCCTAGAGGAGGTTAAATTCCTCCCGTGCAATTTCTCCCTCCCCAACAATGGCATTAATAAATGAACAGCACCTGAAGTGTGAATATTTCCCTTTTTTCCCCCCTGTTTCTTTTTATTGCTGGAATGCTTCTTTCCGCTTTGTTGCCTCTGCGCGTTTTATTAGCCCATTTTCTCGGAGTAGATTTGCTCCGGAGTGATAAAAAGCCGCGTCTAATCAGAAAGCTTTTGTTATCGGGCGGCAACCGTTGGCAAATGCCACCTTCGGATGGGCTCCGTTCAATGCCTTTATGGCGGTGATTAGTCTAAGACGCGGTTAAGATAGCAGGAAACTCCAAGCTTAACTCATAAGACTTTTTAGGAAAAGGCTGCAATTGAGGGGCGCATGATGCAGGCTTTGCGCAGGTCTCGGTTTCAAGGAGAAAAGTACGGCTTTGAAATCTTCAATGGAGCCCCAGGGAAACATTTTGGGGGGGTTCAGATTGCCTGACCCCCCTAAAACAACTGGCATACCTCTTCCACCTGGTCATGAAGAAAGAAGGCATGCCCAAATGGGTCACAAATGGCCAATTTGGGCCCGCCCCCTTTGTATTTGGCCCCGCCTTTGACGGCAGCGCCTCAGTGGTTAAGACGCGGAACTTGACGGCTGGAAGTTCGAAATTGCAAGTAAATAAATAGGTGCCACTTCGGCAGGCGGGTATCCACATTCCAGGTTTCTAGTCGTATTCCTTGCACTCCGGTTTCTAGTCATGCCTGCCACATCCACATGTCCATGCTCGAAAGCCAGTGATATCCAACTCTAGGGTTCAGTGCGCATCTCCGTTTATAGCCAAAGATCCAGCGCCGTCTGCCTCTGCAGATGTGCTGACGCGGCAGGCATGACTAGACATTTCCATGGGCATGTATGTGGCAGGCATGACTAGGCTCCAAAGCACACAGAAGGCTGTTCAACTCCCCACTGAAGTGGCCCCCTGTTTATCTACTTGCAATGTCTTGGTTTCGAGCTGCTAGGTTGGCAGGAGCCAGGACAGAGACGGGATCTCACACCATCGTGCAGCACTCGGGTCTCGAAATGCTTCCAGTCTTCAAGTTCAGCGTCTTAACCACTAAGCCGCCGCAGTCCCTTGGCCTTCCATTTGGGCCCCAGGAAATTCTGCTTAATGGATTTATTTCTCCAGTTTCCACTGGAGGTCAGTGCAACATTACAGGTTTTAGGGAGGGGTGAGTGCGTCGTGTCTGAATTTATGCGCTAGTCCCAACTGGAATGGACAGCCGGCGATGTAAAATCCCCCCCCCCACATCTTCTCCTCCGCCTTGTTGAGCTGTTGCTTAAAACTATATTTTGATGGCCATAAATATAGGCTTGGGTACCACGCGGCCTGGCTCATAGTCACCCGGGAAATGCTCAGCTACACAGATTGCTCAGGTTCAGGGGGGGAAAAAAGAAAATGACATTTAATCTTCTTTTATTTTTGGTTCTCTCTCCCCCCCCCCCTCATTCTTTCTCTGCTCCGAGACAAATGCTCCATCTGTCTAATAAACGGGTCAGGTATAGATGACTCAGCTCTGTGGGATTAATATGTAGGAAGGAGAATAGTGAGTAATGTTCAGTCCGAGGTACGGAGGCGTTCGCCAGGCAATGCTGGGCCCACGGTTTAAATGGAGACATTCATGGTCTGGGAGAATGCTGTTATTTCAGGATCAGTTCCAGGTTTTCCTGCTAGAGTAGACCCTACTGCCAGCGACTCAACGCCGAGTTTCAGGAGGTGGATAACTAACCCTGACAACCCTGAGGACTAATGGTCTTGGGTGGTGAAGTCCACAGGGAAGGGTGATGGTCCCCACATGGATGAAATCCCACTTGAATCCCTCTTTTCTTTAATTTTAATTTTTTATTTTAACAGCCTTGGTGGAACAGGCCACTGGAGCCTATCCAGTCCAGCATTTTGTCTCACACAGGGTATTCCCAAGGAGATGCCTTCACCTGCTTAGGATTCCCTGGAAATGGCATGGAGAGATATCCTGCCTATCTCTCCAACCCGGAGGTTGTCCTTAGGTATCCATTATAATTATAGCCATGGATACCCTTGTCCTCCATGGATTTGTCTAATCCTTTCTTGAAGCTGTCGAGACTGCCAGCTGTCACCACTTCTTCTGGGCAGCAGCTCCGTCCATCTTGGTCTGGGGCTGAGGAGGACTTTGCGTGCCAAAAGGACCAGAAGGTGACTCACAGAACTGGATCCGTGGTACTATGGCTGTCACACTGCGATGCAGAAGGGAAATGGGAGGCCACTACATTATATTCTTAGGACAGTCTTCATGGCTGATCACCATGAGGATCGCCTATATTCGGATATGGATATGGCAGAAGGAGAAGGAGGAGGAGGAGAAGATCATCCATCCTTTCCAATGTTGGTTTTGACCTATGGCAGGACTTTAACCCCCTGTATCTCAGCCATACCATTTGGAGACATGTTGTTGGGTGGGCCTTGAGGAAGTTGTGGGATAATGATGCTCAGATACGGGAGCGAGGGCAACGCCATCTTTATCCTCCCAGCCCTGATTCTGAGCCGAGCCGAGATGCCAAGTAGGATTCGCTGGATGGAACGATCGATTGGAATTGACAGTGTGAGAATATTGCTAAGGGCGAAGAAAGCCTATTAAGAGAGAGGGGAACCTTTCCGCCATTGACGTGCCCTTGCTCCAAATGTGCGAAAATGTCTCCATGGTTTCTGCTTCCTCAAATCATGGAAAATTTGATCGAGGAGGCAATGGATGGGGAAAATAACATGATCCCCTTGGCACTCCAGGTGTTCTTGGACTTCAATTCCCAGAAGCCCAGGTCAGCACTCCTGCTGATCCTGATTGAAGTTCAAGAACAGCTGGAGTGCCAAGGTTGGCCACCTCCGTGCCTAAGCTATCCTTGCTGCCTTCAGTTGTGATGATGGATGGCATCCCATCACCAGATAGTGGTGTTATGGGAAACTATGAAAGTAGAGACACCCGTCTTGGTAATCCCCCATTAAGAAAGTCCGAAAGCACAGGATACTGTATTAGTTCATTTCCATGGAGAAGGAGTGGGTGTTTTGTAAAGCCAATGGCTCTTGAAGACCAAAATGCACTCTCATGTTGCATTATTGCTGGGCTTTCTTGCAACCCTGGACTACTTTTGGGAAAGTCTATATCTCCTCCCAACTAAAGGTCAGAAAGAGCTGGGAAACAGGATGATGATGGCGGACGATGCAAATATGACCAATATCTGGACTGGGAAAGTGTAGAAATCCTGAATAATTGTCGATGCCAAGAAGAAAATCCCCCACTCATTTTGCTTTTAAGCTGGTGTTTTGGAACGGCACGAAATCTGTCTCTATAACCATCATCTTCGGTAAAGAGTTACATTTTGTCCCGTATTGGTCTCGCCGCCCTTTAATTTTGTTTTATTCCTATGCTAATGGCCCCACAAAGTGATCTAATTGGATTATTTCTTTCCTCTCTTAAGAAAGAGAAGTTCTTGAAAGTTAATTAAAAGTTATCCGCCTCTGATTGTGCCAGAGCTGGCGTTCTCCTCCGAAAATTAACTTTCATAATTAAAATCCTATATCTCTTTCCTGATATAAATGGGGTGTTTATTACTCATTTATTATTATTATGGGAGACAGAGGGTACATCTTCAGTAAGAGACAAAAACCGCCAAAGAGCGAGCGAGCATCTTCTATCCAGTCCTAGCTGTTGTCAAAATGTTTAAATATTCCATACCTGGCTTGTTCTTTCTCCCCGGTGCTTTGTGGCAATTCAAACATTAATTTCGGAGGTGGATCTGTCCCCTTTCCTGAACATCTCGCCACTTCTGTGAGACGTTGAGCTGGGAGATGCGCTATTTTAGGCTCCATTAATGGAAGTAGATCCTTCAAAACCTATAAAGTACTAGCCCTTCTCTATTCGGTACTAGTTGGACCAGAGTATGTTGTCGTGTCTGACTCTAGGGTGTCGTGCTCAATCTCCGTTTACAGCCAAAGAACCAGCGCTGTCTGAGTCTGGAGATTTGGACTCGGGAGGTGCGCACTCGAATCCCACCTCTGCTGTGAAATTTCACTGGGGTGTGTAGATGGGGGAAAACCATTCCTGAAGGACCTCTTCCAACATGAAAGCACATTAAGGTCAGGATAGGTCAGTTCTGGCTTGAAGGTATCTAACATGAGATAATATGGGCATGAAATGAACTCAATGATGAACATAACCTCCAGTTTACATGCGCTTTCAAAGTAATAGAAGGAGCCATATTTTGTCTGTACTCTAGTCTGGCATTTCCCAACCTTTAGTTTTTGGACTTCAATTTCCAGAAGCCTAAGTCAATTCTCCAAAGCACTGATCAGCCAATGGACTGACTTAGGCTTCTGGGAATTGATGTCTCCCTGTGGGGCGTGGGCCCCACATTGGGAAACACTGGTCTAGTCTAACGTCCTTCCTTCTCCAGAAAGATGACAAAAGCCAGCTCATATTTCTGCAAAGAGCTCCTTTCCGAGGTGTGGGTTGGTAGTGTGCCAATGTCCAGTCTGGGCCCAAAGAGTAAATTTTGGAACCCCATATGCCCTGGACTCCAACTCCCATAATCCTCGAACTGGGATTCTTGGAAATGTTGTCCAGAAAATACCTAAGCAATATTTTAAATGTTTTGCACAGCATGAGCAGGAGGTCTGCAGACGCTTCCGTGATCGTGTGGCAGGCAAGGCTAGATGCCGAAGCTCAAGGAACGTTGTTCCCTTTCTTGCCAAAGCAGTACCTATTTATCTGCTTGCAATTTCTTTCTTTTGCTTTCAAACTGCTACAGGCGACGGGAGCTCACTCCGTCGTGACACACTCGGGTCTTGAAGTGCTGACCTTACGGTCATCATGCTCTATGTCTTAATGACTAAGCCACCATGGCACTTTAAGAATTGACGTGGACAAACTGGAACAAGTCCAGAGGAGAGCAAAAAGGATGTTTTGGAGCATGGAAACCAAGCCCTAAAGAGAACGATTGAAAAGAATTGGGCTTGTTTAGCCTTGAGAAAAGGAGACGGTTATAGGATAGCACTTTTCAAATCCTTGAAAGATGGCCCTAAAGAGGAGACACATTAATTACGGTACATCATTAAAGGAGGATATAGCTGAGGATCTCAACCTCCCCTATGTCACTTGGAGGACCCTGAATAGGCTGCGGGTTGGTGTCGCTAAATGCAAGAACAATATGCTCAAATGGGGACTGGTGGTGGACAACCAACACATGGTGTGAATGTGGAGAGACACAGAGTCCGGCCCATGTGCTGGTCTGCTGATTGCTGCCAGAGACATGCGCCAGTGAGGACTTGGGTTTGGCCAACGACAAAGCCAAGAAAGTGGCTTCATTTGAGCAGTCAAGGGTTTGATCAGGACACGAAAGAAGAAGAGGAAGACCAGTTACAGCAGTATGAAACTGAGTGGTTTTTATATATATATATATATATATATATATATATATATATATATATATATATATATATATATATATATATATATATATATATATATATATATATATATATATATATATATATATATATATATATGTGTGTGTGTGTGTGTGTGTGTGTGTGTGTGTGTGTGTGTGTGTGTGTGTGTGTGTGTTTTCCTGGAGTTTTTGTGTAGAAAACCATCCCAGGCACCCCTGAGTGCCAGCTCTGTTCTATTAACTTAGCCATTCAGTTGGTTTCTTGTTCCAAGAGAGGGATTTAGAGGCCGCCTGTATCAATCTCTTTTCCGCTCGTGGGAACCTGTGGAAGCGATCACTGCTCATATTTATTCAAAGCCCAGATAATTGGGATACAGCATTAGAACTGAGCTTCTCCCAGGCGCCTGTGTGCGCGCGCCTGTGTTTGAACGTGTCGTTAGCTACATGCTCTTCGTTGGGCCAGAAGCCAAGTTGAAAAGGCCAGAGCGTCTGTGCTCAAAGGATGAGCATGAGAGCATTAAATCTCCAGCAACTGTGCATACAAATTCTGGGTCTTCTCTCCCCAGTGAACCCCTGGAGGGATCTAGCACATCAATGCAAAGTAAACGTTGACATCAATGGGCAAAGTCTAGAGCAGGGGTTCCCAACCTGAGGCCCATGGGCCAGATCTGGCCCATGGCACCACCCCTTTGAAGCTGTTCGGACAAAACAGCCACCCCCATCAGGCAGGCAGGGCAAAATGGCCATCTGGCCCTCGAAGCTGACTGAGAGAGTGTGACCCGGCCCATGCTTGAAAAGGTTGGGAACCTCGAGTCTAGAGGAAGACAGAGCTTCTGGCTTAGAGACCCTTGTCTGCAGGGTAAGCCAAGATTGATCAGCATCTCACAACCTTGTGAACTAATTTGGAAAATAGACTCTGAGTAGTAGACCCTATTAAGAGTAGACAGTGACTCAATGCCGGTTGTCAGGTGACGGTTAACTAACCTGACCACCCTGAGGACTAACGGCCTTGGGTGGCCTTGGGTGGCGATGTCCACAGGGAAGGGTGATGGTTCCCAAATGGATTAAATCCTATTTGAAACCATCTTGATGGAGGGCAGTAAGTAGGTTATCCATCCCACGTTTGTTCCTACCCACATCTGGATGCCACCCCCTCACCATCTGCCGCCTGAAGCAGCCTCCTTATGAGGCTTAACAGGACTCAGGCACAACTCTTGAAAATGACCGTCCTTCAAGATGGATGGATGGGAAAAGAATATTGCAGTTGCTTACCAGGAGGAACAGATGGAGGGATCTGACCCTGCCGTCCACCCCAGTATCTCCCGTCTGAGGCTGCTGGCCCACACCACCTAATGACAGGGCTGGTTCTGGTCTCTGGCCACATAATGACATTCATAACTTTGAGCTACACATGAAGCCGACAGCAGGGAGTGCAACAATAATTACACTTCTGATATTACCCAGGTAAATAATTTATTTCTCCTTTTTTTCTGGAGGGGAGGGGGGGAACGAAGAGGACGCTTGGGAAGGAAGATCTGCTTCTTAGTCAAACATTTACTGAATAAACAGATTGCACATTTCCTATCTCACTGAGTCCTTATCCTTCAAGCCTGCAATAAGTGACCTTTTAATCCCAGACAACATACTGCGTGAGCTGTTGAAATTGGAAAAAGAAAGTGTTATTTTTCCCCCACCACTTCACTAACCGAATATCCACTTTATTTCAAGCAAAGGGGAGGGAAAAAATACGGAGTTTTCCTTTAAAAAATAAAATAAAAAGACGGGGGGGAAAATTGTCCCCATCAATGTCAGATTGAAAAGTGTGGTTGTGGAATGATTTCTTAGCCACTAGAGTGGCACAATTTTCTTTTCAACACACACAAAAAGCAATTTTGCAGCTCTACAATGACAGGGCACCCCAAAATGCCTCCGTCTTAACTACACAGTCCTTGCATTTGTAGACTAGATTTGGAAAAAAAGGCTACTTATAAGCAGTTACTTGTTCCTAGTTGCTTTCTTGGAGTGACGCGGGATATCAATGTTAGTTACATTACTTTTCAGGTGTAAGACGGTAACACCTAAAGTTACTTAGGGGCAATTGAGTCACGTAGAATGGCCAGAATCCCGTGACAAACATAGACTGCCATTGGTTGAATGGGGTAAATGGGGTAAATCCCACAGCTTGTTAATTGTGCATATTTCTTGAAATCCATCAAACCACGCAACTGACGCATGACGGAGAATGCACCTCACTTAAGCTAGCCAGTGTAAGCAACAGCCTTCTGGCCAATTCCTTTCAAAAGTTACTTTTTAAAGGGAATTTTAAGGCATTTTAACAGAAATTCTGTTGCCTGATAATTCCCTCGTCCATCCTAAACCTAAGGAAATTAGTTTTGGTTTCTTTTTTTGTGAATATTTTTGAGCTGCAATGTCAGAATTAGACACTAGGGGGAATCATCAAGTATTGTTGGTTTTCCGGTAAAGATTGTGCGGCTGCATTAATAAAGCTCAGCAGAATGAATTACGCGGAGGATTGGAGCAATGATAATAAGAACAACTTGGCTGTGGAAAAAGTTAACCAACAAGGCATGATGAGTGCCTTTTAAAATGCGACTCCAAAGTTTTGCACTGACTCTGTGGATGCGAGAACAGCTATCATGGGTCAGAGCGAGGCTACTCCGGCTTTCTGTTCACATCATGGCCAAGAGGTGGGTTCTGGGGCTCCCCCAGCAGGACACTGAGTGGAACTGCATTATCCACCTCTTCTTCTTCAGCGATTGAGAAGTATGAATGTAGGTACATCAAGACTAGCACTGAATGAACGACACTAATCCCTGGAAAGCCCATCCTCTATGATTCATAATTCATTTTTGAAACCATACAGTTGAGTGCCCAGCACCACATCAAGTGGTGATGAGTGCCATGTCATTCTAGTCCAGGAGTTCTCAACCTTTTAAAGCCGGGGTCAGGGTCACGCTGCCTCAGACAGTTTCAGGGGCCGGATGGCGATTTTGCCCTTCCTCCACCACATGGCACTTCCTGGTGTGGTGGAGGCAGTGGAATGGTGGTGGTGTCCCATGAAATGGTGCTGTGGGCTGCATCCGGCCCACAGGCCACAGATTGAGAATCCCTGTTCTAGCCTGATGAGATAAGGACAACCTTCTCTTTCTCTCTTTTCTCCATGCCAGTTGTAATTTACACACTTCTGATGTCGTATCTTCCTATTCTAGAACAGCTTGACAGGTTAACCTTCCACCTTTGGGGGAGATGATCAGCTTCCTTCTTTCGATTCCCATCCTGACATGTCCATCTACCACTCCTGTCATCCCACCCCATGCTACCTTTGGCTGGGGATGATGGTGACTGTAGTCTAACATATCTGGAGGAACTGGGTCAATATCACTAGATGGGCATACAAATATACAGAAACACTTTTAGCTCACCCTTTTATGGGAAAAGCCAGGAAAGAATGACCAAGATATAGGCCAGTTTTTCCAATCCCCTGACTTCTTCCTGATTATATATTTTGAGTCGAAACGATCCCAGTCTTAAAGGACTTATACCGATAGTTTCTTTGGGGGTAATGGACAGACTCAGCAATACCTTGATCTTGCAAATGCCCTGAACAAACACATCAGCGTTTAGTGCCTAGATCCTAATGTGCC
Organism: Bradypodion pumilum; assembly: GCA_035047305.1. Lineage (NCBI taxonomy): Eukaryota > Metazoa > Chordata > Lepidosauria > Squamata > Chamaeleonidae > Bradypodion > Bradypodion pumilum. The sequence goes on from JAWDJD010000015.1 coordinate 12,830,711, forward strand.
TTGAAGTAGTTGCTGAGAGAAATTCCCATGTTCCACGGGAATAATGGAGAGGCTGCATTTATGCGCCGTGCATGGAAAGGAGGAGAGTTTTTTTAAAAAAGCTACTGGACAAAATTTCAGTGCATGCTCTTTCTGTTTTAATTTTTAACCCTCACCTTCTCTCCTCCTTGTGCAGAAGTAGATCTCAAGGAACAGAGTAAAGAGCTCAGCATCTGGAAACCAGATGTTTTGCAGCCCAGTTTTGCTAGCCTCGGCCGGTCCAAGGTTTCCTATTTCCAACTTTTTATTTGCTTGAACACCAGGATCCGAATTCGGTGCTCATGTATTTTAGCTGCTGCTCAGTTTGAGTTGAGGCTCCTGGATTATTCGTTACTCCTTTATTGGTCCCATTTCTACCCAATGTTTCCACCAACTAGGACAGACTCAGGGCCAATGGCTTTCCACCTCCACCCCATTTGGTGTTTGCAGACGGATGGGACCCATTTCCACCCACTCAATCTGGTTTGCGGGGACTGCGGTGGCTTAGTGGTTAAGATGCTGAACTTGGTGACTGGATGGCCGGCAGGTCAGCAGTTCGAGACCTGAGTGATGCATGATGGAGTGAGCTCCCATCTTTGTCCCAGCTCCTACCAACCTAGCAGTTCGAACAGGTAACAGTGTTCTTTGTGCTCTGGCGTCTAGTCATGCCTGCCACATGAACATGGAGACTTCTGCAGACTCAGACAGAGGTGGCTGTTTGGCTATGAACAGAGATGAGCACTGAACCCTAGAGTTGAATACGACTGGCTTTCAAGAAAGGGCGACCTTTCCCTTCACCTAATCTGGTTTGTGCAGCAGTTTGTTTGCAGTTTCCCTAACCGTTCCTCTGCTTGCTTTTAAACAAGGGACGTACAATTACCGTAGCCTTCAATCCAAACATATGGGCCGCTAATAGCACACCAGAAAACCACAAGCATAAAAAACTTGTCTTGGGAAAACACAAAGCCAACATCGCGCACTACAAATTGCATGCAATTAGCCAGACTTAAATATTCAACCAGACGAATGAATGTCTTTTTACTTATCTAACACATGGCTCTGGCCCTTGACCGCAATGCTCCTCTTTTCGTAGCTCTTATTAATTAGGGATGGAAATGCATTTAAATGGAAAACCAATTTGACTAATTTCCTTATAATGACGATTTTTCTTAAAAATGAAAATTTAAATCTCTCTCTCTCCCCCCCCCCCCAGATGTTTTTCACTGGTGGGTAACTAAGCAAAGTTTCTTCTCGTCAGCTAGCAAACAAACCTTGCAGGCAATTAAAGGCACATTATTCTTTGCAGAAGAGCAATGCTGAAATTAAATAATAATAATAATAATAATAATAATAATAATAATAATAATAATAATAATAATAATAATAATAATAATAAGAATAAGAATAAGAATAAGAATAAGAATAAGAATAAGAATAAGAATAAGAATAAGAATAAGAATAAGAAGAATAAGAAGAAAAGAGAGGAAGACAAGTGTTGAAGCCTTTTCTCCTTCCACATCTGAGCAGGAAAATAAAATGGAAAGGCTGGTGCGCAGCCGATGTATTATTAATACCAATAAATGGGGAGATGGCAAATTTAAAAGCTAGGATGCAAAACAGCCACCGAGTCTTTACACAACTTCTGGTTATTAAAAATGGGTAGTAAAATAAAAAGGGAGGAAAAATGAAATATCATTTTTTTAAAAGGTGGGATAATAATAATAATAATAATAATAATAATAATAATAATAATAATAATAATAATAATAATAATAATAATAATAATAATAATAATAATAATAATAATAATAATAATAATAATAATAATAATAATAATAATAATAATAATAATAATAATAATAATAATAATAATAATAATAATAATAATAATTTAAGCTGCCATTTTCTCTGCTTAAACTAGGTATGCCTAAACTATTGTCCATGGGCTTGATCCAACCCCCAAAGCCAATTCATCCGGCCCACACCACCCTCATCGCTCTCGGAAGTGGAACCAAAACGCACCCATACAGGTGCATTTCGCTTCAGCTTTCAGGAGCGTCAGGGCATCAGGGATCGGATCCGGCCCTCGGGCCATAGTTTGGGCACCCCGGTCTATGGGGATTTCTTAAATTATGTCGATTTGTGTCTTAAAAGCCACGCCGTTTGCGCGAGAGCATTCCAGCCTCAAGCATTTTGTCAAAGCAATATGTGCAGATGTTAGTTGCGCCCTTCAGCTTTGCCAAAAGTCACAGTGCCAGAAACCAGCCCTTTCCCCCCTCTTCCCCTTTCCTTTGCATTTAAACCCCCAAAATATGATTTTTATGACGATGGACAGCAGTTGTGCTTGCCTCCCTCCTTTCACATTTCCCCCCTCCTTTGCAAGACACAATAACCTTGTGGGTTCTTGCTTGCTGTTGTCAGGCCCTGAATTTTTCATGAACAAAATGTTCTTATGCAGTTCAGAACTCGGGCGCTTCAGGTTTTCGGTTCCTTCATCCATTAAAAAACAACAACAGAAGACAGAAGAAAACTCCATGCAGTTTCCAGCCACTGACAGCATAAATCTGGATTTCTTCAGTCTCTCGGCAAGGTTGCGTGGTTACGAGATTGTTGTTCGCTGCGTTTCAATTTATTGAGTATTTCTGAACTCAGCTAGCATCTTCTTCTCCCTCATTTGTTTTCTATCAGGCTGCCAGCCTCAGAGATCCATCTATTGCAGGGGTTGCCAACCTTGTTCAGTTAGGGGCCAGATCACGCTCCCACAGACAGTTGAGGTGGGCCAGAATGGTGGTCTCCCCGCCTTCTACGGCTGTCGTAAAGGGATCTGTGGCTGTCGTAAATTCATTTACGACAGCTGCGGATGCATTTATGATAGACATGAACAAGTCCGTGGCTGATTCCGGTGGCTGTGGCTGCAGCAGCTGGAGCAAGGGCGGGTACCGGATCATTTGGCCCTGTGGGACAGATCCAGACCACGGGGTGTAGGTTGCTTACCCTTGATCTATTGTCCTGAGTGTTAAAAAAGAGCAATCTCCAGAATGTGTCAATCCTTAAGAAAGATCCATGAGGGTTTACGTCAGGGGTTTCCAACCTAAGTCCTGTGGGACGGATCCAGCCCACAGTGCCATTTCATGCCACCCAAGGGCATTTGAGAAACAAAATGGCCACCCTGTGAAGCTGTTGGGACAAAATGGCTGCCCCCATAGTGCAAACAGGGCAAAACAGCTATCTGGGCCTCGAAGCTGACTGAGGTCTTAAAAAGGGTGGTAGCCCCTGGTTTAGATAATTTCCACCAAGGTGCATGATATTCCACCAATGTGAAGAAGGTTGACAGGCTGGCCAGGTTATCCTGCTTTGGTAATAGAGTAGACCCTACCGCCAGCGACTCAAAGCTGAGTGTCAGGCAGCACTTAACTAACCTGACGACTCTGAGGACTAATGGTCTAGGGTGGTGAAGTCCACAGGGAAGGGTGATGGTCCCCAAACAGATTAAATCCCACTTGAATCCCTCTTGATGGAGGGCAGCAGCTTCATCACTCCTGAACTGGGGATGATGATGATGACTTTGTGCGCCAAAAGGGCTCAGGACCAGAAAGTGACTTGTGGAACTGGAACAGTGGTACTATGGGGGTCACGCTGCAATGTGGAAGGCAGATGAAAGGCCACTGCATTATGTTCTCAGGGCAGTCTTCATGGCTGATCGCCATGAGGATATGGCAGAAGAAGGAAGAGGAGGAGGAGGAAGAGGAAGAGGAGGAAGTGGTGGTTGGGGGTCAGGCCACACGTGCCCAGGAGAATTTGGGGTAACATTAAGAAGTCAAGGTAATCCTAGCCTTCCTTCAAAAAGCAATGAGATTCAACCAAAAGTTACCAACCTTGAGTGATCACTTTCTTTCTCCAGCTCTGTATGCCGCCGCCTTCTTTCTCAAGTCTCAGAAGTGTTTCTTCCATCCCCAAAGAACCTCCTTTTAAAAAAAATCTATCGGCTGAGAGACGGAAATTGTCCAGGGCTTGCGACAGTCCTCTAACACATCTTTGGATATTTATTCACCAGCTCAAATGGATACAAACGGGTTCCCCCAATGCTTCCTGATTTATCTGCGCCGCGGTTATCGGCCGTATTGGCCACAGCCGCCCTATAACTGTCATGGATGATACAGGGAATGAGACGGATAACCTCTCCAGATTTCAGGTACGAGTAGGAAAATGCAATCATAACTCACTTTAGGAGCAAGGGATACATATTTATACTTTGCCTATCGCAGCCGCACAAGGCGTGTGTGGCTTTTTATGTTTGCATTCTGGGGAGAACGGGTGTGTCTCTGCCATGTTTTATGCGGGTTAATGCAGTTGTCAGTTAAGAAGCATTTACTGGTGTATGACTTATGGTGCAAAGGTGGTGGGGTAGGGTGGGACTTTTCCATAATTGAACTGATTCAAATTTGCTTTCTCTGAGAATTTTGAAGAAAAGGAGAAAGAGAAGGAGAAAGAGAAGGAGAAGAGAACAGAAGCTGGAGAAGAAGAGGAGAAGAAAAAAGAAAGGAGAAAGAGAACAGAACATAAGGAGAAGGAGAAGAAGAGAAGGAGAAAGAGGGGGAGAGCAGAACAGAAGGAGAAAAAGAAGAAGGGAAGAGGAGAAGAGAAGGAGAAGGAAAACAGAACAGGAGGAGGAGGAGGAGAAAGGGAACAGAACAGGAGGAGAAGGAGGAGAGAACAAAGAAGAGAAGAGAAGGAGAAGAGAAGGAAAACAGAACAGAAGGAGGACAGAACAGAGCAAAACAGAAGAAGAAAGATAAGGAGCAGGAGAAAGAAAAGAAGGAGAAGAAGAGAAGAAAGAGAAAGAGAACAAAACATGAAAGAGGACGAGGATGAGAACAGAGAACAGAGAAAAAGAACAGAAGAGGAGAAGGAGAAGAAGAGAAGGAGAAGGAAAAGAGGAGAGAAGGAGAAAGAGAACAGAACAGAACAGGAGGAGGAGACGGAAATGGAGAAGGAGGTGAAGGAGAAGGAGAAGGAGAACAGAAAAGGAGGAAAAGGAGGAGACAAGAGGATAGGAGAAGAGCAGAGAAGGAAAGGAGAAAGAGAACAGAGAAGGAGGAGAAGAGGAGAGAAGAAGTCAAAGTGGAGAGGAGAAAGAGGAGAAGGAAACACTTTGCTTGAGGGGCCCTACTGTTTTATAGACAGGAAGGACAGACAACCGGGGGAAGGTAATGAGTGGTGGTGGTGATGCCTATGAGGTGAGATGGAGCAAAATTGGGGGGTGGGCATAAGAGAATGAAGCTGTGACGGTGGGCAATTAGACCCCTTTTCATGCTGCACTTGGCATGCTGCCACTTGAGTCAGCAAGCTCATCCTGCAAGGTAGGGAAAAACCCCTTCCCAGGACTCCTTTGGCTTCCCATTGGGTTTACGTCGGACGGAAAGCTGTAGTTGCACTAAATAAACAAGAGGCAGCAATCCTGGGCAGGGCAACCAGGAGGCCTCGGGGTACCATTAAATCTTGCCTCTTCGGAGAGGTAACAATTTACTTCATCAGACTTTACCTATAGAGTTATGGAGCTCTCAGGCCTCGGTTTCCTCTGTGGTGTTTCACACACCACACCTTGGCATTTTCAGGCTCAGCGGCCACGTTGCAGGCGAAATAATGGGATTTATTGACAAGAGGCTCAGGCATGACAATTTGACTCTCGTTTAGAAAAATTGCCTGTCAATGAAATGTCAGTGGAAGGGAAGAGAGAAAGAGAAGAGAGACAGGAGAACATACTGCAGTAGACTAACTGTTTCCTTACTCTTAAGGAAACGGTTGAGAAAAACTGCCAAACTTTTCGGGCCATGGGTTGGTCATGTGGTTCAGTGGGCCGGTAGCATGGCTCCTTCCACTGGAAGTGGAAGTAAAATGTGCCTTGCAATCTGTTAGATTTCAAGCTGCCATTTTCTCTGCTTAAACAGGGGTGCCCAAACTATGGAGCACAGGCCAGATCTGGCCCCCGACACCAATTCATCCAGCCCATGCCCCCCTCATCACTCCTGGAAGTGGAAGTAAAATGCACTTTTGGGAGTGACGAGGGTGGCATGGGCTGATGAATTGGCATTGGGGGCCAGATCCAGCCCAGGAGCCGTAGTTTGAGCACCCCTGTGCTAGTGTATTGAAAACCGGAAGAGACTCGTCATTGCTATCCAAAGCCACATTATCCCTTTGGGTAGACAGTTGTCCTGCCCAATCTCTGTACATTTCAACTGCATTTGATTCTAAGTCTACATAAGTCTTGCTCAACAACCAACAGATAAAGCCAACAGAGATTTCATAAGTTGAGCCAGTTTTTGTTGCCGAAAGTTACACTTTTCACCTAGCAATGGACAGGATTCCCCAAGGGTTTCAAAACAGCCCTTCGATGTTAAGCCAAGAGACGTGGAAGACGGGGCAGGATGAGGAATCATTGATTTTAAAAAAGAAGGATATGATCTCAACCCTATAGGGAAACTTGGTATAGGGTAGAGATCATCTCGTTAAAAAAATTAGCATTCCAGTCCTGTTAAAACAGTATAATTCTCAAAGTACTATAATACTGTTGAGCAAATAAAAACCTGGCTGAATCAACAGTGTATCTGCTTACACATACCTTAGTTTGATAGTATTCCAAGTAAGTACTAACAGCTGCCTCCTTCCTCTAAATCTCTCCCCGAATCCGTATGTGATATTGCAATTATTTTTACTCATAAGCTGTTCCGCTTTATTGTTTTCGGGCTACAAGCTTCAGCAAATTTGGCAAATGCTGCCGAGAGAGGTGGAAAAAACCTCGGAACACCCCCCCCCCAGTACCCATAAATGGAAAAATAAAAATAAAACAAATCAAATTTACAAACCAGATTGCATGGTTACAAAGAGCTATTTTTTAAAAGTTAAAGTAAAAATAGACTCCTGATTGATAGGCCGGGGAAACACAATGATGGAGGTGGATGCATAACAGGCTAATCTTTCCCTTTTGTGTTTACTGCACTGTGTGTTATTATTATTATTATTTTGAAATAATGAAGTGGCTTATTCTCAGAGCATAAAAGTAACAACTGCCATAAAGTGCACCCTCGATTAACGACGCGTTCGAATAGCGTCATTTCTGCTTACTGACACATCGTCACTCGCCACCTGCCTATCTGCACAACGATGAAAAACCGTCATTGTGCAGATTAAGGATTTTTTAAAACGTCGTTGTGCGGATAATGACAGCTTTTTGCCGCTAGATGGTGCAGCTGCCATTGAAAACCGCACAACGATGTTTCCCCTATAGCGACGCTACTTGAGGAACCAAGTAGTGTCATTATTCGAGGGTCTACTGTACTCCATTTGTTCCAACAAATGAATTTTGTAGTTCTGCAAAGTGCAGAATTACGTCACGTTACATTTCAGCAGCTGTGGCTGTGCTACTCGTATGTGGCAGTGGAAACTTTTTTTGGAGTATCTAAAATCTTTGATTACTTTTCAGGGTTATTTTAAACTTTTTGAATGGTTTCATCTCCTAGATGTTAAAGCCACTGTCCTTATTTAATTTAATTTAATTTAATTTAATTTAATAGTCATATTTATATATGCCACCCACTCAGGCAGTGGGCGGCATATATAAATCTAAGGAGTTAAAAAACAACCACAACAACCACCACAGAAAGTAACAATCTATCTAAAAAACCACATTTTGAGTACAAGTCACCCCACGATGAACCATAGATACCACTGATAACAAAATCTATATTTTACATTGCAGACAGTGACCTCTAGTGGCCATCTCTGGTAATGTGCCATAGAAATACATATATATTACTTATTTTATACCCACTGATAAGTGAAACCATTAATACTGAACACATGGATATAGGGAGGTGTGTGTGTGTGTGTGTGTGTGTGGGGGGGGAATAGAAGAGACCTGTACTACAAAACCCAACAACTATGATGCTGTGGTGCGTATCCTAAACTAGTGGAAGAAGGGCAAAATGGCTGTCTGGCCCCCAAAGCTGTCTGAGGGAGCGTGACTCAACCTCCATCTTAAAAAGGTTGAGAACTCCTGTCATAGAGGCTGGCAGGCATGCGTTGAAGAGCTTCTGGATACTGGCAATGGAAAGTAGCACAAGGGGAATCTGGCTGAATTGGTCTAGGGTCAAGATAAATAATAATTTTTGTCAGAAATTATTCTGGGTTGAACGGACTTTTGCGGAAGAAATGCCACTCAGGGAGGCTCCTTTCATGTCCCCAAGAGCTGGGACAGAGACGGGCGCTCAATCTGTCATGCAGTACACAGGTCTTGAACTGCCGACTTGCCAGCCTTCCAGCTAACAAGGCAAGCTTCTTAACCACTGAGCCACCGCAGATCCAGGGTCGAGATAAAAACAGTATAGGTCACTCCACTGGATCCATGGAGATAACATTCCACGACTTACCGTAGATACCTGAAACCACAGATAACAGCAAACTTTATATTTTACATTGCAGACAATATTTGTTGTCTTATTGTCAATACTTGTTGACAATACTTAGTCTTCCTCTTTCATGCCCTGACAGCCAAAATGAAGCCACTTTCTTGGCTTTGTCATTGGCCAAACTTAAGTCCTCATTGGTGCATGTTTCTGGGAGCAATCGGCAGACCAGTACATGAGCCGGATTCTTTACACTACTTAGTGCAGAGAATACGTATCAAATTTGCCCTTTTGAAATACTTGGAAGATAGTCATAAAGAGAGGAGGGGCATACATGCAGCAGACCCATTTGTGTGGATTCACAGACCAGCATTTCCCAACCTTTGGTCTAAGTCTAAGTCAGTACATTGGCTGATCAGTGCTTTGGGGAATTGACTGAGGTTTCTGGGAATTGAAGTCCAAAAACCAATGTTTGGAAACTGCTGCTATAACCAATCGCCCAATCTGGCAAGGAAAAAAAAGTAAACCATTGCTCGGCTCTCATAAGATGGAAATGATTGTGGCACATGGTACCATGAGCAACTTCCATGCTTCTAGCAGCTGATAGACGTCCATTCCGCCACCCCTGAGAACAGATCTCATTTTCCCCAGCCAGACTCATCTTTAAAACATCTGAGTCCGGAGAACGGAGCAAATGTCCCCGAACCTCATCTGAGTCATTCAGCCCCCGGTTCCTGGCTTTCCACCGTCCGTGAAACTGCCTTTTCTTAAATTAAACAACAGAATGTGGTTCCCTTTGAAGAAATCCGCATTTTGATGTTCTTCACTAAAAATCCAAGCATGATGGAGAGGAAACATGGTTTTCTCTTCCTGGCAAAAATGGAAGAATTGGAGACTTATGAAAAGCAACTAGGCAACAAATTAGTACACTTGTTTCCGATTCTGATATTTGAAGTACCTGGGATGTTTCCCATCATTTCGGTGACTTCTTATGCGTTCTCTGTTTCCTAGAAGTGCATCACTGAAAAAACATGCATCTGAGCCACAGTTAAACCAAACGCATCCCTAACTCCAGGTAGTAAATAGTTAATTTCTAGGCATGTATCCTACTTGACATACACAGTGGCCAAAACTGTGTTGCTGATTTACATGGTTTAAGACAGGGATTCCCAACCTGTGGCTCATGGGCCAGATGTGGCCTGCAGCACCATTTCATGTGTCCTCCCACCGCCTTCACCACACCTGGAAGTGCCATGTGGTGGAGGAAGGGTAAAATGGCCATCCGGCCCCCGAAGCTATCTGAGAGATCGTGACCCGGCCCCTGGCTTAAAAAGGTTGATAACTGCTAGTCTAAGAAATGGTGGTGGCAAATTGCCACTCCTTAACTAGGGGAAAATAGGATTCTGGCCTTAGGGTAAAACTAAACATTGAAAGGAAATGCATATTTCTCAGCCTGTTTTCTTGTTCCGTAATACGGTTTCTTTTGCACTGTGCGGCCCAGCATTCAAATGAAGCCCGTGTTTACCTTCCAGTGACCAATTGCAACGCAAAGCACGCTAAATGCCAGATACTGTGTGGGATAAAAGCCATGAACCATGCCAAAGGAAAAATGACTTGCAACATTCAACTTCTAAAAATATCTAAGAAGTAATTCTGTTAGTTATTTTGGAGAAACATTAAAGGTAGCTGCAAATGTAGTGAATTACTTTGCAGACCTGAGAAGTTGATTTGGAGCTCATTACTTTAAAAAGTTACTTCTGATGATTATACTTCTTCCCCCCCACCTTTGCCTCTGTTCTTCTGCCTAACGCCAGTGTTTCAAACGAAGGCTTTTTAATAGAATTGTATTAGAATAACAAGAGACATATCAGAGATCAAGGGAGCGAGTGGTGAATTAGGAAAACAGGTTCGGACAGAAACTCGGCACTCAGCTCATTAACGGGAGTGGGAATCTGTCTCTTCAGGGATTCCTTGGGACCGGCTAATGGGGACTGGCGGCCGCTCATGTCTGGTCCTAGCTAATCCAAAAAGAAGCTGCCGCCCTTTACTAAGTAACAGAGAGACCTATTAAGGGGGATTTTTTTAAAATAAAGGCTGATTTGTAAACATGAAAGAGGCAGGACTCATTCATTAGGCAGGAAGGAGCAAGTGCTTTAGGCTGGCTTAACCCTCTGAAAAGGCCAGGAGTATCTTTAGATATGGAGCTCAACCCTCCTGGGAACATCTGTGGTTGGAAGTGTACCCATTAAATTTGCTTCTGTTTGGAAATTGTCTGGCTTCGTCTAGACCAGTGGTTCCCCATGGCCCCACAGAGGGACTACAATTCCCAATCCATTGGCTGATCAGTGCTTTGGTGAGTTGACTTAGGCTTCTGGGAATTGAAGTCCAAAAAACCAAAAGTTGGGAAGCACTGGTCTAGACCTTAGAAGCCTAGATAAGAGTTGAGCTTGGGCACAAACAATCTATAAATAAGGACATTCAGCTCAATTTCCCCTTCTTTTTGATGTTTTGAACCTCATGTTCTTCCCATCCAAAATCTATGATTAGTCAAAGGTGGTAAAAATGGACCCCTTCTATTTTTTCCAACCTTTTTACCCTAAATCAGTGATTTGGTTGTTGTTATTGTTGTTGTCGTCGTCGTTGTCATCGTCGTCATCATCGTCATCGTCGTCATCGTCATCGTCGTCATCTTCGGCGTCATCGTCATTGTCATTGTCGTTGTTGTTGTTGAGTTGAGTCCGACCCTTTGTGACCCCATGGACCACTGCACGCCGGGCTCCTCTGTCATCTGCCATCCTCCACAGCCCAACCAGATCTACGCCCACTGCATCAACAATGCCATCCAGCCACCTCATCCTCTGCCACCACCTTCTCCTTTTGCTTTCGATCCTTTCCCAGGATCAAGGCCTTCTCAAGTGAGTCCTCTCTTCTTATTTGGTGGCCAAAGTACTTGCGGTTCAGTATTTGTCCTTCCAATGAACAGTCAGGGTTGATTTCCTTCAAGATTGACGGATTTGATCTTCTCGCCATCCAGGGGACTCTCAAGAGTCTCCTCCAGCACCACAGCTCAAAGGTGTCTATTCTTCTGAACTCAGCCTTCCTTAGGGTCCAGCTCTCACAACCATACATTACTACTGGGAAGACCATTGCTTTGACTATGTGGACTTTTGTTGGCAGGGTGATGTCTCTACTTTTTATTATGCTGTCTAGGTTTCTCATAGCTTACCTCCCAAGAAGTCAGCGTCTTTTTATTTCTTGGCTGCAGTCACTATCTGCAGTGATCTTAGTTGCTCAATTCTTTGAAGGGGAAGCTGTTTAGGCTTTCCTGCCAGGTGGATCATGCTGAGAAGTTTGTAATGAGACAGAAGTATAGTATTTGTAGTCCAGGTAGGATGGAAGGTTTCCTCTAGATACCTTCCATAGGAGGAGAAATGACTTGAATGAGCCATCAGGTGAAATTCATAAAACCCATTGAAGGACATCCAGGTTCTTGTCCATAGTGAGCGATCAGACTCATTGGGTGAAATCCAGGTTCCTGTCCATATTTAGCCATGAAACCCATTGGGTGAAACCTAGGTTCAAGTCCAAATTTAGCCATGAAACCCATTGGGTGAAACCTAGGTTCAAGTCCAAATTTAGCCATGAAACCCATTGGGTGAAACCTAGGTTCAAGTCCAAATTTAGCCATGAACCCATTGGGTGAAACGTAGGTTCAAGTCCAAATTTAGCCATGAAACCCATTGGGTGAAACCTAGGTTCAAGTCCAAATTTAGCCATGAAACCCATTGGGTGAAACCTAGGTTCAAGTCCAAATTTATCCATGAAACCCATTGGGTGAAACCTAGGTTCAAGTCCAAATTTAGCAATGAAACTATTGGGTGAAATCCAGGTTCACGTTCACATGGAGCCAAAAGGCCCATTGGGTGTAATCCAGATTCTTGTCCAAACTGAGTCAAGAAACCCATTGGGTTTAAAACCAAACTTACCCATTGGCTGAAATCCAGGTTCAAGACCTCATTTAGATGGGAAGCGATTGGTGGATCATGGCCTATTTATCATATTGCCCCACCTCATGGGGTTGTCATTGGAAAGCTATGCTACAGCCATCTTGAACTCAATCTGAGTCATACCTTTGCTCTGTTTAAGCCAGAATGTCACCATCAATTCTAACTGGGCAACTATCCTGGGTTCAAGACTTTGTCCAGCCCAAATTGGAGTTTTGGACCAAGATTAAAAAGCAAAACTAGTCACACCTTTAATCTCTGGTCTGCTTGGATGTGAGTTTGGGCCTTTTCCCTCTATCTACCACATGTGTCATTGCTCCTATGCTTCTCAAAATTGATGTTTTATTCATCTCGCTATCAAACTATACACACAGACATAATCCAACAGCAAAAAGTAAACACAGAAATATTACAATCTATCAAAAAGATGATAAACCGAACATGGGACTCATTCTCTGGGGGGGGGACAAAAAAATTCATCTCATACATTAAAAATAATTCCAGTCCTATCAATGTGATGAAATTTGGCAATATAAAAAGCAAGAGCACAGCAGTCAGCGAAATCATGATTAAGAAGGCTCAACAGGTACACCCATGGCTGAGTATTTTACACTTGCCTTCCTCTGAGAAAGGATCATAAAGCCTTCCGCTTTGAAAAATAAAGTTAGAGCTAATTTGATCAATTGCTTCCAGCTTATTTGAGCATCTTTCTTGGGATGATTTATGGTTTTTTTTGGAAGGCTGGTTTTGAGCAGTATTTTCTGCTAGAAGGCCTTCCTTCCTTCCTTGGTTCATTCATTGGTCCTTCGTTTTCTTGTCTTCTATTCTCGCCTTCCTCCATTCAACAGAAATAGAAACAACTGAATACTATAAACCAATTCTTATATGTCTTCCTTCCTTCTGACCATCCATCCATCCTCCCTTCCTTCCTTCTCATGCCATTTGAGTTGAAATTTATCTCATATTCCTCCCTCCTCCTCTTGGGGGAAATGATCTGTATAATATTGTATGGATCATATTTCCATACATCTCGTAGTAATCCCCAGGCTGTTTGCGATGGAGTGAAAATTAGTCCAGGCTTGCTGTTGTGTTCTTTTACACTAAACTTGCCTAATGGTAGGGCCATTGTTCAGGGTGACCCATAAGTCCCTAGTTGTCCAAATATCTTATGTATCCAGTGTATCTGTGTGCAGTCCCTCATTCTCACTGCATACTATTATGCATACTTGTCACAAGATGCTCTTCGAGTGTTGTTGTTTAGTTGCACAGTTGAGTCCGACCCTTTGCAACCCCATGGACCACCGCACGCCAGGCTCCTCTGTCACCTGCCATCCTCCATAGTCTGCCCATTGTATCAACGATGCCGCCTCATCCTCTGGCAACCCCTTCTCCTTTTGCCTTTGATCATTCCCAGCATCAAGGCCTTCTCAAGTGAGTCCTTTCTTCTCATTTCAATGGGCTTAAATCGGTCATAAGAAACAAAATTAATAACACATGCATAACTGAATATAAGACAATCACATATGGATGGGTAGGGTCTTACGGGCCACCCGGTACAAAAGGAGGAGGAGGCCGACTCATTTTCAACCGTTGACAGAGTGCAATGTTTGCTAGCATCCGGCTCCGGCAAGACGGAGCAGAAGAACGATCCAGCGAATTTTGCATTTCTTTATCTGCTCGGCACAGGCAAGTGACCTAGAACGATTAGCCCTTTTTCACCTCGTTAAGCACACCGTTAAAAGAAGAAGAAGAGGAAGAAGAAGAAGAAGAAGAAGAAGAAGAAAGCAAACCTATCTAAAGCAGGCTTTGCTCAGCAGTCTGGCTTATCCTTGCCTTGTTAATCAAGTTCTCCTGATGTTCTGATCTCTCTAGTCGGATTTGTTAAGAGTTCAAGTGGCTACTTTGCACCTGTGCAGAAAGGTGTGTGCGTGTGTGTGCGCGCGTGTGTGTGTGTGTGTGTTTGCTGGAAAGTGAAGAAGAAGAAAAAGAGTTTCACATAGATCAGGAAAAAGATTGATCAGACCAAGGGAGAGTCAAAAGGCTATAAGTGACATAGGGTGAAGTGTGTGTGTGTGTGTGCATGTGAGAGAGAGATTGCAAATATGGCTCACAGTGGATTGCACTGGAAAGCAAAGACACCCTTGCTCAAAAGCCAGCCATATCTGACTCTAGGGTTCAGTGCTCATCTCTGTTTATAGCCAAAGAGCCAGCACTGTCTGCATCTGCAGACATTTCCGCGGACTTGTGGCAGGCATGACTAGACACTGGAGTGAGCGGAACGCTGTTTACCTTCCCACCGAAGTCACCCCTATTTTTCTAATGGCAATGTCTTGCTTTCGAACAGCTAGGTCGGCAGGAGCTGGGACAGTCAACGGGAGCTCACTTCATCATGCAGCCCTTGAACTGCTGACCTGCCGACCTTCCAGTCATCAAGGCCGGCGTCTTAACCACTAAGCCACTGTGGCAAAGCAAAGGCTCATTGGCAAATGGCCACCAGTGGTTTCCAAAGGGCTCTTCCAAACCAGTTTGACATCCTCCAGATGAATCTCTGTTCTCGGCCTTTCCTGATTTTACACACCTAGCTTGGAAAGTTGTGTCTGATGTTGATGTACTGTATCCCGACGCATCAGCTGTGCTTCTGACGTGACACAGTGCCAAAATGTCACCAGACCTCACCGTAGCTGTCGGGGGAGAGGGGCGCATTTTCAGCAAAAGGCGACAACTCCGCGGTGTTCTGCTTAGTTAGAAGAAAATGGCACCTGAGAACGAGAAGCTGCCTCCCCTGCTCTTGCTTTCTGCGCCTCTCCAATTTTAAATAAATCAAAAGGTGTTTTTGCCAGAGGCAATTCTTCCGCAGAAGGTTCGGCATCCCAGGTCTGCCCGCGATTCACTTAGGTGTGACAAACATACAGGTGTGTAACAAAGGAAGGAGAGGAGGAAGGGGTGGGGGAGAAAAAAAAGAGAGATTCTCCAGCAATTCGGAAGACAACTTTTTAGCATTTTGCACGAGTCTTGCATCAGGTCTAAAGTTAACGTGGGAGGAAAGCTGTCAACAAAGATATTAGGGTTTCCTTTTCAAGGAGGAAACAGCCTCAAAGGGGCAGCCATTTTGTTTCTCAAATGCCCTTGGAGGGGTAGGGGACCACATGAAATAGTGCCGTGGGCCAAATCTGGCCCACGGGCTTAGGGTTACACCCCCCCCCTGATTTAGAATTTCGAACTGGTTCAGTTCAACACTTGTTTTGCAGCTATAACTAGGAAGTTTTTTTATTTTTAATAAATAGAAGAGCTTCCTGTGGACAGGTGTTGCGGAGACCCATCATCTCTTCCTTGCAGCCTCGCAAAGTTCAGGCCGCTGGGTTTTAGACAAACAAATGAGCATGCTGCTAATTGCAGGGAGAGCGGCACAATGCTCGGCTCTTTTATTTTCCCCGGCGCAAAGGCTGTTCGAAGGGAACGATCAATATTTCATGGAACCGCTAAGGTAGTAATGAAAGATACATGACTCGCGAGGCGAACAGGTAGGAAGTTGCACGGAATAGGGGGAAATTTGGAAATGGCTGTGAGCAAACACAGACGAGCAATGCAGTTGGAATTGCTGAGACGACCCACCCTTTTCTTATTCCATTTGTTTTTTCTTGGAAGGCTGAGGATTGGGTGAGCAACCTAGTGATGGCGAACCTTTTAGAGACTGAGTGCCCAAACCAACAGGTTGCCATCCGTGCCGCAGAGGGGTGGGGGTGAACTCTGTGCTGGGGGGAGGGAGGAAGCACTCCCATTGGGCTGCTGGGCAGAGGGGTGAAATCTGTGTTGGGGTGATGGTGCGTGTGCCCACAGAGAGGGCTCTGAGTGCCCCCTCTGGCACTGACCTAGACGATTCTGGGACATGGGGTGGACTGTTTCCCCTTGCTCAGATCTGGTGGAAAATTAATGAAGCAAGAAGGTTGTTTGCTTTAACTATTTATTTATTTATTTACTAGATTTTGAGGCTGCCTTCCTTGCTTCGGTGACCCAAGGCTGCTCACATCAATCAAAACCATCTCGTACATTTAAAAACCACACTAAAACAGTAAAATGATTAAAATCTAAAATTCAATAACCCCTTAATTAAAAGCCCAAACAGGGCTAGATGAGCCAGCGCAGCTCGGTTGTGGCTGGTTTTGCTTATTTGCTACCGGATTCTGGCGCTTAATGGGAGTGTGTGTCTTCTTTTCCAGTCTGGCCAAGTTATCCTGCTATGGTAATAGAGTAGACTGTACTGCCAGCAACTCAAAGCCAATCGTCAGGCTTTGCTTTCTCCTTGATTTGAATTTTTAAGGGGTTTGTTTTTTTAATTGGAATTAGTAAAGGGCAGATCATCTCCGCCATGCATGAAAGAGAGATTTTCTGGACGTCTTGACATTGCTTCTCAAATTTGGGAGAACAATTTTGTGTGTATTGCACGTTGACTACTGAAGATTAGAGGCATTGGATTGGTTGGTTGCATCTTTTTTTTCAGACAGCTCTCTCACCTGTTCCAGCTAGAAACACATGTTTACCACCATGTTCCAAAGCAGGGGTTCCCAACCTTTTCAAGCCGGGGGATGGGTCACGCTCTCTCAGTCAGCTTTGAGGCCCGGATGGCCAATTTGCCCTGCCTGCACGATGGGGGTGGCCATTTTGTCCCAATAGCTTCAAAAGGGGTGGCCATTTTGTTTCTCAAATGCCCTTGGAGGGGTGGGGGCCCCCACATGAAATGACGCCATGGACCAGATCTGGCCTGTGGGCCTGAGGTTGAGAATTCCTGTTCTAAAGGGAAAATATACCAATTTTGTGCAAATTGCAAAACCCAATGCAAAGAAAGAAAAAATCCATACTGGAGATGAGAACTTCCATGGAAATGAAAGTTCTGCAGCAAGAAAAGATGTGTCAAGGATGTGTCTTGTTAAACACAACAACTTATGCAACTATTTTCATGCCCCTTTGGGGACCAGTTTTGCCATCATCCTTAATTACTGCCAGGGCTGATGGATCTGTATTGAGCTGGGAAAACTGTGCTACACAAAAGTCCTTTAGAGAATTTCCTTGGGTACTTTTCTGCTCCTGGGATTTTATAGAGCTATCAACTCCTGCCAACACATCATAGTAATAATGACTGCAAATTCAACATTTTTTTATAAAAAAAATAAAGAATTAATTCTGAGTTACCTAGATCTTCATAAATGTTCAGTTTTCTGACCTGCTGGGAACGTCTTTTAGCAAATATAAATGGACTGCCAGACAATCAATGGTGCAATGGAGAGACAATCTAAATGTTGGATAACCCCAACTCTGGGCAATCAAAAAACCACTTTATTGTGACTCCGTGGGGGCTGTTGACAAAGCAAAATGCACCTCCACCAAAGAGATTAGATACAGAAGAGCTGACCCAGTAGGAAAGTGTAGAGGTGGAAGTAGAGCAGAAAATTAAGGATATATTTAAATCCCTGAAATGGGGCATGGCAGAAACCTGTCTATTTTGCACATGGAGTTTTATTGATATTAGCGCTGTACAGACAGGGGGAGGAAATTTGGCTAGAAAACCAAGTGTGTGTGTGTGTGTGTGTGTGTGTCTGTTTAGTAATGGAAGGGAGGCAAAACTAGTTTCCTTATTATCACTTTTTAAAGGGTGTGTGGGATGTGGAAGACCGAAATTGGTTTAATTGTACATTAAAAGCAAAGTGAAGTAATCACACTTATATACCACCCCATAGCACTTAGTGCACTCTCTGGGCGGCTCACAAGTTAATTAGTATTTTGCCCCCAACATGCTGGGGACTCATTTTACCAACCTTGGAAGGATGGAAGGCTGAGCCAACCTTGAGCCCTTGGTCAGGATCGAACTCTCAACCTTTTGGTTGCAGGATAGCAGTAACCACTGCGCCACCCGGGCTCCTGTGGTTGTTGACTATTTGTTGGCCTTCTCCTTCATTGTTATACATGTTTATGTTATGTTTATGTTTATTCGATTTATACCCCGCCCTATTCAGCACATGGCCAACTCAGGGCGGCTAACAACATATAAACAACTCCAAGGTAACCCAAGGGGTTTACATACGAAATACAAAATTCAAAATACAGTAATAAATACAATATTCAAAATGCTATTACAAATAGATATAAATTCTGCGGTACAATATATCAAACAAATATAATAGCTGCAAAAAAGTACAATACAAATTATGCAATGAAACATCAAATAAATAAATAACAAATGCATGTGAATATACATGCATGTGAATTTACCACCCATCTTACTCTTTCTCCTTAGCACATCATGCACCCCAGCTCAGAAATGAAGCTAACATCCATCCATCCATCCATCCATCCATCCATCCATCCATCTATCTATCTATCTATCTATCTATCTATCTATCTATCTATCTATCTATCTATCTATCTATCTATCCATCCTGTCCATCTGGTCTACTCTCCCACCCTGGGAGGCATACAATACATAAAAAAATTCACAATGCAATATGTAATCAAACATAATAAATAAACAAAAACATCAAACAAGAAACCATCAACAACGAAGCTATAAACCGCAAACAATAAAAACAGAAAATCATAGCAATGCTAGGTGGTACAGTTACTTGAACCTACTGATAGGCAATTTGGAGGAGATCTTCAAAAGATGCCTTAAAAACAAACCAATTCAGTTGTCTTTTTAATACTAATGTTTAATACTAATGCAAACAGGGTTCCTCCATTGGATCGACCTTGACTGCCAAAGCATACTATTAGTATGTGTGGTAGCGTGTGGCTTGTGGCTTAACTCTTGTCTTACCTCCTCTTCCAATGAACAGACATTTTGACGAAGCAAAGTTGTTTGTTGTTCTCGAAGTATAATGTAGAAGTAATAGTTAATTCGTGGGTTTCAGGATACAGGAAATCCAAAAAGAAAACAATATCTAATCAGAAAGTACAAGCAGGAATATTCACACTCAGTCCTTCCCCCACAAAAGAAAGGAAACCTGACTACCGTATTTTCCGGCATATAAGACAACTGGGCGTATAAGACGACTGGGTGTATAAAACGCCCCCCAACTTTTCCAGTTAAAATATAGAGTTTGGAATATACTTGCCGTATAAGACTACCTCTCTTCCAATGCACACCAAATAAAAATTAACCCACACTCAACCCAAAGACGCACAGCCCTCCGAGTCGAATGGGCAGGTTCTGGTGGAGAGCCAATCCACGTTCACGTTCTCCTCCAAAAGGAACAGGAAGATGTGTGCAGCTTGCTTCCCCTTGCTTCATACTCCCTGCACAGAGCAGGGACTCGGCCGCGGCACCCCCCACCATATGCGCCGGACATATGAAGCAAGGGGAAACAAGCTGCAGTTGAGTACCTGTCCTATAAGACGACCCCCGACTTTGGCACAGATTTTTCGGGGTTAAAAAGTAGTCTTATACGCCAGAAAATACAGTATTCTAAGTAATCATGACTAAGCTTGGGTGGAGTAAGGACTCAGATGTTAGAATCCCACTCGCCCCTTCTGAGGTGTTACTCTCAGAAACCCCAAACTCTAACTAACTCCCAAACCCATGTGTCTATAGGAAAGAACATGTTGGCCCTCCTAATTAGCATATGGCCAATCGGAGTTCAGGGATTGTATAACCATACCCTGGTTCCCATAACATAGTCTTGCCTTTCCCAGCTCTGGATGTTGATGCAAGCAGACATTCCAGGGCTGGAGAAGAAGACAAAACATAGGCTTGAAGCTTTGAGAAGCTTCTACTAAGCACACCTGGTTGATATTGAGTTTAAGACAGTTTAAGAACCAGAGAAACTCCACGTTGAATAACTTGTGACTCATTCCATTACACTATGATTTCCAGCTGCCAATCAAAGACCTGCATTCGAACCATTTTTGGAGATGTTACATATGAGCAGAAATGGTTCAAAGACTAATATTGCTGGACTGGTTGTTAAGAGCTGCAAAAACCCATTCGGATCATCTCCTATAAGCCACCAGCTTTGGTGGGGCGGGGGGGATGTGAGATTCATTCCAAGACGTTCAACATTGCTGTGAAGATCCCGAGGGATGGGGAGTGTGTGTGTGTGGGGAATAGATATTGCTTAAATTTGACTGCAACTTCATACATCCCGATTATAACAAAAGGTGCCAGTGATACAGGTTGGCTTTGATGGACAGAATACCCTGAAACTAAGCTTTTTACCATCTGTTCCTCCATGCATTTTTGAAAGCAAAAGAGAGCATATTTCACGGCGACGTCAGTGGCAAGTAAGATAAATGCTATTTTAATGCTCAGTCGGCATATGTTCTCCCTCGAATGACACATTTCCGTGGTAGTTCTGTCTCCCTTTCATCCCCCAGAAATGTAAATGAGTGGGACCCCCATTACAAATATACTTCTATATTATGGTATCAAATTGCTGAGAGCCACTCTTAGAAGAGCCTGGGAATTGGAAGAGCTGTGAGATCAACCAATCAACCAATCTAGCAACATTTAGTTATATCTATTTATCTGTTTTCCTTGTAGAAAAAATTGAATTACGTACATCGGAAGAATAGATGCATTGATGTAAAACATTTTTTTTTAAAAAAAATCCAGACAAACAGCAATATTTACTTGGAAATTTCCCAACTATAGAAGGATTGCAGGGAGGGAGGAAGGAAGGAAAGAAGGCAGGCAAGGTAAAGGTAAAGGTAAAGGTAAAGGTAAAGGTAAAGGTAAAGGTAAAGGTAAAGGTAAAAGTTGCTCTTGCTTGAAACCGAGTCAAATCCGACTCGAGGGTTATCTTTAACCACTAAGCCACCACAGTCCCCAAGTAAGGTTACTCTACCTTCAAATATTGGTATGCACCCAGCTTATAGATTTTTGTTCATTGAGGGCTTTCCAAGGAAGTAGCTGTGATCAACCTTTTCCAGTGGGTTGTTCGCAGTTTAAGACAGGTGAGAAGAAAAACTGGCCTCCAGTTACAGTTGGACCTCCACCCCCGGCAGCCTTGACCAGCACAACTCTTGATCCATGCTCCATATCTACGATATCTTTCCATCATAGAGCACTAGCTTCTTTCTACTTGACCAGTTGGAACCCTTGGAAGAAAGTAGGGAAAGACGCGTTGCCTTCAGATAATATCTGAAGGTCTACTTCGCATCTGTTCCCCTTCCAAAGTGACATTTAGAGGAGCAGAGCTGACTGTACCTCTAGATTCAACAGACCAAGTTCCAGATTGATGCTCAAGGTGGAGAACTGGAGCCTTCACTCAAGTTTCCCTCTGTTCATTTGCTGCTCTGTGTCAGAAGTGTTTCCATCATGGAACTGGTAGCCAGCATCTGTTCCCATCTTTGTATCTTGATATTCCATTGCTTGATCGCTACCCAATGTAGCTATATGAACTTTAGACATGCAGGGTTGGCCCCACGTGAACCTCAGATAGGAGATACTATGAACTGATGCCAACTTTCCAGAGCTGAGGTTCCCAACCTTTTCCAGCTGGGAGCAAGAGTGACCTTTACCCTTACTAGACAAAGAGAACAAGAGCTCTGATAGATCACATTAAGGCCAGGTCCAACATTCTGCTACTACAGGGTCCGAGGACATTTCATTGTCTGGGGTTGGTCTAGACCACGGGTTCCCAACCTTTTCAAGTCAGGGACTGGGTCACGCTCTCTCAGTCAGCTTCAAGGGCTGGATGGCCATTTCCCCCTGCCTGCCTGATGGGAGTGGTCATTTTGTCCCAACAGCTTCAAAGGGGTGGTCATTTTGTTTCTCGAATGCCCTTGGATGGGTGGGCCCCCACATAAAATGGTGTCACAGGCTGGATCTGGCCCACAGGCTTTAGGTTGAGAACCCCTGGTCCAGAGTGATAGCAATGTCAGATTAGGCAGTGTAAAAATGGATGGGTGGGTGGGTGATTGGGTGGATGGATGGATGGATGAATGAATGAAAGTGTGGGTGGGTGGGTGGTTGATTGGATGGATGGATGGATGGATGGATGGATGGACAGATGGATGGCTGGGTGGCTGGGTGGGTGAGTGGATGAATAAATAAATAAATGAATGGGTGGATGGTTGGTTGTTTGGTTGGATGGATGGATGAATGGATGAATGGATGGATGGATGGAAAGGTGGATGGGTGGGTAGTTGATTGGATGGATGGATGGGTGGGTGGGTGGATGGATGAATGAATGGATGTATTTTGCAACTTCCTTTTGAAGCACCATTGTGATTTCATGTCCATATGGTATCCCTTTGAAGCTTTCTCCCCCATCTAAGTACTAAACTCATGAAAAGCCTACATCTTCCTAACATATAGAAAGATGTACCATTCCCCTCCAAATTTTAGGGTTTGTGGTGGGGTGGGTTTTTTGGGGGGTTTGGGAAAATGTTCTCCTTAATCATATCTTGAATTAATGTGGGCCTCGTTCATTCGGAGCTCTCATTACCCTCTTAATTAACTGTGCACAGATGGAAAAAAGTAGCAATTGCCTCACTTGAGTTGTTCCGCGAGGTTTAAAATGAGGCGGCAGATGGAGGACAAGGCAGGGGGATAAAGACAGAGGAGGCGAGGGTGCGTCTCGGAGGCAGGATACAAGTTTTCAAGCTGTCACCGAAACGTCAACAAACGCTCCATCTGCTGACGAGAAGTACCAGGCAGAGGCGGGTTTCAGATGCCATCCGGTGAACACGAGTTCAAAACATCCCCAACAACACACCTTTCCCATTAAATGTAGAATGGAAAATCCCATTGATTCTTTTCTACCTTTCAACATTTGTGTCTTGCAACCTTAAAATTCTTGCAATGGCATACAGCGGGTTAATCTTTCCTAGGGACTGCAGTGGCTTAGTGGTTATTTATTTATTTATCGACTTATATGCCACCCCACTCGCGAAGTGCGGCTCTGGGCAGCTCACAGACATATCAATACACATCAACACAATAACATACACAACAAAACACAGTTTAACAGTAAAATATCAATTAAAAAATAAATAAATCACAAAGTCCTTGTCGTTCAACGTCCTCAACATGCTTAACTTGATGACTTAACTTGGAGGGGGTCGGGGGCCACATGAAATGGCACCATGGGCTGGATCTGGCCCATGGGCCTTAGGTTGGGAACCCCAGCTCTGTAGGAACGTTATTTGGACAATCTCACAGAAATGTCGCAAAAGGGAACACATTTCTCTCCTCTTTGATGATGATATGGGGGTCCGAACTGTGGACTATCCAACCACCGGTGGCCAACCAAGCTTCTGTTATCTGGCGCTTTTGCAGCAACGTCACATGACTCAGAGAGGTGGCAAAGAGCAATTTCCACAACGAAAAGGCACCGAGTCCTAAATAATTCTGTTCCCCCTCACTTTTACCTCGGGCTGTTTCGTTCGTTAAATGGCAGAGGCTAATTTAATTAGCACCTGAAGATGTGGGGAAATTAGGTCACCCCTTCCCATGCGAAATGTTTTTTCCGTGCCAAGATGGGGAGGAGGGGAAGTCTCTCACCCTCCTCCTTAGATTTCCTAACTGGGTAAATATTAATTAGCGGGAATTTCACGTGGCAGATGAAGACATTAAAACGTTATTAGCCAACAGGTCTCCCTCTCGTCTGATTCCCCTCCCCTCCCCAAACATCTCACAAATAGGGTGAGAAAATAGCAAGGTTTTGTTAAAGAAGAAAATGGGAAAAAATGGCTGAGTTTCCCATGATTTATGCCAGCTTCTTAGCAAAAGGAAAAGTAATGAATCTTCTTTATCAAGCAATTATCTCCTGAATGATACATGGAATTCACTCCAGGCTGGGCTAGAGGGGGGAAAACCTTCAGGAACAGGTAGGGAAGAATAACTATGAATGTTGCAGCTTTCGGATTGTATGCACAAGTGAAGTACTGTTAGTTGATTTCAAGGTCTGGAAACTCAACTGGAGGACTCTAGGACAGTGGTGGTGAACCTATTGCATGAGCGCCAGAGGGGGCACTTAGGCCCCTGTCTGTGGGCACTCATGCCATTGTCCCAGCACAGAGTTCACCCTGCCCCTCTGCCCAGCAGGCCAATGGGAGCACTTCCTCTCTACCTCCAGCACAGAGTCCGCCCCGCCCTCTGCCCAGCAGCCCAATGGGAGTGCTTCCTCCCTACCCCCAGCGTGGATGGCAGCCGGTTGAGTTTGGGTCTCTAAAAGGTTCAACATCACTGGGAGGTCCCATGGAGGAACTTTTCGTAGAGCGGTAGTGGTGGAAGCTACTTTTGAAGAAACAGAGGCGGTTTTGTCTGCCGGAAGAGTGTCTCACCGGAGGGTGGCCACAGGGGAATGGCATAACAGCACAGTCCCTTAAATAAACGAACAAATGAAGGAAGGAAGGAATGGACAAAGGGATGAAGGGAGGGAGGAAGGAAGGAATGAATGAACCAATAAACCAACCAATGAACCAAACCATCAATGAACCAACCAACCAACCAACCAACCAACCAACCAACCAACCAACCAACCAACCAACCAACCAACCAACCAGCCAGCCAGCCAGCCAGCCAGCCAGCCAGCCAGCCAGCCAGCCAGCCAGCCAGCCAGCCAGCCAGCCAACCAACCAACCAACCAACCAACCAACCAACCAACCAACCAACCAACCAACCAACCAACCAACCAACCAAACAAACAAACAAACAAACTGAAATCCCCTTGAGAAAATGAGGCTTAGGAGATCAGGGCAAAATCAAATATAACCTTCTTTTTTGTAATCTTTTTTTTCCATGTGTGTGCATGTGTGTGTGTGTGATGATCTGTGTCTGTAGAAAAGTAGCTCTAAACCAAAACTACATTAGGTGTGTGTAGGAGAAAGAGGGAGGTTTCAACTCTGTACCTGAAGGACTCACAATGGACTAGGAGTCCATGAGTAATGAGGGTATTTCTTTTTTAAAAGACAGAGGTCCGACCCTGACCATTTAACAAGAACAAATGAAGCTCTGAAGCCTTAAATTTCTCCCTGTGTCTAATCCAAGAAGAAAAAGTGTGACACCTATCGAGGAATCGGTGTTTGGAAATATACAATAGAAAGGCAGAAAGCTTTATTAACACTGGAAAAATGTACTCTCCACCTTAGATATTTCCCTCCCAGCACCCAGCTTGTTCATATCACAGTTCAGTGAGCTGTTAACATCACGTATTTCTTCTGTTCCAGTGGTGGTTCCTATTTCCGTTGGCTTGTAGGCAAGCAAAGAGGAGAGAACGGCTTCGTCTTTCCTAGACAGCGAGCGCGGTGGACAAAGATGAATGAGTGAAAGCTGAAGACCAGTAGTAAAATAAAATAAAAAGAACCCAGGTACATTGGTCACTTGGGGTACCCCAAAACATACCAGCTAATCACTTGATGTCAAACTACACATTACACATCAAGACTATGCAGGGCTGTTTATGATTGGAACTTTTGGAGGTTCTTTAAGTTTTCATATGTTGGAAGCAACTTGGCGATATGTATGGACTGAGTCTGTTTGTAAGGTGGAGGGTGGACCTCAACCACTCTGATGTCTAGCAGATAATTGACGACAGGAAGCAATTAAGCAGAAGGAGGTTACCTGACACCCTATAGTTGGGAAATCTCTAACGCTGACCAGAAACCCATAATTAATAACTTTGTGTGATAATGAAAGAATAATAATAAAGAGGCTACCAGCTGGATCCCCCTCTCTAATCCAGCTGTAAATTAGTTATTGATGCTGGCATTTTCCATTCTTTCTAGTTCTGTAAAGTTTTGCTCCCCACTGTACGGCTAGCAATTGTTGCGCCTTGAAGCTGAGATGTCTTGAAGAAATGACAAAAGCGTCAGGAGGGATTAACGTGCTTCCTTTATGTATTTTTCGGAGGGGAAAGCTGCAAATTAGCATGTCAACAACCTGATTTTCCATATCAAAAGGACACAGACTCCACGTAAAATGTGTATTTGTCTATCTATTGCTCAATCAATCATATTTATATCCTGCTTTCTCTTCCTTTCATTTTGATTTCCCTCTTTCGCCTGCATTTCATACTTGAAACAGCTCTCTGTGTTTACAAATAAAGACTCTGATATCCGTGCTCACCAAACTCTTGTTGATTGAAGCTATCCACCCATCAACGAAATTGGTCTGAGTCAAACTAATAACACCTCTGGTCACATTTTGAAAGCAAAAGACCAACACAGAATGACAAGATAAAGCTTTTGCGTGTGGCTTTTCCAATGAAAACCACCATCCTCGAAGGTCTTTTCAGCAAATAGCAGCAGGTCGAATTTTGCTCAAAATTGGTGGCCGTGAATTTTGCACAAATCTGGCAGCCACAAATTTTGCACAAATCCAGTGGTCACGAACTTTGTACAAATCCGGCGGTCACGAATTTTGCTTAAAATTGGTGCCCACAAATTTTGCACAAATTCGCCAGCCATTAATTTTGCACAAATCCCACTTGCTGACAATAAGACATTTGACTTCCTTTGAGCAAAACGATAAGGAAAAATCCTTTGATCAGAATGTGGCCCAAATGGTCTTATTTCCCTCCAAGGAGTAAGGAGGGTGAGCTGTGGTTCTTCTTCACATGCCAGGGAAAACCAAGAGAAAATTCACATGCCTTTTCCTCACTCTTTGCTGAGGTTCTTTCTAGACTTGGAGAATTGAGCCATGCTTCCCCGAACACCTCCCAAATGATTTAGAAGCCATTGTGGGCTAACCAACCAAGAAATTTAAACATACAAATCTCTCTTTGAAGTCCATTAAATCCATATTTCTCCTTTATTGCTTTGTTATTTACAGAGTTGTGTTTCATCCGTTCTTTCATTTTAAATTATAATGGGCAATATCTTTTGGTGAGTATCCTAGCAATTGGAGGGTCTTGGTGAACCTCTGCATTTGTGTTTTATGAGCATTGTTCTTCTCTTCAACGGTTACATCATCTAATGGAGAACTGGAGATGGAGACATCCTGGCTGACTTAATGCTGACCTTGTAAGTACTCAAGGGAGGTGTTTTGAAGAATCTGGGCTTGTGACATAATATTGCAATCACTTTTCTGTTTGTAAAATGGCGACCACATACTGTATGGGTTCCTCAAAACTTTCCCTTGCCACCATCAATTTAATGTAGCAAAATGCCTTCCAGGGTCACCTAAAAGGGAGATCAAACCCTGCCCATAGGTTGGATGAAAAAAAGCTCACCGTGAATTCTTCTGCTTCTTCAGTGAACCCACTGTCATGCTGAAAGATTCTCCTCCTCCTTTCCTCCTCCTCCTCCTTCTCTCATGTCCTGATCAAACTCTGGACTGCCAAAATGAAGCCACTTTCTTCACCTTGTCGTTGGCCAAACCCAAGTCCTCATAGGTGCGTGTCTCTGGCAGCAATCGGCAGACCAGCAAATGGGCCAGACTCTGTGTCTCTCCTCCTTCACACCATGTGTTACCTTGAAATCATGACATGTTTTTTACACCACAACACAAAACTAACCCAACTTATTGATGGGTTGAGTAAGGAGACACCTCCAACTTCTTCTACCTGTGTGTTTCACTCAAGGCGGGAGATGAATAAGGGGATTTAAAGCCAGAAACATGGGATTGCTCTTGGTTTCAGCTTGCAGGCAAAGATCACATTTCTAGAAGCTTCCAGAAGCCTCCAGAAAATGATGATTCTTCTTCAAAACAAGATGCCTCTGCACCATTTTTAGCTTCCAAAACTGTTCTCTCTCTCTCTCTGAGAAACCAGAAATGACTTCCCATTCTCTTCCCCCGGCAGTAGGAGAAATTGTCCCCAAGTTCTCGGAGGTTGACTATCCCCAACTTAAACCTACCCTACCATCCTCAGATGAAGTGAAGACCAATTGTATTCCCTTTTCACCAGAACAGAAATGAGATTGAACTGCATATCCAGTTAGTGTTTGCAAACAGATGGGGGGAGAGCGCTATCTTGTTCTCGACTAGGCTGCTACATTTTGAGAGCCAGCCCTGGTTGACAGAAGATCTCTGATGGGAGTTAGTTTGATTATTGTGGTGTTTGGTTCTGTTGTTGTTGCAAAATAAACATTCTGACACAACACACCTGCTAATGGGTTAATTGAGGAAGTGTGTGAGAGAGACCCATCCAGAGGTCAACTGTCCTGAGAATCATCTCATGAGAGTTTCTCAAACTAACCAGAGTTGGGAAACACTGGTGGCAATTTTTGGATCCCCCAACCCCAGAAGCTGCTGGTTCACAACCTTAGCAGCCCTACGGATTGTGAGATTGTGGGGGTGCGCAAACCCTCTCTTCCAACATTTCCAGTTTCGGGAAGTGGCTGGAAATCGATCAGAAGCTGGTGCAAGGGAACGATGATATGAAAAGAGACCAGAGTTAGGAAATGTTGAAGCAGCGGTAAATAGTCCTCTGGTAAGGTTAGCGATGACATTGATTCACCTTTCCCACCATTGGTATTTTCTCCCCCACCCCGCAAACAACTGGTATGGTTAGAGATCTAAGTATCTCCCCCCTATGAAAACGTGAACTCACGGTAGGAAGGGGAGCAGCATGCTAATCACTTGCAAGCCACTCCAAAGCCGATGTGTTCATTCAAATGGGATTCTCATCCCGTTCCGCTGAAGTGTATGGCATTTCAGGTGATCTCTCCGATAATCCTTTTTAGATTAGTGTCAGGCTTTGCAATGGAAACTCCCTTTCTCTCTATTCTTCTGCCATGTTTACCAGGCTGATATCCAAACACTGTTGCATATGGATTAGGAGAGATGGCACGGATAAGATGGCACCTCTCCCCCCCCACACACACACCTCCCTCCTCCCTGTTCCATCTCAGCACCCTCATGAAATTACATTATAGATTCATTGTATAAATACAAGATGGAACATAATTACAGCCTGAACTCCCCCCCCCCACATGCCTGCACTCAACAGCCTTGCTTTCCAGTGAAATCCAGGGGGGGAGTCGATGTGGTCAAGCTTGGGCATCTCATCCTAAATTGCCTACCCGCTTTATTGTGGAGACAAAAATATAATCGGCAGAATCGTCAGCTTGGAGAAAAGAAGTCTTCACTCGAGGGCAAATCTGAGTCGGTTCAGGGCGGATGGGGAAAGTTTACCATTGGTTCTGGAGCTACCGTGTTGGTAGATTCAGTTCATGTTGATTTGGGGTCATGGTGTCTTTGAAGTCTTCTGTCAAATGTTGGCGAACCCACTGGCACGCTGAAAGATTCTCCTCCTCCTTCTCCTCTGAATATTGGCGATCATTATGGCGATTAGCCGTGAAGACTGTCCTGAGAATATAATGCTGTGGCTTTTCGTCTGCCTTCCGCATCGCAGCATGAACACCCATAGTAGCACCGATCCAGTTCCGTGAGTCACTTTCTGGTCCTGAGCCCTTTAGGCATGCAAAGTCCTTCTCAGCCCCAGACCAGGATGGAGGAAGCTTCTGCCTTTTATTCAAGTGGGACTGTTTAATCCACTTGGGGACCATCACCCTTCCCTGTGGACATCGCCACCCAAGGCCGTTAGTCCTCAGGGTAGTCAGGTTAGTTAACCACCACCTGACAATTGACATTGAGTCGCTGGCAGTAGTGTCTACTATTAATAGGGTCTGCTACTCAGAGTCTACTTTCCAAATTACTTCGCAAGGTTGTGAGATACTGATCAATCTTGGCTTACCCTGCAGACAAGGGTCTCTAAGCTAGAAGCTCTGTCTTTTTCTAGACCAGGGGTTCCCAACCTTTTCAAGCTGTGGGCTGGGTCACACTCTCTCAGTCAAGCTTTGAGGACCAGATGGCCATTTTGCCCTTTGGACTTCGGCACCCAAGGCCATTAGTTCTCAGGGCTGTCAGGTTAGTTACCCGCCACCTGACACTCGGCGTTGAGTCACTGGCAGTAATGGTCTCCTCTATTGCCATAGCAGGATAACCTGGACAGTTACCCCAAACTAAAACTATGTGTTTAAATATGGTGGATTGGGTGATCGATAAAACCATATGCTCCATAGCTTGGTGAGCCAAATTATGGCTGTCCTCTCTATCCTTCCAAAAATCAACAACCCAACCGCAACCCAACCACACATTTTTTCAAAAATCTTGATGAGCTGAAAGGTATCTGAAAGCTGGGCAGACACTTTAGAAGACCTGACCATGGTCCCATTACCTGCCTACCCTTTTCCCGTCCAAACCTGTGGAGACCAGGAGAATTCATGGTGGAATCTGTAAGAGATGGATTTTATTGCAATTGCACATAGAAACGAAATTGCGCAAGACCCCAAATGTTACATTTGAAATATTATACAAGTGTATAGATTAGAAACCCTGGTGGTGCGGTGGTTAAACTGCTGTATTGCAACCAAAAGGTTGTGAGTTCTATCCTGACCAAGGGCTCAAGGTTGACTCAGCCTTGCATCCTTCCAAGGTTGTAAAATGAGTCCCCAACATGTTGGGGGCAAAATGCTAATTAACTTGTGAACCACCCAGAGAGCGCACTAATTACTATGGGTTGGTATATAAGTGTGATTGCTTTGCTTTTGCTTTTACATTTGTATATCAAACTGTAATAACTGGAATTTTCAAGTCTGTGGTGCTGGAAGGCAGTCTTATCAAACATCTGAGGAGCTTCCCTTGGAGGAGGGACTGAAGATCTGGACCTCAATTCTAAGAGAAAGAAACTTTGGAAAGAAAATCAGAACATATTTTGGGTGTGACCAACAGTATAAGATCTGTAGACCAGCCACAGGCCACCCCTAAAATGTGAAAAATTTGGGCCCCAAAGGACAAATCAGTAGGAAAATGGGAAAAACCAGCATTCTTAAATTAATTATGCTTTTAATTTATCTGGTGAAACTGATGGACATGAAAATTTTAGGGCAGGAAAAAGAAAAGAAAAGAAAAACAAGAGAGAGGAAAAGAGCAAGGGGGAATCATTTGCTTAGCAATTAATTGATTACTTTTGTTTATTATTTCCAGGCTTTATTTACACAAGCTGTAAATCACAACCAAAAGGGCCGTCATGCAATTAATTGGCTTAGTTGAGCTTAATACTCACTTTGATGGCTTTAAAAGGGGGGATTAGTGAAATCGTGGAGGATAAACATACCAGTGGCTATTAGCCCACGTTTTTGAGGCGGCATCGCATTGAATTGTGTTGGAAGGGTGCAGAAGCCCCGGAAAGTTGTCGCCTTCACAGTTTCTGTGTATCTTTCCAGGGCCATTTGTTGCAAAGGACATTGATCTGGCTCAGCATAAGACTTTCCTTTTATTCTGAAGAGTTGTGGTAAATGAATGTGCCAGCGCTAATTTTCTCTCAAATTTTAATAAAGCCTCTCTTTTTCTCTCTCCTAATTTTGGTGCATGTATTCCTTCTGGTATTCACACGAGCTGCAATCTGCCCATTTTTTTTCCTAAGGCTATGATCCTGCAATCCTGTGAGTTTGCCCCCTTTCCGTTGTGACTTGTCGGCTCTCCCTCGAAGACTCCCCCCGACACTGCGGCGGAAACTTTCCGCCTCGACTCAGAAGCGTCCTCAAAAGAATCTTGGAATTATCTGTTATTACTTATCAATGGATGGAACCATTCCTCTTGTTTCCTGATGAAAAGCCCCATCATCGTGTTCAGAGGACAAGAAAACGAAGAAGACAACGATGAAGAAAATACAAAAGAGCAAGGAAGTGTGTGTGTGTGTGTGTGTGTGTGTGTGTGTGTGTGTGTGTGTGTGTGTGTGTGTGTATATATATATATATATATATATATATATATATATATATATATATATATATATATATATATATATATATATATATATATATATATATATATATATATATATATATATATATATATATATATATATATATATATATATATATATATATATATATATATATATATATATATATATATATATATATATATGCGCGCTGGTATTTGCAAAAGGCAGCCGGGCCATTTTGGTAATTCCAGATAAATGCTGGAAAACGGAGGCACTCAGAGGCCCCACTGATGGCAAAATTTGCTGTCTGGCAATCACTGGGAAACAGTGTGAGATTTTTCTCTCAAGTAATACTGCCGGTGTGAGGTAATGAATGTATTGATTTTGCCATTTTTTAAAAAAAGCACAACAGTTATTTCAGAGATAAATGCCTCTCATTTGCAGTCATTAAATCTGCCATATCGAGGACAGCTTGCGGGAGTAATAGCCCACTGTCTGAATTTTTTTTCCTTGGGGTGGGAGGAGGAGGAGTGGATAAAATAAGAAAGCATGGGGCTACTTCTTTTTATTTGACCTCAAAAATTGGATCCTATCAGTTGTCCCATGTCTGCTAGGGAAAAGAGAAGGGAGAAGTGACTGGCCCATGGCTCTTTCAGACGTGATTCTTTGAAGCTACGTAGAATCACAGAATCGATCCAAGACCTTCAAGCCCAGCGATTGGTAAAAGTTACTTTCTTGGAACACAACTTGCACAATTTCCCAGCTGGGAGGTTCAGCGAAATGTCTTTGCCCCACTCAAAAAAAGAGGAACGTCCCCAAATTCTCATCAACTTGAACACCCTGCACAGAATCCAGTGTTACAGCGTCTCCCAAAACCATTCTCATTTTCAGCATTGGAAGTTACTTTTAAGTACCTTACAGTTACTACTAAGTATAGTAGTTAAATTAGCTGCATGCGCAAGAAATCGAAAACTACTGATTGCACTTATCATACCAAGACTTAACTGATTTTTGTTCCTTTTGCAGTTGAAGTCTTCAAGTTAAGTTTTTAGTGCCAACTTCCTCTGGCGCCTACTCAGCTTAATGACGCAAGTCCCAACAAGCCACCTCTTATGCAATCTACCTAATTTCAGGCAAATCTCCCCCAAAGGTTGTGCCCACCCATATAAGATCCCCACAAGATTATTCGAATTCAACTGGATGTGAAATCCACCAGTTGGCATTCTGCCATGTGGCTTTAAATCTAATGCAGTTCCAAACGGACTTGGATGAATGGAGATTTTGAGTCAGGGGTTCCCAACCTACAGCCCAGGGGCCAGATCCAGCCTGTGGCACCAAATCGACCGCCCTGCGCCCTCACTCCAGCCACCACCAAAATTGGCCACAGACTCATTTATGGCTGTCGTAAATGCATTTATAACAGCTGTAAATGAGTCTGCAGATGATTCAGGAGGTGCTGGTGGTGGTGGCAGCAGAGGTGGTGGCAGCAATGGGGGCAGTGGCTAGACCACCAGTCCAGCCCCCCAACTGTCTGAGAGAGTGTGACCCAGCCCCCAACTTCAAAAGGTTGAGAACCCCTGTTTTAAGTCAACACGTAGATGAATTATAGAAATATGGGAGCCTGGATAGCTTCCTTCTATAGCTTCTGATTCATGGGTCAATCTAGTTCAATACTGCATCTCTGACTGGCAGCTGTAGTTCTTGACAGTTTGAGTCAGGATCCTTCATATCCCCCATTCCTTGGTGGTCTCCGATCCAAAGTCCTAACCAGGATTCACCTCGCTTAGCTTCCCAAACCATATGAGATCCAACGTGTTCGGTAGGGTATGGTGGCCATTCATCCAAGAGGTCTATTCTAGTGAGGTCTGACAGCTGGACGTAGCTCATCCAAAATGCTAATGATCTCCCTCGTCCAGAGGATTTATTTAAATCTGTCGAAACAGAGCGATGGATAGGATCTAACTTTGCATGGCATTTTGAAGCTCTACATGCAAGCCAGGGATTTGGAAGCATTGGTGCATTGGAAATGAATTGATTTTTTTTTTAAAAAAGATGGGGTTTTATTGACATTTACCAGCTAGGTTTGAATCCATCAAACAAAGGCCTGTTGGGCCTTTCTCCACAATACACAATGTTAACCATTCCCATTGTCATCACAGAAGGGTGATCGCCGCCCTTGTTGGCAGTCTCCACAAGACAAGATGACGGGAGCTGTTTGGCATTCTTCGCGTTGCGCAAGCATGTTGTGCATCTACACAGCCGGAACTAGAATGTATTTTAAAAAAATGAATATCGATAGCACGGAAAAGTGAAAATCCTGCATATTCACCTTCTCCCCTCCCTCCCGTCTCCTTTATCACTTATTCTGTAACAGCTGTTTAATTAATTGCTCGAGCGGATTCCTAATACATCTTATTTACATACAAAATTACAGAATAATGGTGTACCTCGGAGTTGAGTGAGGATTTAATGCCGGCTTGTCACGCATCGCAAGGTGTGACTGCTCATGAAGAAATCAAAGTTCTGGATGGTTTGGGCTGTCATAATTTCCCTCTCCCTCTTCTGCTTCCTTTCTTGCGCTCCTTAATTATCACCCCTTCGTTCCCCCAGGTTTGTGTTACCGTCTTGCCCTCCTTGTCTCTCTTTTCTCTCTATCCAGGTATTACAAGATGGGGTTGGATTGATTACACCAAGAAAAAGGGTTTGGTTTTCCAGAGAGGAACTGGGGATTTCCGATGCCAATGGGAGAACAAGGGAGACGACACATCGCGCATCGAAAAGGGGTTGGGTTAAGGTAAGTATAAACATAAATAAACAACATTGGCTTTGTCAATTGACAGTGATGTGGAGAGAGGAAGAATCCCACATTATCTTTGTGGTTCAGGTTGACTTGACGCTTGGCGCTAGATACCCAAAAGGTTGGCGATGCCCCAGTTGTCCAATTACACAAGCTTTTTTGCGAACACACAACCGTTTCTGCTTGTCATTGTATTCCTTCTCTCTACCCCACTTTTAAAACATGGGGGGAAAGCTCTCCCTCCCATTGATGATAACAACAAACCAGACAGAGATAAGGTTGTATCTGCTATGTTTTCCCCAACCCAACCCACAACTGGTGTATTCTCTCCCCATCTCTGCCTCCAGCGACAGCATTGTAAGTTTATCAGCTGAACGGCACGAAACAGAAAACACACACAGAAAAAGCCATTTTTAAACAGGCTGATGTTTGTAGGGTGTTTTTTTTGAAAAACGATCCCCTCCCCTCTCAAATGGGAAAATGAATGGCGTTTAATCTCTCTACTGTGGTGGCTCGAATGGTTAAGACTCTGAACTCACTGACTGGAAGGTCAGAGTTCGGTTCCTGGGTACTGCATGACGGAGTGAGCGCCCGTCTCTGTCGCAGCTCCTGCCAGCCTAGCAGTTTGAAAGCATAACATTGCAAGTTGATAAATAGGGATCACTTCGGTGGGAAAGGTAAACAGTGTTTCGTGTGCGCCGATGTCTAGGAACATCCGCAGAAGCAGACAGTGCTGGCTCTTTAGCTATAAAACAGAGATGAGCACTGAACTCTAGAGTCAGATATGACTGGCTTTTGAACAAGGGCAACCTTTACCTTTTTATCCTACCTAAACCATTTGCACAATCTTCTCCAGTGGCTCAGTGGGTAAAAGCGCTGTGCTTGGAGACCGGAAGGACGGGGTTCAATTCCCTGAGAACTGCACGATGGGGGGCATGAAAGGAGCCTCATTTGGGCATCCCCTGCAGAAATCCTTTCAACCCAGAGTAATCTCTGACATGAAAACACACACACACCATTTGCACACACGTGAACTCATGCTAATGTGCTTGTGCCAACTTTGTGGAACGTTGTCCATGTTTCTCAGACCAGAGAAGTGGCCCACCTCCTCCGTTTACCTCTCACTCTTGGAGGCTGTCTTTAAGTTACAATCGAAACCTGCCAGCCTCTTATCAGGGTCTCTCTGAGGCTCACCTGTATTATCTCTTAAAGGAGCACATTTATGTGCTTATTTAATCAATGTACATGCAGCTCTCCATATCTAAAATGATATCTCCAAACGGTCATATCTCAAAGCGGTTCTTTGGCGCGAACCCGGTGATATTTACTTCCTGCCAGAAAGGCATGGCGTTTGGCTTGTAAATCTGCATTTCAAGAAAACACAAACTAATATCTCAAAGAATACAGGAAGGAGGGGGATGAAAAAATAGTAACAGTTTTGATTATTCTTATTATTTTTATCTTTTAAAAAAATCCTGTAAAGTGGAACCTCGGATGAAGTCCGATTCGGATAAAGCCCGATTCGGATAAAGTTGTGGTTTTCATGCTCACGTGATGCATCATATAAAGTCCAAAACCGCTAAAAATGGACGTTATCTGAAGTATTTGGTACGTCCATTTTTTGGATGTTATCCAATGCACCGCCCATTTGATTCAGATAAAGTCCAAAATCAGATAAAGTCCAAACTTGTCGAACGGAGTTTGGACTTTATCCGAGGTTCTACTGTATTTGCTTGTTCCTTGAATGCTCTGTTCTGCATTCAACTTTTATATGTAGGTAAATGTTGCCCTTGGTCGAAAGCCAGTCGTATCCAACTCTAGGGTTCAGTGCTCAACTCTGTTTACAGCCAAAGAGAGAGTGCTGTCTGCAACTGTAGACATTTCTGTGGACGTGTGGCAGGCATGACTAGACCCCGGAGAGCATGGAACGCTGTTTGCCTTTCCCAGCAAAGTGGTCCCTATTTATCGATTTGCAATTTCTTGTTTTCAAACTATATTTATAAATCATCTCTGGCGCGGGGGGGGGGGGGAATGAACAGGGCAATGCGTTGGTTCCAAGCCCATCTCCTTCTGTTAAGAGTAATTGAAAAAAGAAATAGCCTCTGTCCTATCTTTCAAACACACTTTCAATTCTCCTTACCGGTAGTTTGGTGACAATCGCATAACTCGACGTGGTTTCTGACTCGCAGCACCCTTGACATTTATTTCTATGTTGTTTCTGCCTCCACAAATGGCCCTCTTTGAAGAGATCAATGGTTCCCTTTCCCAATTGTCGGTCCCCAGTTTTGACATGATGTCGCACACGGGGACGTATTTACTGGTAATCAACGATGAAACCTGATCTTGAATGTAACGGATTTTGTTGTGCTCCAGAAAAGGGCAGAAATGGAGGAATTAATAAAAATCATCAAGTGTAAGGAAAAGGTAAAGGTTGCTCTTTCTCGAGAGCCAGTCGGATTTGACTCTAAGGTTCAGTGCTCATCTCTGTAGCCAAAGAAACAGCATGGTCTGTGTCTGAAGCGGTACCTATTTATCTACTAGCAAATTCGTGCTTTTAAACTACTAGGTTGGTAAGAGCTGGGCCAGAAATGGGAACTCACTCCATCATGCAGTACTTGGGTCTCAAACTGCTGGCCTGTCAATCTTCCAGTCATCAAGTTCAGCGTCTTAACCACTAAGCCACCACAATCCCTATTGATAGAGAGCAGGTTGCTAAATGATATAGCGCTAAACAGAAATACTGCACCTGGAAGGGTAATTGATCTCTGTTTATAGCCACTGAACCTGTGCTGCCTGCATCTGCCGATGTTTCTGTGCACATGTGGCAGGCAGGCATGACTAGACACCAGAGTGCATGGAATGCTCTTACCTTTACCACTGAAGTGGTATCTATTTATCTACTTGCAAATTTCTTGCTTTAGAACTGCTAGGTTGGCAGGAGCTAGGACGGAGATGGGAGCTCACTCTGTCAAGCAGTACTCGGGCCTTGAACTGCTGACCTGCCAACTTTACAGTTGTCAAGTTCAGCCCCACCCCAGTTAGTGCATGTGCCACTCTGGTTGGCATGCCAAGCGTCTTTCTCCAGCAGATGTCACTTCACATTTATTTGGGGGTGGGTGGGTGACGTGTTGCATTGGTAAAGCTGTATTTCTGTCAGTTGTTTATGACACCCCCTGCCAGGACTGGTAGGTAGCTCACAAGTTATCTATCATCCCGGAGCCCTAATGCATGATTCAAACCCTCTCGTCAGTTCCTGCTGCTAGTTATTGATTCTGATGACATTATTTATCAGTTACAAAATGTTGATTCCATGTAAGGCTCTTCAGTGGCAGCAGTAAGAAAAGCTACAAATTTATATATATATATGGCAGCATGATTTATGGGGGCGTCATTGAGGGTTACGTGAACAACTGAGTTTGGGAGGAAGGGCTTGTGTGAGTGACTAATCTAGGGAAATCAAGCTGACAAAAGCATCTCTAATGATGATGTGTGTCATACAATTGCATTTTTGGAACA
Source organism: Bradypodion pumilum (assembly GCA_035047305.1). NCBI lineage: Eukaryota > Metazoa > Chordata > Lepidosauria > Squamata > Chamaeleonidae > Bradypodion > Bradypodion pumilum. Next base: position 12,869,115 of record JAWDJD010000015.1, read on the forward strand.
CCCTGGGGTGCTTTGCACTCCAAAACCTGGGAATGACTTTATGTAAGGAGGATCTTAGAGCCTGACATTATGCATCCCAGAATAAGCTGCTTTCATTGGTTTGGTTAGAACAGGGGTTCCCAACCTTTTCAAGCCGGAGGCCGGGTCACGCTTTCTCAGTCAGCTTCGAGTGCTGCATGGCCATTTTGCCCTGCCTGCATGATGGGGGTGGCCATTTTGTTCCAACAGCTTCAAAGGGGAAGCCACTTTGTTCCTTGAATGCCCTTGGAGGTGGCTCCCACATGAAATGGCCCCACAGGCTGGATCTGGCCCACAGGCTTTAGGTTGGGAACCCCTAGGTTAGAAGATGATAGAAAGGTTGAAAGCCTTCAGTTGTGACATGGTTTAGTCTTGCTGCTCTTGAAGAAAACGTAGACTTCTGTAGGACTGATCTGGGTACATTTTCTGTGCATGCACAAAATAGGAACTTGCAAAACCCACCACCATGGCACAAGGTTGAATAGAAAACAGAAGCACTGGATGGGTTGTTTGTGTCTTCAAACAACCAACCTATTCATTTGTGCTTGCTGGTGAATGTGTGTCTAAGTGTTGCACTTCCGAAATTGTTGCTGCAGAAACTTTGTGCAAATTCTTCCATCCCTTAGGGGAGAAATTGTGGTTTTTGTCTCAGTTGCCTGTCGGAAACAAGACGTTTCATGATAGCTCCACATTTTTTCACAGGCCGATTCGCCATATCAAATAAAAAAGCTGCTTCAGCCACAAGTGAGATGCTAGCCAAATTGTTTCTCATCTCCACAGGAAACAAAGCCTTCCCTAAGTCACAGAAGCAGGTAGATTTGACATGAAAGGAAGGCAACGTCCTTTGGAGAATTATGACAACACGAAACAACTGTAATGCACCAGGTAGCAGCGGCCCCTCGCCGCCGGCTTCCCTGCATTTGCATCGTTAATTGACATCTCATTAAAAGATCATTAGGAAGCTGGAAATGAAATGGCAGATGTAGACGCAAGAACAAAGTCCAGGATGACAGAAAGGACTGGAAGAGTTCACTGTTGGGTGTATTTTTATTTTTTGCAATTAGAGCCTCACAATGTGAAATGCAAAAGGAAAGTGATGAAATAATTAAGGAAAGGTGAAGGAGCACAAAGTAAATAAATACACATTCATCGGAGGAGAAGACGTATCTTTCAATGAATATTTATTTATTTACGTGTGCTCCATCACCTATTCTTAAGAGTCCAATAGAAAAAGCAAGCCAAGGTTACCGTACTGGTAAGGATCAGAGCGAGCATCGAGTTCAAAGGTTGTCCAGGGGCATCGTCAAGTTAAGCAGAAGTCAGGGTCACAGCAATCAGTCACAAGGTACATGGAAGATCTGGCAGAGTGTCGGTCATTGCACTGATAAATTGTACCGACACTTGCCTTGTGCAACATGCTTGTTTATGAAGCCTCCCAGCTAATGGGTGTCAGCTGGGAGCCTCCTCTGATAACGAGCTCTGGCTTTCTTGTGTCACAGCTGCAGAACCGTTTGACACCGGTCTCTGGCTGAGGACTGAGTACAGTCAGAGTCAGACCTCTGGTCTGACAAGTCATCTGCCTGGGGAGTCAGAGTTGGGCCAGAAGCAGGCTGATATAATATGCAATTTTGAAGGTGGAGGAGGCTCCTCTTCCTCCTAAAAATCTGAACAGTGGAGTTCCTTCTTACCCAATGGACCAAGTTTCCCTTGCAGGTGAGCCTTCGTCCATGTTGGAAGAAGACCAGAATGAAGCTTCCTTGTCAAAATCTCAGGCCTCTTGAAGCAAAATCCCCATTTCTTCTGCTTCTTGTGTTTTGTGTACATTTAAACGAGCTTTCAATGGGCTTGATAGCTAGGTATTAGCTAGGTATTCGGCTATGTAATTATACTGCAATTAAATTTAATAGCTTTGCTAAGAGCTCGACAGTAGGAGAGTTTATCTAAGATGTGGGTTTTTGTGTGTTTGGCAGTGGGCTTATTAACCTTTAAATATTCTGCTCACAGATATTTTGTTTTATATACGTTTCTGTTTCACACACAAAGCCATAATCCGCCAAATGGAAGAACCATTAATAACCCTTATAAAATGCAAAATACACGTTTTGCCATCCATGGAGCATTTTTTTGGGAGACCAAAACGCCGCCATAAAGTCTTCCATGTTTCTCCAAGAATTATGCGCCGGGACTTAGAAGACCTGGCAGGTTTGCCCAAGTTACTTTCCCCCAGCCTTAGTTTATCACCTATACAATGGGAAGGGTCAAAATCTGACTCATGCTTTGTTTATCTTGACAGGGAACCTAAAGCTTCTGGGAGAATGCATGCTGTTGACGTGGAAAGAGAGCCGAGTCTAAGAGCCTCCTGTTCAAAATAGCACCAGTATGGCTGGTGTTAGCACAAACGCCCTCTTAGCCTCGTTGAAGCAACCAATTTCTGTGAAAGCAAATTCTTTGGACCAAAGGTACCATTTAAATAAAGCCAAAGTTTTATAAAGCACATAACTACTGGGTTTTTAGATGACTCACCAGATAATGTGACGTGACTAGACGAGACGAATACATGCAAAGAAACACGACGTGACCTATGAACCAAGATATGATCAAGGTTTTCCATTTCACATGCAGCCCATGGTATTTTTCTGCCTGAAGCCAAGGATGGGATTGCACTTCTTTCATCATCATATATACAGAAATTGATGGAACCACGTTGGATCTTACTAAAAAAAAATGAAGATGGTAGCAGACAAGATTAGGGATTCATGACATGTCACTCAAAGCGTTGTCCTCTAACAAAGCCTATATTGGATACAGAAGGAAGTTGAATTTCATCTATATCTGAGTCTATGTCTATGTCAGGGGTGCTCAAACTACGGAATGTGGTCCAAATCTGGCCCCTGACACCAATTCATCTGGCCTACACCATCCTTGTCACTCCCGGAAGTGGAAGTACCAGTGCATTTTACTTTCACTTCCAGGAGCGATGAGGGTGGTGTGGGCTGGATGAATTGGCATCGGGGGTCAGATCCAGCCCGTGGGCTGCAGTTTGGGTACCCCTGGTCTATGTCATCCATTGGCCCATTGGTCCATAGATCCATCCATCGATCCATCCATCGATCCCTCCATCCCTCCAATATAATTCACATCCTTCCTTCCTTCAGATCTCAGAGAGGTAAAAATGAACCTGCAGCTTTGGCGACAAAAGAGCATGCACTTAGCGGCGAATAAAACGAATGGCCAGAAGATGGGACAGTGACTAATTATGGGCAGCATCTTGGCACCGGTACATCGGCTGCAGGTAACTCAGCCAAAGAGGATTTATCTGCTACAAACACCCTGCATCTCATTACAAAACCAAGTCATTTGTACTCAGATTTAGGAAGAAATGAAGACCTCTGTACATGAGCCTCACCGGCACCAAACGTACACAGGAATGCCAAGTACAGTGGCTATTGTATGCGCTTCAGATGTCTGAGCATAGCTCTTTCGTTGTTCAATTTCTCATGGGGGAAGACTGGCAGTTCTTGGCCCAAGCTTTAGAGGAGCTGAACCCTATTCACAAAATAGCTTCATCCCCTTAGATAGGCCTTTAAAGTTCAGAACAAAAACCCAGAATGGAATTGCTGTCCCCTTACTGATCTCGGAGTCACCAGACTCATCTGCTACCCCATGTTTCTCTCCCTTTACTTCCCATCTCTGGTGAAACAGCAACGATTATTTATGAGATCTCCTCCGACAGAATAACAACGATGATTTACAACTGTCTCAATTAAGGGCCAGGGAAAAAAAAAATCTGTTTTACTTTTTTCCAGCCTTCAAGTTTTTGAAAACTTTGCATCTGTTCTTAAAAAGAGAGCCGGGGAGCAGAGGAAACAGCACTGGCCATGTAAACAAATTACAAGATTTTATTAAGTCAATGATTGAAAGTGTGCTAACTCTTGGGAATCCTTTAGCAGGTAAGATCTTAGAACAGTGATGGTCAACCTTGGCATGCCAGATGTTCTTGAACGTCAATTCCCAGAAGCCCTGATCAGCTGACTTGGGCTTCTGGTAATTGAAGTGCAAGAACACCTGGAGTGCCAAGGTTGGCCATCACTATCTTAGAAGAATGAACATCGGAGAAGGGGGTGGGAAAGCTTCCTCGATAGCCCCTGTAGCCTGCAATGTGTCTTGAGATGTAATGGAGAAGTAAAGACCCTTCAGATAATCCAACGGGGAGTTACAGTTCACTCAGAACTGACCCACAGACTTGTTGGGAACTAGAAAGTTGGAACACTTTGACCATCTGTCTCAGACAACACAAGTCCTTATGAAGAGCTCAGACATGTTTCCATTATGTCTTCTTCTTCAGGTGCCGTATCTGTTTTGGATATTGGCTATCACCATAGGCGATACTCTTCCTGTTCTTAACTCCTTGGAACAGTTCTTCCAAAGACCCTCCACGCCAGTCTTTCAGGTTCTTCAGCCATGAGGTCCATCTATGTCCAGGGCTTCCTCTCTTCCCAGGGATCTTTCCTTGCAGAGCGAGTTGGAGGATTCTATATTTCATGTTGTTCCTCATGATGTGGCCAAGGTATTGGAGCTTTCTTTGCATACCCGTCTTAAAGAGGTCTTGTTTTTTATCCATTCAGTGCAATGCATTTACATTAGCCACATGGTCAACCCATGATATCCTTAGCAGCTGTCTGTAGATCCACATTTCAAAAGCGTTGATTCTCTTTTCAGATGCTTTAGTCCAGGGGTGCCCAAACTATGGCCCATGGGCCAGATTTGGCCTGTGGTGTCAAATCATCCAGGCCATGCCACACCTCGCCGCTCCTGGAAGTAGAAGTGAAATGCACCCATGCATGTGGCTGTCGTAAACATATTTACTTGTCTGGGCAAGTCAGACAGCAGATGTCAGAAATAGGTATATAAGGTGAGATGGACCAAGGGCTTGTCTCTAGACCACAGTGAGTCTGTTTTGAGCTAAAGATGAGTATGCGCAGCTGTGTTCATAAACGGGACATTTGTGGCAAATGTCTGGATTAGACCAAGTAGCAGACTATATATATATATAATTTTGCGATGCAGTGATCACAGAGGAGTCTTATGACAGCAGTGGCTTCTGTCCTCAAAAGGCAGGGGAGAAAAATCCCTTTCCGATAAACCAGAGAATGGCTTTTTCGGAAGCTAGAAAGAGAGAACGCCTGGTCCAGCTAGCAAAGCAAATAATAAGAGTCAGTTTGAGAGGCGAGCTAATAATATATATATATATATATTTGAATGGAAACTAGGACAAAAGGGAGAAAAAGGTCCTTTGGCTTATGAGAGGAAAGCGCGATAGCTTTTTATTCTCTGATCCTCTGTGCCCACTGAATTAATAATAGCATTTATAGGGGCCCTTTCTCTCACCCTCCTTTTCTTCTGGGTCTTCTCAATGGGTAATTAAGGAACAAAAGTGGTTGGAAAAGGGACAAAGATATACACCTGGAAACCAGGTTATGGCTGGTCGTTGCCGGTCTTCACAAACAAACCACAGTTTATTAGGCAGATCCCAAGATCGCCCTCTCTCAGCTCTTCATTGGGTTCTATTGTTTCCCTTTCATCAGTTCAGACCCTCTTTTCAAACTTTGTAGGGGCTGCAGTGGCTCAAGTGGCTAAGACGCTGACTGGAAGGTGGGAGGTCAGCAGTTTGATCCCCTCCGTTGTCTTCACCTTTGTAATTAATAATCGTTTGCGTCAAGCCAATTCTAGGTTGAGACAACACAAAAGTGGTTTACCATTCCTTTCCTCTGGGGGGAGCTCTTGGGACTGGGCAGTTTGCGCAAAGCTACCTAGGCTGGATAGGGCCGTGGTGGCTTAGTGGTTAAGATGCTGAGCTTGGTGACTAGTAGGTTGGCAGGTCAGCAGTTTGAGACTCGAGTGCTGCGCAACTGAGTGAGCTCCTATTATCTGTCTCAGCTCCTGCCAACCTAGCTCTCCAAAACAACAACAAAATGCAAGTAAAGGTAAAGGTAAAGGTTTCCCTTGCTCGAAAGCCAGTCGTATCCGACTCTAGGGTGCAGTGCTCATCTCTGTTTCTAAGCCGAAGAGCCACCGCTGTGTGCTTCTGCAGACATTTCCGTGGTCATGTTGCAGGCATGACTAGACACCGGAGCGCACGGAATGCTGTTACCTTCCCACCGAAGTGGTCCCTATTTATCTACTTGCAATGTCTTGCTTTCGAACTGCTAGGTTGGCAGGAGCTGGGACAAAGACGGGAGCTCATTCTGTCCTGCAGTACTCGGGAATCGAACTGCTGACCTTCCGCTTCCCAGTCAGTGTCTTAGCTACTTGAGCCACTGGTTCTTTGGCTTTTAACAGAGATGAACATCACACCCTACCATTGGACACAACTGGCTTTCGAGTGAGGGATACATTTACCTTTTGTACAGGCAGGTTCTTCTTCCTGGAGGCACTACAGGGAATTGAACTTCCAAACTCTGCCTCCATTGCCAGAGACCTGGACCACTGGGCTGTCCATGCAACCTGTCAACCCCCTTTCAATAGCGATTTTAAGGACAACTTTCACCGAGGCACTTATTTAAGGCCCAGCGTTGCAAATCACTTAATAGAGTGCCGTCTCTATAAATATCTAAACGGGACCCCTGGTTTCCAGCTCATGTTTAGTGTAAGGGACCAAAGACAATGAAACAGCCGAAGGGTTGGCTTAACACAGGTTTATTGCATGATGATCCGGAGGAACATGTGGTAATGGCGGATGGTTAGCTCAATATATACAGCTGGCTATACATTTGAATGTGGCTCGTCGACAGACTATTGGTTGCTGCCTGCGTGACGTCGTAGACGGTCACGCCCTTCTTGACCAGGTGAGGAGGTGGCGGGGAATCTTCCCGCGCTGCTGAACCAGGTGACTATGATCCATGAGAGCTGGACGCTCGCTACTGCCCTCTGGTGGTCACTAGCTCGCGTCCCCTTATCAGGTTTACATTGATACAGCTGTTGGTTATAATGTTGCACACAGAAAGGTTACATTGATAACACATGGCAAAAGTACATTGTTAAAGGCACAGCTTTACAGAACACAACATCATGGCTGTCATGCTTCTAACTTTCCACAAGACAAAGAAACCCAAGAGAGCCGAACCGGAGAAGAACAGGGTCACGGAGCCCCGCGAAAGACACGCCGCCAAACGGACCGCATCTGGAGGGAGGGTTTAATTGAGGAAGGCATGCTGAGAAATGCAATTTCCATAAAAGGAATCTATAAAAAGAGTCTTGGGGAAAATATATCAGAAGTAAACTGTTTGATCTTTAATAGCGGAGGAACGCCCGGGCGAGGGGATTACATGACGGGAGATCAACACAATGGCTTTGTGAACCAGGATTGGTTTTGTTGTATACAATAAACGTGACAGGCTGGGCCATTCCAGGCAGGCTTACTCGGAAGTCGAGGCAGGGCGGGGAAGCAAGCAAGAAAAAGACAGCTCACATTTTGATTTCAGTTTGTCTTTCCTAAATGATCTTCGGAAGGAAAATCTGTTCCTATTGACATTTGCATGCTGGTGTTGTCCTCTCGTAAAGAACTCCCAGAAGCTTGTAATATCTTCATCCATCCATCCATCCATCCATCCATCCATCCATCCATCCCATCCCATCCCATCCCATCCCATCCCATCCCTCCATCCATCCCTCCATCTATCCCTCCCTCCCTCCCTCCCTCCTTCCATCCCATCCCATCCCATCCATCCATCCATCCATCCATCCATCCATCCATCCATCCATCCATCCATCCATCCATCCATCCATCCCATCCCATCCCATCCCATCCCTCCATCCCTCCCTCCATCTATCCCTCCCTCCCTCCCTCCCTCCCTCCATCCATCCCTCCATCTATCCATTCCTCCCTCCCTCCCTCCCATCCGTCCCTCCATTCGTTCATCCATCTAACCATCCATCCTGTCCCATCCGTCTGTCTGTCCAACAATTCAACAGGATGGCAGGAGGTTTTCCACTGCCTTACCTGCTTTTTTAGAAAAACTGGGTAAATTAAACAAGAAAAAAAATGTGAAAACCCAAGGAGAAGATTCTCATGGAGACAATCTACCAAGCTCCCTTACTTGTAGTCCTGTGAAGTTTGGGATAAAACCAGAAGTGGATGTATTGCCCATGGGCATCCAGATAAACCAGGAGTTCTCAACCTTTTAAAGCCAAGGCCCAGGTCAGGCTCCCTCAGACAGCTTTGGGGGCTGGACAGCCATTTTGCCCTTCCTCCTCCACATGACACTTCCTGGTGTGGTGGGTGGGTGGGTGGGTGTCACATGAAATGGGGCCACAGGCTGCACGTTGAGCATCCCTAAGATAAACAGTATGGAAACATTTAGATTCTTCAATTGGGGGCATCTCTCCCCACCAAGCTTCTGGATGGTGAGAAAGCCACAATGATCCATTTCAGTGGTTCCCATTTCCCCAGGCCCACATAATGTATTTCCACAGGTCTGTAATGGAGTTTTGTTTTGCATTGCTCCATTGCGGTCAAGACGTTGGGCCAATCCAAAACTCCTGAGGTCTTCAGCCATATTGTTTTTTCAGACGCCTGAGGCCAGCAGAGTTTGGCGAGTGGGACGTTAAAGCATCCACTCTGGATTTTACTCTGAACTTGACATGAGCTACCCAAGTTGGGAAGGGATGAAAGGTGAAGAGTTGCAATGACCAGTTACCGCAGTTTGATACCGCAATCACGGCTTCCTCCCGCTGCTTCCGAAGATTTGCAGTTGGGCGAGCGTTTCTTCGCTTCTATCCTGGAGGGATTTAATGCCTGTCCTTGAACCTGCCGGTTCTGTGGGAACGAGCCACAAGGATGAACCAGAAACTGCCAGAATCTGTGCAGCAAAGATGCACGCAGATGTTCTCCGGCTTTGGATCTTGGCCCTTCAAACGACCGCAAGCTTGCAGAACAATGGGATGCGTTTCCTATCGCCCGCCTTCCGCGCACTGCAACACACAGTCGCAATGGAGCAATTAAAGGCAATTACGGGGCCGTTTTATGTAACAGGACAAACGGCTGCCAGCGTTAAAGTCTTTTGAAAAATCTCCTCTGAAAGCCGTAATAATGTATTAATGTATTAATCCGCTTAATCCTGTCAAACTTCCAAAGTATTGCTGTTTTAAAGAAAGAGCAGAGAAGAAAGGCACAGAAAGGGGGAGGCGGAAAGTCTCCCCCACACGGAACCAGAGGCTGACAGGAAATCTCAAGGCGGACAGAAAAGCAATGACAGCTGGCGCTCACGCTATCTATTTGTCAATGTAAGATCTTGATGTTTATATGTGCCTTTTGTAGGACTTTTCGGACAGAGAAAGAAACCTTTTGAGGAGAGCAGAGAAGGCCTTTTGAAAATCCAGATCGGCTTCGCCTCCTCCATCCATTTCGATCACCATATTTTCCTAGACTTGTTAGACCTGGCTATTTTTGTTGTCGTTTTGTGAGCTAGGATTTCTCTCTTCTCCATCCTTTGTCTAATTCAGGGATGCTCAATCTGTGGCCCGCGGCACCATTTCATGTGGTCCAACCATCGCCTTCACCACACCAGGAAGTGCCATGTGGTGGAGGAAGCACGGCCGCTATCGGGAGGGACAATCAGGACTCCCATCCTGGGCCCGGAGATGCCGAGGGCCCGGCAGCGCCGGGAAACTACTGATCTGCGCATGTGCAAACAAATGACGCTTGTGCAGGAAACTGCAGGGGCGTGGCGCCACCGAGAAACTACTGATCTGCACATGCGCAGGAAACTGTGGGGGTGTGGCGCCGCTGAGAAACCACTGATCTGTGCATGTGCAAACAAATGACGCATGCACAGGAAACCCCAGGGGTGTGGCCAAAATGTGTGTGTGGGGCCCCGCATACCGGGCCTGGAAATTTCTGATGCCGGCCTTGAGAGGAAGGGTTAAAATGGCTGTCCGGCCCCCAGAACTGTCTGAAGGAGCACGTCCTGGCCCCTGGCTTAAAAAATGTTGAGAACTCCTGGTCTAATTAAAACAGGAATGGGGTGGCTTAGTAGTTAAGATGCTAAACGTGAGGAGTGGGAGGTGGGCAGGTCAGCAGTTGGAGACCCAAGTGCTGCACGAAGGAGTGGGCATCCGTCTCTGCCTTGGCTCCTGCCAACCTAGCAGCATGAAGGCAAGACATTGCAAGTCGATCAATAGGGACCACTTTGGCAGGAGAGGCAACAGTGTTCTGTGCACTCTGATGTCTAGTCACGCCTGCCACATGCCTGCGGAAATAACTGGAGACGCAGACAGCACTGGTTCATACACAGAGATGAGCACTGAACCCTAGAGTCAGATACAACTGGCTTTCAAGCTAGAGTGACATTTACTTAAAGGCCTTTTGAAAATCCAGATTGGCCTCGCCTCCTCCATCCATTTAATCTCCTTATTTTCCTAGCTTTGTTAGACCTGGCTTTTTAAAAAAATATATAGTCTTGTGAGACCGGATTTCTCTCCTCTCCATCCTTTGTCTAATTAAAAAAGGTACCTGAAAAAGAAGTCTTCCAGGTCTTCAGATTCTGGGCTTTCAAATATATTCCCAATTTGGTCTCTGCAATTTCGGATGGAGCTGTGGACCCAAAACGGTTGATGAGCATACGGCCAAGTTGCACCAGTGAACTGAACCCACTCTCCCTGTCCGTTGTGTCGGAACCGAGTTGTGTTGCATTTGGAGACCGAATTCTGACGCAAACACCGATCATCTCCGTGTATAGCCAAAGAGCCTGCACTGTCTGCATCGGCAGATGTTTCCATGATTCAGAGTGCGCAGAATGCTCTTGCCTTTCCCACCGAAGTGGTACCTGTTTATCTACCTGCATTTCCTTGCTTTCGAATGCTAGGTTGGCAGGAGCTGGCAGAGCTGACGGGAGCTCGCTCTGTCGTGCAGCACTCGGGTCTCGAACTGCTGACCTGCCCACCTTCTAGTTGTCTTAACCACTAAGTCCCCAGAGTCTAGCAGGCAATAAAGTTGACAGGAAAATGATGCGGGCCACTGCCAAAATTTGAAGTTGAATTCTCAGAGTTGACCTGAACGTGAGAGTCTAGGAAGGGGAAGCAGAGTGCCTATTGGGTATTCCTCCAATGGTCAAGGCTGGCCCTACCGTTGAGCAAAGTGAAGCCATAGCTTCTGGTGGTAGATGGTGTATTTGTATGCATCCAGCAATGGCCCTGCGTTTGTTTCTTTTGAACCACCCTGAGATTTCCTTCCATGGAAGGACAGTTAGTGCTGTGTCACCAGGGTAAGACGCCAGTAGGACAATGGACCCTCTCCGGGTTTTGGTCCGAACTTCACAACTTTCTCATAAGTGCCGAGCCTTGTCCCCCTAGATACGTTTGGGTACACTTTGGGCGGCTCCTTGAAATGCAAACTGAAACCTGGGCCCAGATCCGCTGGCACCTCGCGTGACAAAACGGCGCCAACCCGGCTGTTGTTTATTAAAACCGCCGAGCCTTTTAGACTGCGTCTCGCTAATGCCGACGCTCCCCTGCTCCTCTGCCGTCTTTTACGCCATCTTTTTGATATGACATGATTTTAATGTCGTGTGCTGTTTTGTTTTAAATAAATACTCGCTAAGCTGCTCAGGGGCCCCGGTAGCAGGAGAAAACTGCAAATCAAGTTTGTAAATAAATAAAAAGTCAGCTTCATTTATTTTTCTACTCCCCACCCTGCCTTTACATGCCAAATCCAGACACTTCAAGCTTCTAGTGTAAAGATCAGTGAGACAGACTGTCTTCATGCTTGGAAAATGCTAAAAAAAAATTGAAGGGTTTTTCTCTGCTACCCTTGGGATGGGGAGATTTAAGACCTAAGCTTTAAAAGAAGGGGCTGCGGTGGCTGAGTGGCCAAGACACTGAACTGGACAACTGGAAGGTCAGCAGGTCAGCAGGTCGAGCCCCGAGTGCTGCATGACGGAGCGAGCTCCTACCTCTGTCCTGGCTCCTGCCAACCTAGCAGTTCAAAAGCAAGAAATTGCTAGTAGATAAACAGGTACCGCTTGGGTGGGAAAGCTCTGATGGATCACATTAAGGACAGGCCCAACGTTCTGCTACTACAGGGTCCGAGGGCATTTCATTGTCTGGGATTAGTCTAGACTAGGGGTTCCTAACCTTTTCAAGCCGGGGGCCAGGTCATGGTGTCTCAGTCAGCTTCGAGGGCCGGATGGCCATTTTGCCCTGCCTGCACGATGGGGGTGGTCATTTTGTCCCAACAGCTTCAAAGGGGTGGCCATTGTGTTTCTCAAATGCTCTTGGAGGGTTGGGGGCTACATGAAATGGTGCCACAGGCTGGATCTGGCCCACGGGTCTTAGGTTGGGAACCTCTGGTCTAGACGACCCCTGAGGTTCCTGTCCTGGCATACTTGAGATTGACCATTCGTGTGAGATGCTGTCTTTACACGGTGTGCCAATGGATGCCTCGTCTTCTGTCACCGCTACCGTCACCGCTGTCCTGTTCTTGACTGCAGATGTTCTCTCATTTTTAATGGTCTCTATTAGCGCTGCCTCCCTTCCTTTGCGACGGGACAAAACAGATCGTGGTGACTTTGAAAATCCCCAGTGTAAGCGGTAATAATGCTTTAATGTATTAATCCCCCTTAATCCTGTCAGCTTTCCAAAGAATTTCAACACAGGGCTGACAGGAAATCTCAGTCGTCGCAGTTGAAGCTTTCAAGAAGTGGGCATGTGCTCTTTTCTTTGGAACTGTAGTCACTCCACGCATAGACAAATCCGGGTAAATTGGCAGGAGCAAAGGAGGATGGTTTCTGAGAGGGAGGCAGCCAAGGGTGAAGATGGAGGTTCTGGGAGACCCAGACAGCTTAGCATCAGGTTTGAGATAGACTCGACATGTTTTTAGAAATGGTGCTCCTCCACATGGTCTACTTGCTCTTTGTCCCCAGGTTGTCTTCATCTTTGTATTTTATAACTAGGTGGCATGGTTTTGTGATGGGTGGCTGGAAAGTGATGCATCTTCAGGTCTTGTTTTGGAGGCCAAGATCTGGAAAGATACACCGGTTTGAGAGGTGAAGATGATGGAGAAATGGATGGAAAGAGAGAGAAGGAAAGGAAGGGAAGGTCAGCAGCTGATGGGAATACTTGGATGTTGTTAGAGACAGATGAGCCTCAATAGTTGTCCTATTGGTTTCTGGAGGAAGGAAGGAAAGAAGGAGGGAAAGAAGGAAGGGCCAACAAACGAACCAATGAACCAATGAATGAATGAAGGAAGGAACAACCAATGAACCAATGAACAAATGAAGGAAGGAAGGAAGGAAGGGCGAACAAATGAACCAATGAACAAATGAATAAACCAAGTAAGTAAGTACATAAGGATGGACGGACAAACGGATGGATGGACCAACAAATGAACAAATGAATAAATGAATGAAGGAGTGAAGGAACGAAGGAAGGAAAGGCCAACAAATGAACCAATGAACAAATGAATGAACCAAGGAAGGAAAGAAGGAAGGAAGGATTCATTGGAGATAAGCTAGTTACAAATGTCACAAATCAGAGGTAAAATGAATGATGTTCAGGGTACATTTCCTGGCTGTGGAGCACCTTTGAAACATCTGGTGATTTGTGGCCAAGATGTACAGATGTCCTCTACACAAGTGTAAATCATCCATAGGATTTGGGCTATTAGGACAGCAAATAAATGTAACTTATTACCATTGATTGGCCATGCTTGATGAAAATTGAGAGCCAGTACTTGTGGGAAGCGAGCTGGGATGAAGGATGGAGTGAAACCATTCTTTCAAATTTTGGGGTCCAGGCGCTTGGAAGGTGGAACAGGCTTGATGTCTTCTGTTCCAAAGAACAGGAGCTGAACCCAAAGGATTTAAATAACAAAGAAGGAGATATAGACTATACCTTAGGAAGATGGTCCTGATGGCATGAGCTCTTGAAGAGGTGACCTCACGAAGTAGCGAGGTCTCCTTCATGTAGAGGTTGGGTGTCCATTGGCCAGGGAATGTGTTAGCTGTGACTTTCCAACCTTGGGAAGGTTCAGCTAGATCACTTTTCCCAACCTTTGGTGTTTGTACTTCAATTCCCAGAAGCCTAAGTCAATTCCCCAAAGCCCCGATCACTGAAGTCCCCCTGTGGGAACCACTGAATTAGATGGTCTTTGGTGTCACTTCCAATTCTTCAGTTCTCGGATTCCATTTTTCAGTGTCTAAAGAATCATTCTCAGCTCTGGATCAGTTTTATTTTTAAAGTTTATGACTTCCCCTTCTTGCCTCTTCACATACTCCATATCTCCCTCCCCCCTCCCCATTTCTGAGACTTGGCATTTTGGGAAGTAATAAAATATAATCTAATTTCACTGAAATCTCTTCTCCATGTTGGTGTCCTGCAGAGAACAACGTGGGCTCAGGGGACTCCTGATATAAAGGCGAGGCGTGACACACCACTTCCATATTCCTAGAGCGAGTAATCAATTTGCAGTCAGAAATATACAGCAATATCAGCGTTGACTGGAGTGTATTTATAATGAAGACAAATTCTATGTTGGGTGAAGATCAATAATTCAAAGGATGGTAAAGAGGAGGAAAGGAGAGTGGAAGGAAAGTACCTACGTGATGGGACTTTACTATCCTGGGTTCAATGCCGTGAGTAACTAGATTTACAAGGCAAGCCAAGGCGGTCAAGTTGACTACATAAATTGAAGTCTTGCAGAGCTTGGCGGATTTGTTTGGTGGTGGAAAAAGTTGGTGATTATCTTCTTGAGAAGGTCCATAGCCATGCCATGGTCCATGAAGCCTTTTTTGGGTCATGATGTAGCTGGCCCATGGAATTTCTCACTCTGATTCATCCTGGGAGGAAGCAAAATCGACTGCAACTATGGATAATTACCAGTTACCCGTAAATACAGTTTGCCAACCGTTCAACACCAGTGCAGGTGCTGAGTATCTGCTAAAAAAGTAGAACCATCACCCTGCTGATAAATCTTCATAGCTAAAGCGATGGTCTTCCCAGTAGTAACGTATGGTCACGAGAGCTGGACCACAAGGAAGGCTGATTGCAGAAGAATAGACACCTTTCAAATGTGGTGCTGGAGAAGACTTTTGCGAGTCCGCTGGACTGCAAGGAGACCAAACTAGTCCATTCTTTAGGAAATCAACCCTGACTGCTCCTTGGAAGGACAGATACTGAAACTGAAGCTCAAATTATTTGGCCCCCAAATGAGAAGAGAGGACTCATTGGAGAAGGCCATGATGCTAGGAAAGATCAAGGTAGAGGATGAGACGGTTAGACAATGTTGTTGACATGATGGGCAAGCTTTGGAGGATGGTGGATGACAGAGGAGGGTTCTGTGGTCCATGGGGTTGTGAAGGGGCAAACTTGACTAGGCAACTGAACAACAACAACCGGTGACGAGTTGCCATTCAACCTTTCAAGGAGCTGTTCATGGTGCTGAACCTATGACTTCTGGCCATTTGGATCTCTTCTGTAAAATCATACCGAAAAACGGAGTGGATTCATGGCCTTTGGAGCCTCTAGCTTCTCCTGGTAGGAAGCGAGTCTTACGACAACCCCGAAAGACCAACTCATTCTTAATTCCTCCGTTGGCACAAAGAACTCTTCATCACTTATATTTATGCATGTTTTTGCTTGTTCAGGCTTACTTTTTAAACACACATGGCTTGGTTTTTTTTTAAAATATTTATCGGACAACCTCTCAGACGCATTTTTCCGTGTCCTCAATTTAATCAGGTATGAGAAGTGAACAAGTTAAACAAAAGGAAGTCTGACTTTAATAAATGAAGAAGTTGGACAACAGGGGAATATATATATATTTTAAATCACAGGTCTTCACTACCAGGAAGATGAGATGGACGAGGTTATTGAAGGAAGACTTTATTCCAACCTGCCGATCTCATTTTGCTGAGGTGTGAGAATAGTACAAATGTATTGATTTGAATGCAGGCAGTTCTGTGTTTTGCCTCCGTCTGTGGAGGGGAAAATGATTATATATTCCATAAATTTGTACTCTTTTCAGCCTGGCTTGTTCAAGCAAATCCTCTGACCACCTGCTTGGAAGGCAGGGAGTGTGAAAGGGATTTGGTTACCGGGGTTTTGCTCCAGGTAAAAAGAAAAGATAAATAGAAAGGGCTTTTTTTAAAAAATGTTCCCTTTTCCCCAGAAGAAGCAGAGGGCCTGATGGAAATATCAGAAGAGAGCAGAAGGTGGAAAAACTGGTGGCAGGATTTTACTGCCTGAGGCAAATAGAAGGAGGCTTCTTCCCAGGTGCGCTGGGTGGTTTCCTGCAAAGTTCGGATAAAAACACAGAAGTAATACACTCCCATGACAGTGGGGCACTGAAATTCTTTCTGGTTTCTTGTCTGTACTTCATAGGGTTTATCTCAATGGTCCAGAGCCTACCCCTCTCTCATGTGTTTAGCAGCTTGGGTTGCTCCTTTAGCATTCGGACTGAAAGCCGTAGCATGTTCACATTGGCTGGGCTGTCGTGCCTGATGGCTTGTCAAAAGATGTGGGTGGGTGAATATTTTTTCAGGATGGGCAACAAAGCCTCTTTCAAATGTACTTCTATGGGAAACCATGCTTTGCCAGGGTGGGCAAACTGCTAACTCAGGGTGGGCCAAGCCTACCCTGGTCCCACCCTGGCTACAGCCCTGTCCTGAGCCCTTTTGGCCCTGGGTCAGGATTGATGAAGTTGCTGCCCTCCATCAAGATGGATTTTAGAGGGATTTAATCCACTTGGCGACCATCGCCCTTCCCTGTGGACTTTGCCAAGGCTGCTAGTCCTCAGGGTTGTCAGGTTAGTTAACCGCCACCTGACACTAAGCGTTGAGTCACTGGCAGTTCACAACTGGCTTAGCATTTATGGCTCAGTTTAGAATTGGCTTGTTTTTAAGGCTCAGTTCAAAACCAGAATAAGTAAGAGATGAAACTCCCTTTTGATGGCCCAAATAGAGACAATCAGAAATAGTCTAGACAAGGGATTCTTAAACTGTGGCCAATGGGCCAGATGTGGCCCACAGTGCCTTTTCATGTGGCCCACCTCCACCACACCAGGAAGTGCCATGTGGTGGAGTAAGGGCAAAATGGCTGTCGGGCCCCCGAAGCTGTCTGAGGGAGCACGACCCAGCCCCCGGTTTAAAAAGGTTGAGAACTCCTGTTCTAGACCAGTGATGGCAAACCTTTTAGAGACCAAGTGCCCAAACAGAGGGGTGGGGTGAACTCTGTGCTGGGGGAGGGAGGAAGTGCTCCCATTGGGCTGCTGGGCAGAAGGGCGGGATGAACTCTGTGCTGGGGTGATGGAGCGCGTGCTATCAGACAGGGCTCTGATTGCCCCCTCTGGCACATGTGCCATAGGTTCACCACCACTGGTCTAGGCTCTAGTTCATCCTTTCTTGTTCATGGATCGCACAGCATAAGATTTCTGTCTAGACAATTATGTTCTCCTACTCCATGGCTCCTCCAGGCATTCAAATCGGTCCCTTTCAATCAGGACTAATCGTGGCCAGTTGATAATTTGGGTGGATTCACACGGGTAGATGTTTCTTGAGCCTTAAACACACGGCACGGCTACCACATTGTCCCCAGAAACACTCCGGCCAAAACAAGACTGCATTAATTCTATATAATGCTCTTTGGCGGCGGAAAGAAAGCATGTAACATTTATGAATGATGCTTCCCTCCTTCACTTTCTTTAATATCACAGACGTTCCTTCCGCAAATGAAGAAAGAATGAGAGGCCGGATTTCCGTCTGCTCCCACTGAATATTAAGCTGACGTATGCAAAATGAAAGAGCATGAGGAGCAATGGATTTCTGTGACGACAGAGAGGACCACGTAGGCCGCTGATCCTGAATGTCATTTTTGCTGCCATGTATAAATTGCCTTCCATAATGCTGAGGTCTCTTTGTGACGGAAATCCCTGATGCTTCCCAAAAACTGTTCCTTGCCGTGCCCCCAAATTTGATGTTTCCATGCTCATTATATTTATTTGTTGGAGAAGACACAGACACATGCATTCTCAAATTGTCTTGGAATGTTATGGATTTCCAAGCCGTTGATTTGATTTCAAACTGTTGGCCAAGGACTGGTTGAGGTGTGCATGTTTTTCCCTGGCTGAATTCCTGGGATGGAACATCTTTACCCTTCTCACAAATCATGCAGCCCATGTGCCTTTTGAATACTTGCATCCTGCTTCAAGAAAGATGCACAGGCAAGTGCTTTATAAGGTACATTTTTGCACAGGGCAAACACCCTTTGGCTCAGTTCAGAATTGGCTTAGTGTTTATGGCTTGGTTCAGAACTGGCTTGGCATTTATGGCCCAGTTCTGAATTGGCTTGGTATTTATAGCTGTTGGAAACCTGAACCACTGAGATTTCCAGTCAACAAATCTCTATTAGTCCACATCTGTATCTGCCGTTATTTCTGTTTTGCTAGACGCTGCTTTCTAAACAGAGGATTTTGAACATGAGGCTCAAAGAAGGCAGAAGCCAACATGTCATCCCAGATCAAGGTTTCAGATTTATAGAAAGAAGGCCTTTATTTTGTTATTGCAATATTGTTAAATAAAACAGAAGTTGGAAGCACTCACAAATCTCCTGCTAGTTACTCAGGGGTCTTCTGGGAGATTCTGATCTACTTTCCGTCTTCGGGGCGAGCTTTTGAGATTGGGCAAAAAAAGCCATTTTGTTGGGTGTAAAGTTAACGAAAGTCGGTGATGGGGAGAAATCCAGTATTAGATCAAGGCAGTCTAAAAATATAATGGTGAACAACTTGCTGGCATTTTAGAAGGCTTCTGAGTTTTATTATGAACAAGAAAGATTGCCATGGTCAATTGACTGGCACAATAAACTTATGGATTGAGGAAGAAGAAAGTTCCTAAAAAGCAAGAAAAACAATTCTGGATCTCCATTTTGGATAGACAATGCAACGGAAATTAGAAAGCTGTCACTTTTTGGAAATTTGTAGAGAACAGGGGATCTAAGACCACCAAACAATCCATTGCATGGAAGCAACATGTCCTAAACAAACTTCCAGTTGACATCCTTCAGGGCCATGACATCGATTCTCAGTCACCAACCACTCATGGTCCAGGGGGCCATGAAGTTGAGGTGGACCACTTCAGGTGGGTTATACCTCCTCCGTTTCCTGGTCCCCTGTTTTTGAAAAGTAGAAGCTCGCTCCGTCATGTAATACCCAGGAATTGAACTCCAAACTTCCAGTCAGCAAGTTCGGTGTCTTAACCTCTTATTTCAGATTTAATCGGGACCCAGATATGCCAGCTCTTAGCAGCTGAACCGATGTTCAAAGCTAGAACTTCACCTGCAAAACAGATGATGTAGTGATGAAGAGAAGATCACCCAAGGTCACCCATGCTTGAAAGCCAGTTGTATCCGACTCTAGGGTTCAGTGCTCATCTCTGTTTATAAACCAAAGAGCCAGCAGTGTCTGCATCTGCAGACATCTCCGTGGACATGTGGCAAGCATGCCTAGACACCGGAGCCCCAACAGCTTCAAAGAGACAGACATGTTGCTTCTCAAATGGTTCCTATTTATCGACTTGCAATTTCTTGCTTTTGAAGAAAAGAACACATTTAAAGTTCAGTTACAAGAAGCTTCCTCATCAACAGTGAATAACTCGTACAGTTTTTTTCACCAAATTGAGAAGATGAGGCTTTCAAACAGCCTTGATCTCTTGGTAATGCTGCTTGACGGAGAGAGGAAAGACGAAAGAGATAATTGGCAAAGTCATTATTATTATTTTTGACCCAACTTATTGGGTCAATAACTTCACTAGCAACACTGTTATGGTCCGCCGTTGTCCACCGAGTAGCAGGTAAAGAGCTGGGAAGGAATCGGAATTGTTCAAAGCCATCTAGTTGTAGTTTTAATTTCCTCCACTGGGCGAACTCTTCTCTGATCGCGGAGAAAGTAGCAGCTCTTAATTGGCAGTCTAAGGCCTTTCTACCTGCCAGCAGGTGGTAGTGAGCCAAATAAAAAACCCAAGCAGCTCATTAACAATTTCAGCAGCAGAAGGGAACTCAACAATGGGTTTGCTGTTGCAGCTCCATATGAATAAAAGCAGCTGGAATGTCAGAATGTCGCCAAGCTGGCCCGACACATGTTTGGCTTGGCTGGATGATCCCAAAATCTACATGCCGGCAAGGTATCCTACTCTGGGCTTGATGAGAGGTGGCTCAACTTGCAATGGGATGGATGATAGGAGAGATTGCAATGGACCCTTTGCAAGGGGGGGGGACATGGAAGTCTGGCAGTATTCACAGACATCTCATAGCGAGAAGCCCTTATGGAGGGCAAATGTGGTCCTCCTAGTTCAGTGATGGCCAACCTTGGCACTCCAGATGTTCTTGAACTCCAATTCTCAGAAGCCCTGATCAGCAGGTGTGTTGATTTGGGCTTCTGGGAATTGAAGTCCAAGAACAGCTGGAGTGCCAAGGTTGGCCATCTTGGCCTAGGTCAGTGATGGCCAACCTTGGCACTCCAGCTGTTCTTGGACTTCAATTCCAAGAAGCCCAAAACCCTGTGAATCCTTGTGAATCTACACACACATATGTGCAGTAAACCCATTCATGTGGATTCACAGAGACTTGGGCTTCTGAGAATTGACGTCCAAGAACAGCTGGAGTGACAAAGGTTCACCATCATGGCTCTAGGTGTTCCTCTTGAGCCAGTCCTACCTCTTGGAAGACAAATAGATGCATTATAAACAGCACTTCCCACCTAGCTTCCAAACCTTGCTGTTCTCCTTGGGTTCCTTCACCTTGTGTTCTTCTGTTCCCTCTGTTGAATTAACGAAACTGTGAGGAGGTACCCTCTTGACCTTTCTCCAGGTCACATGAAACTTGGTCTGGCCTTGGGAGAAAAAATGTCCCATGAGCAAAACTTTGTTGCTGATAAACAATTCCATGGCCAGAGGTGAGCTTCAAGGTATTTTCTTGCTGAGATGGTGAGCAAGGTAGTCTCTCTCTCTCTCTCAGATGGTGATCCTGGAAGCAATTCTTTTCTTGGTTTCTCCTTTCCCCAATCTCTCCTTTCTGAACTGCTTCCAGTTCTGGCTTCTTTTATCTCTAATCCATGCCTCATTAGTGGTACGATAATTTCCTCAGGACAAGTGAATGCACTTATCTTGCTGTCTGTTTGCAGCATGGATGATTCCATCAGCTTAACCAACGTTTGGGAGGAGGTGGAGGAAAAGGAGGAGAAGAAGAAGAAGAAGGAGAAAGGGAAGAAGAAGAACTGTTAACATGATCAATTTGTTCTTTTATAAAACATGGTTGTGTCAGGCTGAGAGGGTAACAAGCTGGAGATTGCTTGGTAGAATCCAGAATGCAACAAAGAACATAGGAGATGAAAGCACCACCCTGCACTCCAACCGTCCTATCATTTGTATTTCTGTAGCAACTAAAGGGCATAGACCTCAAGCATTCACTAAGCTCTTCATCCACTGCATTTCTAACCATCCTCCTAGACTGCTAGAACCCAGGAAAAGATTTGAAACAGAGATGAGCACTGAACCCTAGAGTTGGATACGACTGGCTTTCGAGCAAGGGAAACATTTATCTTTACTAAGCTTCAGGTGTCAGATGGAGCTGATGATGGGTGGAGTATCCTGCAGAGAAAGGAGCGAAACGGTCAGATTTGTGTCTGGTGATAGTTTTCTGGTTAATTTATGCTAGATTCACAAAATCACTTTCTTTTGGCAAAGACTCCACTGTGAGACAAAATTAATACCTAAAAAGAGATCTCTGTAAGCCCAGAAAGGCAGAATGTGGACTGTGAGCCATAGCTGTACTGCAGAAGAACATGTTTTAAGCTTTAAAGGAAAGAAACTAGCGGTGACCATCTGGCCTCCAAAGAGACAGCCGATACGTGCTATGGACCAGGGGTGTCCAGATGGTTCACCACAGTATTGGAATCCTCCCTTCCCAGGTGATTTTTAAGACCTAAAAGTGGGTTTTGTGGAAGCCAGTGTGGCCCCTCAACTTCAATGTTGCTCACTCATGAATCTAAGGACCCCTTTTTCTTGAACATCTATCTTTGTTCTGGTCAACTGCTTGACGGCCTTCCTTACCTCCATAGATAAGGACATCAAAGACGGACCTTGCTCCATTGTCCTACTCCTGGCCAACCAGATGTTTCAGAGAAGACCACAAACAGGGCCTGAAAACAACAGCTTCCACATGCCTCTGTGGAATATTTGCCACTTGGTTTTAAGAGCCCATTGCCTCTCAGAACCACATTAAGAGACTCTGGATGAAAAAACTGCATATGTGCATTCTTCTTGTGAAGAACATTTGCACTTGCTTGCCTCCCCTCACAACCTCCCAGGGTGGTTTCAGACCCTGATGTGGGAGGACATTTGTAACGGAGACGTCCAACCATTTTCTTTCCACTTGACTGGTCTACCCTACTTTCTGAGCTCCAATAATGGAGTGTCTTTTTAGAAGTAGGAGGAGAAATGGGGAAGGAAGGAAAAGGAGGAGAACACATCCATCCATCTCTACTGAACTTCATGATGTAGGAACCTCAGAAGAACCTGGATCTGACCAAAGACCGGTCTAGTTCGATGCTATGTTTCTATAGTGGACAGGAAGGAGAGAAATGGACATTTGAAGCCAACAGAGTGAGGGTATGAACCAAGGCTTTCCAACTCACAGTCAAGGCTTCTAACCATGATAACCCAATGGTTCTGCACATTGTGTACCATCAGCAGCCACTGTCAGGGAAATGGAGGAGAGAGCTATCTTATTTCTTGCCTTGGGCAGCCCTGTTTCTGGCCCTTTTTTGGCCGTCAAAGGTCAATTTTCCCCAGCCCGTTGTTTATCTTGACCATAAAAGAACAAACAAGAAAGAAGCATCTTACAAACACATAGTTAACATCATACTGCACCCTAGGTAAAGGTAAAGGTCTACCTTGCTTGAAAGCCAGTCATATCTGCCTCTAGGGTTCAGTGCTCATTTCTGTTTATAGCCAAAGAGCTAGCACCGTCTGTGTCTGCAGATGTTACTGTGGACATGTAGCAGGCATGACTAGATACTGGAGTGCATGGAACGCCGTTACCTTTCCTGCCGAAAGCGGTCCCTATTTATCTACTTGCAATTTCTTGCTTTTGAACTACACGCTACACGCCCATATTGACAACTTGCCAACACCACAATCAAATTCATAGCCGCAACAGAAGGTCCTGTTTCCCACAGGGAACGAAACTTTCTCTTCTTGATCACAATGACTCCAAAAAGCTGGCTTATTTCTCTGATTTCATGAGGCATCCTGATGACTCCTGCAATCTCACATCATAGAGACAATTTGTTTCCAACGATCCTATCAGAGTAGACCCCCTCTCCCTCCCGTCGGTACCTGCTGGGCCCTTTCATTTTGTGTATTTAAAAAATTTCACTTTCTTCTTCTTCCCTTGAGCTGTTAATGTGTCAGAGTAGAGTTTATTATCGCCTGCAGATCTAGCATCTGGAATACCGTGTGGTGATACATTTGCTTTCTTTCTTAAGGTATATAATGTGACACAGGTAGGGGGAAAAAACCCTTGTCCAATGTGTTGAAAGGTGGCATTTCTATTCATTGATTTCTTTTTTCCCCATAGAGGTTGTGTACAAAAAAAATTTTTTTTTGCCTTAGCACACAATTCCCAGGCAAACTTAGTTTATTTTCCAGTTTTTGTATATATAGGAATGGGTCTGAGACTATAAAAAGAGCAAACTAAATCTTCTATGGCCTTTTCTTGCTTTGGCCATTCAGTGGCTAATCGGATGTCCACAGCAGGTATGTTGCTTCAAAGTCTAGAGCAGGGATTCTCAACCTGCGGCCCGCGGCACCATTACATGTGCCCCCCCCCACTGCCTCCACCACACTAGGAAGTGCCATGTGGTGGAGGAAGGGCAAAATGGCCATCCAGCCCCCAAAGCTGTCTGTGGGAGCATGACCTGGCCCCCGGCTTTAAAAGGTTGAGAACTCCTGGTCTAGAGCAGTGATGGCCAACCTTGGCACTCCAGATGTTCTTGGACTTCACTTCCCAGAAGCCCAAGTCAGCACTCCTGCTGATCAGGGCTTCTGGGAATTGAAGTCCAAGAACATCTGGAGTGCCAAGGTTGGCCACCACTGAACTAGAGGCTCTATTCTGAATTATACCACCAGCAGGAACATATGTCAAGGATGGAAGCAATAGCCGAACTTGTCTAGTCTTCTGTCCCCAAAGTGGGAGAACAGTATTCAAAAATGGGAGATAACAGTTGAACTCTAGTAGAAGGTCACCCAAGTAGGTCCATTGAATCAAACACATCAAAGGGTTGACTTGTCAACTAGCTATTGATTCAATGGGTCTACTCTAGTTGTGGCTTTCTATTTGCTTCCAGCCATTATCTACCTTATTGGGGAAAAATCACGGACTTTCTCTTTGTATGACGTGTGAGTGGCTGAAAGAATCCTGTAGGCATTTCTGAGAGTATTTGCTATTTTCCAAATGTTACTTCGTCCTAGAAATAATTGAAAAAGTTCTCCCAGAAAGAAGAAAGTGAACTTATTACTGGAAAAAAAAAGATAAAAAGAGATCTGCTTATTACTGCCTCATTTCACCTTGCCTGGTTTTTAACTTCCATCTATTAGGCTTAAAAAAATAAAATAAAATAAGATATACTGCATTTCTCAGCTAGAGTAAAGAACCCTTCAGTATTCCACCCGTTCTTCCTATATAGGTACTTCTATGCGGCTCAATCAAGCCACCTCTTCACCTTCTTTTTGATAAGCCAGCTTTCACGCTGCTGTAGTTAATATTACCTCCAAAATGGAAACATGGAGCGCTTGCAAATATCGTTAAATACAGATTTGCTTTCTGAATGTAAACAAATATTTGCCGACAGGGTTTTCCTTTGCTCCCTTCGGCATTCGTGTTGTTCCTGCTTTCACGCCGGCGACGCAACACTACTCGACTGCAGGGCATGAATTGCATTTTGCCGGTGAAGGGAATGACATGTTCCCATCCCTCCAGGAATTTGCTATCTGGATCGCAGCTGGAAATGCGACGGAGGACAATAAATCACGGGAAGACACTTGACCGAGCATCCGCAAAGCAAAGGTTTACACGATCTGCTTAAAGTCAGAGGTAGACATTGAAGGATGACGCCGGTGTACAAACAAAGCAACAAACTAGAAAGGAAATATAGAGGGTTGTTACCAGGAGACCTACCTGTCTACTCCAGAAGAAGTCAGACTGTAGGTAGATGTTCTGCTGATAGAGAAAGTAAATAGAGCATCATAGGTTGTTTTCCTGTAGTTCCAGAAGGTAAGACCTGAACTGGAACAACTAGGTTAAGATAAAGGTGGCTCTTGCTCAAAAGCCAGTTGTATCCAACTCTAGGGTTCGGTTCTCATCTCCATTTGTAGCCAAAGAGCCAGCAAAGTCTGCGTCTGCAGACATTTCCATGGACATGAAGCAGGCATGACTACACACCAGAGTGTACAGAATGCTGCTATCTTCCCACCAAAGTGGTCCCTATTTATCTACTTGCAATTTCTCGCTTTCAAACTGCTAGGTTGGCAGGAGCTGGGACAGAGACGGGTGCTCACTCCACTGTGCAGTACCCGGGAATCAAACTGCCAACCTGATGACATTCCAGACATCAAGTACAGCATCTTAACCACTAAGCCCCTCGAAATAACTAGGGGAGAAGAATCTATCAAAAAACGCCTTGACAATAAGAGCTGTTCAACCATCGAAGGGACCATCCTTGGTGATGATGGGCTCTCCATTATTTGTAACTTTGAGATTGGAGGGCCACCTGTCAGGGACATCGTAGCTGTGGACCTCCTGTATCAGCAGAAGATTGGTGGTCGAAAGGAGGCCAGAAAGCTTCAGGCTCTCCTATACAACCTTGTTTTTGGGTTGCCACGTGCAAATCTCTGCTCTCAGAAGCCTTCCAGAGCAGTGCCTCAACTTTCAAAGCGGTCGCAAGGTCTTGTTATACTAATACCAAGAATTTCCATTTGTTTTTGTAAAATCAAAAGAGTTCCCAGTGGGGGAAGACAACTCACCTACGGAGAAAACCCAACTGAGGTTGCCCTAAGCTGGAAGCGACAGGAAGGGCTCAGGACCAAGAAAGTGACTCGTGGAACTGGATCAGTGGTACTATGGATGCCATGCCACGATGTGGAAGACAGATGAAAAACCACTGCATTATGTTCTCAGGATAGTCTTCATGGCTAAGCGCCATGATGATCATCTATATCCAGATTTGGATATGGCAGAACAAGAAGGAGAAGATTGGATTTGGGGGTTGGGGGGTTGGGGAGAGATTCACATTGACCTACATTGCATACCCAACTGACCTGAAATGGGCAATCCCCCCTTTGCTAAACCCAGCTTGAGGCCAATAACAAATCATTCCCAAACATTTTGCAAAAAAAAAAAGGGAGGGGATGGCTATGATAATTTCATTACTTTCATTATGGATTACGGCTGTTCCTTCCCTTTTCTTCCATTATAATATTCTAGCTGGTGGGAAGTCATAAGCAAATAAGGTAGACGTGCCACCAAGAGGTTTTACCCCCCTCCCATTTCCACCAAACCTGAGATTGTCAAAATGCAACATACCTTATTGCATTTCATATTAATATCAGCATGACGTTGGGCTATTGAAAACCCTGTACTGTTGTAATAGTTACCAAGATGACATTACAATATGTCACGGCGGTAACCCTGCTGTTGCAAGCTGGCACGGCAGCATTTTTGGGACTGGGGAAGTACTAGATTTAGCTGAGGAAGGAGGTCACACACACACATTCATAGAGAGAGAAAGAGAGAGAAACTGGGAAATGGGACAAAGAGCAAAAGATTTGGATGTTTATCCCATTGCATCTTTCCATGGTGTTGTCCCTAGAACCTTTGCACATTGCTTCAAAAACCCTGGCAGAAAGGCCACCAGGAATGGCCTTGCTTTTTGCTTACCTTCGTTAGCCAAAATGTATGGGTTCAGATGAATTTTGGAGGAGGGAACACTAGATGATACCCTGATGCAGTTTTCTGTCCATGCAATGCTCTTTGCATGAATCCAGATGGTTTCTAATATCTCCTTAGGCCAGGGATTCTCAACTGAAGGTCCATGGGCTGGATCCGGCCCACAGCACCATTTGATGTGCTCCCCACTCCTCCTCCAAGGGCATTTGAGAAACAAAATGGCCACCCCCATCGTGCAGGCAGGGCAAATCGGCCATATGGCTCTTGAAGCACACTGAGAGAGTGTGACACTCCCCCCCGCCCAGCTTGAAAAGGTTGGGAACCCCCTGCCTTAGGCAAAAGAAAGCTCTGCTCACATGGATCGGTACATTCCATAATCTATGCCACCGAAATGGAGAACCCATGGGACATCACAAACTTAAAGTCATCCTGCCAGCAGGATGCTGATCCCCCAACTCTAAACAAAGCCCTACCTGTTGGGTCCTTCTTAATCCATTTGCAAACAGAAAACACCTCATTTTTACCCAGCAAGAAGCAACCAAGGAACGGCTCTTCTACAGCTAAGTGGCAACATCCATTGGACATCATCTAGACCATCCTTTCTGGTATTGCTCATAACCTTGGCATGGAGGAGAGCCTTCCAACTTCTGAGACAGGCTCTCCCAACAGCTCATACCATCAGAAGGATGCATCTCAACCTTTACCGTTGACCTGATGAAAGCTGCACGTCTAACTCTACCTGGGAGTGAGTAAGCTCCGTTCCATTCACTGGGACTCATGGCTGAGTGAATTTCCAGGATTATTGAGACCAAGCAAGAAAAGACCTTCTTTGACTTAGGGTAAACCAGTCCTCCCCTTGCTTTCGACCTGCTAGGTTGGCAGGAACTGGGACAGAGACGGGAGCTCACTCCGCCATGCAGTACTTGGGAATCGAACTCCGACCTTCCAGTTGTCGAGTTCAGCATCTTCATCACTTGAGCCACTGCAGTCCTGATCTGAGCTTAGGTGACTCATGAAACACAAGGTTTCTCTAGTGAGTGTGTTCTTCTGAGACCAGTTATGTGGCTAAGGAAGGGAAGGAGGGAGAGAGAAAAAACATTGGGACGGGATGACATCCTCCTCTGGGGCCCGGTGGCCTTTTCCAGAGGACAGTTTAATCTTTTTAGAGACAGACGAGTATGAGACTCGATAATTGGGTAATTCCAATGGAAGTCGGGGGGAGATAGAAAGAATTTCAATTGAAGACGGGGATCAGAGGAGAAGAGAGGAATCCCCTATTACTATGATACTTCTTTACTGTGGTTTCTCCATAAATTTCATGTAGAGATTTAAGTAGACTACAAAGCAGTGCTGGATATATTTATCTCGCTTGGCCTAAATTTCCTGGTGCAGTCACTTCTGTCCGACATTTGGAGATTCTCAAGACAATGACGTTGGGTGACTCTTGGCTTTCCTTGAACAGGCATGGCGGGGAAAGCCTGACCTACTAACAGACCCTACACAAAGATGGATTTGTGCGTACAGCGTTGACAAAAGGACTCTACATCTGTACACATTACAGATATCTCTTTGTGTGTCTTCTACAAATGTACCCATGATTCTTTTCTCTCATGATGAATCCACTGAGAGATTCACAAACACTTCCAGGTTGAGTGTGAAGCTGGGATTTCCCGTATTTCGGCGCCGATTTTCTTCCTTTCCCACCCGGAGCTGCCGCTACCCCGTAATTTGGCAGCGGGGGAAAAGGAGTTACTGTGCATCCCTTCTGTGTAGGTCATTTCTACGCATACGTAGAACCCTTCTACACATGCGTAGAACCCTTCCACGCATGTGTAGAACTCTTCTACGCATGCGTAGAAGGCTTCTGTGCAGAAGGGGATGCGTAGAAGCCTTCTACGCATGCGTAGAAATGACCTGCACAGGACGTTTCTGCGCAGGTCACTTTTACGCATGCGTAGAAGGCTTTTACGCATGCGTAGAATGGACCTGCACAGAAATGTTCGTAATCTCCAGAGCTGCGCTTGAAAGGTATGAGCAGATCCCACAGAAGTGATTTGAGATCCAGTGTGACCGAGTGAGTGGTGAGAATGATGGACAAGATAATGTAAAGTTTGGATCCCAGGTGGATCATAATAATTATTGTGTGGTTTTTTCCCCACTCTCATCTTGACCTATCTCTGAGAAGTTCATTTTGATGACCCTGGAGAAAGGAAGAGCGACAAATGTCGGAAATCAATCTTGGCCTGGATTTTATAAAGCCTAGTTTTACACAAGTTACATCCCAAATAACAGTTGAAATTCCGTCCAGGGTAGACTCCAACAATGGTGTTACAATGCAAATCAGTACACAGGGCGGAAACATATCTAGTCATTCTGGCATGGAAAATTCAATCAGTGGAAAGGACCGATTAGATATATTGTCACCTGTGACCCCCGTAGTGAAAGCTGGACTTTCATCCTCGTAAAAAAAAAAAAGCCATGTTTGGCAATTTCCCATCACTGCTGTGATTAAGTTTGGCAGTGATTTCCGACGGCTCTTTTTTTGTATATCTACGTTGTGTGTCTGCACATAAATGTCCGTGCATTAAAAATATAAAATATGAACTCCAACTGATTAACAAAATCCCCTCTTGCCCTCAGGTTAATAGCAGATTTCTCAGTCCTGCTGGCGAGTAATTATTAGTTAAGAAAGTCTTTTAATACTTTTCTCTCCGTGTATGTGTGTGTGTGTGACAGATATTTCTCTCCCACCCCCCAAGCCAGTTGGAAATGAGTTGCATTAAGGCAAAGCAGGATTTCAAACTTTATTTATTTCTTTTCACATGGATTTCAAATCTAATGCCTCCCCCCACCATAGTTGAAATGCAGATGCCTCCCCTTGCCCCTGGATGCTCTTGGGTGTGTGTGAAAAAATGAAATCCGGCAGCACTCCCATAATCTACATTGAGACCAATTATAAAGGATTTAGAGTTAGGGTGAAAAACATGGCTGTCAAGTATCCCTTATTGGACGGGAAAACCCCTTATTTTATCCTCTTTCCTGCCGTCATCCCTTATTAATTAGACTGCAATGCCCTATTGCCACCATTGGAGGGCAGCACAGGTCAAGCATAGCTGCCAAGTATCCCTTATTTTCCAGGAAATTTCCCTTATTTCCAAATCCAAAACTTGACAGGTATGGCGAAAAATGGGGTTTGCCAAGTTTGCTGAGAAGAATCAACTTGTTTCCCATGCTCAGACTCAACCGGGAGTGCTCTGAACAGGACAGGTGGGGGTTTAACAGTGGTGAATTCGCTGGAGAGAGAAATGGACATGCCCCATTGCACTTGGTGGTCATGTTGTTATAACATGACAACCAAGTAAGAGACATGTCCCTTAGGGCAGTGATGGTGAACTTATGGCACATGTGCCAGAGGTGGCACTCGGAGCCCTCTCTGTGGGCACCCATGCAGTCACCCCAGCACAGAGTTTGTCCCACCCCTCTGCCCAGCAGCCCAATGGGAGCACTTCCTCCCTCCCATTAGCACAGAGTTTGCCCCGCCCCTCTGCCCAGCAGCCCAATGGGAGCACTTCCTCCCTCCCCTGTTGCTCTGTTGGCACTTTATGATAAATAAGTGGGTTTTGGGTTGCATTTTGGGCACTCGGTCTCTAAAAGGTTTGCCATGGCTGCCTTAGGGGACCTCTGGAAATCTGAAAAAGGCTCACTACATCATGACAACCTGTGCAGGTAACGGTCACCCTTGCTTGAAAGCCAGTCGTGTCTGACTCTAGTGGGCAGTGCTCATCTTGAATGATAGACAAAAAGCCAGTGCTGTCTGTGTCTACCAATATTTCCATCATCACGTAGCAGGCAGGACTAGATTCCCGAGCACATGGAATGCTGTTACCTTTCCCACCAAAGTGTTTATCGACTTGCAATTTCTTGCTTTCAAATTGATAGGTCGGCAGGAGCTGGGACAGAGACGGGCGCTCACTCCGTCACACAGCACTCGGGGGTCTCGAACTGCTGACCTGCCAACCTTCCCGTCATCAATCTCCGCATCTTTGCTGCTGAGCACCCCCCCCCCCGGCTCTGCAGACAGTGGCGAAATAGCTTGGGAAAGCACGAGGTCAAGAATTAAGAAATGGCAAACAAAGATGGAATAAAAACAAAACCACATTTGTTGTTTTCGAGGGCAAGCAGCAAGCCAAAACCTTTGCTGCCCCTGTTAAAACGTGAGCTAATTTTTGGCGCTGAGATGTTGACTTAGCCAGGCATTTTAATTGCCCTTATGCAAATTAGAACAATTAATTTTTTTAACGGCCGGAATCTCAACTTTCTCCCCAGTGTCTTCTATCCCTTGGTACATATTTGATGGCTTTTTTTAAAAAAAAATTGGTTAAATATTACTGTTGCTTTGTGAGTATCCTGATTTGTGTGGCGGTTTGGACGCTGTGGTGAATCTATTTAGTTACATGAAATAATAAAGCTTAAAACTAAAATGAGATATTCCAAGCTTGGGTTCAAATCAGAGGGTAGTGTTTGGGTTTGGCCCATCCGATTTCAGATTAAATAGTCCGTATCATGATTTGGGCGTCTGTGGTGGTGCAGCGGTTATGATTTTATTTTTGGTGACCGCGGTGGCTGAGTGGTCAAGACACTGACCTTGACTGCGGGAAGGTTGGCAGGTCAGCAGTTTGAGATCTGAGTGCTGCATGACGGAGTGAGCATGCATGACGGATTGCCATCTCTGCCCCAGCTCCTGCCAACTTAGCAGTTTGAAAGCAAGACATTTGCAAGTAGATAAATAGGTACCACTTCGGTGGGAAAGTAAACAGCATTCCATGCACTTCGGTGTTCAGTCATGCCTGCCACATTTCCACGGGAACGTCTACTGATGCAGACAGCACTGGCTCTTTGGCTATAAACAGAGCTGATACAACAGAGTGCTCAGAATGCTGTTATCTTTCCTACCTATTTACCTACTTGGATTTTTTTTCCAAATGCAGGCATACAGAATGTTTTTACCTTCCCCGCCGAAGCGGGACCTATTGATCTACTTGCAAATCCGTGCTTTCGAGCTGCTAGGTTTGGCAGGAAGGCCTGGCAGCGCTTCGGCACGTGCGGAAAGAAAGCCAGAAAGAGAGAAAAGAATGTAGCCATCCTTTGGTCATCATGTCTGACTCCTGGCTAATGAGCATCAAAAGTGATTGTCTGTTGCCCGTAATTCGCCCCAAAGTGGTTCTCAATGGCAGATGTGGGCAAATTGACAGGTTAATATCACCTCTTGCTTTCGGGCTTGTTGGGGTCGGGAGAGGCTGAACTGATTGCCATTCATGCGGCCGCGCAGGGCCCTTCAGAATTCAGATAATATCATTGCGGTATTAAGTCAGCCCTCTCTAAAAGGCTTCGAAACAAAGAAGGCAAGAAGAGCATGGAAAGCAATCATCCGACTCGGTGCTTGGTCTAAAATAAGTCAAGGCTTAATAGCCAGTTGCATATGGCCCAATGACCTCTGTGTGTGTGTGCGCGTGTGTGCGTGCGTGCGTGCGTGCATGCATGTGTGTGTAAGGGAATGGGGACGTCTCATACACTTGCTGCCCACATCATCAGTTTCTAAAAGGGAGAGGTTCCTCCAGTCCTACCTATTATGTGGCAGTGGCTCAAGTGGTTAAGACCGCTGACAGGAAGGCGGCAGGTCAGCAGTTCGATTCCCGAGTACTGCACGACAGAGTGAGCCCCCGTCTCTGTCCCAGCTTCTGCCAACCTAGCAGTTCAGAAGCAAGAAATTGCAAGGGGATAAATAGGGATCACTTTGGTGGGATGGTAAACAGCGTTCCGTGCACTCCAGTGCCTTGGCATGCCTGCAAGGTGACCACAGAAACATCTGCACACGCAAACAGCTCTTTGGCTATAAATAAGAGATGAGCACTGAATCCTAGAGTCGGATACAACTGGCTTTCAAGCAAGGGTGACTTTTACCTACATGCCTGCCTGCCTGTCCGTCTGTCCACCTGCCCATCTGCCTGTCCGTCCATCTGTCCATCCATCCGAGGAAGCTGTGGCCCTCTATGAATCCTGGCATGGACCAATAAGGTAATGGACATTGTAATTTGTCAACATCTGTGCAACTGAAATCTCTCCGATCCATTGTTAAATGGGCTGGACCAACACAGAGTCGGGCGCATGGCTTGCTGGGAAGGATGTAATGAGTAATTGAAAAATTTCTCGTCCTTGATATACAAGCACATCTCAATTCATTGGGACATCTTGTGGTTAAA
The DNA here is from genome assembly GCA_035047305.1 of Bradypodion pumilum. Lineage (NCBI taxonomy): Eukaryota > Metazoa > Chordata > Lepidosauria > Squamata > Chamaeleonidae > Bradypodion > Bradypodion pumilum. The sequence goes on from JAWDJD010000015.1 coordinate 12,902,378, forward strand.
CGTGAGGAAGTTCCAGGACAATTCTGCATTTCATTTTCCAATCCTCCACATGGTGCTAAAAGGTGAAAAGTCCATGAAAGCTCATATAGACTCACCCAGCAGGGAGAAAACCTCTGGAATTCTTCATTCTTACTGTAACAAATACAGATTTACTTCCGTAATTGTGAGATGTTCTGTTTCTTGATATTGTGAGAATTAGAAGCATCAGATGGGGTATTTGAATCTCTTTTATCAGTCATCTAGACATTCTTCGCTTGCTGAGCATGTTTACTTGTTTTTCACAAGGAAAGGATATTGGTCTTGGTGAGGACAGCATTGCGTTTTCTGAAGCTGGTGGTCTCGTGGTGGTTGGAAACTCCTCGCCAAGGAGCTTCATCAATTTAGCAAGCATTCTAATTTAGCGAGTATTTATATCCCTACTGTGTTGTCTAATTCAATACAGCACTTATGTTTAACTCTGGGCAAGGTTAAGAAGAAATGTTTGAGCATCCTTGTTGAGATTCTACACAATTCCTCACATTTCCCACAATGCATCCCTTTCAGAATGATTAGCTTTACGGACTCATCCTTTTAAACCAGCAGTGATACATTAAATCACCCAAGTTTCAATAATTCTTACTGTATCTCCATGGAGATATGCACCATATGGAGTTAATTAGGAGCACAACAAAACAATCAATTAGTCCCTTAATTAGTTTTTTCTTCCTGGGGAAATGATAACAAACGCAAACAATGTATTCAAACAAATGTCCAATCCGCATTGATGGTTTAGTAGCCTCATGAAAGGAGCTTCACACTGTGTTCCTCCTCTTAGCCAGGCTTCGATTTATTCCAGACACATTGAAAGAGTAAATGTCTGCCCCTCCACCCAGCCCTTGCCTTTAATCTTGAAGATCAATTATTTACAATATTTGAACACAATGGAGGAGAGGTTAGTGGGGGACTTCTCATTAGAGACAGAGGCAAAAGACAAGAAGAAGAAGAAAAAGAAGAAGGAGGAGAAGAAGGAGGAGAAGAAGAAGAATCACTCTAGGAGGAAGGCATGAAGTGATAGTGAAGCAATTTGCAAGGACAGGTCATTCATTCTCTTGCAATGGTGGGATTGATAGACTTTTCTCTGAAGACTTGAGGACTAAGGAGGTCAATAGCAGCTGACTGATCTATTAACTGAAGAGCAAACAGATCAAGACTGGGAATCTAACCAAGGCAATAAACAGCACATAGACTCACCTGTTTAGGGTCCACACTAGTGATGAATTATCACGGCAGAATAACTATGTATTGTTTCTCTATCCTCACCTAACGGGGGTCCTCTGTTATAGCCTATTACAGTGATGGCGAATCTTGGCACTCCAGATGTTTCTTGGACTTCAATTCCCAGAAGCCCTGATCAGCAGGAGTGCTGAGTCAGGCTTCTGAGAATTGAAGGCCAAGAACACCTGGAGTGCCAAGGTTCACCATCACTGGCCTATTAGTATGTTGTGAGTTCAATTTGTGGCAGGGATGCCACAGATCAGTGATAGTTATGAGAGGCAGATGCTACAATGGTGGCCCATAATACAACAACAACAAACCCCAAACAAACAAAAACAAAAAAAGCCCCCACACCCTTAGTTAACCTGGTTTAAAGTAACTGCATCTCACCCTGGTCTACCTCATAGGGTTGTACGAAAAAACAAGGGAGAAGGAGAATACCTGTAGATGCCTCCTGGAGTTTGTTGTAGGAAAGAGTGATACAAACATGATGGATGGGATTGGATGGATGGATAGGATAGGATGGAGTGGATGGATGGAGATAAAGAGAGAATATGGATGGATGGTTGGGTGGAGTGGATGGGTGGAGATAAAAGAGAATATGGATGGATGAATGGATGGAGATAACGAAAGAATATGGATGGATGGATGGAGTGGATGGATGGAGATAAAGAGAGAATATGGATGGAGTGGATGGGTGGAGATAAAGAGAGAATATGGATGGAGTGGATGGATGGAGATAAAGAGAGAATATGGATGGATGGGTGGATGGAGTGGATGGGTGGAGATAAAAAGAGAATATGGATGGATGAATGGATGGAGATAACAAAAGAATATGGATGGATGGATGGAGTGGATGGATGGAGATAAAGAGAGAATATAGATGGAGTGGATGGGTGGAGATAAAGAGAGAATATGGATGGAGTGGATGGGTGGAGATAAAGAGAGAATATGGATGGATGGATGGAGTGGTTGGGTGGATGGATGGAGATAAAGAGAGAATATGGATGGAGTGGATGGGTGGATGGATGGAGATAAAGAGAGAATATGGATGGAGTGGATGGGTGGATGGATGGAGATAAAGAGAGAATATGGATGGAGTGGATGGGTGGATGGGTGGAGATAAAGAGAGAATATGGATGGATGGATGGAGTGGTTGGGTGGATGGATGGAGATAAAGAGAGAATATGGATGGAGTGGATGGGTGGATGGATGGAGATAAAGAGAGAATATGGATGGAGTGGATGGGTGGATGGATGGAGATAAAGAGAGAATATGGATGGAGTGGATGGGTGGATGGATGGAGATAAAGAGAGAATATGGATGGAGTGGATGGGTGGATGGATGGAGATAAAGAGAGAATATGGATGGAGTGGATGGGTGGATGGATGGAGATAAAGAGAGAATATGGATGGAGTGGATGGGTGGATGGATGGAGATAAAGAGAGAATATGGATGGATGGATGGAGTGGATGGGTGGATGGATGAGATAAAGAGAGAATATGGATGGAGTGGATGGGTGGATGGATGGAGATAAAGAGAGAATATGGATGGAGTGGATGGGTGGAGATAAAGAGAGAATATGGATGGATGGATGGATGGATGGATGGAGATAAAGACAGAATATGGATGGATGGATAGATGGATGGATGGATGGATGGATGGATATTCAACCTCCAGGTAGATGTTTCAGTGGCATTCAGGTTTTCTATTTGAGAATCTTCCTGGAAGTTGGAAAGTGGGCTGAAATATGGTAGACCTCTCTTGGTGCTATCTTTTCCAATGTCAAACAAATAACGGCGCACACTGTGCCCATTTTAAAACTCTGGAGTGCATTCTTGAAAGTGTCTCCGCCGACAGCCTCCTGGTTAGAATGCAAATCTATGAGCTTTGCAGAACTGACCTGAACTAAGTGGTTTAATGCATGAGGCAGCAAGCAGCTCATGAATTCTGTATTAGGTGCCACAGCTCCATGCCATCGCAAGCATCTTCCTAATAATGAAACCGCGATGTATTTATCATCATCTCTCTGGCAAAAAGCCTAAACATATCCAAACTCAAGGGAGGAAGGGGGTGCAGAGAGAAGGAAGGCAGGAAATTATCTGGTTGCTTTCAAGGTCTCCTTCCTTGTTTGTCCCCATCTGCAATCTAACTTAGTTGAGGTCATCTTTATCCGTGTGTCTATGAATTAATACTGCCGAAGAGTGAATCACTAGGGTGGTACAATCTGTCTATTTTTCCTTGCCTCCCTTTCTCTGCTCAGGAATCAAGAAGAAAATAAACAAAATCACTCCTGGCAGTTTATAGATCCTTCCCATCCCTGTAGGGTTTTATGTATACATGTAGATGTAGTGAAACAACTTTGCCAGATGCTCCATACCTATTCACTCAAAGCCCAAATATTGTTTATGTTGGCAATCTGGGTTTAGAGTAGGGGTTCCCAATCTAAGGCCCATGGGCTGGATCTGGCCCATGGCACCATTTCATGTGCCCCCCTCCAAGAGTATTCAAAAAACAAAATGTCCAGTTCGTTTGAAGCTGTTGGGACCTGGCCCCCCTACTTGAAAAGGTTGGGAATCCCTGGTTTAGAGCATTCACTGTCTATTGTGTCAACTGTCGAAGATGCTACTGGGGTGTCACTTTGGACTGGGGTCGTGTGAGGGGTCCCAATCCCGTACATTGTGGCCCAGTTTGGATTACTGTCGCATGCTGAGAATCCGATTCAGATTGTTTATCTCTTTCTCTGCCTTCTCTCTCATGTCTTCTTCTTCCATGTGCAGGAGTCCCATCAACTTGGTCAGGATTTGCCCCAGTTGGGCGAAAAGGTGCCAGCAGGTATGAGCTGAAGCTATTCACAGGTGCCATTAATTTGACGCTTTATTTAAACCACAGCACATACACGGGAAATAAAATCAATGAAATGAAGGCACAATATGAAATCTGAGTGAGGGGGGGAAATCAATTAATTCCTAGCACAATGCAACGTAAGGATGAAATGAAAAGTGGAAAGCAGAACAAACTGTATTGAAGTGTCCGATGAAATTACGCTTATGCAAAATCGACCCGCAGTTAGAACAAGACCTTTGCCCCCTTAAGTTTCCACCAGCTTCTAGTTGAAGCCCACAGCGGCCCCAGATGTTTGGAAGTTTGGCCGAACGATAGAGAACGAAAGACGTAAGTCTTTCCATTTGGGTGTCACTTTGAGTTGGAGCTCATTCTCCCAAGTAGCACATGCTTTCTGTTCCACTGATGCTTATGGTTTTCCAACCGTCCAGTTGGGTCCACTACTTTCACCCTTCAAACTCAGTTCCGTATTGGTAGATTGTCAAGCTGAGAGCAAAAACGCATTGCACTAACTTTCTTGGTTTCCGGGGACTAAGTCATCTTTTTGTCCTCTGGCATAGGATGGGATTGCAGCATCTTCTCAGGTTATACTCTGGGCCCAGAGCCACTCCAACTTTGGAGCCTGTCAGTATTGTTCCATCATCTTCCATCTCGGCCAGAGCTTTGTTGCAACAGTAATCATCTCTCTTGTATTGCTCTTTCCGTCACGTGGGCTGGGAGAAACCCTTGGCTCTTTCTACCAAGAGGAAAGGGTCAACTGAGTTATTTATGGACCAAACCAAAGATTTCTTCGGTGCCATTCCACAGGCCAGTCATCCCATCCATAGATCTAGTACACGTGTCCATAGGCTTTCTGTCTACAGTAGTTCAGGGGTCAGCAAACATGGCTCTCCGGGTATTCTTGGACTTCAGTTCCCAGAAGCCCAAGTCAGCACACCTGTTGATGAGGGCTTCTGGGAACTGAAGTCCAAGAACACCTTGCAGAGTCAAGTTTGCTGACCCCTGGTCTAGTGTATTCCCTTAAAACAGATCTGTGATTAACAAATATTGATAACCCAGAGAATGGCAATGCTAATGGGGCAGTATTGAAATGGAGATGAATGAATGAACAGATAAATGACTATTTGGCCTGTCTCAACACTGCAAATCATAGCTTACATGAGGATGTTAGCAAGGAAACCAAGATTTCACTTACCTGTATATATATATATATATGTAGTGTCCATGCATAAATGTGAAGCTTTGTGTAGCTTCATCACCATCTACCAGACCAGGGTTCCTCAAACTTGGCTCGCCAGGTGTTCTTGGACTTAAATCCCCCAAAACCCAAGTCAGTACACCTGCTGATCAGGACCTCTGGGAATTGGACTCAAAGAACATCTAGAGCAGGGATCCTCAACCTATGGCCCACATTTCTGGTGGCAACAGGAAAATTTCTTTCATCCATGTGATGCAGTTCCTCCAGGCCGGTAAGTGGTGTGGTGTGGTATGTGTGTGCCTTTTTGGGGTGTGTGGTGGGCTCAGGGTGGTTGCTACTGCTGCCTTTGGCAGCAGTGAGGGGACCACCTTTGGCGGTGGCAGTGAGGGGACCACCACTTTTGACCCTCAACAGTCTGAGGGAGCATGACCCAGTCCCTAGCCTAAAAAGGTTGAGGACCCCTATCTAGAGAGAAAAGTTTGATGAACCCTGTTTCTAGACCAGTGATGGGCAGTCTTGGCCCTCCAGCTGTTCTTGAACTTCAATTCCCAGAAACCCTGACCAGCTGGTGTGTTGACTTGGGCTTGTGGGAATTGAAGTTCAAGAACAGCTGGAGGGCCAAGACTGCCCATCCCTGGTCTAGACCATGGATGGAGAACTAGAGGCCATACAAAAAACATGGATTTCAATTCCCATTCTCCCTCACCAGAGGCTATGCTGGCTGTGACTGCGAGGACTTGTAGTCCAAGATCTGGAGGGCATTATAATTTCCCATCCTTGATGAAACCAGAATGTGGGGGTTCATCTGTTTTCCAGTTTTTCTGGTCATTGGTGCTCTCCACAGGAATTTGGATTAGCCTTTCTGGGAAGCTACAGATTCATGAACAAACAAAGAGGGGGAAAAAAAATCCAAAATATTTCTTTAAGTTTGATTTAACAAAGAAGGAGTACAGATTGTGAAGGGCAGAAGGTCAGTGTGTCATAAGCAGAGACAGCAGGGAAGGAGGAAATGTCAGAGCTGGTTTTATTGTTTTTATGGTGCTACTTAGACCCATCAAAAGGGGTCAATTTTCAATGTAAACAATCGGAGAGCAGTCCAATACATGGCACTGACATTGCTGAAATTCGGCACCCCATGCTGTGCTGCATTTCTGGCAGGCGCTTAACTCGCTGATGGCTTTGAAGCCCTCATCATATAGTCTTTGGAACAGTTCTCTAAGGAAGGAGTTCTCAACTTTTTAAAAGCCGGGGGCCGGTGACGCTTCCTCATACAGCTTCGGGGCCGGATGGCCATTTTGCCCTCCCTCCACCACATGGCACTTCCTGGTGTGGTGGAGGTGGTGTGGGGCCCACATCAAATGGCACCATGGGCTGCATCCGGCCCACAGGCCACAGGTTGAGAATCCCTGCTCTAAGGCACCTTCTACAAGGATGGAGTACACAATTGTTTTTTATTTTGTTATTTCTTCCCCAATTATGTTATTCTCTCCTATTTAAGAGTTTCTCCAGCTGCTGTACCTCTCACCAGCCTAATATCATTGTTGTTGCGGTTATTATTCTTTCACTTAGGAAGAAGCAGATGTTCAGATGCTTCTTATGGACATAACTGTGCCAGTTTGCCCTCCCCCTTCCAGAACCTGAAAGTAAAGTTACAGATAACTTAATTGCTTGAAAGAACTTGGTCAGTGGGGGTGTAACAGAGTTATATTTCCAAAGCACCAGTGGGAACCAAGCTATCTCCTAGATGTCAGGAATCAAATTTTCTAGTTGCTTTTAAAAGTTATGTTTAAAGGATATTTTTAGGCATCTGAGGAGGGCTTTTTGTCAGACTATTTTAAAAGTTGTGTATGCCATCCTCAAGTCTTTTAAAGTAAAAATAAAATAAAAAATAAATCACATATAGCAAATTACCTCTTAACAAGAAGTAATGCATTGCTTGTTACAGGCTGGAACTAGTGGTGGGAATGAATTAAGCTCTCATAACACTGCATCACAAAATAATAAATATTGTCTGCTACTTGGTCTAATCCATGCATCCTATACTAAATCAAGGGCAGTGAATCCAAACCTGAAGTCCGATTCTGCCTAGGAAGTCAGGATCTTGATTTAGTAAATCTCACCATCTTTGCTACGTTCTTGTATAGCAAAAATTGTCCAGTTTATTCTGTTACCTTTCTGGCTGTAGTCGTACCTATTTATCTATTTGCAATTGCTTGCTTTTGAACTGCTCGGTTGGCGGGAGCTGAGACAGACGTCTGGCACTAACTCATACGGGACCTGCGCAAATGGTTCTGCGCAGGTTGCCTTCTACGCATGCGTAGAATGGGGCTACGCAAGCGTAAAACCCTTCTATGCATGCATAGAAGGCTACGCCGCTTGCATAGAAGGCAACCTGCGCAGAAGGGCTGCGTAGTACCTCCTTTCCCCCGCTGCCAAATTCCGGGGTTTCGGCAGCGCAGGGCGGGAAATGGAGCAAATCGGCGCTGAAAACCGTGAAATCCTGGCCAATCTGGGAAGGTTGACAGGTATGCACTAACTTCGTCCTGCAGGACTCGGACCTACCAACCGTCTGATCATCAAGATCAGCCTCTTAACCACTAAACCACCCCGGCACCTAGGTCTGAATTACACATTAAGAAGGCGGTGGACTCATCAGTTGAAGATAGTGCCATGACAAATGTTCTCATTTTGTCAGAAACCACACTTTATGTCTTCCTCGGTTGAGCGCCAGGGCCGTCTGAAAAAATTCTGGGCAGTAGTGGCAGGTGGGAAATTTCTATATTGAAGAAAACCAGTGTTGGGATTCATGGCTCTTTTTGTCCTTCTCGGTCTGTTCAATGTCTTCCACCCAAGAAGAAGACTGACATAAGACCAAACTTATTCTCTTGGATTTTAGAAGTTGCCAATCTCCGCCTATTTCTCTGGGGAAGTTGAAGCCCGGGTGACGCGACTTCTTTCCGTTCAGGGAGATTGATTTCTTGTCATATAAGTTCAGCGGTTAAGAAAAAGGGTGCTCGTCCTGTTTCCCCACACCTGTCACGTTGACTTCTATAATGAACCCATAAATGCCGCACTCCGAAATGGATGGAAACCTTTCCTGACAGCCCTTGTCAAACGAATAGGCAGGGAGCTGGGGACAATGTATTCAAAGCAGTGAACTTTCGGCAGGCTGATGCGGACAATGACAAGGAGCGCTCCGGCTCAATTTATGGCCTGTGAGAAAGGGCAGGAAGGTTTCCAATGGTTTATGTCTACATATGTGGCCTGCAAAGTGTACATATCTGGATGGTGCATTGTTTGCTTGCCCGCTAGCATAATTTATCTCACCTTTCCATTCCAAGTTTTTTAAAATAAAAAAACATACACTTAGGAAAACCTGTAGCAGTGATGGTGAACCTTTTAGAGACTGAGTGCCCAAACAGAGGGGTGGGGTGAACTCTGTGGTAAGGGGAGGGAGGAAGTGTTCCCATTGGGCTGCTGGGCAGAAGGACAGGGCAAATTCTGTGCTGCGGGAAGGGAGAAAATGCTCCCATTGGCCTGCTGGGCAGAGGGGCGGGGTGAACTCTGTGCTGGGGGGAGGGAGAAAATGCTTCCATTGGCCTGCTGGGCAGAGGGGCGGGGTGAACTCTGTGCTGGGGAAAGGGAGAAAATGCTCCCATTGGCCTGCTGGGCAAAGGGGTGGGGTGAACTCTGTGCTGGGGGAAGGGAGAAAATGCTCCCATTGGCCTGCTGGGCAGAGGGGTGGGGTGAACTCTGTGCTGGGGGGAGGGAGAAAATGCTCCCATTGGTCTGCTGGGCAGAGGGGCGGGGTGAACTCTGTGCTTCCAAGCTCAGCATCTTAACCACTAAGCCACTTGGGAAGCTGCTAGTGAACTGGTAGTAGATGGTGATGAAGTTATCTCTGTGTTGGAGGGAAAGAGAATAGGAAGGTGCAGATAAATGTATGCAAGCAAGAAAAAAAGAACGAACAGGAGCCAGGAAGGAGGAAATATATGCAAATTATTCTGATGATAGTACCTTGAGGCTTCACTCTTTTCAAGACTATTTCCAGTACAGGAGACTCGACAGGACTTTTTCCAAGAAACAGATGCCTGCATAATTTTCCCCTCTCTCGTTTTAAAGCCCATAAGGCAAAACCTCGAAATGTGACTGAATACCCAGCTTGCCGATCGCTTTGTTACCTCCTAGATTCCAAAGGCTTTAATTTCCCATCCCTCCAATCCGTGTCAAAGAGGATGAAACATCTGGAAGCTTACCTATCCACTTGGCCAGAGAAACAGAGTCCATTTGGCAGGGCTCAGTTGGGGTGTGTGTGAGACTGAGGAAGAGACCCAAGGAATAGCATTTGGATTAGGGTGGAGAAAGCCTCATGGGCTCTTCTACACATGTGCATACAAACAGACATGTCCACACAAGATCTTTCTCCCCAGGGCATGAGGTCTTTTTTCACAACAGGAAGCCATCAGTGGACAGAAGAAAAGGTTCTACCAACCCCCAACCCCCCCAGAAGAATATCCAATAGGTTTCAGTGAAACTGCTTCCCAAATTATTGTGCATGACATATTATATATCAATTAACCCTTCCCTTCTCCATTATAATCCCCCAAAGCATTAGTAGAGTTCAACATTTGGAAGAAGAACTCCTACGGGAGCCCAAAAGAACTGGTGAAAATTATCCCTGTGGGCTTTGCGGTGGAAGCTCAATGGGGCCACTATACACAGTACACCCTTTCGTCTCCCGAAATTGGACCTAGGAATCTGTACTACCAAAAACCAATCGAGCAAGTGGGATTAATTCACACGTGGAGGTCCGAAGGCACCAAGGGTTGAGAAACGACATGCTATGCAAGGATGTGTGAATCCGCCATGAGTGTTTTGAAGAATCTCAAACATGTGCTAGTTCTAATGACAGCCAGAGGAATGGAGGCAATTGCTTTCTAATGCAGCTGTACACATGTGCTACCATGCCATGTTTAAATTGGGGCTGTAGGCAACTGTGAAGGTATGGTGCTGTGACAGAGGAAATATAACAAAACTGAGCAACACACAGGAAATTCACCCATGGTAAGAAAACCACACTGCTCTTGAGATGGACTCCTGGTTTTCCTGGCCATCTCCTCCCTTTTCTGACCTCAACAAGATGTCCTTCCTTCCTTGGCTCATTCCTTGGTCCTTCCTTCCTTCCTTGGGCACTGCATAGATCTTGAGATCTTCTTTAACATTTGAAGTTGAGCAGTCCTATTCCTGAGCAAGCAAGATTAGAAAGGGAGTGCTCAACTAATACTCTTCTTCCTCCACAAAAATGGTCAATTGTTGGTTCAAGAAGTGGTTCATCTTAGTCTTCTGGGCTTTTGGAACCTCCAGCCTATAAGAGCAAAGATGGGAAACATGTGTTTTTGAGAGCTACCTTTAGAGTCCCATAGCCAGCATGGTCAATGGTCATCTCAGACATCCAGGAAGATGGTTCTCCTGCCCATCTCAACCCCTCTTTCTCATGGTGAGGTGGTGTCCATGATCTTGGTTGTTGACAGCGGCACAGAGAGCCACGAATCAACACAGTTAAGAATTCACCTTCTCTCAGACAGAAGGGCCACTGCGGTGGTTGAATTATTTAAATCCCAGCAGTGGCCAATTATGCAAATCCGATTATCTGTTTAGGGAAGCTTAACAGCTTGTTGCCGTAACGCTTCGTCTTTCCCCACTGTCACCAGCACCCTACCTGAACCAAGCCCCAACACATTCTCGTTGAATGGGGCTTTCAAATCCCAAATACATCTGTGTCAGTTGACATGGAAGTTTGGAGGAAAACAAGCTTATCGCTGTACAACAGGTCTTTTCTTCTTTAGTTTCCCCCTGCATCGCAACAACAAGGAAGTCGGTTCTTTGGGTTGAAGATAGGTAGGTACACTGGAAACTCTCCAGGTGGTGGTGAAGATTAGGGATGAGGGAAGAACATGGTTTCCATTGGCTTTCTAAAGCTATCTCCCAGCTCTCACGGCAAAATGGTTGGCATCTGTCCCATTGCCTAGCATTCTCTCAGCATCAAGAAGTCTTCCTAACCTTAGACTCTTCTCTCTCATGATCAGGATTCATTTTTTTTGGTAGGTCTTACCCTGTTGAACATCAGAAAAGGCCTGATTCTACCTTTAATGTGTAGGACCTTCAAATATTTGAAGTTGGGACATCTCCCAGTCTTCTCTTCTGCAGATTGAACATACGGAAATCTATTCTACTTATTTCCAAAGCCCAAAGCTAGCTCATTGTTCCATTGGTCCATTGGTCCGTCGACCCATTGATCCTTCCTTTCTTGGTTCATTCCTTGGTCCTTCCTTCTTCCCTGGTTCATTCATTGGTTTATTCATTAGTCCATTCTTTCCATTGATCCATCCATCTGTCTTCCTTCCTTCCATCCATTGATCCATCCATCCATATCTCTCCCTTCCTTCCTTCCTTCCATGGGCACTGCATAGCTCTAGAGATCTTCTTTCACATTTGATGTTCAGCAGACCTACTCATCTGAGCAAGCAAGATTAGAAAAGGAGTGCTCAACTAATACTCATGTGGTACCACCGAGATGCAGAAGTATTCCTCTTCAGTGCACTTTGAAGTCAGTTGCTCTCCTTCCCTGATGAGCTGAGAGTTTCCCATTGAGATAGGAAAGACACAAACATGGATGGCGCTCCTAATTGCTCCCTCCTTCTCTCCGCTTGGGTGAACAGCAGGGCCCCAAGCTAAGGTTTCATTCCCTGTGAAACAAGCCAAGTTATTTAAAATTTTCTGCTCCATGTGTCTGCCACTCTCTTTCCCCTCGTTACATGTTTAATTGATCTCTGTTGGGCGTTCTTGCACTCCCTTGGCTCAAATGCCTGCTTTTAGGAACCTATCCGTAATCTGATACTTCTGATCCTTCATGTGCCACCCCACTTGTGAACTCGAGGAAAAAACGATGGAAATTCATGGAAAGATGTGTCCCACTCAACATTGCAACTGTCCCGACTAAGATGCTGTCTGGGAAGCAGAAGGTCAGCAGTTCGATTCCCAAGTACTGCAGGACGGAATGAGCTCCCATCTTTGTCCCAGCAAGTAGATAAATAGGGACCACTTCGGTGGGAAGGTAACAGTGTTCCATGTGCTCCAGTGTCTAGTCATGCCTGCCACATGACCACGAAAAAAATCCTGTTTATCTACTTGCGATTGCTTGCTTTTAAACTGCTAGGTTGGCAGGAGCTGGGACAGAGACAGAGGCCCACTTAAGGATACTTAAGAACAACCTCCGGGTTGGAGAGATAGGCAGGATATCTCTCCATGCCATTTCCAGGGAATCCTAAAAAGGTGAAGGCATCTGCTTGGGAATAATACCCTGAAGAAAATGGTGAGCCACTGTGTGAGACAGAATGCTGGATTTGATGTGCTGTGGCTTGTTCCAGCAAGGCTGTTCTTATGTTCTTATGTCATGCAGCACTCAGGTCTTGAACTGCTGAAATGCTAGCCTTCTAGTCCAAGGGTTCCCAACCTTTTCAAGAAAGGTTCTCTCAGTCAGCTTTGAGGGCCAGATGGCCATTTTGCCCTGCCTTCACAATGGGGTGGTGATTTTGCCCCAACAGCTTCAAAGGGGCAGCCATTTTGTTTCTTGAATACCCTTGGGGGTGGGTGGGCGGGCCACATGAAATGGTGCCATTGGCCAGATCTGGGCCATGGTCCTTAGGGTGGGAAGCCCTGTTCTAGCCGTCAAGTCCAGCATCTTAACCCCTAAGGAAATGTTCCCCTCTCAAAATACGAACAAGCCATGTGGAAAAAGTTGTGTGAAGTTTCTAAGAAAGATGCACAACTCTTAGTTTTCTGGATGGAAGACTTGCACGTAGACTAGAGCTTTCATATCTTATGGCAACTTATCCCAATCTGGGGATCGGAGACGTCACGTTGAAGTGTAATTTCCCACACTTTCGGTTAATTAAGTCCTCCTCCAAATTCAAGAGTACAACATGCTAATTCACCTTCTTGTGAGAATAATAATTTTCCCGTCCCTCGTCTTCACCTGTGAGGATGAGAGTCAAAAGGATTTAGATCCCAACATGACTTATTCATAGCTAATTAGCAATCACAAAACGAACCCTTTCCCCCAGCTTTTTTGGAGGAGGATATCAAACGCCGATTTTTAAAAAAGGGGGTGCTTGTTTCAGTTCAGATAAAGCAGGGGTTCCCAACCTTTTCAAGCCGGGGGCCGGGTCACAGTCAGCTTCAAGGGCCACATGGCCATTTTGCCCTACTTGCATGATGGGGGTGGCCATTTTGTCCCAACAGCTTCAAAGGGGATGGACATTTTGTGTCTTCAATGTCCTTGTAGGGGTGGGTGGGGCATATGAAATGGTGCCATGGGCCAGCCCATGAGCCTTAGGTTGGGAACCCCTGAGATAAAGAGTTTCAGAGAACAACCACCTGTCTCGGAATAACTCATCTTTCGTTCCCTTGGTGGAGGTTAAATAAAGATGGAGTTGTAATAAAAAAAATTGCACAGGATTTATTTTTTAAATAGTCTGCCTCCTTCCGAATTCCTCTAAGCTCATGTTTCACGAATGTCATTAAAATGGTGATCCAGGCAATATAGACTAAACTAATAGAGACGAAATTGTATAATAGCAATGCAAACAGAAATGAGCCAATCATTGTAATAAAATGTTGTCAGCCAAGCGCACAGTTAAATAAAAAGCTATGATTTCTGGCAAATGTTCAAGAATTGATGGTGTTTTCAATGGAGGTATGAATATAATGTCGGTGGCAAAAAGGAGTGGTTGATTTATATCTAGATCAGTTTGTTAGCCTCCAAAGTTTGAAGATCATAGGATGTGTGGTTTGATTGTCTAGTGGGGAAATTAGGTAACGGTTGCCCTCGCCCTTGCTGGAAAGCTGGTCATATCTGACTCTAGGGTCCAGTGCTCATCTCTGTTTATAGTCAAAGATCCAGCACATGTCTGTGGACATGTGGCAGGCATGCCTAGACACCAGATTGCATGGAAAGCTGTTTACCTTCCCAGTGAAGTGGTACCTATTTTGTTGTTGTTCAGTCGCACAGTCGATTCCGACTCTTTGGACCATTGCTCTCCAGGCACCCCTGTCCTCCACCCCTGTACCTATTTATCTACTTGCAATTTCTTGCTTTCAAACTGCTAGGTTGGCAGGAGGCTGGGGCAGACGGCCGGAGCTCACTCCGCCATGCTCCCAGAAGCAGAAATAAAATGTGTCCAGGGATGTGCAAAATGCTGCCATAAATGCACCCATGGCTGTCGTAAACACATTTATGACAGCCGCGGGTGCATTTAGGGTGGTGTTTTGCACATGTGAGGGCATGTTGTGCTTCCAATTCTGGTGGGAGGAACCGCATGACCGGCCCACATCACAAAAAGTTTAGGAACCCCTGGTCTAAATGAAGCTCTTGTCTGTTCGGGATTACAAAGCATGCACGCACACCTATGCAAACACGCAACGTCTTGTACAAACGTGCTGATCTGTAGAGACGATTGAAGACAGAAGTCCTGTTTTCCAGTGGGTGCAATACAAAGAGAATTTCCTTGCCCGCAGAAAATGTCAGAGCCTCTGGATTTTCTCTTGCCGATCCTGGCAGACGGGCTTTGACAAGTGGATTTTGTGTGCTTAAGAGGCATGCCCTGGCTTTTGCGCTGAAGAAGATTTGAGTTTTCTGCTTTCTTATACCCAAGTCATAATGGATCCCAAATCCCTTTGGCAGAACAGGCGGACACTGGCAGCTTGTCAGCCATAGCTTCCTCGAAATACTGATGCGCTGAGCAGAATCAAAAAGTCAGGTCTGTGTATGTGTGCGCGTTCCTCTTTCTGTGGTTACCTATGATCAGTATGTTCAAGACATTCCTTCTCTGTGATCTGGGCTTTATCTTGGTAGTCAACAAGCCAGATCAAATCATTTTAATCCACTCTGATTAAGAACCAACGAGTGACTAATAGGTGCCGCGGTGGCTTGGCAGTTAAGACACCGAGCTTGACGACCGGAAGGTCGGCAGGTCAGCAGTTCGAGACCCAAGTACTGCACGATGGAGCGAGCACCTGTCGTCTGCCCCAGCTCCTGCCAACCTAGCATTTCGGAACCAAGGAATTGCAAATCGATAAATAGGTACCTCCTTGGCAGCGCTTTGCAGCGTTGACCTTCAAGATGGGGTTAAAAAAGGGGAGAGAAAGGACATTCGAGCCTCTCTTTGTAACATCTTGCAGCTGTCGTTAAAGCAGGCGAGTATTAATTATAAATAAAAAAGAAAGTGTGAAGCATCTCAGAACTGACCCCTTCCCCTTTCAAGTAGATCTGAAAACTTATATTATTGATTGCTTGCAAACTTTATGTCATATTCACTCTGATTCTGCTCTGTCTTTGAAGGAAGATCTTTGAAAGGCCGGATTAACAACCCGAAATGACTTTCCTGCTTCATACAAGGAAGAAAGGAATTCTCCAAACACCCAAAAAAGGGACCCCCTTATTGTCTGTCTGTTCTTCACGTCAAAGCCCATGTAGGTAGAGAGGTTTTGATAGGCACTGAGAGAGCAGAGGAGAGGTGGGTTTCAAGGGCAACTTTTGAGGGTCTCACAATCATTTACAGCCAGACATACCAATAAGATGGTTTTGCACTAGAGACAAGCCCTTGGTCCATCTCACCTGATAGACCTATTTCTGACGCCAGCTCACTTACATGCATGACCACTCCTGGAACATGCCTGCCACTAGGGGACATGATTAAGCTGAGGCGGCTGCAGGCATAGTGGCACCTGCAACTGCTATAATGTTCCCATGTAAAAAACACATTACCGAATGACCGATGATTCGAACAGCTTTAGCACACCTTAAAAATCTGTACGTGACAGGCAAATTCTGAGTTCAGATTTAGAATCAGCACACTCGATATCATGTAAATCAATTGTGTTGTTCCCAGTAGCAAAATCATTGTTGTGCAGTGCAATAAGTGGCTTATAAAGCAGGGATTCCCTACCTGCAGCCCATGGGCCGGATGCAGCATTTCATGTGGCCCATCACCACCTCCACCACACCTGCAAGTGCCATGTGGTGGAGGAAGGGCAAAATGGCCGTCCGGCCCCCAAAGCTGTCTGAGGAAGTGCGATCCGGCCCTCATCTTTAAAAGGTTGTGAACTCCTGTTATATATGCTGTTTCTTCTCCCAGTAGGCAGTGTGGGGAATCAAACTCTCAAAGCTCTGGTTCTTTAGCAGGTGCTAGGACCTGACTAAACTAGCCAGCCAGCATTGGTTATTTATTGCACAGTAAACCGGAGAGATGCCACGCGGAACCAGCAACGTGTGACGGGAGGTCCTAGCCGGGTGGATGTGAGGGAATCTAATATGTGCAGAATTCATATCACAAGAATTCATCTTGTTTTCTCTCCGCTTTCCCATTGCTGATATATTTCGAGAGTGGTCTGATCAGCGGAACTCGGGAACAGGCAGTTGTAGTGCGATATTAAATTTCTGCTTTATTGCTAAAGTCAGCCGTTCCTTGTCAGGACGTAAAGAGACCAAGTGATTGAGAGAAAGAGAGAGAAACAAGGCAAAGAAGAAGGCATTTCATGGTAGGGACAAGCATAACTCAGTGTGAGAAATGTTCGACGAAGAGGAAAGTTTGCGAATAGTCCAACCACATCAAATAAGAAATGAATCAGGGAAGAACTAAATTGATCTCTTTTGGTACTTTACCCACACCGTCGACGGCGCATGCGGAAATGAAAATGAGTAGGAAGGAAAGGCTAGTGGTGGTGGCATGCACAGCTTAGGAACACTACTGTTTTGACCAGCAGCACCGGATAGGTTGCTTGAATCTTTTTTTCAAAAAAAATATATCTGTCTATCTTCTGTATTTGCAATGTGTGTATTGAGTGCCTTTTTTCTCAAAGGGTTAAAGGCATCCTTTTTGCACAACAAAATAAATCCTGCACGACCTTTATGTAAAATGCCAAAACAAGGTTTGGCGGTACATTTATCAACCTATAACACTGTACAATGACGGTTTTGCTACTGGGAATAGCACATTTGATTCACATGATATCAAGTGTGTTGATTCCAAATCTGAACTCAGAATTTGCCTATCACGTACAGAGTTCTGAGACGTGCTATAGCTGTTCAAACAGTCAGTAATTGGGTAATGTATTTTTACATGGGGGCATTATAACAGTTGCAGCTGCCCCTGTGCCTGCTGCCACCTCAGCTGAATCACGTCCCCTGGTGGCATACATGTTCCAGCAGTGGCCAGGTATGTCTGAGCAAGTCAGTGAGCTGGGTCAGAAATAGGTATATAAGGAAAGATGGACCAATGACTTGTCTCTAGTGCGAAACCATTGTACTGCATAGTACAGCTAGGCCGTAGTGAATCTGTTTTGAGCTAAAGATGAGTAGGCGCAGTTGTGTTAATAAACTGAACAATTTTTGCTTCATTTGTGGCAAATATACCCCATGTGATCAATGCAAGAACCTAAGTAAGTGGGTAAGATTTGCTAACTTAAGATAATGACATCCTAGGGAGAATCAGACTTCAGATTTGGATTCAGAGCACTTGATTTAGTATAGGACACATGGATTAAACCAAGTAGCGGACAATTATTTTTTGTGATGTAGTGTAATTCACTTTCCTTTGTTTGTAGCGAGAAGTTCTGTGAAAATTATAGAGACTTGAATGAGCTAAAAAGACGACTCCTTGATTTTAACTGGAGAGAACGTACAAGCAATGGCTTATACATTCTTCATTGATGTGAAGAATATTTACATGAACAAAGACTCAAAGCATGGTTATTGGTTACCACGAGCTTCCAATCTCTCTGCTCTTTGCTTTTGTTGATACCAGAACTCCAACTTTAGATGTTCTTACATGTGACCTCTTGAGTCCAAGTCCACCACTGGATATGCCGGTGTCCCTCCAGCCTTAGATCATCACCGACTGCAGCCCGTATCCGAGAATGCATTTTTGGTCCTGAAGCAGGAAAAATATAACTGGTGTGAATTTGTTTAGGGTGGATCCCAGCTTGCCATGAAGTGACCCACACACTATGATCTCAGAGCCGTCACCCATGGCACACATGAAGTGCGACATGCAGGATTTAACACCGGGACTGCAATGGACTGCCGCAGCCTTGGGGATATGGACAAGATGTGCCTTTACAGCTGGTCCATCTGGCATGGCCTCTTCTGCCTCCATGAATGTTGGGAATCAGAGTTGTTCCTCCGCACATTTTGCCTATGGGCCTAAATGATGGTTTCCAATGACATTTCCTCCACTGAGGGGGATCATCACCCCACCTAAAGGGGCTTATCCACACGTAGCCATTGGCCCCTTTAGGCAATCAAGTTAGTTAACCGCTGCCTGACCCTTGGCATTGAGTTGCTGGCAGTACGGTCTACTCCATTATTGGAGTGGATGTCTGGCCAGCCTTAGATATATAAGACATATAGAGATTTCTTTGAGGGACTGGAGTTGAGCATCCAAATGAATGAAGCTCCCCTAAACTTTGGAACGAAACATCCAACTTTCCCTATGTCTCTCTGGATACCTTCCAGGGCGATAGGATCACAACATTAGACTTTAGGCAGCCTGAAATATAGCGCATGGAATGTATATTGAATCTTTACCCCCTAGGGTTTTGCAAACGATGGCAGCGTAATTACGCAAACCATTTCCTTTAAGGACACAACATGCGTTCCGCCTGGCGGAAACAGACATAATCCTTATTGCAATTTGGAGTTTGCATTGAGTAGGTTGGTAAGTAGCTATGACTGGATGTTTATGTGGATCTTCCTCCTCCCAAATGAAAACGGGAGTCAAAGAAGGATCAGATTCTCAGGTGGAAGTGAAATTATATTTCATTGCCCATATCTCAATGCTGCTCACCATAATAGGGGGGGAAAATTCACAGTCAAGAGAAAAGGGTTTTCCTCTCCTCGCTCCATGGGTGATATGTTTCCTATTAATGCCTTTCATAATTCACACATCGTGCCATTAAAATTTAATGCTCAAACGCTGACATAAACAAATGAAAGTTGTATTATTAATGTTTTACATCGGTAAGACTTGGTAATCACAGATTCATCATAGCAGGCTGCTTTAATTAAGGGACTTTGTCCATCCCTGAACTGATTTCAGGCATTTATTTGGAAATAATGGTGGGGAAATGACAGAGAGGTGTGATGGAAGATGGATAGATTCGGTGTCAACTTTTTTTCGTGGGGTGGAGGGAAAAATGTCAGCCCAGCAAAAAGCCAATTCCATTTGCTGGTTGACTGTTTCTTTGGCATGGAGAGCCTATTCTTTCAGATCAGAAAGTAGTGAAACCCTTTCCAACCAGGGCGAGATTTTTCTGATTCAACCCCAAAGCAAAAAGATGCAACACCAGCAAAACTCCCCGAAAGTCATGATTTTGCAAGGAAAATGCACAGTCAAGCTTTTCTACACAAAACACACATCCCTGTCTATCTCAGGCCCAAAAAATATACTTCAGAATGAATGAATGAGACAGTGTGGATTCCCCATGCCCTGTGGGCATGGAACGGCCCTGGCAGAGGCCACCTCAGTCGAGAAAACTCCTGGCCCGTGGGCTCTGCGGGCACAGAAATTAAGGGGGGGTGGATTAATGATAGGGTTTGATTCACCCACTTCTGACCTGACCTACAGCTCTGCCAAGTAAGCAGATCACTAACGCCTGTTAGATATTAGGCAATCACTCATCTCCGAGTTTAGCACAATCCCTGGTGCAAATAGTGGCCATATTTACCCCGGTCTAAGCCCTAGACAATGGTATTTCCCCTGTCAATGTTTGCCCCCGCTAATTAACTTCCCCAAGAAAGATTCCCCATTAACCTGAGTAAACAGGTGATGTGATTTCTCTGTCAGATGACGGTTTTTTCTGCCTTGCCTTCTGATCTATAAAGGATGATGTCTTTTCATCAATAAACCACTGATCTGATCTCGCTCCATATTGCCTCGTATCGTTACTTGATCAGTCTCCTCCGGGACCCAACGGCCGCCCTAGCGGCCCCGATTCCTGCAAGACAGAAAGAGAAAGAAAGGACTTTCTTTATTATGGTCAAAGACCACAATGCAGAACAGAACAGAAAAATATTTGCTTTTTCCCCTCCTCGAGCTATGTCCAACTCTAGGGTTCAGTGCTCATCTCGGTTTCATAGCTGAAGAGCCGGCGCCGTCTGCTTCTGTAGACGTTTCCATGGTCATGTGGCAGGCATGACTAGACACCGGAGTGGACGGAGCGCTGTTTACCTTTCCACCGAAGTGGTCCCTATTTATCTACTTGCAATTTCTTGCTTTCAAACGGCTAGGTTGGCAGGAGCTGGGACAAAGACGGGCGCTCATTTCCGTCCTGCAGTATTCGGGAATCGAACTGCTGGTCTGCTGCCTTCCAGTCAGCATCTTAGCCACTTGTATTTAAGAAATGCAATAATAAATAAAGTTCACAAAAACTCCTATAGGCTTTTCCAGCTGGGGCAAAACACTGGAAACTTTGCAAAAATGAAATAAGTCAAGATTTACATCTTTATCCTATGATAACTTGCCTATTTTTAAAGTCAACCTTGAACCCTGGTCATTATCGCTCTTGCAACCTTTTGGTTGCAGTACAACATGGTTGTGCCACCATGGCTCCTAAATCTCTCCAAATGTTTCCCTTTTAGGTCAAATTCAGTGTGAATTTGCAGAGGGGGAAAAAAAGACCCTTAAATGTTCAATCCATCAACACGAGGGTTAGGATAGAAATGACTGTCGTCGAAGACCTCAGAAAGGAAATGTATTAATTTTGGAGGCCGCTGCTAAGCTACCATGCTGAAATTTAAGCGACAAAGTCGTCAAGAGTGGTTCCAATTTGTGTAGTACAGTCTCTGAAATGTTCAACCCCAGCCACTTTTGTAAAAACATAATCTTCCTCTTTCCCTCCAGGAAAGCCATTTCATTTTGATCCTAAACAAATAGGAGGATTTATAAGGAATCAGGCCAAACATAGATTCTGCCACCTCAGTTCTGCTTTGCAAGCCAACTTGGAGGTCAGGAAACTGGCTACAGCCTGGGGGCTAGAGACTCACCCTCAGCATTTGGCTGCGGTACCCAAAGCCAACTGGAAGCTGTCCAGAGGCTATAGACTTGCCAAATTTCCCGCTAACTCTCCCTTGATGTTCACATAGCACGGACATCCATTCCGGTTCCAGGGCGGATTGTCAGAATTGGTGGCCTCCCAAGCTTCTGGCTACGTGGCACCAATGTTGTCAGGATACTCACAGGTGGGCAAAGAAATCAACTTTCCAGATGTTGTGGTAACAATGGGGTGATCCCTCTGCAGCAAACCCATAAAACTTCACAGACACAGCTGTACATGCATGAAGGGTCAATAGCTGAATGACTGCCTAGCCAAGGAAGTGATAACTGTGTTACTTGCCTTATACCACAATTCTGACGGCATTTTTTCACATAAGTGTGAGAAGCCTACTGGGATCTTGCATTAGATGGTGATGGAATTGATTGCTGGCAACAGGATTATGGCCTCAAGGGTTGGCTAAATCACCATACTGTTGATTGTTGGCAATGGGTGGAAAAACCAAGACTTCAACCCCTTTGTTACTCTGAGTGAACGTAGACCTCTTGAGTCAACCAAGACTTCAACCCCTTTGTTACTCTGAGTGAAAGTAGACCTCTTGAGTCAGCCAAGACTTCAACCCCTTTGTTACTCTGAGTGAAAGTAGACCTCTTGAGTCAACCAAGACTTCAACCCCTTTGTTACTCTGAGTGAAAGTAGACTTCTTGAGTCAACCAAGACTTCAACCCCTTTGTTACTCTGAGTGAAAGTAGACCTCTTGAGTCAACCAAGACTTCAACCCCTTTGTTACTCTGAGTGAAAGTAGACCTCTTGAGTCAACCAAGACTTCAACCCCTTTGTTACTCTGAGTGAAAGTAGACCTCTTGAGACAACAGTACTGACTTTATAAACTAATCCCTGGATCTTCTCTGGTTAGGACCCACAAACGGATCCAAGACCAGATCGAAATCTGCCAACTGATAGACCCTGCTGGTAGAGTTAGCCTATAATACCGAGCCATCTGAATTGTATGCTAAATTCAGAGCTCTGAAACAGACACTGTCTGTGGAGAAGTTCTTTTCTACAACTGAGCACTTCACCATTGAGCTTCAGGCTGGGCCTAGGTCAGTGATGGCCAACCTTGGCACTCCAGATAGTCTTCGACTTCAGTTCCCAGAAGCTCAAATCAGCACTCCTGTTGATCAGGGCTTCTGGGAATTGAAGTCCAAGAACATCTGGGGTGCCAAGTTGGCCATCACTGTTCTAGATCTTCAGCTTCCTCTTTCCCCCTAACAGGGTGGAGGTCTCACCTTCTTTTCTGCCTCAGCTCTTACAACCATGTCATTAAAGCTCATGGTTCTCCAAGGTCCCAGAATCTATGGGGCTGAGCAGGTCCTAGATTTCAGGTTTTGTCCTCACTAGACGACTCTTCTGACCAGGAGAGAAAGCTTGATTGATGATTGAGTCATGAGTGAACCGAGAAGTTCATGCCAACCTGGAGGTTGGAGTATCTCATGCTCAGGGGGTTTGCAAAGGTATGACCCACACTGTAGCACCCATGGTGTGTGTGTGTGCAGGCAATCTAAAAACATCCTTGTCTCATTGACTTGGCAAGCTGTGGTAAGGTTCGTTTTCCTAATGTCGCATTCATAATTGATCAGCCTAAAATTGCAGAGGGATGAGCCGCCAGGATGGCTTCCAGCATTGACAGCCTGGACTCTGCTGAGGAAATTCCTGAACGGATAGGCTTTAAGAAGAGAGGAGACACAGGTCGGTTTCTTCTGTGTCATGCCATCAATCACCTCTCGTTTCTCCTTCATTTTTCCTTTGCCCCAGGCAACTCAGAATCTGTTTGACAGCAGGAAATGCACGATAGGATACACTAAACAGGCACGTAGGTTTCTTTCTCTAACCAGCTTAGGGACTGGGAGAGGAGAAAGGAAGAGGATCAAAACATTTTCATTGTTCATGGCAAAAAATGAGGGGGGGGAATGTGACATATTGTATAAGCATTCTCTAAAATAGGGTGGGCAACTTTGACCCTAGGGTTCCAAAGAGAAGTTTTCTTCTTCTTCTTCTTCTTCTTCTTCTTCTTCTTCTTCTTCTTCTTCACCTCCTCCTCCTCCTTCTTCGGGGGAAGTCTTTTTTTCTTTCTTTCTTCTCCTCCCCCTCCTACCTCCTCCTCCTCCCTTCTCCTCCCATACTTTAATTCCAATTCTTTTGCCCCATAGCAATGAACAGAAGACTTTGACCTTTGTTTTGTTTTGCCCCTCATGTCCTCCTGGTTTCTCCTACAGTCCCAAACACTCTTTGATGCTCACTACCAACCTCCCAACCTTACTCACAGGTTGAATTCTGCAGAGAGTATTGGCTTTCACGAACTGTTGAAGGCACCTCACAAATGTCGTGTATTTCAACGCAGGCCACCCATGTCTTTGGTCATGAGTCAAAGAGTGACACAGCAGGACAACAGTTGATGCCGTTCAGCTCCGGCCTGTGGGGCAATATCAAAGGCCATGGGATGGTCCTCCATCTGGTAGAAAGTCACTGAATTTGCTAGCATGAAAAACTGAGCAGCAGTTTCAGAAGATTAATTCTGGATGTTCAGGAGGGCTTTTCTTCAAACCAACAGGAAAACACTGCATTCTCATTATGATATGTTTTATTTCTCTCTCTCCCCCCCCAGTTGACACAGTAAAAGTTACTTCTCTCCCAGATAGAATCAAAGTGTTTCCTCTCCACTCAAAATCACTTCTCTTTCTTTCTTAGCTGGCTCTCAAAGGCCTCTATTTTCAAGCTATGCTCACCTTTTCAATGCTAAATAACCCGTAAAAGCCAGTTTCAGACATAGGAAGCCATTTATGGCCTTCGGAGATGAGTGTATAGGTCTCTGGGGTGAAAGTTGGAAAAAAGAAGAGGAAGATAAGAGAAGAACAGAGATTGAGAAATTAGTTGTGGAAGAACTTGCCACCTATTGCTCCAGGAACTGTTCTTTCTCCTAAAAGAATGGGCAAGGCGTGTGTGCAAAGACGGCAATTATAAACCAAGGAAATATTGACAAGAACCTTTGGGACGGCGCCATTGGTGTTCTGGACAGGATAGTAGCTGGTGACTATGAAACAAACACACATCTAAAACTGGGAAAAGAAAGCAACCAAAATCCCAATGATAGATACCGACTGAAAGGGAAGCTAATATCATGGAATCTTACAGGGCTTTCTTGATGTTCTTATTGTGGGTGGCAGTAAATAACCTGACTCCCTAAAGCAGGGGTTCACAACCATTTCAAGCTGGGGGCTGGGTCACTCTCTCTCAATCAGCTTTGAGGGCCAGATGGCCATTTTGCCATGCCTGCATAATTGGGGGGGGGCATTTTGTCCCAACAGCTTCAAAGGGGTTGCCATTTTGTTTCTTGAATGCCCTGGGAGGGAGGAGGGGGCACATGAAATGTCATTGTGGGCAAGATCCAGCTCACAGGCCTTAGGTTGGGAACCCCTGCTGTAAAGTGTGCAGCTCTGGGAAAGGCATAATCTTGTAAAAGTGGAGGCATGGGATGGGTTGCTTGTGTCTTTGTGATGAATCAGCTTTTTCATTTGTTTTTGCTGTGTCGTTGTGCCTAGGAAGGGGGGAAGGTACAGGAAATGCATGGACGTATTTTCAATTGGGAAAACCATAAAGAACCCCCCTCCCCCCAACAACTTCTCATATTTCAAATCAGCCTTTAACCAGAGGTGTGATGTCTTGAGGTGGTTGCATTGCTTTGCCAAGATCCAAGATTGAACCAAAATCTCAACAATGCCAGAATTTTCTCACCTCCTTATCTCTATGCTGAGCATTGTTATGATGGCACAATCTGTTCAAGTCTGGAAGAACACTGCCCAAAACTTAAACTCAGGGAATGTGACTCAAAGGGATTCTGCACCCATCTTCTTCCCAGGACTACAGGAAGACCGGATCACTTTGCTTCTTTTGAAACCAGGGACCAGTCTAGCTAGTGGCTCCATAACACCATCAATAATTCAACCCCATCTATAATGCAAAGCCAAATAATCATCATATAATGCACTCCCTGGGGAGTCACATCTCTCCAGACTAAAAGCCAGAGTAATTGTTTTACTGTAGCCCGTATGCCAAGCTTCCACCACATAATCTTCACCTTCAACGAGAATATTCAGCCAAGAGTTTGGTCCTCTCTTGTTATGTCTAGAATCAAGTTCCTCAACATCTTTTGTTGAAATAGGAACTGGACGAAGCCAGGTATGGAAGACATGGCTCTCTTTATCACAGCTTAGGAACAAGTAAGGGGTGAAGATGAAAAAATAAGATCAGATTGATAGACTGGAGAAAGAGAATGCAATCCTTTGCCTGTAATGTTTTCGTTAACAAAACATGTCCTATGTTCCTCTTGCACAATACGATTAAATGTCATTGCTCCTTTCTAATCATTGCGTTCTGGATAGCTCATTGAGTTGGATATCTGGCTATGGAGCTGGAGGCCGGGAATTCAAATCCCCATGGTGTTTCCAGGGAGAAGAACTAGCCTGTGTAGCCTTGGGCAAGATGTACAGTCCCAAGAGCTCCCACTAGAGAGAGGAGATGGGAAATCACTTCTATGTAGTCTCCACCTAGAAAACCCCAGAAATGGGTGCCATAAGTCACTATTGACTTGATGGACATGCTCTTCTTCTTCTTCCACCTTCTTCTTCTTCCACCACCTTCTTCTTCTTCCACCTTCTTCTTCTTCCACCACCTTCTTCTTCCACCTTCTTCTTCTTTGTCCTTGTCCTTGTCTTCATCTCCTCCTCCTCCAATCAAACCCACAAGAGGAGATGCCTATGTTGACTTCTCAAGTTGCTGCAGTTCACACTACCTGAAATCCCCACCAACTGATTTGACGCTGGTATGATTTCTCAATGAATTCTGGCAAGAAGGAAATTGGCATATGGTTGATAATTTCTTGATAGGAGAAAAAAATTGAAATGAAATCCTCTTCCATCCTCATCAAAGACCAGCAGACTTTTTGTCAATACTATCACCATCACATGCCTCTATTTTTAACATGTCCTCAACGACTTGTTGTAGGGGTGGGAGGGGGTGGGGGATAGATACTTTATTCT
Source organism: Bradypodion pumilum (assembly GCA_035047305.1). NCBI lineage: Eukaryota > Metazoa > Chordata > Lepidosauria > Squamata > Chamaeleonidae > Bradypodion > Bradypodion pumilum. Next base: position 12,928,880 of record JAWDJD010000015.1, read on the forward strand.
ACAGTACAAAGGCTTCCTGGAAGAAATCATTTTCTTTATGGTAGTCTATCACTCCTCCCCTATCACATGCCAGTTGGAAAATAAATTCATTTACATGCGAACGCTGTCATTAGGTTCACCTTATTATATGCCAAGAATAAAAAGCCATTCCCTTTCAAAGAAGGAAGAAAGGAAGCAAAGGAAGGGAGGTGGTGAGAAATGTGGAGACTACAGAAAATTACTGTGAGGATTAAATCTCCAGTTGACTGGAAACAGGGCTGTTTGAAAACTTCCCTTTCAGGCTTCTCTTTATTTTCTGTATCGAGGGGAAGGATTGTATTCATCTCTTTTTATGTTGTCCACTTCTTTGTCATTCCCGCCCCCTTGATGATTTCTTTTGCCCCATGGCGTGTGCTGTGAATAACAGCATCAGAATTTGGGATTCTGGTGGCATCAAGACAAGTGGGTAAGAAAAAAAGAGAAAGAAAAGGAGAAATATATACTTATTATATAGAATTAGGGAATGTCCATTCACTTGAAAGTGTGAAATGTCTAAGCTCCACAAGACCGAAGGGAAGCTGTCAACTCTAGTTCAGCGGAAGTGGTGAATCCACTCCGGCATGTAGTCCAAACTTTAAAGGACCTGCCCAAAGGTTTGACCCTATTTTGAGCAGAAGACTCACTCCTTTCATTAGTGCAGGGGTGCTCAAACTATGCCCTGCAGGCCGGATCCAGCCTCCAATACCAATTCATCCGGCCCACGCTACCCATGTCACTCCCAGAAGCGGAAGTAAAATGAGCCTGTACGGAGGTGGTGCAGGTGAGATGAATTGGCATTGGGGGCCGGATCCAGCCCATGCTTTAAAGCAGAGAAAATGGCACCTTAAAATCTATCTCATTCTGTTTCAAAACAGATTGCAAGGTGCATTTTTACTTCTGCTAATGGTTGGAGAAACCACATGACCGGCCCACTGAACTACATGATTGGCCCGCTGAAACCACATGACCGGACCGTGGTTTGAAAAGTTTGGGGTCCTCTGGATTAGTGCCTCCTGTAAAGTCTAGACCAGTGATTCCCAACGTGGGGCCCACACTTTACAGGGGAACTTCAATTCCCAGAAGCCTAAGTCAGTACATCAGCTGATCAATGCCTTGGGTAATTGACTTAGGCTTCTGGGAATTGAAGTCCAAAAACCAAAGGTTGGGAAACAGTGGTCTAGACTAAAATGGAGTTACCATTGAAGTTAGATCTCCTTCCAGTTAGAATATGTAATTTTGGCTTCTACTGGAAGAGCTGGTGGCAGGGTCCATGATTTTATACTTTTGGCATTCATCCCTTCAGCAGGATGAGAGGGGAATGATGGGATTGGTGATGTCCTCAGACATTTCACTATCCAAAGCAAAGAACAAGATGGTCCACTTTCCAAGGTCTTTATGGACCAACGACCAAATAAATTATAATCATGGAATCTCCTCTTTCACCAAAATTGTCTCACTCGTGGTTGTTGTGTCCAGTTCACGGGGATATTTTCATGCACAGAAATATTTACACTCCGATCACGTTTGGTGAGGGAGGTGAAAACATCCGTCAAAGTTGAAGAGTTACAGCTGGTCCACGGGCGGTGTCCAAGCATGGTTAATTTTAAAGAGTACCTTGCATGAGGGGTGAGGAGTAGCATCTACTCGAAGTAGACATGAGCATTCCTGAACAGATCGGGAGTCGAAGGGATTTGGGGATTTGGAGAGATTCTTATTTTAAAAGTTCTTTCCCAACAGAATTAAATACACAAGGACTCAGAGAAACAAACAATGTTTAAGACAGTGATGGCCAACCTTGGCACTCCAGATGTTCTTGGACTTCAATTTCCAGAAGACCTGATCAACAGGAGTGCTGACTTAGGCTTCTGGAAATTGAAGTCCAAGAACACCTGGAGTGCCAAGGTTAGCTGTCACTGGTTTAGGAAATTCTGGTAGGAGGAAGAAGAAAGAGGAAGGAGAAGAAGAAGGAGGAGGAATTGTTGCTCCATCTTTGAAAACTCATTTTTCCTGCATTTTACCTTCATTCGATGTCTTAGATTCCATGTCAGACAGAAATTTATCTGTAATAAATAAAAAAAGAAAGAGAGGCCGGAGAATAGAAAAATAAATAAACGTGTGGTAAATGGGAAGCATTTTCATGCAGAAACCCAGACATACTCATTTGATGTCCATCACTGTCTAGGTTGCAGTGAAATCCTGACACACGGGGACGGCCTCACAATGTGACAGAGGGAAAAGCGAGAGGCAAATACTTCATTATGGATTTTTAATATCCCCCCTTTTTTATTATTATTATTCCTTTGTAGTTTAAGTGGCTTCAATCAAACCCGCAGGCGAGGCGTCCAATTTTCCCCCTGCCTTCCCATCGACTGCCGAGTGAGTCCAATGAGTTGACGTGTCAGCAGTCCTGGGAAGAGGCATTTGCATTGCAAGAAAGCAACAGATTGTTTCACTGCAAAAAGAAAAAAAGGGAGAGACAGAAATGGGGTCTCTTTGTCACGCTCCATTCTTTATTCTGCGTCCAGGGCTTCAATATAAGAATTGAAACAGGTTTGAGAGATGCTAGTAATTAGGGATAAATGGTCAACGGCAGAACGAAAGATTCATGGTGTTTAATGTTGTAATGGCTAAGGATGAGTAGCTATGAAACTCCAGATATTGATGGACTGGAAATCCCATTACGCCAAGGAAGCCTAACCAATGGTGAAGGATGATGGGAAATGCAGTTCAGCAATGCAGGATGTCTGTGTTTGACCACTATTGCTGTGCTATGCTATTCATCCCATGTGGTAGAAAAGATTTAAGCAGAGTTTGAAAGTTGCTTTTAAAAAATAATAATGATAGTTACAGATTTGAATTTCTGGCCGTTCATTACTGTTGTAGTTAATCTTCTGAAAAGTAACTCTTTACCATTTCTTCAAAATAGGTAACTAAAACCAAAATACCACTAGATGGATCAAAGCTACTGCCCCGGGTGCAAAGCATACTCTTGCCCTGTCGACCTCATTATCATTTCAGTATTATTTTAAGAAATTTGCTTGGGCAGCAAAAGAATGCAGGGACCAGAAGCCTATGGGAGATTTATGCCAACGTGTGTGTAATTGCATAAATGATGGCAGGGAATGTCTCTCTCTCCCCCCTCCCGTTTATTTATTTATTATTATATAGCAGGGAATGTCTTCTAATACATTAGCTATTGCTCACATTCCTGGTCATGCCCTGTTAAGCAAACAGTGTTAAGTGACTCAGCAATTATGGGCAATTTACTTCCATGAATTTATGCAGCGACACATTCATTGCCATCAATCGCCCATAGGATTCTAAGCCAGCAATGTGGTGCGACACGAACCATTTGATATTTGTCTCCACCATTCAGTAAAGGCACCCCACGGGAACTATAACTTGAATACAGTTACACTAGCAAAAATATTGAAGTTGTTCCTTATTATTAAAACCCTTTGAAGTAAACAGTGTCTGAACCCCTCTGGATGAAAGCCATATTCTACTTTGTGGTCTGGATCACATATACCAAGGTGCAACGAGTGACTCCAGGTTCAAATCCACTTTGGGTTTACCTTCAAATGGACAGGAGCTAGCAAAGTCACCTAATCTATTCTTTATGTTGCTTCAGGACCTTGGATAGCTCCTGTCAGCTTTATACCAAGCTCTGGAGGGAAATTGCTGGAATTACTGTGGCTTGAACATGGATTCATGATCCACCTCTACTATGTGTGGAAAGACTCCAGCGAGAACTGCATGAAAGACAAAGTGGTGGCAGAAATATCAGAAGGACCTCCTATGACTCTGTTTCTAAAAAAAGAATTACATTGAATCCTAATATTCTTCCAGATTGAGCCAGTCTCCAAAGTTGACCCAAAGTTCCTCCTGAGATAACATGTAACAAATAATTAATAACATTGGGAGGACTAACTAACTCCAAGTTTAGTCTCCTCTTGGCTAGACCCACACACCTACCACAAGCCCCGAAAGATAGTCTGAATGATAGGAAATGATGCAAATAACCCATCCAATGCTTCTAAGTTTGGTAGTTTGTGTGAGTAGTGTGTTAATCGAGTCAGTTTATGAATGCTATTCTCAGTCTTGTAAAACTGAGTTTTTTTTTGTTGTTGCTCGAAACTGTTGTCACACAATATCCTATATCTTTCAGACAAGACCATCTGGGGTAGCACAAAGAAAATCCCCAGAGAACAATTGGCAGCACTCGCCCCCTTAAATAAAAGAGAGGGGAGAAACTCACCCACAAGGCAAACAAAATGTTTCATGATAATCTTTTCTCAGGTTTCAAAATCTTGCAACTTCCTTTATCAAAGAAGCAGTTCTGTTTATTTGGGGCTCCTGCCGCATTTTCTGCAAAAGCCCCCTGAAAACATCTATGATAGCCATTCTCGCCTCTTCCTGGAGTTGAGAGAGAGAGATGTCAGACGTATTAATGTGCTTGGTTTGTCAAAACAGCTCTTAGTTTCTTATCGCTCCGTGTCCCTTCACAGAGAGACACAAACTGAATTTGAAAGAGTCCACTGAGGTCAGCAAGGGAGAAACCAATATCTTGAAAACCACAGGGACGCCAGTCCAGGGACAAAGCAAATAAGAAATTTTGAGCCATGGGTTTCCACTGAGAGAAGGGCATTCTAAGAGCAGAAGCTGGAGAAAGACGTACAAGATGGTCTGCAGAAGATTGCTACCCAAAAGGGAAAGACTTGTCCTCAGTATTCTCACATCAATTTCGATAGATCTCAAAAGGAGAAGGGGGTGGCAGAGGATGAGGTGGCTGGATGGCATCATTGATGTGGTGGGCATAGATCTGGCTGGGCTGCAGAGGATGGCAGAGGAGCCTGGCATGTGGTGGTCCATGAGGTCGCAAAGGGCTGGGCTAGACTGTGTGACTGAACAACAACAACAACAACATCTTAAATGGCTTCCTCCTTACTCTCCATTTTTCCTTCCTAGGTAAAGGTAAAAGTCACCCTTGCTCAAAGCCAGTTGTATCTGACTCAAGGGTTCAGTGCTCATCTCTGTTTATAGCCAAAGAGCCAGTGCTGTCTGCATTTGCAGATGTTACCATGAACATGTGGCATGCATGACTAGACACCGGAGTGCACAGAACACGCACTGTTAATTCCTTCCTACCAGCAATTAAATATAGCCATCATGGCTATATTGACTTTGGATGTTACAACCCTGAACAATGGTGAGGTGCATTTCATACCACTGTCTCCCCCCACTTATTATAATTTGAATAATCTGGGAGCAATCTACACTTTTTGCTTCTCATGTGCTGACCAGCTCATTTCAGGCGATTTTCAAATATTTACAATGTCTTGATCTTTATTCATTCGCCATAGCATGTCTTCATTAGCTACCTTCTCAGCATGAGAAATCCACAACTTCTGCTAAAAAATTCTCCTTTCAAACTTCTTGAGGGGCTCTCTAAGTTGGTTTCCATCTTTGCAAACTGAGAAAGAGCTTTTCCAGGAAATGTTGGTTTTTTTTTTTTTTGGTGTGTGTCTACAGCAGGGATTCTCAACCTGTGGCCTGTGGGCTGGATGCAGTCCATGGCACCATTTCATGTGGCCCCCCACCACCTCTACCACACCAGGAAGTGCCATGTGGTGGAGGAAGGGCAAAATGGCCATCCAGCCCCTGAAGCATCTGAGGGCGCATGACCCGGCACCCGGCTTAAAAAAGTTTTGAACTCCTGGTCTACATTGTAAAAAGAGGGAGTGTATATATAAAAATTAAAATAGGATGATGCCCAAAGAATATAAAGGGGGTGCTGTAGGTTTTTTCAATCTTCCTTCTCCCCCTCGTAGGCTTCCTTTCCAAAGGAAGACATCTGATCTCATCTCCTTCTTTATATTTCCCCAGAGTGGCTGCAACTGTATTTTGATATAAGTGCAACACTGTTAATTGAAGTCAGTAATTTTGATGCTCATTAATAACAAATCTTTGGGAGGAAATAACACCACAGCAGTTAATGATCAGAATAAAAAAACAAAAAACACCTCTCAGGCAGTTAGAGCTTGCATTTGATCGCTAGGTTCATTTTATTTGACTAATCATTTGTTTGAATAATCATAGGTTCATTTTATAGTTGATTAGAGCGAGTTAAACTTTAGCCTTTCATGCTATTAATGCTGTATTTTTAATCCACGGTGCGGGCGACTGGGGAAGTTCTCAAAATTTTGCAGCTCCCTCACCTACCTTGGCCAATATTCTTCTTTGGCTATATCCAAATATTGGCGATCATCATGGCGATGAGTGGTGTCTCCATGGTTAAATAGCTCGCCTTGTTAGCTGGAAGGCTGGCCAGTTGGGTTCTGCATGACGGATTGCTCGCATGACTAGACACCGGAGTGCACAGAACATGGTGGTACTTATTTATCTACTTGCGATTTCTCGCTGTTGAACTGCTAGTTTGGCAGGAGCTCACTCCGTCATTCAGCACTTGGGTCTTGAACTGCTGATCTGTCAAGTTCAGCGTCTTAACCACCGCAGCCCCTCATATAAGAACAGAAAGGGGCATGGACTCTAAAGAGCATACAAGTCAACCGCAGATGAACTTGGAGTAGGAAGGCTGAACAAGTTTCTCTCCAAAAGGAAGGAAAGGACAAAATGAATAACAGAAACTCAATGGGCCTATAGCCAAGATGTTATTTCTTAAAAGAGAGAAATCGTTAGCGTGGCCCCATTAAGAGGTTTCTCTATTGAAGTTTTCTATCAGTCTCCTTTGTCTCCAATAGATTTATTGGACAGGATGCAAGGGAACAGGTCCAGAGTAAACAGGATTGCAAAACCTTGGCCTTGGCCCGCCAACAGGTTGAGGTTCCTGGAAGCAGATGATGGAAATAATTGAAGAAGTCTCTTCTAGATAAATTGCGTCGCACTGTGTCTATTGAGCACTGATGGGGGATCTCAGAGACGATCAAGGTCTACTTTGATTTCTTTTGAATTTTATTTCTTCATCGTGTTCCAACCAAGAAACCCCAAGATGCCTACAATTCCATAAAGGCTACACTACATCGGTCCTAGGATGCAAAAGGAAAAGCAAAGACTGCCACAGCTGATCATTCAAGGTTGGTTTGTTTTCATGGCACAGATTACTCTGGGTTGAAAGGAGTTTTGTGTGTGCAGGGGATGCCCGGATGAGGCGCCTTTCATGTAAGGCAGATGGAAAGAGAAATACAAGAACTGGTTAGCTGGGAACAAAATGAGTTTTTGGATTTTTTGGATTTTTTTTGGGATTTTGCCAATGACAAACTCCATCGTTCTTCATTTTGGGTGTTTTTTATAAAAAACACCACAATCTGATGCATCTGGGAGAAAAGCCTAAATGAAAAAGGCATGAAAAAGGCACTGGGCCTGGCTCTGCCCAAGCAGTTTGAGTCCTGAGTGCTGCAAGATGGAGTGAGCTCCGGCCATCTGTCACAACCTAACGGTTCGAAAGCAAGTAGATAAATAGGTACTGCTTCGGTGGGAAAGATGACAGCATTCCGTGCACTCCAGCATCTGGTCGTGCCTGTAGACACAGACCATGTTGGCTCTGGGGCTGTAATTAGAGATGAGCTCCACCTCCAAGAGTTGGACCCAACTGGCTTTCGAGCAAGGGAGACCCTGATCTCATCTATGTTCAACAGGCTGATGTTCCATCTCCAGGAGATGTTGGAAGAGGAGCAACAGTTCTTAGTATCACCTGTCTTTTGTCCAGTGCAAATGCAACGATGTGTAAGGCTCCCCACAATTCTGGAGAACACACAACACAACACAAATGGAGAAAGATCCCTCTATTTGTAAGGCAGAACATGCCATCACTCTACATACGATGCATCGGTTAGGAAAGTTGGCTTTCTTTCCACTGATTCCACGGAGCTCAGGGCCATGGGAAACAGGGGTGAGATGAGATCTACCGGCCACGTTCTGCATTGTAGTCGTAGCACATTAAGCAGATTTCTAATTATTCAAACATGGTTTCTGATTAAAAAAGGGTGTCAACCAAGAAGAAATCATTTGCTAAACACAACGAGCTGGGGAGTTTTAATTTTCCCCCTCTCATTTGGAGAGATTATATGTTTTCAAAAACACATGCGCAGGCTCTAATCTATATCTGAATGCGTTAAAAGCATTCCCCTGCTGCATTTTGTTTGAGACAAGCAAAATATTCAGCCCAGTGTGGAATCGACATCCCCGGCGGAATGCCTAAGCACATGAACACACACATAAATAAACACACACACACACACACACACACACACACATGCACACCAGGTTATAATAATACAGCTGTCAAACAAGAGGGGGGAAAGGGGAAAATAAAAATGTTCAAACAATTAAAGGAGTAAAAACCAATCTTGTTCTGATTTCTGTTTTATAAGTGTTCAAGAGGGAGGGAAGGGTGGTCATTTAATTCAGATACTCTGTTTGATAATGTGCGATAAGGATTATTTTGGGGGGTAGAATGACAGAGCAGGGGTGGGGGTGGCTTAATGGTTAAGACGCTGAATTCACGACTGGATGGTTGGCAGGTCAGCAGTTTAAGACCCGAGTGCTGTGCGACGGAGCGAGCTCGTGTCTCTACCCCAGCTCCTGCCGACCTAGCAGTTAGAAAGCAAGACATTACGGGGGCATGAACTTAGGATAGGGTTGTCTGAGCTTACAAACTCCATAATTCTCCATTCTGGGAGTTAACCCTGACAGATAGATAGCAAGGGTACCCTTGCTCGGAAGCCAGTCGTATCTGACTCTAGGGTTCAGTGCTCATCTCTGTTTCATAGCCAAAGAGCCAGGACTTTCTGCTTCTGCAGACATTTCTGTGGTCATGTGGCAGGCATGACTAGACACCAGAGCACATGGAACACTGTTTACCTTCCCACTGAAGTGGTCCCTATTGATCTACTTGCAATTCCTTGCTTTCAAACTGCTAGGTTGGCAGGAGCTGGGAGCTCATTCCATCTTGCAGTATACGGGTATCAAACTGCTAACCTCCCGCCTTCCAGTCAGCGACTTAGCCAGGAATCTAGTTTGATCTAGGCCTAGTTTCAGCCTGAAGGCTTCTGACTTAAGCCTTTATCCAAGGTGAGCCACATTTAGGTCTGTGCAAGATAGGAAGATCTTGCAAAAATTGAGAATTATGGTGTTTGCAAGTTCAAAAAATATATATATCTGAAAATCCTAGCTCTGTGTGGGGTAATCTTTCTCTCTCCCCTGCACAGAATCACACATATAAAAATTCAAATAAGCACAATGGTTCAAAATGCTCCTTGGACTTTTTTGGGGGACAGGGTTCAATGGAGGTGAGACCTCCTATAGATAAAGTTCAGATCACAGTTGGAGCAGATGCAACACCTTCATGAAAGCCAGGGCTAAAAGTGCTTCCCTGGAGATTTTTGCGGCCCTTTTCTCATCTTTCTTTGAACCATGTCCCCATTTATCATTACAGTGCACTCTTTCCACTTTCCCCACTGGTAGTTATCTCCTGATGTGTTACATCACAGGTGAAATTCATATGCTAGGTGGGTGAACCACTCTGTCCTCTTTCCTATTAACCAGACTCCCTGGAATGCTTTGAGCTTAATCTTCACTTAAAAGACATTCTGATCAGCTTTGGGGATCTTCATCTCATTATCTATTAATTCTACCTTCCATTTTGTCCCCTTTGTTTGACCCACTGTGCTTTTATCCGCCCCCCCCAGCCATTCATCCCCTTTTCTAGCTTTTCTCTAGAGAGGAGTGGACACCAGGAATAGATGTAGAATTGGATTTCAAATTGTATCGTGCACTGTGTTGTTCTGGATGCAAACTTTCCAAGATGTGTTTAGTCCAGTGCCCTGTTTGTATTAAGTCGATATGAAACATGGTGCACAGAAAACGGGGACTGCTCAATCAGGTGCATGGAAGTTAAACAATATAATGCCTGTGATGGGTTGTTTGTGTTTTCCTAAATAACTGATCTGTCCAGTTTGTGAATACTGTATATACTTGACTATAAGTCACCCTGAATATAAGCCAAGGTACCTAATTTGGACCTCTAAAATTAGGAAAATAGATTGACCCAAATATAAGTCGGGGGAGTAAAATGCAGCAGCTGCTAGTGAGTTTTAATAAGTAAAATACATGAAAATACAGTAAAATTAATTTAGACATTTGTGCGGGTATGTTTTTGCATGTTTACATTGACCCGAGTATAAGTCAAGTCCAATTTTTGGACCTCATTTTGGGGGCTAAAAACCTGACTTATACTCGAGTATATAAGAACATAAGAACAGCCTTGCTGGAACAGCATTCTGGACTGGATGGTACATATTTTTTTCTCAAGGGGAAAGAACATTTTGTGTCAATTTTCCATAAATGATGATGTTCTTAAGAGACAGGGGAAGATGAACTGGAGGGCTCTGGCATCTTGCATGCTTTTCCAATGACTTATCAAGGTGCCTCCATCACTTTGATACAACCTAAGTTGATGAGCATAAGGAATTTAGCAAACAAGCCTCATATTGCTAGTTCTCCTGCCTGGAGATAATCTGTTTTGGCCTTTCTGAGTCAAACTGAACCCACAAAAAGGATGAGCCATCTGGTAGGAGTGGGAAGGAGGAAGAAGAGGGTGGTGTAGACATGACTTCTCAGCCTACTATGACTAATATTGGACATGTGGTGTGGATGGCAGCTTCACAGTGCATCAATGGCTTAGGAGGGTGTTAGGAACGATGGTAACATTTTCATGGAGGAGGACAGGACTAAAGAAGAGATCAAATTTTAGAACGCACCCACCTTGATGTTCAGAGGTGGGCTGGATCGGATGTTCATGACAATAGAAGGAACCCGTTGGCCATCAGCATGGTGATTTGCTTGTCACTGACCCAGGAACACTAGCTGGACCTTCTTTACATTGAACAGACTATTGTCATGTTTGGACCTTTGGTCTGGTGAAAAGCAAAGTTCAAGTCTAGCATCTCCTGGGACAGTGATGGCCAGCCTTGGCATTCTAGGTGTTCTTGTACTTCAGTTCCCCTAAGCCCTGATCAGCTGGAGTTTATATCCAAAAGGGGTCAAATCATAATGCCGTAATCATGGCAGATGATGTAAAGCAGGGGTGGCCAACCTTGGTACTCCAGGTGTTCCTGGACTTCAATTCCCAGAAGCCTAAGTCAGCACATCAGGGCTTTTGGGAATCGAAGTTCAAGAATAGCTGGAGCGCCAAGGTTGGCCACTCCTAATGTAAGCGGTCACACCATCTCTTCAAGCACTGATTTTGTGAAATCCCCCCCCCCACAACCATTGCAATTATTTAACATAGCCTCCATGTGACCCAGGTGCATTTACAGCAACCGAAGGAGCTGTTTCTCTGCTTTTCTTCTTGATGAGCAGTAATAGAATAAATTACGGAAAATAAGCAGCTCTATGCAAATCAGCCTCTTTTTGCATAAAATACACATACGCAAGATGCAAAACCAAACCTCCCTAGATCGAGAGGGGTAGATTCTGATTGAAGACTATTCAGAATTTTATTTTCAGGTTTTTTAAAAAAATAATAATGGTCATTTGCACCCAGAAGGCTAAAAGAAAGGAAAGACAATGAATTGGAGGTGCCAATTTTGTAACACAGCTGTAGCGTTCTCTCCACTACCTTCCAGCCGTACAGACGTGGAATTTACTTCCCTGCCCGCTCCACCAGCTCTGTTGGGAACGTCAATTTGTTTGCCTTATTTAAAATCGCTGTCATACGAATACAATATGGGCCCGCTAGGGAGTCAATATCTCTTCCTTTTCTTCCGTTCTTGTTTATGCTCAAACAACCAATGGAAATAATTCTCTCCCCTCCTCCTCCTCCTCTTCCCCCCTTCCAACTTCTTTCTTTGCCCTGATAAGAATCCAATCACCAACGTTGATTGAACTGCTTTGAGCTTTTCGCTTGTATTTACACAGTTCTGGCCAACCTGAATTGTTTAATCTGCAGTTAGTTTTGAGAGGCTGAGCGACTGTTTTGATACGTCAGGAGATCGGGCAGTGCTCCCGAAGGTTTGTTGGTTTTCTCTTATGGTTTGTGCTTGATGTTCCTTCCTTTTCCTCTTCGCATCATCTCGAGATCGCAATACATAAATCCGGCACCACAAAATCTCTCGCTGTCTTTAGGCAGAAAAAAAAAATTATCACAGAGAAATCAATCTATCCATGAGTGGAACGTCAAGAATTTTTTAAAACAACAAATGGAAAAGAATTATCCATTGTTTTAAGGGAGAAAGAGTTCTCCGACATACTTTTCCTTTGGCTATCATCCTGAGGTCACCAAATGTGTTTCCCAGTGCCCTGGGGATCATGGAAATTCCCTTCCACCAGTTTGAGAGGTCCATCTGCAGAGGGGGGAGATCCAGACCCCCGATTCCAGTCTGTGAAAAATATCCACGTACTTTCCTGACACCAAGAAAGGCTAAGGAAAGGAAAGGACGAGGAGCAGGCCCATGTTGTTCCGGCTGGATACTGGAGTGTGCTGCCATGTGCCCCTACTTATAACTTAAATGGCCACACCACCTCAGCAGTTTCTGCTTCCGCTTCGGCACCTCTCGGTGGGCTCCTCTCTGCCCTGTGGGAGAAAGTCCGAAGCACTTCGGCAGCATTACGTAGATAATAATAAGATTTGGATTGAAAAAACAACAACACGCAATTATTATTATTATCTCCACACCACTGCTGAAACACTTTGGACTTTTTTTCCACAGCAGGAGCGGAAACTGCCATGGACCTTTAAGTTATTTATTTATTTGTCCAATTTATAAGTTATAAGTAGGGGTGTGTGGCGACACATCCCGGTATCCCACCGGGCCAGCACGGGCCTGATGAGGAGGTGTTGTGTGTCCACAAAGGAACAGGACCATGAATCTACAGGGTTTCCATAGGATATGGACAGCATGCCTCGAAAGACCAACTAGTCTGCCTGAGGTTTCCAATCTCTTGGATGAGATTCTTCTACGGCTATCCTTGCAGCTGTGTTTGGAGGAGAAATGTTTGAAGGCTTTCTCGGTGGTTGCTTGTACTCTACCAAGTAGGCTAGAGGGATTGCGGTGGCTTAGTGGTTAAGACACTGAACTTGACCACTGGAAGGCTGCCAGGTTGGCAGGTCAAGACCTGAGCGCTGCATGACGGAGTGAGCTTCCATCTCTGTCCCAACTCCTGCCAACCTAGCAGTTTGAAAGCAAGAAATTGCAAGTATATCAATAGTTACTGCTTCGGCAGGAAGGTAAACAGCGTTCCATGCACTCTGGTGTCTAGTCATGCCTGCCACATGTCGAGGGAAACATCTGCAGACGCAGACAGCGCTGGCTCTTTGGCTATGAAACAGAGATGAGCACTGAACCCTAGAGTCAGTTACAACTGGCTTTCGAGCATGGGTGACCTTTACCTTTACCTTACCAAGTAGGCTAAACTCCCTTTCTGTCAGCAGATGATGCGTTCTTATTCAAGCAGGTTGGAGATGGCGGACCATCTGTTGTTGTACATAAAGTAAGGTGTGGCGTGCCACTTCTGAGCACACTATATCCAGAAAACCTGGGATATGGACACCGTAACATGGTGTCGACTTGACAGCATGCGGCTCTTGTTATTAATTGCCAGCTAGGATGCTGTACTTTCATCCCCTCATGTGGCTTATCTTTGAAACATGTTTTTGTAATTGCATTCGAGTTTCCTCAAATAATACTAACACGAATATGTAATGCTTTATTTAATTCTAATGCCAGAGCCAAACTGGTTTTGTGTTTTGATTGCATTCTTGTTTTTCTTTTGTTTCCTATCACTGTCTCATCTTCCAGAAACGTGCGTCTACCTCAGTGCCTTTTCCTGCTCTAGTTTCGTTCTCTTCTTCTTTTTATTTGTTTGTTGAAGAAATCTCGTTCAATATGGATGTTGCACGTATGCAAGCCACTCCAGTGGATTTGAAACCCTTGAATACACTCTGTGTGTGTGTCTGTGTTTGTGTGTATTTATTCAGTCTGGTCTCAAGGACCTTTGGCATTTGCTTCAGTCGCAGCATTAGGGTGGGGGGAGAGAGAGAGAGACTGCAGCTCTTCTACCGAATCCTTCCTTCCCGTAAAATGCCATTAGCATCACTTTGCTAAATGAAATGGAATTAAAAGTTGGAGTCGCAGCTGGTGTACCGAGCATTGCAAACAAATTGACTCCTGCCTTTGACAGAGCCAGGAGTCCTCTTTCTGAGCCATCTGAGGAACAAGGCTATGCTTCGTCCATGGGAATTGAGTAGCACCTTTCAAGAAGCACCTGGAGTCAGAAATGTCAAGGAAACTAGAGCTATCAATTTTTCCACATCTGGTACACCTTGGGGTATTGCCCATTGCCCGATGACAGAACCAAAGCCAGATTGAGTGGAACTCTGTTTGCTATGGGAAGTTCACTGGATCTTCTCATTTGGCCCCATTAAGAGGTTGAGGGAATCTCACTGGTTTCTTCTTCTTCTTCTGCCATATCCAATTCTGAATATTGGCGATCATAATGGCGATCAGCCAGGAAGACTATCCTGTGAATATAATGCATGGCCTTTCAGCAGCCTTCTGCATTGTAGCATGACAGCTGCAGCATGACAATCGCAGCTCCGCAAGTCCTCCTCAGCCATAGGCCAGGATGGATGAAGCTGTTGCCCTCTGTCAGGATGGATTCAAGTAGGATTTAATCCACTTGGGTGCACTCACCCTTCCCTGTGGACTTTGCTAAGGCCACTAGGCCTCAGGTTTGTCAGGTTATTTAACCACTGCCTGACACTTGGCACTGAGTTGCTGGCAGTATGGTCTACTCCAGTGATGGCGAACCTTGACACTCCAGGCTTTCTTGGACTTCAATTCCCAGAAGCCCAAGTCAGCACTCCTGCTGATCAGGGCTTCTGGGAATTGATGTTCAAGAACATCTGGAGTGCCAAAGTTTGCCATCACTCGTCTACTCTATTATCATAGCAGGATAGCCTGGCCAGACAACAGTCTACCCCTTGACAAATGAAATGTCAACAGCATCTCTCTTAGAAGACATTCCTCAGCAAAGGAGGCATAGGGTGATGGTCAGCCACAGCTATGATTACTACATTGTCTCAACAGGATGGCTTAAGTTTGGGTCATTCCAATTTTTGCTTCTCACCAGGTTCTTGAGGAACGTCAGCTGGTTTCCTTTGTCTTTTTAAAAAGAGGCACAAAGAAGAGAATGTTCTGATGTTTCAAATGCCATTCAGTGAGATCCAGGGTGCTCTCACCTTATAATCTGTGACATTTAAATCCCGCAGTTCCTCTGGGAAGACTGAGGGAGCATGAAAGCTTTCCCTCCTTCCCACTTTAACTAACAATCAACATGGTGAGCCGTTTCGAAGATGCATGGAGAAAAATTGATGCCTAAACTCAACCGGTGAACTTTATGGCTCAGGAGGAACTGGGTGTCCACATTTCTGACCTGGTAGTCTACACCCACAGTGCCTATGTGTGAATAACTTCTATTGCCTCTTTCTGGACCACGGTCTGGACAGTTTAAAAGAAAAATCCCAAAATGGTCATAGTAGCTGAATACACTGGCATTAAGTTTTCCTTTGATATATATATACACACACACACATATGCAAATGTATTCTTTCTCTGTCTCTCTCATACACACCCACATACACCAAACATCAATATTGACTCATAATTAATGCAGAGTCTTATCTAAGACAGACTGGAGAGGGACAGAGCATTTTCAAAAATCAATGTTCCACCTGAATTACAAACCCTACAAATTGAATCTGACAACGGGACAAAGAATCTATTGGGAGGCAGGAAAGGAGGGGCAGGGAGAGAATATCTTCATCAGGCAATCCAGCTAATTCTGAATTCTACCCTTCTTTGGTCTTTAGATCACACTCTACTGAAGTCAAAGAAGGGACCCGTAAATACGTTGGGTTGTTTTCACAGAAAAGAAGGGACTGCTGAGACCCAATGGGGTTTAGTGGATAATGTGTCAGACTACGACCCAGGGTTCAAATCCCTGGAAACTGGAAACTGTAGGTGACCATGAGAAACCCTACTGTGAACATCTCATGTGTCTTGAAAATCCAACAATAAATGTAGAATGTCAAGCTCTGTTTCTGCTAATCCAGCGTACAATTATTTCGTCTGTAGACAACCATGGGTAGAATGGGCTTTCTGCTCATGGTAGAATTGCACCTATTTTAGAATCACAGCTACACCATTTTTAAAAAGGGATGCATGCTGTTTTGTGTTATTTCCTCCACTGAATACACCAGGAGTTCTCAACCTTTTTAAGCCAGGGGCCAGGTCATATGTCAGGGACCGGATGGCTATTTGCCCTTCCTCTACCACATGGCACTTCCTGGTGTGGTGGAGGCAGTGGGGGCTCACATGAAATGGCACCACAAGCCGCATCTGGCCCACAGGCCGCAGGTTGAGAATCCCTGGAATACACAGAAAGGTTGGAAACATGGATTTCTCACTGCAGATTACACCGAGGTTCTATTTTCAAGACTGAGAGGGAGGTAGTTGAGAAAGCTAGTTCTAAAAACCTTCAATGGAGCAGATTTCTCACCCACTCTTGTTAGAAGATGATGGAGATTAGTGGAAACCTCCTCCTTTATCTCCTTCAGACCTTGTGCCATAGCTCTCATGAGTTCAGTTCAGAGGCAGCTGGTTACCGAACTCAGGCCAAGTCTACTACAGTCAGAACATGACCTCCTCTTCATGACTACCAGAAGGACCTTCTGTTGAAGGCATGGATGGTTTTGTTTCAACTTCCTACGTGCTCCTGCTTTCCCGACTTTCGTTACACCACTAATGATGATGGGTTGAGTTAATTGAATTTTTTTTTTTAAAAAAGGCCTTTGATTGTGCTTCTGTTGGAGCCCAAAAGAAGAGATTGCACATTTTGAAGGGCAACGTTCAAAAGCATTGGAGACACTCAACTGCAGTAAAACGTTTCCTCTACGGTAAATGCTTAGTTGACTGGTAATATGTCAGATTCACACACCTCTGCCACAGATTATCATCACATTTGGATTTTTGATCTTAAAACAGGACAAAAAATCCCATAATTCTTGATTCTGGGAGCTCCACTCATTAGACAGATACATTAGTAAAAGTAAAGGTCACCCTTGTTCGAAAGCCAGTCACATCCAACAATAGGGTTCAGTGTTCATCCCTGTTTATAGCCAAAGAGCCAGCGCTGTCTGCATCTGCAGACATTTCTGTGGACATGGGGCAGGCATGACTAGACACCGGAGTGCATGGAACACTGTTTACCTTCCCACCAAAGTGGTACCTATTTATTTCTTTGCAAGTTCTTGCTTTCAAACTGCTAGATTGGCAGGAGTTGGGACAGAGACAGGTGCTCACTCCATCATTCAGCACTCAGGTCTCGAACTGCTGACCTGATGACCTTCCAGTAGTCAAGTTCAGCATCTTAACCACTGAGTATAGACACTTTAATGTGGCTCATCTGGGAGAAGGGTCTAAATTGGAAAACTTGGTTGCTTAGCTAGGCCTAGCTATTTTTCACCTTCCTGTTCCTTATCCCAGTAACTTACCTGGAAGCTTCCTTACTGAATAGAAATTTATGCATAGATCAGTCTGGCTCAGGTGAGTCACAATTACATGTTTACATAGTGTGCACCTGTCAGGCAGCGCTTCCTTAATGGAGAATAATGAGATTTACAGTCAAAAAAAGGGAGAAAAATCACATTTCTACGAATAGTTGAGAAGACTGAATACAATGAGATGGTGAAGACATCCATTAGAGGGAGGTTAGGGTTTGAGATCTTAAAGGATCTCCCACCATTCAGACCAGGGGGTCTCAACCTAAGGCGTATGGGCTGGATCTGGCCCACAGCACCATTTCATGTGTCCCCCACCCCTCCAAGGGCATTTAAGAAACAAAATGGACACCCACTTTAAAGCTGTTGGGACAAAATGGCCACCCCCATTATGCAGGCAGGGCAAAACGGCTGCCCAGCCCTCAAAGCTGACTGAGAGAGCATGACCTTGCCCCCAACTTGAAAAGGTTGAGGTCCCCTGGTTCAGATCATCAACTTAGGTCTTGTTAGAAGTAGCTTTCCATGTTTCTGAGGATAGCCCTGGGAAGAACCTTTCCTTTCGCTCTTCCCACACCACAGACACTTATGTCTTGAATGTGTTTCAGGGACATTGGCAGATTCACACTGTATCTGGCACTTTCCCTGGTCTTAACACACTTCCGCTGAGATGGAAATAGAGCTTAGGTGTGAGTGCAAAACACAGAAGCTGGTGTCCTGCGTCCTAAAGTGTGTGTGTGTGTGGGGGACAACAGGTTATGAGATGTAGAATTGTCCTGACTATGGGATTCTGAGATGTGTAGTCTAAAAAAAAAAACCAACGGTAATATTTCAAAGCTTTGAGCATACATGCAATTCTGCCCAGGTTAACCTGCTATGGTAATAGAGTAGACCATACTGTCAGCAACTCAACCGTCAGGCGACAGTTAACTAACTTGACCACCCTGAGGACTAGTGGCCTTGGTGAAGTCCACAGGGAAGGGTGATGGTCCCCAAGTGGATTAAATCCCATGTGGAACCATCTTAATGGAGGGCAGCAGCTTCATCCATCCTGCCCTGGGGATGGTGATGAGGACTTTGCATGCCCAAAGGGCTCGAGTTAAAAAAAAAATTCAATTTAAGCAAAAGCCGACAGAACTGACTTTTTTTTTGTAATTAGGGGTTTTACTGTACATTTTTTTAAAAAAAACATACAAATAACCTCGTGGAACGGGAAAAATTTGTATGTAGAGGTTTTACTTAAATAAATAAAGCAGGGCATCAATTCTCAATGGACAGTGGGCTGCTGTTTGAATAATGGATGTGATCTACAATGGAAACTTAAATTATTGATTACAAACGTTAACCCCCCTTCCATCCTCTCCATACACTCTGACACCCAACACCACGTGCCCAGAAAGCATCTTGGTTGAATCTCACACCTTTCACATAAGATCACCCCTATGTGCATGTTGGGCAGGGGGGGGGATTAAAATCATAGCAAACTCAATATGCACGTCCAAAACTGCATGTTGAGAAATGTAGAATGGGGAATGCCTACATTCATTCCAAATGTATTGAGTAGGAAAATTTGGAAACATCCTTAGTAGATGCTAATGGTTCAAGTAGCCTTGAAGGTCTGTTCTTTATGTGAAGGTACATGAGAATATGCATATGAAATTGTTGATTCGTCGCTTAAATTTAGAAACAGAAAAAAATAATGCTGCCATATTGTTTCAGCCCATAAATGGTGGATTAATCTTTTGGCACAGATCGATGTTAGGAGATCTGGGCACTCTTCTTTAGAAGCTAGGATAGGTTTAACAGATGATTAGACAACCTCGTTGAACATAAGATTCTCACTTGCTACTATTCATGGCAAACGTAGCAAGGCTGAGGTGGCCCAGTGGTTAAGAAGCTCACCTCATTGGCTGGAAGGCCGGCAAGTTGACAGTTGGAGACCCAGGTACTGCATGATGGATTGAGTGCCCATCTCTGGCCCAGCTCCTGCTCACCTAGCAAACTGAAAGCAAGAAATTGCTAGTAGACAAATAGGGACCACTTCGGTGGGAAAAGATCTTGGGGACATGAAAGGAGCCTCATTTGGGTGAGCGGAATTCCTCCAGCAAAAACCCTTTCAACCCAGAATAATGTCTGAAATGAAATTATTATTATGACAAATGTGTTGGTTTCAGTATTAGGGAACACGGGTTTGGAGGCCTCTTTAGTGCTTCTCTCCTGCTTCTAGACTTCTCATAGGCCAGTGATGGCCAACCTTAGCACTCCAGGTGTTCTTGGACTTAAATTCCCAGAAGCCCAAGTCAACACACCTGCTGATCAGAGCTTCTGGAACACCTGGAGTGCCAATGTTGGCCATTAATGTCGTAGGAGGGTGGTGGGTACAAACCAGTGAGACAATCAACCCACTCCAGGTTTTAGTCTGAATTCAAAAGACTTATCATGTTCTGGGTCAGTGATGGTGAACCTTGGCACTCCAGGTGTTCTTGGACTTCAGCTTCCAGAATCCCAAGTCTCTGTGAATCCACTTTAACGAGTTTGCTGCATGTATCCATTTGTGTGGATTCACAGAGACTTGGGCTTCTGGGAGTTGAAGTTCAAGAACACCTGGAGTGCCAAGATTTGCCTTCATGGTTCTGGGTATTCATTATTCTGGCCAGCTTTTGTAAGGACTGAGCTAAGACATGTAACAAATTCACTATCCTACTGATTCTGGAGCCAAAAGCATAGTTCACAGGGAGCCAGCTGGCCACCGGGTCAACAGAAAGACAGACCCAATCTCAGCCAACGCAGGCTGAACCAGCATAGACCTTCTTCTGGTCTTCCATTCCCCGCTGTCACAACTGGAGACACATCTTAGCTAGTTGGCGAAGAGAAAACAAGAAGAAATCAATGATGAAAATAGTTGTTCTGCATTCAGGCTACAAGGAAGAAAGTGGGAGACAAGAACAGAAACAAGGGATGGTGGTGGTTGGAATCCCAGACAGATCAAAGTTTGCAGCCCAATTATGTTCTGTCTTGCAGGCACTCGGCAGGTGTAAAAAGTGTGTGTGTGTGGCGTGTTAATCTCTTGTGGATTCCTTGAGATAGGGATTGCCTGGTGTTCCAGCTCTGGAGTTTCAAACAAAAAAATCCATTAATTTTAGCAACAGCAGCTCATATTAAGTTGTTGAATGCTGTTTAAAAAGTGAAGGGTGGGAGAAATAACTGGATTAAACCAACTCAGACAGAATTTAGAAGAGGGGTGGAAATAGCTTCCAATATATCTCCATTCACATGTTTCTCTTGCTGTTGGAGGTCTGGGCCGCTTTCCAAAGCAGAATCGATGCATTAAGGGTGACCATTTTATTTTCCTAATTTTGTACAAAGGGCTGTAAACTGTCAGTTGGTAACAGCTTTGATTTTATTCCTAACCTTGTATGGATATGGTTGAACAAAAACGAGCAAGTGAATGGACGGATTAGCAAATGAATGAATGAATGAGCCAACCAACACTAGAGCCAGGATGGAAAACCTTTGCTAGGATCCCACCCTAAGAAATAAATTGTAATATAGGAATCCCTTGCAAAGATCTAGGACAGGGGTTCCCAACCTTTTCAAGCTGGGGGGCTGGTTCACACTCTCTCAGTCAGCTTCAAGGGCCTGATGGCCATTTTGCCCTGCCTGCATGATGGGAGCAGCCATTTGTCCCAACAGCTTCAAAGTGGGTGGCCATTTTGTTTCTCAAATGCCCTTGGAGGGGTGGGGGGCCACATGAAATGGTACCATGGGCCACATCCAGCCCATGGGCCTTAGGTTGGGAACCCCTGATCTAGGGTTATCCATCTGGTCTTCTCTATCATTATCTATTTGATCTTGACAGCAAGCCCTTCTTGTTCGTTTCCAATGGGTTTTTCTATTGGATTTTTAAAGATATTCTTTAAAATGAAATTTCCCCTAATTGTCAGATAAATGGAAGATTTTGGGATAGATGCAGCAGTGGACTAAAAGGCTATAACTGTTCTACAACTGGAGTTAATTTAATACTTTATCATTAATTTATGCAACCCCACTCTAGCCAGAACATATCTCACATAAGATCGTGGCCATCTGAGCCAAAGAAATGGGAACTATAAGCGAGAATGACATTATATATTGTCAGTCCTCTCATCTTTCTTTATGTAAGTATGTTTGCATGTGTGTGTTTAAAACATCCTTGTGTGCATAATCAGATAACCCAATTCTCCCTTGGCCCAAACAGAAGGGCAATGAGATCGCAAAAGGAATAATAATAACAACAAAATGCAATCAAATCATAAGATATAAGATATTCTGGATCCAGATAAAACCACGACTTTATCCCCCCACCCGCTGCTCCAAATACCTTTGGTGTGGGATTATTAGAGATAATCTTGATGAATAATCATGGCATAAAAGTTTTACATTTTCATCATAATCCAGTCCCTGAACTCTTGGAGTGAAGTTGCAGTGCTTTACACCAAGCAGATGTTATGTTCATCCTCCCAAGAGATGTTTTCACTGTTGGGGTGGATAGAAATAATGCCTTTTCTAAAATGCAGGTTTTTGGACATTATCTGCCTCACATTTGTGCCAATCTCAATGGAAATGAGCAAGTGAAGGCAAGAAGGGACTTCTACACAAAGGTCCCCAAGGAGGGCCAAAGGAGACTGAACAGATTTTCTCATTGTGGTTTACGATCTGTTTCATCTAGTCCATCTGCATTTGTTTACTAAAGACAGCCCTAATCTTTGAAAATCCCTGTTCAGATTTGACCCGGCTACAGCAGAACAGGAAAAAAAACAAAACAATTTCTCCAGGAAGGTTTAGCATGGAAAGAGACAGTTACAAGATTGCCATGGTTCTTATAATACATCTTGTGGCCAGGATGTCTGAAGGACTGGTTTCTCTATGATGAGGCCTTCAGCGAAGGTTCACCAGAGATGAGCCAAAGCAATGCGACAGACAGAGGTTTCTAAACAGTAGTATCCTTGACTTTAGAACTCTCTCCCCAATGAAAATGGGCAAGTTTTACCCTTGACAAGCCTTCAACCAGCAGTCAGAGATTGTATTGTTTTTGTCAAGTCTTTATTACCTTGCAGTGATGGTGAACCTTTTAGAGACTGAGTGCCCAAACAGAGGGGTGGGTCAAATTCTGTGCTGGGGGAGGGAGGAAGCAGTCCCATTGGCCTGCTGGGCAGAGGGGCAGGGTGAAGTCTGTGTTGGGGAGATGGAGGAAGCGGTCCCATTGGGCTGATGGGCAGAGGGGCAGAGTGAATTCTATGCTGGGGGAGAGAGGAAGTAGTCCCATTGGGCTGCTGGGCAGAGTGGCAGGGTGAATTCTGTGCTGGGGTGAGGAAGGAAGTGGTCCCATTGGGCTGCTGGGTAGAGGGGCAGGGTGAACTCTGTGCTGGGGCAATGGCATGCATGTCAACAGAGAGGGCTCTGAGTGCCCCTTCTGACACGTGTGCCATAGGTTTGCCACCACTGCCCTAGACCTTTTGGAAAAGCCAGGATGGACCCTCATGGAGCTGCTAGGTCTCTCCAGCTCTCTGGACAGTGAGAAGGATCTAAGGGAGAGATGTCTTGGTGGAGAAGAAACATTGACACCATCCATCATAGTGATACTACACGTAACCACCCCTGGGTTTCACTATTGGCACTAATATCTCTCAGAAACGGATACTGCTGGTGTAACAACCCTAGATTCAATAATCTTTTCAAGATTCCATTTCCCCCAAAATATAAATCAGGATTTTTAAAGATTCCATTAGAAACAACTCTGGTGCTTGCTCAGCATTGATTGTGACTATATTATACTTCAAGGGCCAGTGCATCTAGGTTTCTTTTTTAGGGCTCTGAGTTAACAAAATGTACTTCCAGAAATAGGATCTTTATTTTCTCCCCATCATTATTTTCTTAGAAAGGGATTGGAAAGAAAATGAGATCACTGAGAACTTCGAAGGTCATTTGCCCTCTCCAACTTTTTTCTAGGTAATTGCTTAGTAGCCTGACATTAAGACTAGAAACAAATAAACATTAAAGACAAATACAGAAAAACAGAAAACAAACATGCTTAATAACTGTGACTTCTTAACAATTACAGGATGCTTAGATCTGAACCCTGAAGGGTCGTCTCCGAAGAATACCCTTTATTTGCTTGATTGCTTCTCTTCCGTTAATTCTACCTAATTACTATTTTCTTATTATTAGATCCTAATTATATACACTATTTTCATTAAAAAGTGTAATGTCTCCCATAGAACCATGTCAATTACCTCTGCAAGATTACTCCAGGTCTCCTTTAGTTCATTAAACCTGTATCTCGTTTAGAACCCCCCCCCCAAAAAAAGGCCAATTTCTAGCACCCAAATATAACTTTCCACTGTGACGCATATATCTGTAGTTGAGATAGAGTTAGAAGTCTTATGCAGGGATCAATTCTGGATATGTGATGTTGGAAAGGGCCAGGTTTCAGGTTTACTTTAGGCTTATGGTTTAAAGTGGTCACATGGTTCAGCGGGCCGGTCATGTGGTTCCTCCCACCTGAAGCAGAAGGAAAATGCACCTGCGCATGTGCAGAACACTGCCGTAAATGCACCCATGGCTGTCGTAAACATGTTTGGAACAGCCATTGGTGCATTTATGGCAGCGTTCTGCACATGCATGGACATGTTATACTTACTGCTTCCAGGAGCAGCGTGGGTGGTGCAGGCTGGATGAATTGGCATTGAGGGCCAGATCCAGCTCACGGGTCATAGTTTGGGCCCCCTTGGTTTAATGTCCTGCCTGCAATTTCACCACTCATATTGGTGCCTCTATGCTTGTAATGTTAATCTGGGTCACTTACCATATCCACAGGGGATATGGTCTGAGATTTATGGCAGATATCTAAAACTGTGGATAAGAGTGAACCCTACATTTTACATTGCAGACTACAGCCTCCAGTGGCCATCTCTGTAAGTTCATCATAGAAAAAACATAAATCATATATTTCAGGATTTTTATTGAATATTTTTAGACCCACAGATAACAGAAACCGAGGATACTGAACCTGTGGATATGGGGAGTGATCTGTATCCTTCCATCTCAATTTTATCATTTTCTTAATACTTCTTTTGAGCTAGCCTGCAATTCATTCCTGTCCTTGATTTGGTTTAGGTTGTGAGACGTCTGAATTTCTTTTCCCTTGGCATTATCTTCTAAAGATAGAATGAAATTCCACTTGATGATTCTCATTAAGACTCTCTGTCAAAGGCTGATGAGCTTTTGAGAGCCTTCTTATCTCCATCATGATGAGAAGAGGATTTCTAACCTCCCCTAATTTTGCTCGAAGATTTCTTGAGATTTGTGCAATTTGCACAAAATGTCTCTGTGCAAAATTAGCCTCATTGTGAAGCAAAGCACACACACACACACACACACACACACAGAAGGTCTGACTGATTGATCAAAAAGACTCAAATACCCCATTCAAAGCTGTGCAGTGGTTTGTGGAAAAACAGAAGCTTCCAGGAATTTAAGCCAGGGGTGCCCAAACTACAGCCCAGGGGCTGGATCTGGCCTCTGACACCAATTCATCTGGCCCACAAAGCCCTCAACACTCCTGGAAGCAGAAGTAAACACAGAAGTAAACCATGTCGGTATAGGTGTGGTTTACTTCTGCTTCCAGGAGCGACGAGGGCTTTGTGGGCTGGAATGAATTGGCATTGGGGGACAGATCCGGCCCCCGGGCAATAGTGAACCACATGACTGGCCCATGGCCCAACATTTCTGGGCACCACTGATTTAATCACTCAATTTGTGGTGGTTTATAAAACCTGACCGATTTGCTCAATTTTCACAATTTGTAAATCATGCTCATAATTTGCAGTTTAGGAGGGGAAAGAAATCAGGGTTTCTCATTGTTGCATGTCATAGTGAGAAAGAGAAAAGTTTGTATCCTTCCTTTGTCCTCAAGTATGTATTTTTCATTTAAAAACATATAATTTGTGCTCTTTCCTTTCCATGGGAAAAAAAGCATTTTTTGTACATTATTCCCAAGTTTGTACATTTTAGCACCTGCGCTTTCAAGCATGAAGATTCCTTAGGGTCAATTTTATTTCTCTAGAAACAAAAATTCACGAGAGTGTGATTTCTTTTCATTTATGTGAATTGCATTTCTTTGCGCACGGCCCTTGGGAGGCATGAAATGGCGACTTTCATCCAAACTGGCGAATCCAACGAAATTATTTTGCATCTCTCCTTGAAATACTTCTGCCTGTCTCCTATATAAAATTGTACTCTTGGTCCTGCTATTGTCTGGGAAGCATGTTCAGCCGAATGCCTTCTCAAGAGAAAAGGCACAGAGGCAGAAATCTGTATGGTAAAATTATCACCGGCTGAGAAAATGAAAGAGAGGCAAAGAGTTTTCGTGTTTTTTGGCTTGTTTCTTCCCGGTTTTATCTGTATTTGTGTATATGTGTTTGTGTTTAATTTGACTTTCCCTCCTGGTACATTTTTCACTGCCGGCAGAATGTATTCCTTCGCATTGCATATTCTAATTTGTTCTCCCAGCCACTGATTTAGTGCTGCCGTTACTGCCTCCGATGTCAGCGTAAGTGAGATAGAAAAGTTTCACAATTCATCGCTGACCTTTCGCTGACACGTTTAGTTTTCGGGAAGAGGAAGGCCAAGCAAGCTCAACGGTAGAGTTGCCCTTGCTTTCTGACTCTTGTCTTCCCCACAAATAAAGGTGGGGGCGAAAGGAAGAATATTGTAAAGAAAAGTGTTAAGGATCAGGGGTGCAATTCAAAGTCCGCATTCCCCTGTGTAACAGGGATAATGTAGCATGAGCGCTAAGTTGCCTCCAAACATGAGAAGGAGCCTTTGAGAAAAAGATACACCTCAACCCAACAGATGCTTTGGAAAAAGGGACAAGAAACAGACGCCTTTAAAACATGGGGTGTTAGGGGACTATGTGGTGGTAGTGGTGGTGGGGAGAAGTTGAGAAGAGAACGCAGCCGCAAAGGAAATATGTCTCTTAAATGTCTTTAGAGCTTCATCCCACCCCCCTTTCCTGCAGCCTGCAAAGCCGGGTTTGTTTATTAGAAGATAAGATAGTGAGAAATGTATTTTGCAGAAAGAAAATAGTAAAGCTGGTTCCGAGGCAGATAAGAAGCCAAATTCCTATTTTATGCTCAATTGAATGATTCTGTTACATTATCTGAGAAGCTGCAGTTGAAATAACACCCTTTAGAAATGAAGCTCAGAGAACATGAGAAGAAGTTTTGGGCCTTTTGGACGTTTGACCGCTCCCCATGGCTGTAAGGGTCGGCTGGGGGTGGTTGAGACATCCGGGAGAGGTCAGGGAACCATCTGAGAAGCAGGGAAGGGTAACCCAAGTTGTGAAGGAAGGATCGGGACCTTCTTAAGATAAAGGTAAAGGTCACTCTTGCTTGTAAGCTAGTCATATCCAACCAGGGTTGAGTGGTCATCTCTGTTTATAGCCAAAGAGCCAGCACTCTTGGACACATGGCAGGAATGACTAGACACCAGAACGCTGTTTACCTACCCACCAAAGTGGTCCCTATTTATCTACTTGCACTTAATGACGTTCTTTTTTCTCTAGTGTATAATAGCATCTCTATGTGCTTATAAGTCGGAGTCATTCCAAGCCCTACCTTGAGGTCCATGGTATCCCCTGCTGGTTACCCATTTAAGCTCTGCTCTAGTGCGTCTTTGCCCAGTCTTCAAAAATTAGACCCAAATGTTGCGATGGGTGTGGTATGGAAGTCTTTGATCAGTTTTCAGTTCCGCTATCCTTGTCCCTTGGCGTCCCGCGCTCTTGATGGGGGTGAGATTGCTCATCTGGCAGCCCCGCTACTACAAGTTAGTGTCTGTAGATTAGGGTTCCCAACCTTTTCAAGCCATGGGCTGGGTCATGCTCTCCCAATCAACTTTGAGGGCCAGACGGCCATTTTACCCTGCCTGAACAATGGGGGTGGCCATTTTGTCCCAATAGCATCAAAGGGGTGGCCATTTTATTTATTGAATGCCATTGGCAGAGTGGAGAGGCCATGTGAAATGGTGCTGCAGGATGGATCTGGCCCATGGGCCTTTGGTTGGGAACCCGGACGCAGAGAGACCGCTGCGGTGCCTTGTATTGTTATATATTATTATGTGTTGCTCTTGTAGGCTGAATATTGCACAACTATTTTGTATATTGTATTATTGTGTATATTGTATAACTATTGTGTGAGCCACCCTGAGTGGGTGGCATACAAGGGGAAATTAAATTAAATTAAATTAAAAATTAAACCCCTGCTGTAGCTCCACATTTAAGCAAAACCTGTCTTTCTACCACCGAGCTATAGTCTAATGTATGTAGCTCTCCAAGGTGCTGAACCTGTTTCCAAAACAGGATCTGCACTTTCTATAGCTACCTGCAAAGTGAAGACTAAAACCTGCAGTGGTCTCTGACACAAGATTCAAGTCCCCAGTTGCCCCCGAACACAAAAGTGGGAATGTCACGGGTTGCATTAGAACCAGGAATAACCATTGAGCGATACTTCCCCTTGATTGCTTCCCAGGGCACATTTCTTTGACGGAAAGGATAAATCACGCTATCTAATGACTTTCAAGCCCTTGATGAAGGCTCTTGATGGAAAGGCAATGACCTTAAGACTCTTCCTTGGGGTTTGCTTGGATGACGCAGGAGTGCTAAATAAATATTTGCTTTATATTCACGGCAGCCCTCGCTGATATAATTAAGAAAAATAAAGTTTTGATCCCTGCTGGCTGGGTTCTCAGCAAAACCTTCCTCGAACGAGGTGAGTAGATCCCCTAGGAAGGGAGAAGATTGGAAATTAAAGCATCTATTTGCAGGCAAGTGACTTGTTGATGACTGCCAAACCCCCGGAGTGTCGCCAGACGTAGAATTGTATCCGCTAAGGCCCAATTTACACCTCAGTGTATGGTGTGGCGGCCACGGCCAAACTATTTCTCTGCTACTAGAGATGGATCAAGGCTCCCGTAGTCACCTGAAACCTGTATTTCGGAAGCTAAGGTCTGGAGTTAGGAAAATGAGTCCTGCTGGATTGAGCAGAACGTTTCTCTGATCCATCTTTCCTATCCCCACAGCAGTCAATGAGTTGCCAAGGGGAAGTCCTCTCTTGGGTCCTTAATGCAACGGCACTGCCCATCTAGTGTTCCCCTGGTACTGATCTAACGAGATATCCTGGGAACTGTATTTCAAAACAACAACAAGAAGGTGATGATGATGATGATGATGATGATGATGAAGGAGGAAAAGGACTAGGAAGAGGAGCTTGCTTAAATGGCTGGGGATTAAGTAAACGTAAAGGTTTCCCTTGCTCGAAAACCAGTCGTATCTGACTCTAGGGTTCAGTGCTCATCTGTTTCAAAGCTGAAGAGCCAGTGCTGTCTGCTTCTGCAGACATTTCTGAGGTCATGTGGCAGGCATGACTAGACACCAGAATGCATGGAGTGCTGTTACCTTTCCACCAAAGTGGTCCCTCTTTATCTACTTGCAATTTCTTGCTTTCGAACTGCTAGGTTGGCAGGAGCTGGGACAAAGACGGGAGCTTATTCTGTCATGCAGTACTCGGTAATTGAACTGCTGACCTTCCACCTCCCAGTCAGCGTCTTAGCCACTTGAGCCACAGCAGTCCTGTATGAGCATGTTATCGTGCTGCTGAGCTATTTATTCCTACAATGCTCTTCTTCTTCTGCGTCTAGGCCAGATATGAAACTGCCAAAATGGCGGGACTGCGGGGGTTCAAGTAGTTAAGATGCTGAACTTAAAGACAGGAAGATGACAAACCTTTAAAGCCAGAGTCCCAACCTTTTCAAGCCGGGGGCCGAGTCACACTCTCTCCATCAGCTTTGTGGGCCAGATGGCTATTTTGCCCAGCCTGCACAATGGGGGGTGGCGGTGGCCATTTTATCTCAACAGCTTCAAAGGGACATCCATTTTGTTTCTTAAATTCCCTTGAAGGGGTGGGGGCCACATGAAATGGTGCCATAGGCTGGATCTGGCCCATGGGCCTTAGGTTGGGAACCTCTGCTTTAAAGGGAAAGAAGACCTTGCAGTTTTAGGAGACCATTCCAGAATGTCCAAATGGTCCCCGTCCCCCTTCAAGACGTTTGGATGGATGTTCGCCATGGCCCTAGCTCAGGGGTTCCCAACCTTTTCAAGCCAGGGGGCTGGGCCATATACTCTCAGTCAGGTTCGAGGGCCAGATGGCCATTTTGCCCTGCCTGCATGATGGGGTGGCCATTTTGTCCCAATGGCTTCAAAGGAGGTGGCCATTTTGTTTCTTGAATGCCCTTGGAGGTGGTGGGGACCACAAGAAATGGCACCGCAGGTTGGATCTGGCCCACGGGCCTTAGGTTGGGAACCCCTGCCCTAGCTTGACACGAGCAGAAGACTTTGGGCTGTACTTTACAAGCTTTCCGTCCGGATGCCTCCCTCCAGAATAACCCTTTTCTCATTATAATGCCAACGGGCTTCTTTGCTCGATCATTTTTCTCCCCATTGTCTCACATCCCAACATCCTGCCCTTTTCAAGCTATTTCCAAAAGAACGGCACAATGAAGCATTTGGGTACACGTGCATGCATTTAAGTGGGGGTGGGGTAGAATGAAACTTCCCGGAGGTTGAACTTTGCCTCGTCCTCAGTTCAAAAAGACCGAGCCTAGCTCTCTGTCATGGGTGCCAAAGTTGCCCCCCTTTTTTTGTGCAAGCCGCCGTTCATTTAAAATTCAGGGCAAACGGTCTCTTTCCTGCTTAAACAATGTGTTTAGAATACAGTGGAGAGGAAAAAAGGGGGAAACAATGAGGAGGAGAATACTCTGAGGAATGATTTTCTCTTTCAATTCATGTAGTTCAGTCTTGGGGTTGAATCCTCCACGATGGAAGGAAGCCAACCAAGCTAGAATATTTTAAAGAAAGGGGTTGTGGGTAGGGAAATCCATGTCGAATCAATCGATTGAGAGGTGCCAGTTTGTGCTATTCCACTTGCCTCTATTTCATCCACATCCATCTTGAATTCTGCTCCACCTACTGCCACTACATGCCTACCAAACCCACATCGATTCCAGTGGGACAGAAGTCAATGTAGGTGGGGTGGCAGTAGGTATAGTTGGGGTAGAACTTGGGATAGATTGTGTGGTAATACTCTTATCAGTGTTGGCCCACCAAACACGAGTTATGCTCCTCCTACCCCAAGTCCTGCCCTTTACCCCACTCCTACCCCTCCAACCCCATGTTTCAACCACAAGTGATGCCCCGTCAACCTGAAGAGAACCTCCTTTCTTTCTCCTCCCTGGGACATCATCGAATGCTGAGATGCCAGGCAGAGAGGTGGGTTAATTGCCTGGCAAAGAAATTTGCAAGACAAGATTGGGGCCAAGCCTGGCCTGGTGTGGGTGGAAATGTCCAAAATGTAAGTTAGAAGCATGCATGGAAGTTGGAGAAGTCACAACGTTGGAGTAATGCTTCACCAACCTCTTAGCTTTCTTCTCCACTCTCCTTGTATCTGGAGAATGACATTCAAGTTGAACAGCATTCAAGGCATGATCTAGGTGTTGGGTGGGATGAGTAACTTAGGGTTGTGGTACCCTGCATTTAGTAAATCCCCTTTTTCCCACCACTATTACCTGCCAAGCACCGCCGTGTAAAAATGATCTTAAAATGTTTATGAGGGGAATAATAGATGCCCTATTATCAACTCCAGCATTCATGGGAAGCGTGCTTATCTAATTCTGTGTAATTACGTAGCTGTAGCCATGATGGAAAGTGATGGTACCAAAAAGCAGAAGCTCCCATAAATCCACAGGACATACCAGCTATGAACCTAAGAAATTCATAGATATTTTATTGCTATGATTTTATTGTAATAGTAATTTTATTGTAATGCGGGCTCTTAGAACAGTGAATTTTATGCTTTTTAGGTCTCTGTAGTTATTTGTTTTGGGGACATTGGTCACTGACCGTAATAAAGTTTATCGATCTATTTATCCACGGAATTGAATCAGAAAATGGAAGCAGACAAGTAGCATTTAGCTGAGGTTTTCCAATTACCATGTGTGTGTTTTCATGTCAGAGACTACTCTGGGTTGAAAGGATTTTTGAAGGGGATGCGTGAAAGAGGCTCCTTTCATGCCCCCCATTGTGCAGCTCTTGTGAAACCTTGAGATACAAAATTAATTTGTTCCTCGAGGTTTTTGTATCTTGAAAAATTCGTATCTCAAAACATGGTTTCTTATAGGAATGCATTGAAAAGCAAAATATCCATTCGGGAGCTCAGAAAAAATCCATGTTTTTTCTGTCCAAAATTCTTCATAAAGTGCACTTTGGATTTTTTCACTGTGTTTTGGCCACTTTATAAAGAGATTTGAACAGATAGAAGGGGTTTATTTCATTTTTTTCTGAGCTTCAGAACATTATTTGGCTCTCAATGTATATTCGGCACATTTCCGACAGCGCCGTCTAGTGGCCAGCTAGACAGGGGAATTTTTAGCACCTGCTGGTTGTGGGGAAAGCTTCTGGTGGTCCCAAAACATGATGAAACATTCCAAAAATGGAGTAGAAATGCTCCAAACACCCACCCACCACTGCGGGAAGCATCAGAAGACCCTAAGAAATTTTCATTTTTTGAAGAAAAAAATCGTATCGCGAAGCAATTTCCCCCCAAGATTTCCTTTCCTATCACAAGTTTGACATAGATTGAGGCATTCATAACTCAAGGTTTTACTGTGTGGGGGTTAAACGGACCACTATCATAGCTCTCAGTAGACTGTCTTGGATTATGGTACCTATCAAGTAGGCTTTGAATCCATCTACAATGAAGGAGTATGAAGGGAGTTTTGAGGACACCAAATCTGAAACCTTCATTCTCAGGTTAAATCCGGTGGTTCTCTAGCTTTAAGAACTCTCTTTCTCTTGTTTTGCTATCAAATCAACAACTTATGACATGCCTGAACAGGGCTTGGATGCATTCTGGGTTTTCTTCACATTTGGATTGACCCACAATGACTTCTTAAGTGGACATCATCGCTTCTAAGCAGTCCTTGTGAATGGGAACAGCAAAGGAAAAAGCACCACACAATTGAGACTGTATTTTGTATTGCAGAGTCTCTGCCGATCTCTGGGGGCAAAATCCTGACAAGCTGAAACATTTATGACACACTGACGTGTTCGCAGATGCCCCAAGGGGCTGATTCTCCTTATACGCTGCGATCATCGCCAACAGAGGATTTGCTCCAGGTCATCCGGATAACAATCTTCCACCACAACCCCCTGTGATTTCTCAGGAGGCTTTGATGAGATTCAGAACCAGGCTTTGTTTGGCCAGTCAACACGTTTCCTACTGCAACATGTGGTGGTTTGGGGATCTCTTTTTCAGAAGGAAAACAATGGCTTAAAACCAATGTTAATAGTAGACCCTACTGCCAGTGACTCAACGCTGAGTGTCAGGTGGCGGTTAACTAACCTGACCACTCTTAAGACTAATGACCTTGGGTGCCAAAGTCCACAGGGAAGGGTGATGGTCCACAAGTGGATTAAATCCAATTTGAATCCCTCTTGATCGAGGGCAGCAGCTTCATCCATCCTGGCCTGGGGATGATGATGAGGACTTTGCGTGCCAAAAGGGCTCAGGACCAGTAAGTGACTCGTGGAACTGTATCAGTGGTACTATGGGTGCCTTGCTGTGATGTGGAAGGCAGATGAAAGGCAGCGGCGTTTCCGGGTTTCCTCCCATGGAGGAGGAAGTGAAATAGGAGCATTTTTGCACTATCACTTCCGGTGATGTCAGGGCACTTGTGGTGTTGGCGGCAATCTGGCCCATGGGCAGTAGTTTGGGCACCCCTGCTCTAGTGCATGGATGTCCTCATGTGCTGTGTTTTACAAGGTTGATCTTCTTTTCACAAGCACCACCTCTTGAGAGAGGGACCTACTCAAATTCTGGAGAGCGTGAAGGCCATTGATTGACGTGGTTGGATGGTTCAAAAACCAGAGCAGGCATTTCCTTAATGGGGCAACAAATCCTCTTTTCTCCAATTAGGAAAGCCCACCGGGCACTCTGGCATGCCTTCTTCGGATCAGATGTCCATCTTGGGACTCCAGCCTTCTCGTTAATAAATAATGTTAATCGCCCCTAAGTAGAGAAGGAGAGGGAGCATCTTTGCCATTATGCATCGACGCTGTAATTTTATCCCTCGCCACTCCTGAGCACAATAATAATCTCCATTCTCTTTAGGAAGGCTGGGGAATCTGTTGAGCTTTCTCCAAGGTTAATGGTAGCTAAGTCAGCTGTTAATTCTCAAGGAAGGCGCGCAGTGCCTTGGCTTTTTTTTTCTGAGTTTCGATTCAAAATGCTACGGAAGAACCGGCATTGCCGTCCATCTTCCCCTGAGAACTGTTTATTTACTTTGGATTTCTGGACTCTTAACAAAGAGCTGCCGACCTTGACCAGTAAGGTATGCTTTGCAGGTAGGCTACATGGAGCGCATTAATGCCATTAAAATCTCACAGATCCTGGCAATTAAATGGGTTTTTCACTCACTCCCGTATTTCCCCCTTGGCAAAGCCTGTTCCAGATGACACTGGTGGGGGATGATTATGGGCAGGGAAACAAAAGAATCCAAATACACACAACACAACAGTCAGAGTTTCAATTTGCTCCAGTTGACTGTGCATTGGCATGCCCGCCCCTCTCGTTCTCCAATGCCTAGAGCCAACCTTGACGTTCCCTTCCACCAAATGAACAGCAAATTTGGTTTTCAACCACTGTCATGTAAATAGGGACCCAACTGATTTTTCCTGTGGCGACTCAGAAACATGCCCAGGGAGGCTTATGACGCCTGAAAGAAGCAGGTGACGGAGGACAACCTCCTCTTTCATTTTGCTTGCGCAAAAACGGATATTGGACGTGCTCACGGAGAGAAAGGCCAGTGGGTCAAATTCTGTGGAAGAAAGGGCTAGGTTCTTGGAAATAAATAAATAAATAAATAAGCTTCCCTGAGTCACATTTTTTTAGGGCGGGGTATAAATCAAATAAATAAATAAATAAAACTGCGGCTCAGTGTGGCTGATTTTCACGCATGCTTTCATGATCAGAAGGTACAGGAGAGAGGCCCTTCCCCCCATGATGGTGAAATGCTTAAAAATAGGATTATTCATTGGGGGAGTAAGAAAATTCTAGGAATTATTGGGTGGCAGTTGATTGTCTTTAATAGTGAGGACCTTCCTACCAGGGTCGTATACGTGGGGGAGGAAATCTTTTTCCCCAATGCATCTCTATGGGAATCTGTGCTTTGCACCCTCAAGTAGCCAGGGAGTTTGAGGGTGGGCAAACCGCTAACTCAGGGTGGGCAAATCCCCCCTGCCCCCCACCAATGGCCCTCCTTCCTTCCTTCCTTCCTTCCTTCCTACAACATATTGTCAACAGAACATCATGACTGAACCATCAAAGATGCTCGGAAACCAAAGAAATCTCGCTAGGTTGCAACCGGTTTCAGATATATTTCCCCCTTCAAAATTTAGTTTTTGACAGAGATGTGAGATATTGGATCCGCTTCCCGCCGCCATTTTACTCCATTCCCCAGCTGCTCCACCACGCCACTTCCATAGACATTTGTTTTCAGCCGAAATTGCAATGTCCAAAGATCTCTGATTGTAATCATAGGTTTTTAAACAGCAGAGAATGGTTCTGAGCAAGATTGGAAAGGTAGAGGATTGACGCCTTGTTTACATGTCTGGGATTTGGTGCATATTGAATCTCACAGAGTAGAATAGCTGGGGATGGATTGGTCTGGGTGGCACACAAATATGTTAATTGAACACAAGCTTCATCTTTGCTCGTCAGGATTTCTGTTCAACGGATAAAGAGGAATTCACGGCCATTTCGTGGCTTGTGTTTCCAGCCTCATTCATCTCAGGGAAATTAGGTATGAACACCTCTCAGTTTTGATTTTGCTGCAATTTTCTAAGTGTCAACAAGCTCCCCCCTTTTTGGCTCATCTGAGGCTCCTCCCTCCTGTAATTATTTTTTTTTAAATTTTAAGGTTTTGTAGATTTTATATTTGTTTTTAGTTCGTAAATGGCACAGCGGGCGTTAATATTGCTATGTCTTTAAGGGTTTTTAATTGTTTTATATTGGTTTTAACTTGTGTACACCGTCCAGAGTCCATTGGATAGGGCGGTATATAAATCTATTAAATTAAATTAAAATGTTTAGAGCCAAGCGGGTCGGGCTGTGATGGCTCAAGTGGTTAAGATGCTGAACTTGATGACTAGAAGGTCGTAGTTCGATTCCTGAGTACTGCATGACAGAGCGAGCTCCCGTCTCTGTCCCAGCTCCTGCCAACCTAGCAGTTCGAAAGCAAGAAACTGCAAGTAGATAAATAGGGAGCACTTCGGTGGGAAGGTAAACAGCATTCCGTGCACTCAAGTGTTGAGGCATACCTGCCACAGAAACGTCTGCAAATGCAGACAGCACTGGCTCTTTGGCTATAAACAGAGATGAGCACTGAACCCTAGAGTTGGATACGACTGGCTTTTGAGCAAGGGTGATCTTTACCTTTAAGCAGGTCAGGTTGCATGGGCTATAGCAGTGGTTCCCAAAGTGGTCCCCACGCCCCACAGGGGACTTCAATTCCCAGAAGCCTAAGTCAGTATATTGGCGGATCAGTGCTTCGAGGAATTGACATAGGCTTCTGGGAAATGGAGTCCAAGAACCAAAGTTTGGGAAACACTGGGATATAGGGATGAGAAGCATGGGATGGGCTTTTTGTGTTTGTTTTGAAAAGACAAGGAATCATGCTCTATGGGCTCCAATGAAGAACAGCAAAGGGAGACATTTCACACAGATTGTGGGAACCTGGATGAGGCTCAAGTAATGGACAAGAATGACAAATTTAGTTAATATTAGTTAAACCTCTATTCCGTGTTCAGGATCAGGTTCTATTCAGACAGTGACCTGGATGTGTTGAGCGCTTGGGTATGGTTTCCTTCAGTTTTCTCGATTCATACATTCAGTGTATGCACAAACATTATGCAAATAGGACTCTACAGAAATCCACTCAACAGAAATCCACTAATAAAATAAAAATAAGATCAAGTACCAGGGTGAGATTACCATCACACTCGGCCCATTACTGGCTATCCTTTCATTAGCAGAAGATCTATATGAAATTGCTACATTACTGGAGTCCATTAAACAGAATGTAAGTTGGGTGGAAAAAAAATCGTAGTTTGATTTAGTCAACCAACATGCTGCTATTGGCAAGATAATCACATAAAAGTGACATCATTTATGGTTGAGCTGTTTGATTTTATGTCAGAGTGTTTCCATTTCGCACATTTTTACGACCATATATAGGTCTAATGTATGCATTAACTGGCGTAAAGGTTAGATAGATTGTTTTAGCATTTCGGCATAAAGATCATGCGCCAATGTGCTGAATTTGAAGAATTGCAATCCAAATGCAAAGGGCAGGTTGCTCGGCCAGGATTGGGAGAGTTCCCGGTACAAGAACAGCTGGGGGAGGTTATGAAATGGTAAGGAACGCGTGGCCTTCATGCGGGGAGGCATTAAAACCTACAACAACAACAATACAAAGACGAAGACAAAGATGAAGAATTTCATGTCAAAAATTATTCTGGGTTGAAAGGATTTTTGCTGGAAAAACTCCACTCAGGGGACGCCCGAATGAGGCTCCTTTCATGTCCCCAAGATCTTTTCTCCCACTGAAGTGGTCCCTATTTATCCACGTGAATTTTCTTGCTTTCAAACTGCTAGGTTGGCAGGAACACGGACAGAGATGGACGCTCAAACCATCATGCAATACCCGGGTCTCAAACGGCTGACTTGCCGGCCTTCCAGCCAACCAGCAATCCCCTTCCTTCAAATCCCCAAAGAAATTGAATCAAAACCCTTCAAAAGCTTCTGCTACCCCATTACACCTTACTGTTAGGATGGGACCAGACTAGAATATAGAATTACAAAGAAAACTTGGTATTTTTTTTAAATAAAAGGAAACTCAACTTTCCATGGATTGGATAGACTCGTCTCCATTTTCAACATAATGGAATCACTGCTTCGGAAAATGAGGAGAGCTTTCAAGGACAACCCCCAAATCTTATATAAAAGTCAGCGTGTAACTCAATATCTTCAGGGCTGGCTTTTTTTCTTGTGTCTGTCAATATCCTGAACTGGCCATCGTGTCTAGATTTGGCGGTGGCCGTGAAGTAGAAGACATTGATCAGCTGTTAGGTGCTAATGGGCGCTGACAGCTAGCAGAAGATTACCAGAGTCTTTCTTGTTTCAATTCTGCTATGGACAGATGTTGCAACTAGGAGTTAAAAAAAAAAGCACAAGGCTAAAAGCAGATGTCAGTAACTTGAAAGCGGTATCGTAGTTTAAAAGTCTAAGAGCATTAAGATGATGGGGGGGGGGGGTTGGAGGAGAGATTATATGACCCATCTCGACCCTATAATCCAGGCATAGGCCATTTGTGGAGCCTTCAACTGCATTGAGACTGCAACTCTTTTCAAGAAGCACTATGAGGGAAGATGAAGTTTTCCAATCTGCATTTTGCCTCGCCGTGCTGCTAAATTGTCAGCCTGCCTGCCTGTTTCAGCAGTGGCCGGGCATGTCTTGGTGAGTTGGTGAGCTGACGTCAGAAATTGGTATATAAGGCGAGCTGGACCAAGGGCTTGTTTCTGGTACAAAACCGTCTTATTGGATACTACAGCTAGGCCATAGTGAGTCTGTTTGGAGCTAAAGATGAGCAGGCGCAGCTGTGTTAAGAAACCAGATAATCGCATCTATACACGTAATTGACTTAAAATCTTGATGTCCTAAGGCAGAGTCGCACTTCAGATTTGGATTCAGTGCACTTGATTTAGTGTAGGACACATGGATTAGCTCAAGTAGCCAACAATATATTTTGTTGTGATGTGGCCCATGGCACCATTTCATGAAGCCCCCCACTGCATCCACCACACCAGGGGCAAAATGGCCATCTGGCCCCTGAAACTGTCTGATGGAGCATGACCTGGCCCCCAGTTTAAAAAGGTTGAGAACTCCTGCTAGACTCTAACATAGTTAGAGTTCTTGCTCGTGGAATTAAGTCCAGTTAAATGATCCTCTAAGGCAGGGTTCTGCAACCTTTGGGTTTTGGACTTCAATTCCCAGAAGCCTTTGTCAGTCAATCGGCTGATCAGTGCTTTGGGGAATTGACTTAGGCTTCTGGGAATTGAAGTCCAAAACCCAAAGGTTGGGGAACCCTGCTCTAAGGAACCAAACTGGTCTTCTGAAATGCTACCATTGGCTCCTGATTTCAAAGTCCCCTTCCCTTAACTTGAGCTATTGAAGTCCTCCATCCATCTCTTTTTTTTTCTATAGCACTTCCTTGCCTTCAGGGACCCCTAGTTTCTCTTTGCTCAAGTTTTTGAAACTCATTTGAAAGGCTGGCAGTATAAATCTGGAACGTAATTTCCATTTTAGTACGTGCCAACACGCACACACACACACGCACGCACGCACGCACACACACATGAACTAGAAAACCTCTTTTTCAGGAAACACTGTTTGCTTTTTTTCCACTTTCCGTCTCTCAGAGTTTGAAAAGACAGTTCCTTTCTTCCATTAAGGGAATTCCCAGTGTCTCTTTAAATCTACTTCGTCCCTCCCTCGTGACACCTCTGTCTTTTCATTTCACCTTCTTCAAATTTGTGGCCCAATTTCAAAAGCTTTCACGACGATGAATACGAGGCGAGATTCGGGGCAGAAGGAAGCAAGTTAGAGAGGGAGTTTTCATTCTGATTCCTGGAGGTCTCGTGGTAGAAATCATTTGGCACCCGGCCCATGGATCTGATGCTCTGTTGAGGTTCCTCAAGGGCATTTTCTTGCAAGGCATAAAATGGCTCAACGCGCTGGAAGATGGGACTTCAGCTCATGCTACACCAGGGTCTGGTTGCTCAGGAGGGTCATCCCAAACAATTCTGGTGTCTGAGTCAAATAACAAGATGGTGATCTCCCTTATTCTATAGAATAAAATTTGTGGGCTGTAAGAGTGGAAAGAATACTCATTTAATTCTGAATTCTCATCTCTATATCTGACTCAGTAAAATGTTTTAGTGATGAATTGTCATGAGCAGTGGATGGTCCCTGATATTCTGGGCTTAGACATCTCTATCCTGGTCCAAAGCACCCCTGAGATATTTCCCAACTTCAGTTGGAAAAAAAGGAGAAAGAACTCGATTTATTCTCATCAAAGATTCTGTGATTTGTCTTTTTTTTACTCCATACTCACATATACTCAGTCTCTCTTTCATGTACAGTACACAGAAAAGACCATACCTGTCAAGTATCCTGGATTGGGCAGGATTTCCCGTAATTCAGCGCTGCAAACTCTACTTTCCTGCCACCATCCGCCAATATCCCATAATTTGTCAGCGGGGGAAAGTAGTTGCTGCGCATCCCCTTCTGTGCACAACCCTTCTATGCATGCGTAGAAGGGTTCTGCACATGCATCGAAGGGTTCTACGCATGCATAGAAGGGTTCTGCACATAATTGGCTGCGCAGGTCCCGTATTCTCCGGCACCACACTAGACATCTATGGAAAAGACAGAGAGGAGGAGGAGGAGGAGAAGCCAGAAAAAATGGATGATTGGTTTTTAAGGAGATACAAACAACCCATTCAGTGCTTGCAATCCTGAACATGTCATGAAATAAAGCAGTGGCTACCATCATTCTGCATTATTCTCATTACAGCCCTACTTATATGGCTTGTATTATTTGGGCAGTTTTGCTTAATTTGCACAACAGAACATTCTCCTTCTCATTTTGGTTGCATCGAGTGTGGGCTGGTTTACTGCAGAGAAACAGGACTGGTTTTATTTGGTTTAGGACAGTGATGGCAAAGCTTGGCACTTCCAGGTGTTCTTTGACTTCAATTCCCAGAAGCCCTGATCGGAGTATTGACTTGGGTTTCTGGGAATTGAAGTCCATGAACACCTAGAAGTGCAAAGGTTCATCATCACTGGTCTAGGCTTTGGTAGAGTGTGGAATTCAGCCTGTATTATCAGATGCATCCAGTTGAGCCTCAGCTGGCAGACATTTATCCATCTATTTATTTATTCATTGGATTCATATGCTGCCTCCGTCCCAGAGTTGAGACTCTAGGGGGATTACCAAATGGTTGAAGTACCACCAGATATTGAATCCTACAGATTTGCAAACTGTAGATTTATTAGAACAGTCAAGTTGACGTCAAAGTGCATCAAAACTATTTGATTCGAAACATTGATGGCCTTTTACCTTTTGAAAGAGAGCTAGCCCATGGATCTGGTCACCCTTGCTCGAAAGCCAGTCATATCCGACTCTAGGGTTCAGGGCTCATCTCTGTTTATAGCCAAAGAGCCAGCGATGTCTGCATCTGCAGACGTTTCCGTGGACATGTAGCAGGCATGCCTAGACACCGGAATGCACGGAATGCTGTTTACCTTCCCACCGAAGTGGTACCTGTTTATCTACTTGCAATTTCTTGCTTTTGAACTGCTAGGTTGACAGGAGCTGGGACTCCATCATGCAGCACTCGGGGCTTGAACTGCTGATCTGCTGACCTTCCAGTAGTCAAGTTCAGCACCTTAACCACTGAGTATAGAAACCTTAATGTGGCTCATTTAGGAGAAGGGTCTAAACTGGAAAGCTTGGTTGCTTAGCTAGACTTAGCTATTTTTATTCTTCCCGTTCCTAATCCAGTAGTTTACCTGGAAGCTTCTTTACTGCATAAAAATTTATGCTTTTGAACTGCTAGGTTGGCAGGAGCAGGGACAGAGGACGGGTGCTCACTCTGTCGTGCAGTATCGAACTCTGAACTTCCAGTCTTCAAATCCAGCATCTTAGCTACTTGAGCCACCGAATTCCTTGACCTCCTGGTGCTTTGTTTGTGAAACTTCCTTTCTGAAGGTCTCCCTGAATCTTTATTTCAAGGATCCAGTTGTTTTTAAGAGAGAAAATGGCTTTGCCAGGCAAAGAGAGATGGAAGGAAGCAGATGAGATTACAATCAAGGAGAAACACACAGAGATAAAGAAACAGAAAAGTATTTGAGGCAGGTGGAGAAGTAGGATGGGGGAAAACTGAAATTCATGTGCCAACATTTTGCCCCCCCCCCCGGTGACTTCGCCACAGTCTTTAGCCTTGCCCTCCGCCCCTATGAAGCTGCTGACAATCCACCCCCCAAGGGAACGGAGGACATGACAGGGAGAAAGAAGGTCCTCAACCTTTGGTT
Source organism: Bradypodion pumilum (assembly GCA_035047305.1). Taxonomy (NCBI): domain Eukaryota; kingdom Metazoa; phylum Chordata; class Lepidosauria; order Squamata; family Chamaeleonidae; genus Bradypodion; species Bradypodion pumilum. The sequence continues at coordinate 12,970,775 of JAWDJD010000015.1, forward strand.
TACAGCCGGGCAGATGGTGTCACTGGTGAAAGATCCTTCTTGGCAGTTCCTCCATGGCAGCTGTCGTCTATAGTGCCACCGGTGAATCCGCCATTAAGAGGTCGGACTAGGGTTCAGGGTCTTTTTGAATCATCTTCGCATCTCTCGGATACATTTGCCATTCTTCCTCTGTCTAGACGCCTTCCAAAGGCTGTCAGCTCTTCGCTCGGCACCTCTCCCTGGGGAAAAAGCCACACATCTGTGCCTCTGTGGTTGTTGGCTTATTTATTTATCGATGCTCAAAGTTTGGGAGGAATCGCAATCAGGTGCTCCACCAAATGGGGGGGGGGGAAGAGAAGAGAAAATACTGTTTTTTGTTGTTGCTTTTCTACACAATTATTACTTTGTTGGCTTCCCTCCCCAGCCTCTTCCTCCAAAACAAACATCTTCTAGCAATTATGTTCAATTAAGGAAGCAGATGGCTCCGGAATGGCGTCAAACATTTCGGACGGGCAGCAAATTATTGTCCCGATTATGCCAATAATTAAAAATTATATTTACACCTGATCATCCAAACAAGGGTGGAAAGCGTCAATTTCAGGGTTTGTAATGCTCCTTGGCAAGGAGTCAACCTGGAAGAGCATCTCTCATTCCATCTTGCTTTCAGATGTCGCTTTCGTGGCTAACACATTGCAGATGTCTAAAGCTAGTTTTTGGGTCGAGGGAGCCCTAGGGTCTCTTTCATGTCAGATGGAGGCCATGGCTTGGCTTGAATGGAGCCAAAGGTTATGTTCAAGGTTTTCCATCCATATGAGATGTGAGCATTTGGAGGAGAGGGGATGTTAATTAACTTTAATTAATTGTGTGGCATCAAGTCAATACAGACGGGTGTCGAATTGGGGTTTCCAGGAAGATAATACACAGAAGTGGTTTTCCCATTCACTTCCTTTGCAGGGAGCTTTTGGTTAAGATGCTGAACTTGACGACTGGAAGGTCGGCAGGTCAGCAGTTCGAGACCCGAGAGCTGCATGACAGAATGAGTGTCCGTCTCTGTCCCAGCTCCTGCCGACCTAGCAGTTTGAAAGCAAGACATCGCTAGTAGATAAATAGGTACCACTTCAGTGGGAAGATAAACAGCGTTCCATGTACTCCAGTGTCTAGTCCTGCCCGCCATGTGTCCTTGGAAACATCTGCAGATGCTCTTTGGTTATAAAGAGAGATGAGCACTGAACCCTAGAGTTGGATGCGACTGGCGATGAAGCAAGGGTGACCTTTACCTTTGGGCCACTGTAGCTGTAAGCTGGAATCAACTTATTCTGATAAGTTATTATTGACACTTAACCTTTTTAGCCTTCTGGATATCAATGCATACAACCCTGCTGTTATGACTAAATCTTTCCCTCTGTGTCTACGAAGGAAGCTTTTTCCTTTTTTAAACAAATCAGACGGCTTTCCCCTCTATCTCTCTTCTTGTTTGTTTGGTGCTGAGGTCAGAGACAAACAGGCCATCCAAAATCCTTTTTAATCAAAAAGAAGCTTTGCTTTCCATTTGACAGATAGCAGCCAAAGGAGCTTTCTTCTCCAGAGAGATAAAAAAAGGAAAGAGAGAAATAAAATAGCCTCAGTGCCTCAAAGGGCTCAAAGTTTGATTCCCATCTGTGCTTTTCTTTCTATAAAGCAGGGGTTCCCAACCTTTTCAAGCCGGGGGCCAGGTCACGCTCTCTCGGTCAGCTTTGAGGGCCACATGGCCAGGTTGCCATGCCTGCACAATGTGGGGTGGCCATTTTGTCCCAACAGCTTCAACGGGGTGGTCATTTTGTTTCTTGAATGCCCTTGGAGTGCTACATGAAATGGCACCACGGGAAAAACAGGAAGACTATCACCACGATGATAGCCAATATCCGGAATGGATACGGCACCTGAAGAAGAAGAAGAAGAAGAAGAAGAAGAAGAAGAAGAAGAAGAAGAAGAAGAAGAAGAAGAAGAAGAAGAAGAAGAAGAAGAAGAAGAAGAAGAAGAAGAAGAAGAAGAAGAAGAAGAAGAAGAAGAAGAAGAAGAAGAAGAAGAAGAAGAAGAAGAAGAAGAAGAAGAAGAAGAAGAAGAAGAAGAAGAAGAAGAAGAAGAAGAAGAAGAAGAAGAAGAAGAAGAAGAAGAAGAAGAAGAAGAAGAAGAAGAAGAAGAAGAAGAAGAAGAAGAAGAAGAAGAAGAAGAAGAAGAAGAAGAAGAAGAAGAAGAAGAAGAAGAAGAAGAAGAAGAAGAAGAAGAAGAAGAAGAAGAAGAAGAAGAAGAAGAAGAAGAAGAAGAAGAAGAAGAAGAAGAAGAAGAAGAAGAAGAAGAAGAAGAAGAAGAAGAAGAAGAAGAAGAAGAAGAAGAAGAAGAAGAAGAAGAAGGAGGAGGAGGAGGAGGAGGAGGAGGAGGAGGAGGAGGAGGAGGAGGAGGAGGAGGTACCTTTTCTTTCCGTGAGTTTTGACAAGCTTCATTTGAAGACTGGTAGGGAAAGATAACTTGCTTGAGGTTTAGAGACATTAGCCAAAGTGCTAATGCGTTTGTGTTAAATCATCAAGGCAAGTTAATTTGTTGATCTTAAATGCTGAGACATTTAATTAAGGGGCTGAGTTGTTGAATTAATTTGTTAAATAATAAAATCACAAAATATTGCTTGGAACTGCTGACACTGGCGCTAATGAGTGAACGAAACAAAAAAACCCCCAGTAAAATGGCATCATTTTCTGAGCAGAGACTGCGAGAGCATTGAATCTATGTAGTCTATGTTCCATGGTGCTGAACATAGGCACGTAGGGCAGAATCTTATTGCTGATTTATGGCAAAGGTAACGGAGCTGGGCGGGTTGAGGAGGATGGTGGAGGACAGACGTGCCTGGCGGGCAATGGTCTATGGGGTTGCAAAGGGTCGGAATCGACTGTGCGACTGAACAGCAACAACAAAAACAGACACTCAGTCCATCATGCAGTACCCAGGTCTTGAACTGCCAACTTGCTGGCTTCCCAGCTAACAAGGTGAGCTTCTTAACCACTGAGCCCCCTTATATCTGGATGTCAGGTTGTTTCAACAGACCAGTTTTTGCACTTCAAATATTCTTTCCACTTCCTCACGGTGGTCCTCATTTTTGTATTTTCTTCATGTGTTCATAAGAAGATACTCACAATACCTTGTGTTTGACTATCAAATGCAATCATTATGATTTTGATCATCATAAGGAAAAACCTTCATCCCATCTGGAAGCAGAAAATAGACTTACCCTAACCCTAACTATGGGTACTTCCAAATTTCTACTTCTGTGACATTCCCTCCAGATTTTAAGGTACCAATTACAATGTTATTTCCCTACAATATGGAATCAATTTCACAGAGACTCTTCTTTTCCAAGAAGTTAAATCTCAAAATATTGCCCAGAACGGCGATTGTTTCTCAATATGGCACCAAAAGCCCATGAATCTTCCGGTGGTCCTTTAAAATGCATGCACGCAACACTTACATCTAAATATTTATTATTATTTCCATTTCTATACTGGCCCATTAGTTTTATCACTCTCTGGGCACTTGGTAACATAAATATTCCTTGGAGCATTGTATACGCATGGTTTGCTATACCTTTCACCTCCTCCGGTTCTTAAATCTCCTTGCCACATTTGATCAAGGACCCTAGTGGCAGAAAACACAGAAAAACACTCAGTTGCAACATATTAATGTGCAAAAGTTGCATTAAGATTCTTTTGTGTGGTGCTTGCCCAAAGCCCTTTCCTGCCTGCAAAGCACAGTGTAGACCCTTGCAAATGCTTTCTTGCCTGTAAAGCACAGCACAGATCCATGCATCAACTTTCCAGCTGATATCCTGTGCATTGCAGCCATGAAATAAAAAGGCGACTAATTCTTGGGAGGCAAGTTATGAGAAACCTGGGGAACATAGTGAAAAGTAGAGACATCACCTTGCAAACACTAATTTGCATAGTCCAAGCAATGGTATTCCCAGTGGTAATGTATGGGTGTGAGAGCCGGAGATGGCTAGATGGTACTGTAGACACAATGGGCACAGAGCTGGATGGGTTGAGGAGGATGGTGGAGGACAGAGGTGCCTGGTGGGCAATGGTCCATAGGGTCACAAAGGGACCACTTTGGTGGGAAGGTAAACAGTTTCCCATGCACTCCAGTTTCTAGTCATGCCTGCTACATGTCCACAGAAACATCTGCAAACGCAGATGAGGCTGGCTTTTTGGCTATAAACAGAGATGAACACTGAACCCTAGAGTCCGACCCAACTGGCTTTTGAGCAAATGTGACCTTTACCTAATACTTGTTCTACATTTCCAAGCTGTGGACAACAAAACCACCATCTATCAATCCTTTTCTTACAGTTTCTGTATGCCATATGGCAAGTTCTCCATTCCCTGAGCTCCACCACCCACAAAATTTAATTTATATTTCTCTTGCCCCTTCCCTGGAGAGATTCATCTTATGGCGTAATGAGAGTGTGGAACTGGAGTGAAGAACCCGTATGAACCTTTATTATTGTTACAATGAAGTGGTTTTCCCTTTGATAATTTACACTCTCAGCATGTGGCCGGGGCCTTCGTAAATCTGAGATTGGTGAAATGTTAACCCCATGTGTCGCCGTAATAGAGGAAGTTAGCTCATGGTCAAGTTTCGACAAGTTGGGGGAGAAAGCGATTTCCGCTCAATCTGGGAGAAGAATTTGCTGAGATTTGCAGATTTCTTCACATCTGGAAGGGGCCAGTAATTCATGAGTAAAATAAATAAATAAAAGCGGCGGAAATAGGGAAGACTTGTTCATCCAAGTCCAAGGTTGTTGAGTACATAACCCATTAAGCTCTGGATTTGATTACAGCATCCTCAGCCATGTCATGGCTGAATTAAGTTTGCTATGCCATCTTTCTCTCCCTTTACACCTTCTCATCCCAGTTCTAAAAATGAAGGAGGTACAGTTGATTTCCTCCTTCACCTTCCCTGTTACTACAAGGTCCAGCAAAGCTACTGAAGGACCGTGCAGATCTTACTATGATGGGATCGAGCCATAGTTTCCTCAAAGGGGGACATGGGCAAATATTGGATTTCTCACTTCTCTATCCAAACCCCATGGCCATGGATTTCCACCTACTACATTATATGGTCTACCTACATGTTTGATGCCGGTTGAAGCATCATGGTCCCAGTCTACAGAATCCTGGAATTGGGTAGGATGGTCAGAATCAATGCAGATTTGTAAGCACCTTCACTGAATGAGGAGTGGCAGGATTCATTTAGACCAGAAATGCCACAAGCCAGCTGTTGTTCTGTCGTATAGACAGTTTAGGACAGTGGTGGGGAACCTATGGCTTGCATGCCAGAGGTGGCACTCGGACTCCTCTCTGTGGGCACACATGTGGTTGCCTCAGCACAGAGTTTGACCCACCCCTCTGCCCAGCAGCCCAATGGGAGAGTTTCCTCTCTCCCCTGTTGCCGTGTTGGCACTTTGCAATATATAAGTGAGTTTTGGGCACTTAGTCTCTAAAAGGTTCACCATTACTGGTTTAGGATTCCATCTCACGACCAAGCCTTGCTTCAACAAGTAAGTAAAATTGTCTGGTTCTGGCGGTTTATGGACGGAGCTTAACAGAGAATTGTGCGTTCTGGATGGTGAGAATTTCGGTGTTGTTTCCGTCAATGCAGCTGATATTATGCTGAGGCCAAGTCTAACAAAAATTGCGCTCCCATACTGCTCGTGCGGTCTCTCAATCACTAGTTCCATTCTAGCCACTTTGGGTCTGTATCTTGCTGTCCCTCCGATGTGTTTCCTGGAGCAGACGTAGGTCAGGTTTGTATTTCCTGCACATGGAAATACAGTCAAAAGTCCATTGTAACCATTGGTCTTGACCTTTCTGGTGGATTCATTTGTCAGTTCCTTTGGTCTGATCCGGTGTTCGAAAAGTTAGCCACCCAGGGTACACCCGACTGTATTTTATTTTTTATTTTATTTATTTTAAATTCAGATTTCTATGCCGCCCAATCAGCTAAACCCGACTCAGAGCAGCTCACAAGTTAAAACATCCATAAAAAAACAATTAAACCATTACAAACCCAACATACTCACCCACCTACCCACATTAAAACGGCCTGTATTCACAATCTTCTGTGTACCTCCTTTCATCAAACGAAGATACTGCAGAACATGGGAAGGGTAACAACAGAAATCGGTATAGGATTATATGGACAATTCCCTCTGGACTTTTCCCGCAGGATTGACCTGGGATCTTACAGCCCCACAGATAAATCTAATGTGTTTATCCAAAGTAACAACATGAAATTCAAGATGGATTGCACTCTAAAGAGTCGCTAGGAGCCCAAAGGTCTTTGAACCAAACATTGGAATGGGGGGGGGGGGGGATACTGTTTGTTTTATCTTCTTTCCCCTCTCTTATCTTCGAAGGGTTTTGTATCTGATTATTATTATTGTTATTATTGACACCTTAAAAGCTTTTATGCTTGTGAAAGGGTATTTCTTTCTCTCTCTCCCCCTCCTCATCTCTCTGTGACTCCCTCCCCCCTTTAAGCTTCCACTTAGCGGATGCGTAATGTGCAGCACAAGCGTTCAAAACCGATGCTGTTATCTGATTTGGAGTTTAATGTCGGAAAGTCTTCAAGCTGCTTTATCTCAAGATCCTGCTTGTATAATTGTGTGCTTAGAATTCAGCAGCTGTGTAACAGGAGGGTGGTGTGTGTGTGAGAGAGAGAGACGAGAAGAGAAGGAGAAATGTTTAAAACAAGCATGCGGACAGGAGAAAGGGATGACAAGAAAGAAGGAAGTCTTTTCTTCAGCCGGGTTAGCGCCCCTGGTCTCCTGGTGCGTTGGAAGGAAGGGAAAGGAGCATAAAATCTAAAGAAGATGTAGAACAATAGCAACTAAAATGGCCAAGGGGCTTGGGTAGCGTAGCTTTGGGGAAGGTCTAGATCAGTGATGGCCAACCTTGGCACTCCAGGTGTTCTTGGACTTCAATTCCCAGAAGCCCAAGTCAACACTCCTGCTGATCAGGGCTTCTGGGTATTGAAGCTCAAGAACAGCTGGAGGGCCAAAGTTGGCCATCACTGGACTAGATGAACCCAAATGGTTAAGCAAGTGGAGTACCATTCCAGTGATAGCCTGGAAGGAAATGGTGAGCCACTGTGTGAGACAGAATGCTGGACTGGATGGGCTGTGGCCTGTTCCAGCAAGGCTGTTCTTATGTTCTTATAGAAGCCTTTACACACTCTCTCTCATAATAATAATAATAATCTTGCAATTGCAGAGCTGGAAGGGGTCCTATAGACCAGTGATGGCCAACCTTGGCACTCTAGATGTTCTTGAACTTCAATTCCCAGAAGGCCTGATCAACGGGAGTGCTGACTTGGGCTTCTGGTAATTGAAGTCCAAGAAGACCTGGAGTGCCCAGGTTGGCCATCACTGCTCTAGATCAAGTACAGCATATATCTAGGAGGTACGGGGTGGGTGGTGGGTGGGAATCAAACTCCCAACCTCTGGCTTTGCAGCCAGATGCTTAAACGTCTGATCCAAATGTCTTTATTGTTCCAGCCGATGGCCAGTTGTAATACAAAAAGTCAAACAGATACCATCTAATAAGGCATCCACAATATCTCATTTCCTTCATGGTCCGGTACATTTCTCAAACTGGGGATGCATACATGTTGTAGGCTCGCCAACAACATTTTGCAAAATTTTGCAAAATTCGCAGCATTCGTCAAGTTCGGTGTCTTGACCACAAAGCCACCAGTCCTACTCAGGCACTGAACCTTTTCCCAAAAGTATGTTCAGCGCTGCATCATGGAGGCTCCATAGGACACTAAGCACTCAGGTTTAGCCCAAACATCCACCTGGCCAAGTTCCTCCCTACTTCTACCCTGCTGTCAATATGACAATTTTTGGGGGCACTCAATGTATTTCTACATTGCCCCTTCATCTGGAGAGCAATTAAGCTTTCTTCATTTCCACTGTGATTTGGCCCGTCTTCGTAGCAATCCAACGGCTTGCATTTTTTTGGGGGGGTATTAACTAAAAACCATTTGAAATTCGCTTAGGCTGTGATCTTTTGCCTGGCAACAAAGGTCAACTGACTTCTGGATCGGCCGTCCACATGATTCTCAAGGGCTCTTGATTAGAGGTTGGAAACAAGGCACGCAAAATGCTGAAGAGGCCCAGAATCCGGGCAGTCTTTTAGCCTTTGCCCCTAATAAATATTAGAAATGCCTGAAATTTATCAATAAATATTTTATTCCGCCTCTTTCTGGGCAACAGATAGAGTTCCAAAAATAAAAAGTCCATGGATTTTTAACAAGAAAAGATAACTTTGAAGGGAGAAGAAACAGCATAGAATGGTACAGTAAAGGTAAAGGTTTCCCTCGCTCGAAAGCCAGTTGTATCCGACTCTAGGGTGCAGTGCTCATCTCTGTTTCAAAGCCGAAGAGCCAGCGCTGTCTGCTGCTGCAGACGTTTCTGTGGTCTTGTGGCATGCATGACTAGACACCAAAGCGCACGGAACGCTGTTGCCTTCCCACCGAAGTGGTCCCTATTTATCTACTTGCAATTTCTTGCTTTCGAACTGCTAGGTTGGCCGGAGCTAGGACAAAGACGGGTACAGTAGAACACCGTATAGCGGTTTTAATCCATTCCATGGAGCTGACCGGTATGTGGTTTTCATCCTTGTACGATCTTCCCTATGGGAAAATCCGTACAAGGATGTTTGGTGCTAAGTGGTTTTTCCCATTGGAAAATCGTCCTATGGATTTTCCCATAGGAATGATCGCTATGCGGAATGGCTTTCCCCCCTCCAAGCCTCATCGCTATGAGATTTCATCACTGTATGGGGTGGTCGCTATATGGGGTTCTACTGTATATTTATTTATTAGGGGCTGCAGTGGCTCAGTAGAAGGCTGGCAAGTCAGCAGTTCGAGACCTGGGTGCTGAATGATGGATTGAATGTCCGTCTCTGTCCCAGCTCTCGGGGACATGAAAAGAGCCTTATTTGGTCATTCCCTGTTTGGTCCTAAGTGGTTTTTCCCATTTGAAAATTGTTCTATGGATTTTCCCATAAGAATGATCGCTATGCGGAATGGCTTCCCCCCCTCCAAGCCTCATCGCTATGTAATTTCATCGCTGTATGGGGTGGTCGCTATATGGGGTTCTACTGTATATTTATTTATTAGGGGCTGCAGTGGCTCAGTAGAAGGCTGGCAAGTCAGCAGTTCGAGACCTGGGTGCTGAATGATGGATTGAATGTCCGTCTCTGTCCCAGCTCTGTGGCTTTGCAGCCAGATGCCTAAACGTCTGATCCAAATTTCTTTATTTGGTCATTCCCTTGTTTGGCCATTCCCTGAGTGGAGTTTCTTCTGCAAAAATCCTTTCTACCCAGAATAATTTCTGACACAAATTTATTTATTTATTTATTTATTTATTTATTTATTTATTTATTTATCAATCAGAAGGAACAGTCTTTCACATCCAAGGTCTCGAATCATGTGTGCTCAGCCATACTGTGCAAGACTTTATGAGATGTGGTGAGATTGATTTTGGAAGGAAAACTTTTCCAATTCCTCCTCCCCTCAGATATGATGATTTCTGTGCGATCTCTTCATTCAATCTAGGACAGAGGGACTTTTAAACTTCGATAAATTTGCATCGCCAACAACGTCATCCCGCAGCAGTGATTCTTTCCAGAAATTATAACACTCCCCCAACTCCCATGGTTCACAACAGCCTTTGTACGACAAAAGGAATCCAATGGGATCTGTTGGGCAAATTTCTGTTTGCCGTGACGAGTTTGAAGCAACAGAGGAGGGAAATATTTCCAGCTGGTACCACCCGTCAGGTCTGTTGATAAAAGAACCATTTTGCAATGGCCAGGATACTTCACTTTGAAAATTAGCTGCTCAGCAAGTCCACACTAAAATTAATTTAATGGAGTGTAAATTAACATACTTGATTTCTCTCCCCCCCCCTCCTCTGATCCATTCATCCTTTCAGATGATGACCAACAAGAATTTCAGAGTTTACCTCCTCTTGGGGTTGGGCGCATTGAAATATTGAAATGAAGTCCCTCCCCACGACCGTTTCTAGACTTGCCATATGTTGCACTAAAGACTCTTTAAATATTTAAGCATTGGTATTAGGAGTCCATATGTGATAAACCCACCGTTTCAGGAGCGTTTCCGTCAGAAGGGCTACGAGGGAGGAGGAACATATACAAAGGATTGCCTCCGAAATTTACAGTGGAAGTTAATTAAGAACGTAGAGAGTTTATGGTGTAAATTTCCCAAACAGTAGAGTGAAATATTTACAGCCCAAACAGGGCCGACACAGCGAAATGTTTGCTATGTTGATAAATATTACAGAGCGTTTATTAGCTGTTTATTTTCTTTTTTTTGGGAGGGGGTGAGGGAGGTTCGTTAATTCCCCCCCGCAGCAAAAAATAATAATAAAAAATAATAATAATTTAATTGTCACCGTAAAATGCCTCATCGTAGCGGAGGATTAAATTGCCACAAAAAAGCCATTAGGGAAATTCATCGCCCACCATAAATGTAAAGTGTTTGGCAGTGGTGCTATAAATAACACCATTCATCCCAGGAATGGGATGTGTGAGAAATAAATCCACACAACCACAACCGTAGTGGACTTCAAGGGGATGACAACCACCTCCTCCCATTTGGGTCATGGCTGGATTTAAACTAGAGACAAATTCAAGGTTTAATTATGGTCACAGTGATCAATGCGCCGCCACCATATTGTGCTGTAGCGATTATGCGCAAAGACGACTTTGCTGTCCAGCTCAATCACCACTGATGGTGGTCAAGGAAATAGGTGAATTTCAGATGTCATCAGTCCAAGAGGCGTTTAAGTGTCAGCCTGTGTTTGTGAATGTGTTAAGCACCAACTCTATCTTCACAAGATATAAAGGGATGTCAACCGGTCCGGGATAGATGCAGTTAGGAAGCTGGTGGTTTTGAATTGGGCAAGTTGAAGATGGATCGGCTTTTTAAAGTTTGGATGAAAATCCTCAACAGATTCGCTGCCTCACTGACATGGCAGATGCCCAGCTCCCTAGCTGCATTCCCACGAAGGATCCGAGTCATAAAACATTACAGGACTACAGTTGTCTACCTTTGGAATAGTGTTTAGAACAAGGGTTCCCAACCTTTTCAATCCATGGAATGGGTCATGCTCTCTCAGCCAGCTTTGAGGGCTGGATGGTCATTTTGATGCATGATGGGGGTGGCCATTTTTGGGGTGGCCATTTTGTCCCAACAGCTTCAAGGGGGTGGCTATTTTGTTTCTCAAATGCCTTTGGAGGGGTGGGGGTGGGGGCACATGAAATGGTGCCATGGACCAGATCCGGGCCATGTGCCTTAGGTTGGGAACCCCTGGTTTAGAAGAAACGCACACATCCATTGTGACATTCATTGATGTCACATTCATACCATTTCATTTTACTCATGGATACTTTTCCTTTACATTTCATGTATTCCCCCCCTCCAGGTATGGTCAAAAATGGACATGCGACTAACAATGTTAAGTACCACCCATCCCATTCTTCTCAACCTGTCCTATTACAGCCGATTAGACACACCTTCTACTACAGCAATATTCCATTCTCAATTTTTCATTCTTTTGGGGCATTTCAAAGTAAGATGCAGAAGACTTGAATTCAAATGCTCAAGTTGCCCATGAAGCTCTCTAAGTGATCATGGACTAGTTGCTCTCTCTCTCATCACCAGTTCTTCTCCATAGGGGTCTCTAAACTAAGGCCTGTGGGCCAGATCTGGCCCATGGTGCCATTTCATGTAGCCCCCCACCCCTCCAAGGGCATTCAAGAAACAAAATGGCCACCCTTTTGAAGCTGTTGGGACAAAATGGCCTCCCCCATCATTCAGGCAAGGCAAAATGGCTGTCTGGCCCTCAAAGCTGACTGATCGAGCATGACTCGGCCCCCGGCTTGAAAAAGTTGGGAACTCCTGAGCTAGATGATGGAACTAAATATGTATGGAAGCCACCCATGGCACCACTCGTAGAAATGCACAATAGAAGGAAACACTAGATAGCATTCTTTCACGGTGCAGCTGAATTTCACCTTTTCTTCTCTCCGTTGTTAGGGGGAAACACTTTAGAGGGGAAAAAAGGATGTGGAAAAATATTTTCACAGTGCAGATGGAGCTAGTTAGGATCCCATCTTGTTGACAGGTGAGAAGAGGTTGAGCAAGGGCCTTGTGGGTAGGGAGAGACCCTTTCTAACAACTTAATTGTGTCAGACAGCAACATCTGTGGTAAGCATATTGAATGGATACACAATACAGCTGTTAGAGATTCCCTGTGAATTAGAAAACCAGGTGCCCATATGTAACTCATGACCTGTGGTTAATTGATAAGATCCGCATCTGAGAACGAGAAAGGAAAATGATTAGTCAATGTATTCTACAGATTGGCTGGCCTCTAAATCATCCATCGCATCCATCAGGGGTACCTCTAATCTGGTGCGCCTTGGATTGCATTGCTGTACATCTCAAGAGGCTTGCTGGTCTTACAAGCATAGGGTCCAGTTACGGTGTCTTAGATATATATTGTCATTAGGACTTCAAGTTTCAAAGGAACATGTATGGGAGGGCAACGTTGAACTCATGTCCTGGTGATGGACTTGTCCAACTGTTGGCCAAAGTATTCATAGACTCTTGATGCTCTCCAGCATGGTTCTTCTCATACTCTTCTGTTCTCCATTGCTTCCTGAAGACCCTTTTCTTTGGTTGCTTCTTCCCACTAGTTTTGGCTGGGCTGCTAAATCCTCCTGGCATTTACTTCTTCCCTTTTCTCCATTGTTTCTCTTCTGCCTTGAACTTTTACATCTTCTTTCCTCCTTTCCAGGAGCCACCATGCCGAGTTCTGAAACATTTTTGGCCACCCCCCATCTCCTTGAGTGTTCACCAGTCAACCAAAAGCCTTTCTCAGCCTGTGGGAAGCATCTAACCTTCTTTTGTTTGGTTTTGAATAATGCAAATATTAACCAGGAGCAAGCTCTCTCTTTTTTTGGTAACACTCTTCCAAGCCCAGACAAGGATGAAATTACTGCAGCCATGACATCAGCTCTACTGGAACGCTGTCTTTCTCCGCATGCTTCGCCCAGTTTGTATACAAATGCCATAAATATTTCTGTTTTTCAAGTAGCAGCATGCTGTTTAGCCTCGACCAATTGGAGCAGAAATGCCCAGTCTATCTTCGGTAGCTCACTAAAATTTCTCCACCTCCTTAACTCATGGTTTTGTTCTGAAGCGCCAGGAAAACAATTATCGGAAGGCTACAGGAAGGCTCATTAACAGATTACTTGACTGAATTGCAGCGAATAAAGAAAGTCGGTATTTGCTACAGTACTCAGACAGAGCGACTGGAGAGATGAATTTCGTTGGTACCACAATCCAATTCGGGGACTGCAGTGGCTCAAGCGGTTAAGATGCTGACTGGAAGGCGGCAGGTCAGCAGTTGGAGATCCTATTCTTTGGTGTAGAGAACCCTAGTAGAGTAGGCCCGTTGACTCAATGGGGATTTAGTGAGTAAGCTCTTCTATTTGTTCTATTGATTCATATGGGCCTATTCTGACTGCGACTTAGTTTGCCAAAGGCAGTTACCCTGAGAGAAGATCCATTTGAATAAATGGAACTGACGGAGAAGTTGACTCACCAAATCTTCAAAAATTCAATGGATCTAGTCTGGTATGATTTATAACTCGAAGGAATAGGATTTGGGTCATTTCCTTCTTAGATGTGTATTTTCTAGATATGCCTGGTGACCAAGGTGGAACGAATGATCCATGATTAGATTGGTTTTATTTCTTATTCAGCACAGTTCTTCTTATGTTCAATGTAGCTATGGTAAATCAGAGTAAGGTAAATCTAAGGGTCACTCTTGCTCGAAAGCCAGTCGTATTCGACTCTGGGGTTCAGTGCTCATCTCTGCTTACAGCCAAGGAGCCAATGCTTTCTGCATCAGCAGACATTTCCATGGACATGTAGCAGGCATGCCTCAACACTGGAGTTCATGGAACACTGTTTACCTTACCACCGAAGTGGTACCTATTGATCTACTTGCAATTTCTTGCTTTTGAACTGCTACGTTGGCAGGAGCTGGGACAGAGACGGGCATTCACTCCACCATGCAGTACTCGGGTATCAAACTCAGACCTTCCAGTCTTCAAGTCCAGCATCTTAACCACCTGAGCCACTGCAGTCCCTCAAATCAGAGTTGAAGACCCTTAAACAGAGATAGTCTAGTTTGCATACCTCTTGCTTGCAAAAAACGAGTAGAGGAGAGCTCTTGACTCCATGTTCCAGTTGTCATCTTAGAGGCTTCTGGTTGATCTTGATAGGAAAGGATGGAGGTTGAGACAGGCTTATGGTCCAATACTCTTATGTTCTTCTCATCAAGACATCCTTTAACAGATACCGCCTTAGCAAAAACCATTAAATAACATTTAAAGGTCTTTCTGGGAACATGAACACTTATACACAGCTGCAATAAATGTGTCATCAGCATTCCATGGCCCAAGAAGGTGAGCCTTATACCAAAAGGAATGATCTAGCTATAGTGATGCTCTGAGCAAGCTCATTGAAATCAATGGGATAAGAAAGTAACTACTTCAAAGCTCCAATGGCATCACAAAAAATAAATATTGTTTCCTACTTGGTCTAATCCATGTGCCCTATACTAAATCAAGTGCGCTGAATCCAAATCTGAAGTCCAATTCTGCCTAGGACACCAGAATCATAAGTTAATTATGCATAGAGACATAATTGTCCAGTTTATTAACACAGCTGCACCTACTCATCTTTAGCTCAAAACAGACTCATTACAGCCTAGCTGTACTATCCAATAAGATGGTTTTGCACTAGAGACAAGCCCTTGGTCCATCTCACCTTATATACCTATTTTTGACGCCAGCTCACTGACTTGCCCAGCCACTGCTGGAACATGCATGCCACCAGGGGATGTGATTCAGTTGAGGCAGCAGCAGGCCTAGTGGTAGCTGCAATTGTCATAATGTTCCCATGTAAAAATAAATTACCCAATTACCGACCATTTGAACTACTATAGCACGTCTATAACTCAAAATCTGTCCATGATAGGCAAATTCTGAGTTCAGATTTGGAATCGGCACCTTCAATATCATGCAAATCACGTGTCATTCCCAGTAGCAAAATTGTTGTTGTGCAGTGATCAACAAGGAGACTGAAGTAAGATGCTGTTATTTTTCTTTAGAAGACAAGATGTTGTGCCTGGCTTGAAAAAGCCAGAAATCCATTTTTTTTCACACGGACATGAAACAGTAGAACGTCTAACAGGGATCAGTGCCTGGAATCAGATTGGAGATAATATAGCCACACTAAAACAGTTATGGTACAAGCTATTGTTATGCCTGGGAAACAAAGCTTAGAAGATACCCAGTTTCTCAATCAACAAATAAAGTGACTGTTTTATTTCACACGGCGATGAAATCCTTGCTCTAAATCCGTCGATTGCAGTTATGTCTCATGCACAATGTCTGTGCATGCTAATATATATATATATATATATATATATATATATATATATATATATATATATATATATATATATATATATATATATATATATATATATATATATATATATATATATATATATATATATATATATATATATATATATATATATATATATATAATGCAAGCTTCGTTTATTTAAGAAGAATTCGAAATGTCTCACTTCTGAAGGCTAATTGGGAAATCTTGATGTATTTGCAATTTGAAACCATCTGCTCTACCATAAATATAGGCTCACAACTACAGATTTCCATCCTGTTCCAGCGTTTTTAATTTTAACTACATCTGCAGTGAAGTAACGTGCCCAAGTTTGTCAAACATCTTTCTCCGAGCTCCTCCATCTGAATTTCAAATATTTTCATTTGCAGGGTTGGGGGGGTGTTCTTCGGAAGACGGACTTCCGAGAGAACGGCCCAAAGATTGGGAGTGAATACTTAGTGGTAGCCGGCTGCCAATGCCGGTCTTCTCTTAGTTCAGGTCTCACGCATCCTCGCTCTTATCTTTTGTGAAAGTTTGCTTGTGTAAAGAAGAACTCGCTCGCTCTCGGTTAGCGGTATCTTGCATTCCCTGAACTTTTCTTCTCTGCAGAATGCTAAAAACTCTGCACCCGGACGCACTCCGATGCGAGCAATTCTAATCCCCCCACCCGCCCCCGGTTGATGTCATGCCAAAAATGGGAATGAAGCTGCCCTCTCACGCACAAACAATGGCTGTGCTCTGGCGCATGAATATTTATGGAGATGTTAAAGGGAGAACGCTGGCCAAAGGCAGCAGCTGACGGAGGCTTTGCCCGGTGCCAGGGTTCTGGTGGCTTTTAGTATCTGAACTGAAATGCTGGGCAGACTCCAGCCAGAGGTTCGCTTTACAGCAAGGTTCACTGCAGCTTGGATTAGAGCCCAACGCGCACCATTTTCTGCCTCCACTTGGGTTGATGATACAGAGACGCGGCCCAAGCCCTCTATCATAGCATGAGATTTTCTTTGACTTCAGAGCTTGC
The DNA here is from genome assembly GCA_035047305.1 of Bradypodion pumilum. Classification (NCBI taxonomy): domain Eukaryota; kingdom Metazoa; phylum Chordata; class Lepidosauria; order Squamata; family Chamaeleonidae; genus Bradypodion; species Bradypodion pumilum. Next base: position 12,987,375 of record JAWDJD010000015.1, read on the forward strand.
ATTTTTTGGTCATTTTGTTTTCTGACAAGAAAAGAGTCATGCGCCATTCCTTTGTGTTGGACTCCAAATCCCAGAATGCGCCAAGAATCTTTCAGGCAGGACTCTCGGTGTAAAAAAGCATACAAACACATCCCTGTTTCTTAGGAGATGCCTTTAGAGCAGGGTTTCTCAACCTTGGCACTCCAGGTGTTCTTGGACTTCAATTCCCAGAAGCCCAAAACAGCATACCTGCTGATCAGGGCTTCTGGGGAGAAGTCCAAGAACATCTGGGGAGCTATGGTTGAGAAACCTTGCTTTAGAGCAGTGGTGGTGAACCTTGGCACTCCAGGTGTTCTTGGACTTCAATTCCCAGAAGCCCAAAACAGCATACCTGCTGATCAGGGCTTCTGGGGAGAAGTCCAAGAACATCTGAGGACCTATGGTTGAGAAACCTTGCTTTAGAGCAGTGGTGGTGAACCTTGGCACTCCAGGTGTTCTTGGACTTCAATTCCCAGAAGCCCAAAACAGCATACCTGCTGATCAGGGCTTCTGGGGAGAAATCCAAGAACATCTGGGGACCTATGGTTGAGAAACCTTGCTTTAGAGCAGTGGTGGTGAACCTTGGCACTCCAGATGTTCTTGGACTTCAATTCCCAGAAGCCCAAAACAGCATACCTGCTGATCAGGGCTTCTGGGGAGAAGTCCAAGAACATCTGGGGACCTATGGTTGAGAAACCTTGCTTTAGAGCAGTGGTGGTGAACCTTGGCACTCCAGGTGTTCTTGGACTTCAATTCCCAGAAGCCCAAGTCAGCACTCCTGCTGTTCAGGGCCTGTGGGAATTGAAGTTCAAGAACATCTGGAGTGCCAAGGTTTGCCATCACTGCCCTCAAAGATACCAGGCGAGGGAAATGAAGGGGCCTTCAGGGATATGTGTTTGTGGGCTCAACTTCCCTAGACGTTTGGAGAAATCTAGGATTTGGAGACCCTCAAAGAACCCAAGTGGCATATCTGTATTTGTCATTGGAGAGTAAACATGGAAATCGGATAGTTGAAACTTTGCAGATCTCTTAGGTCAACCATCCTCTGACATACCCTCAAAAGGCAGATCCAGTAGTCCAGTTCTCCTTCAGTAGAACAAAGAGATGGGGATGTAAACCTTATAGACTCTTGGAGAGGGGAAGAGAGAGAGAGCGCGCAAGCAAGATGAAGCGCCAGCCGTGAGAATGAATTTTATTGATTTGCCGCCCCATCTATGATTCCATGTCCTACAAGATGACAGCCTTTTGGATTCTAATCTTATTTGATAAGTTGAGGGAAGCACTGCTTTTTTTATGGCTGCGGTGAACATAAAAATTGATTTTTGCAGCCTAATCATCATCTGGAACTGAACCCAATCCAAGAGTCCTTGGGGAAAAAAAAATCTTATTGTTATTGAGTTATTATTTTTTTTTAAAAAAGAAAGACTGAATGGAGGATAGAACGATTGTGAAAGAAATGAAGGATGGCGGAGACACTGAAATCTGACTTAGCAGTTTTGGAAAGGGCCTACACATATTGATCAGGGATACAATAGGGTGGATGATTTTGATCTTGATCTCCAGAAAAACCTCCTTATATTTGATGATCTTTTCTAATTCCTTAATTGCTACCCTTCCATGTCTCATACTTCTTCTGATTGCTTGGCTACAGTTTCAATTGGATCTGCCAATTAAACCTAGGTATATATAACACTGCACAACAATGATTTTGCTACTGGGAATAACACATGTTATGTACATGATATCGAGTGCGCTGATTCCAAATCTCAACTCAGAATTTGCCTATCACGTACAGATTTTAAGTTATAGGCATGCTATAGCTGTTCAAATGGTATTGGGTAATGTATTTTTGCATGGGAACATTAGAACAGTTGCAGCTACCACTATTCCTGCTGCTGCCACAGCTGTATCACGTCCCCTGGTGGCATGCATGTTCCAGCAGCAGCCGGGCATGTCTGGGCAAGTCAGTGAGCTGACATCAGAAATAGGTCTATAAGGTGAGATGGACCAAGGGCTTGTCTCTAGTGCAAAACCATCTTAGTACAGCTATGCCATAGTGAGTCTGTTTTGAGCTAAAGCTGAGTAGGCACAGCTGTGTTAATAAACCAGACAATTTTTCCTATGTTTGTGGCAAATATACACCGCATGATCAATGCAAGCACCTAACCAAGAGGGTGAGATTTGCTTACTTAAGATACTGATGTCCTAGGAAGAATCGGACTTCAGATTTGGATTCAGCACATATGATTTAGAATAGGACACATGGATTAGACCAGGGGTTCTCAAACTTTTAAAGCCGGGGCCGGGTCACGCTCCCTCAGACAACTTTGGGGTCTGGATGGCCATTTTGCCCTGCCTCCACCACATGGCATTTCCGGGTGTGGCGGAGGTGGTGGTGGGCCACATGAAATGGTGCTGTGGGCCACCTACGGCCCATGGGCCACAGGTTGAGAATCCCTAGATTAGACCAAGTAGAAAACATTTTTTGTGATGCAGCGATAATCAATGGGAAGTAAAGAACTGCGTGAGTTAAAAATACCCCCAGCAAACTGTAGTCTCTTGTTACTTTGATTAAAGGGAAATTAACAACCATTGAAGATCTTGGTGGGGTCGACGCAATTACAGACCCATAGTCCCATTCTCAACAATGACTACAAACTCCAGCATCATGGAAATGTTTGTGATTGGAGGAGATGACAGGAGTTATAGCTCAAAATATCTGGAGATGGCGGGGGGGGGGGGGAATAAACAAAGACAGACCAAGTGAAATGCACCAAAATTTAACTTTAACAGTGACCTTAAATGTTGCTTGCCTTCGCTTTGCATACTGCGAATCGAGCGAACATAGCTTTCCTAACATTCGTGCTATTTAATTAGCATTGTTTGATTCCCTCCCCCCCAATTCCCCTTTTTGTAGGCTCATTTAGCTTTGAATTATGATTTACGCAACTGCAGCACTTTCGTAAAAGAATAATAATGGAAAGCTGTCTTTGTCGGGAAAAATAATCCCAATGATTTCAAAAGAAACACACAGATGGTGGAAGAAGTTTCCCCCAGTGTGAGAAACGAGTCATAATGTATACTGTAAACAATAAATAACAACAAGACAATTGCTGACAGTGTTAACTCCAGTTTTTCCCCCTCTCCTACAGCAAAGCTAATGAAGGAGGGTGGAAATCTCAGCTGAAATATTTAACCTTAATCGGTGGCGAGATACTTAATTGTGCTTGTTTGTTCCTGAAAATAATGAAAGCACTCAAAGTGGGAGGAAGAGCAGGGAATCAGGTTTTTTTTAAAAAAACTATCCTAGTAAAGGTAAAGGTCTCCCTTTGCTTGAAAGCCAGTCGTATCCGACTCTAGGGTGCAGTGCTCATCTCTGTTTCAAAGCCGAAGAGCCGGCGCTGTCTGCTGCTGCAGACGTTTCCGTGGTCATGTGGCAGGCTTGACTAGACACCGGAAGCGCATGGAACGCCGTTACCTTCCCACCTAAGTGGTCCCTATTTATCTACTTGCAATTTCTTGCTTTCGAACTGCTTGGTGGGCAGGAGCTGGGACAAAGATGGGAGCTCATTCCATCCTGCAGTACTTGGGAATCAAACTGCTGACCTTCCGCCTCCCAGTCAGCATCTTAGCCACTTGAACCACTGCAGTCCTGCAATCCTACAGAGGCTGAATTTGACGACTGGAAGGTCGGCAGGTCAGCAGGTCGAGACCCAAGTGCTGCACAACCTAGTGAGCTCCCGTATCTGTCCCAGCTCCTGCCAACCTAGCAGTTTGAAAGCAAGAAATTGCAAGTAGATAAATAGAGACCACTTCGGTGGGAAGGTAACAGCGTTCCATGTGCTCCGGTGTCTAGTCATGCCTGCCACATGACCACGGAAACATTTGCAGAAGCAGACAGCGCTGGCTCTTTGGCTTAGAAACAGAGATGAGCACTGCACCCTAGAGTCGGATACAACTGGCTCTCGAGCAAGGGAAACCTTTACCTTTACTAAATAGGGACCACTTTGGTGGGAAGGTAAACAGCGTTCCATGCGCTCAGATGTCTAATCATGCCTGCCACATGTCCACAGGAACATCTGCGATGCAGATAGCGCTGGCTCTTTGGCTGTAAACAGGGATGAGCACTAAACTCTAGATTCGGATACAACTGGCTGTCGGGCAAGGGCATCCTTTACCCTTTACCTTCCAACCAGCTTTTGGTTTAGCATTTTGCTAATAAACAACAATGGCAGGAAAAGTTAAATTTCAAAAGCAATCATAGACCCGGATGCCCACCAAGGCAGTTGCAATCAAAAGAAACTTTAAAAGTAACTTCTCAAATGTAACTGCAAAGTAACTTTTAGCGACTTCAAACAGTGGCTGGGAGGAGAAAGGTAAGTGGATCTTTACAAAGCAGAAGCAGGAAGAGGTTGGTAGGCCGCAGCGTTTCCCGGAGGACAAGGTGCGGAAGTTCACCCCAGTTATGGTTATTTATATTCTGCTAAGTGCCTTGTTTACACAAAACGGCACCAATGCAAATCAATGTGAAGAAGTGCGGGAGCCAGCGGAGTGTGCCGTCGTAACAAGCTCTTCGGATTGGTTTTCGTAATGTAGTGTTAACAGAGCTACACATGACTTCACACACCTTTCGTATCCGTGTGAGAAGGAGAATGTCGGAGGGGTGGAGGGGGGTTGGGGAGATGAATAGGAAGAGCGGTCTCATTATTTGGACACAAGCCACGACCTTGGCAGTCGAAGCAGACCATCGAGATGGAAACAGAGAGATACACCCTGAATATCTGATCAGAAATCTCTCCGGTTTCTCGCTAGCTTCTGCCCGGAGGGCAAAGAAGGAAACCGGAGTAGACCCATTGATACAATGGGATTGACCGCCGATTTATCAATCCACAGTTGACTCAATGGATCTACTCTAATTGGAAATGTGCAATAACATACTAGCCAAGGGAGTTTTCCCTTCTGAACGATCCGTTTGCAGATCTCGGGGAATTTTGGAAAATGAAACAAAAGGCAACCACTGGAAAGATGTGCTCATGCGCAGCAGCCAAATCAGAGAAGACTGTGTTATAACTGCAAGGTGTTATATCAATACAGGTGTATTGAAGGTAAGGTAAAGGTCGCTCTTGCTCGAAAGCCAGCTGTATCTGACTCTAGGGGTCAGTGCTCACCTCTCTTCAGTTGACTATGTAGGGCCTCCAACCCAGGCTAGGAAGAGTTATGCCCTTCAAACACTGGGGCTGAGCGGGCAAATGGATCAACATTGGATCAACACTGGGGAGTATGCATTTGAAACTTCCAAAAAGTCCACACACCTGCTTCTTCCCAAACAAGACCCTTTGTCTTCAGTTCAGGTCTAGGTAACAAGGCAAAATGCCGATATTACTCTCGCGTTCTAAGTGCCGCTCTCGCTGAATTTCAATCACTTTTCCATTTGCAGAACTTCGTTTGAAAACCCCTTATTAAAACAGATCCATGCTAGTTTATGGTAATTAAAAGCAATAAATATCTGCACATACAGTGCTGGGGACCTTGAATAGCCGAGGGGTCAATAATGCCTTCCTGGTGAAGTTAGATCATAAATCTTGATTCCTTCAAAGAATTATAATAATAAAAAAAGGTAATACAAATTCTTCTCCTCTCCCTTTCTTTCCCCCCATTGCTGATGCCTTCTTTCCTTCAAGATTTCTCTTATTAACTTGAGAAATTTAGTTGTCCTGGTGAAATAAAGTTTTCAAAGCTAAAACTGGGATTGACAGCTATCAGATTCACAGTCCTCAGAAGCAACATACAAATTATGGGATCATTAAGCTATGTATGTAGCCAATCAAGCCTGTCTGTTTGCAGATACCCTTGAGGTTAAACAATGTTGATTTAGTGTAATGGCAAGGGAAAACCTCATCAATTAGGGTTAGTTACATAGATGAACCTAGCCAATCATGGTTAGTTACATTGCTGATACTAACCAATCAGGGTTAGACACATGGCTTATCCTAGTCAATCAAGGTCAGACACATGGTTGATGCTAGCCAATCAGGGTTAGACAAATGGCTTATCCTAGCCAATCAGGGTTAGACAAATGGCTGATCCTAGCCAATCAGGGTCAGACACATGGTTGATGCTAGCCAATCAGGGTTAGACAAATGGCTTATCCTAGCCAATCAGGGTTAGACACATGGCTGATCCTAGCCAATCAGGGTCAGACACATGGTTGATGCTAACCAATCAGGGTTAGACACATGGATGATCCCTGCCAATCAGGGTTAGACACATGGATTATCCTAGCCAATTAGAGTTAGTTACATGGTTGTATCTCTATGTTTCACATGACTAGTTACATGGACAATCTTAGCCAACCAGGTTTAGTTACAGAGATGATTCTAGGGAATTGGTTTTAGTTATATGGATGATCCTAGCCAATCAGGGATAGGAAAGCAAATAAAAGCAATTCAATATGTTTTCTACAATTTGTGGACAGTGAGATATCATAGGATACCAACCATTGTACTTACATTAGATATTGTCTTCCTACAAACCCTGGCCCAGATTTAGGTTATGCTTTTTGCCATGTTCTTTCATGTTTGCCTAACAAAACTAAAAGGAAAGGATTTCCCATGGCATAGTTGCATCCAAAATCAGAACAGAAATGTGTTAGCGGTCTTTTTTAAAAAAGGACAATTTTGAGAGGACAGAATTCCAGAACGGCTGCGTGTAGAGCAGCCTGAAGGCCCAGGGTGGTCCCGCCATCCCAGCTGTGTGAAGCTGCGCTCTTCATGTCGTCACCACTGTCAGCCTTCATTAGCATCAGCTAACAGATGGAGAGGGGTGTGCGTGAGCCAAGCCCAGATCAAAAGCCAGCGTTTTGTTCTCGTCTGCAATTGACTTCATTTGGTTATGTAATTCCATTGACTTGGAAGGAGGCCTGAGTAATCAAATTCTGCCAGAAGGTTCCCCTCTCACTGGTTAACCTCCCTTTCCTTCTCCTACCACAAACCTGTGATACACAAACCGTGTAAGCATTCTTCCTATTTTTTGTGTGCCTGGCCAAAAAAAAAAAAAAAAAAGGCTGAATCAAATTCCTTCAGAAGAAGTGTATTTTTAGACCCTTTCCCCTTCCTTTGCTCATCCACCTCACTGAAACTGAAGCCATCGTTCCAGAACATACTCTGACTGCTCTCCACCCTATCCTTGCGTGTGACAGTTGACTCCCTTTTGTCTTCTTCTATGCCCCAATGTTACTCTAAGCCAGGGATTATCAACCTGTGGCCTGTGGGCCAGATGTGGCACCATTTCATGTGGGCCCCCACCATGTCCACCACGCCAGGAAGTGCCATCTGGTGGAGGAAGGGCAAAATGGCCATCCAGCCCCCGAAGCTGTCTGAGGGAGCATGACCCAGCTCCTGGCTTAAAAAGGTTAAGAACTCCTGCTCTAAGCTGTGGAAGATACAAAATGGTAGCCGGGCTATCATACCCGTTGCCATTTCGGCCATTCAAATCAGCAGGGGAGAATCTTCCCACAAGATGCCTTCCTTCTGACACAGGCAGTGGGGGCTTTTGGGAAAGGGTGTCACCATTATTGGGTGGTTCACCCACTCCAGATTTTAGTCTGAACTTTGTGGGAGCATGTCAAGGACCTGCATAGTAAAGGTCTCAAAGTAAGGGTCTCTTTTGCTCAAAAGCTAGTCATAACCAACTCTACGTCATGGTGTTCATCTTTGTTTACAAAGAGCCAATGATGTCTAATTTTGCAGATGTTTTCATGTCCTATGGCAGCCATGACTGGATGCTGCACTGCACAGAACACTGTTACCTTCCCCCCGAAGTGGTACCTATTTGCCTACTTGCAATTTCTTGCTTTCGAACTGCTAGGTTGGTAGGAGCTGGGACAGACGACGGGCGCTCACTCTGTGGTGCAGCACTCGGGTCTCTAATTGCTGACCTGCCAACCTTCCAGTCGTCAAGATCAGAGTCTTAACCACTAAGCCACTGCAGTCCCTTAGGACCTGAATACCAGCCTCCAAGTAGGTTCAGGACCTTGGACAGTTCATATAAATTTTGAAAATTAAATCTGAAGTGCAGCAACATCTTCCGTGTCACCATCTTCCTACTGATGGTTTCTCCCCCACATAGGCTCATAACCTTGGATAGCTTATACCGAGTTTGGAGCAAAACCAAGAATGCACACCTTCCCACTGGTCACTGATGAAGCACTGGCTTCAAGATGAATGTACCCCTTTCCCCCACACCACCCTTGCAAACCCAGAACACTGCGGCAGTACTCTCTCAAATTAACTGGAGTTATTTTAATTATAATTTCCATCTTTCATTCACCCAACACCTTTGCATACATATTTGCCACCTGTCCAGAGAAAGAGCTGTAGCTTTCTTTCCACTTCAGATTAATTAAAGTCAGCAAGTCATTCAGCAATCACCGGTCTGCCATTCTAAGGCACCAAGGGCTTGAGAAATTAGATTTCCAGGAAATGACAGCTTATGGGTCCAACCGTATTAGTCCAATAAAGATTCTAATATTCTTTGACCACACCACATGCTGCTGGGCTTTGTAGCTTTGAGCCTTCTTGCGATTTGTAACATATCATTTATTTTGGTTTTTTTTTTGTGTGCTTTCAGGGGGTTAACCTCTTTTTAATCATGGCGTACGTTGTGCGGGAAGAAATGGGTGGTGGAGGAGGAAAGAGATTTTGGGAGGAAATAATCAGTGTGGCTAGAAAATTAGAAGCTTCAGGTAGAAAAGTGCACCTAGCTGATAAAATAAGAGACGATTAGACATACCCCATCATTACATTGAATAAAGGTAAGAGAAGAAATGATGTAAAATATTGCAGGCAGAAATATTTTGACCAAATATTAGGAGAACACTTTCTCAAGCCATTGGAAGGAGAAGCAGCACAAACTACATTGTGACTCAAGGTTTACGGTTTGTCAAGGAAAGGTTGACGTTGCCTTAGAAAACACAGTTCTTTGGTCTACAACAGTGATGGCCAACCTTGGCACTCCAGATGTTCTTGAACCTTCTTCGATTTCCAGAAGCTCTGATCAGCAGGTGTGTTGACTTGGGCTTCTGGGAATTGAAGTCCAAGAACATCTGGCATGCCAAGGTTGGCCACCACTGGTCTACAATGTCCAGAAGACTCATACCTAGTAGGCTATCATTCCTCAGCTGGTATTCTGGGATTTGTAGACCAGAAGAGTCTTAACCTTTCTGAGCTCTGGTATAGTAATTCCTAAAATTCTCATCAGATTTCCCCTCTTGATCTTGAAAAGTTAGCTGGCCTCTTTAGCGAGGCAAGAAGATAAATCCTACACCAGCTTCTCATGGGACGTTGTTTGCTGTGCACCATCCCATTGTTTTCTGATGTGCGGTGGCCCTCGTAAGAGTTTTGAAGGATCTGTGATCTTCATGGTGGGATTTACCAGCACCAGCCCTCACAGCGTAGGTTGACACTCTACCCCAGTGATGGGCAGTCTTGGCCCTCCAGCTGTTCTTGAACTTCAATTCCCAGAGGCCCTGATCAGCAGGAGTGCTGATTTGGGCTTCTGGGAATTGAAGTTCAAGAACAGCTGGAGGGCCAAGACTGCCCATCACTGCTATACCCACTATACTACACCGTCGCTCACATGAGTGGAACGCGTAGTGCTGTCTTCCTCACAGCCTTGACAGACGGAAGAGGTCCTCATCATGTCTGCCTCCTGATTGTTTCTACAATGCTCCAGGCCTAACAAGTCTCCGTGGAGGCAAGAGATCATAAAAACCCGGCAACATGTCAAAAAATAAGAAGAAGATCCATAGCAAATTCTGAAAAGGAGGCTTCCCCCCCCTATACTTTTCTAGAAAGGGAAGGGATATTTGAGGAAAGTTACTGAGAAAATAATGTCTTCTGAGAAACTTGAGCATGGCTTTGACATGCTCCCCCTCCAGCTAGAGGGAATTATTTTCAGCTTGTCCGTCGGCTATGGTGAAAATGGGAAAAAGCAGGGTGCTTCTACCGTGCGTGGTCTAGACTGAGGTGTCCTGCTTTGTCCAGCACCCCTGCTGAGAGAGTTATCAGGTTCCCTGTGGTAGCCATGAAGGATGTTCTATTCACCATCTTCGCTTGTATCTTAACACACCAGCTCTTTCCCCAAACTGTGTTTTGCCTCATTTTTATCAGCCTCTGAAATTGCCAGGAAGCTAACTGAATTGAGTTCTTTTCTTGTCTGAGATTCCACCACCCCCTTCTTAAAACATGAAAAAGGATTTTTTTTTTAAAAAAATAAAGTCAAAATAAACCAGATTTTTAATGCTACGGAGAGACACTTGGAGAAGGAAATGTTAGATAGCATCCCATCAGAAGTAAATTTTGGAAAGGTCCCCTTGGGGCTTATTAGGTTGCCATCAAAGAGCATGTAGGGCCAAATGACTGGATTAGTCATGAAAGTGTGTGTGAGATTCCCTTGGGTGGACTGGCTCAGTGTTGGGCTTGTTAGGTTTCTACCTGATAGGAATCAACACCTCACCTCATTTCTTTTTCTAATTCAGGCAGTCCTTTGGATAGTCGAGGTCCAGTTCCCAAATTGGTAGCATGTTCGGTGTCAGGGTTGAGCCATTTCTATTGCAGGTGGGATTTCAAACAGTTGAAGGCCGTCTAGCAATATTCAATCTTTTCTGATCAAGGTCTTGCTCAAGATGCAGATGAAAGCAATTCATATGGGGGATTCTTCCATGTCTATCTTAAAACTCAATAGCTTAGATATCTGGCTGCAGAATCAGAGCGTAGGAGTTGAATTCCCCGCTGTGCCTCCTTGACAGAAGCTGGGCTGGATGATCTATGAGGTCCCTTCTAGCCCTGAAATTCTAAGACAGGCATGGAAGGATCCATACTTAGAGAAACTGTTGCTATCAAATGGAGTATTGAGCTATTATATTAAGCAGAAATATCTGAAAATGCACGTCATCGTCAGCTGCAACTTGTATCCGAGAATGCCTTTTCCCCAGAAGCAGGAAACATTCATTTATTTATATTATTTGTTGGATTTATATAACTGGCCTTTTCACCTAAGCGACCCAGAGTGGCTCACAACGTCAGTTAAAAACCTATACCCAATGCTAATTAAAAATGAATACTATAGAACTATCTAAAAACATTTCTAAAGCCTCTCCAATCCCCTTAAAAAGAAGGTAAGGTAAAGGTAAAGGTTTCCCTTGCTCGAAAGCCAGTCGTATCCGACTCTAGGGTGCAGTGCTCATCTCTGTTTCTAAGCCGAAGAGCCAGCGCTGTCTGCTTCTGCAGACGTTTCCATGGTCATGTGGCAGGCATGACTAGACACCGGAGCGCACGGAACGCTGTTACCTTCCCACCGAAGTGGTCCCTATTTATCTACTTGCAATTTCTTGCTTTCGAACTGCTAGGTTGGCAGGAGCTGGGATGAAGACGGGAGCTCATTTCCGTCCTGCAGTACTCGGGAATCGAACTGCTGAGACATCTGGGTAAATAAGAACTCTGGGCAAGGCTAAATGAGCTAGCAGGGCTGGGTTGTGTTACCAGTTGTACCAAATGCCATTGGCATGAATTTATTTAAGATGGATGCCAACTTGCCATGAAGTGACCCACACACTGTGACCATGGAGCCATCTTCTGTGCCACATATGAAGTGAGACATGCAGGTTTTGACACCGGGACTGCATGGACCGCTGCAGTTTTGAGGATATTATCAAGGTGCGTCATCACAGCCAGTCCATCTGGCATGGCCTCTTCTGCCTCCATTGGGAATCAGAGTTCCTCCTCCACTCATTTTGCTGTTGGGCTCAATCTGATGGTTTCCAGTGGCATTTCCTCCATTGAGGGGACAACCACCCCACCTAATGGGGCTCATCCACCCATAGCCATTGGCCCCTTTAGAGAGTCAGGTTATTTACTGCCATCCAACACTTAGCATTGAGTTACTGGCTGTATGGTCTACTTCATTACCGTAGCACGATTAGTAGTAGTAGAAGAAAAAGAACAGTAGTATGTCAATGACATAGATCGGAGGGGCAGCAGGATGTCCAGCCAGACATGGGAAAATGCGCACTCATAGTAGTAAATATGGTGGAAATTGACTTTACTTCATGGAACATGAGCATGGAAACATCTGCAGATGCAGACAGCGCTGGTCCTTTGGCTCTAAATAATGATGAGCACTACTTCCTAGAGTTGGACATGATTGGATTTTGAGCAAGGGAGACATTTGCCTAAGTGGGAAGGCAGAACCCCGACGTGAAATTATTAGTATTGGGATGAAGTTGAGCAGGTGGTGGAAGATATGATTAGAAGATATCCTTCTAAACAGGGACGATCTAATTTAAATGTCGCCTTAATGATAGATGCGTCCTTCCTTTCCCAAAATAAGCGGAGATTTCTGGAGCTCACATATGGGTCTCCAGCGGGATATCAGCAGGCTAGCCAACCTCGGTTGCTCTTTTACCAAACCCACCATAAATCCTGTCCTAAAAAAAGAAAAGCCCAAACCCTCAACCTTTAGAGACACCACCTGTCCACACTGAATAAATCAATTCCTCTAAATTACATTCTGTGGTGTTATCTGGCACTGGGATTTATTCAAGAGATGAGAAAACAGTAATTTCTAAAGCCAACTTCCTGACCCCCAACTTAAGCCGTCCAGTAGATCAGGATAAATCTAAATGTCCACCTTTAATGTCAAGCGCTTGCTCTGCTTTGAAGCAGATATAATGAGTGTGTTCCTGGGAAGCGAGGAAAGAAATGACTCATGACAAAAGCAGACAATTCGACCAGGACATTTTTAGCTCAGCCTAATCTGTGATAGCGCTGGGATCAGATTTTGGAGAGTCTTGTAATCAGCACTAGTTCATTTGGTTTCCATCAGCATTATTCGTCCCTCCTGAAACCGGAGGCAAAGTGGTATGCATTTCATAAAATGTCTGCTTTGGATTGTATATAACCCATAGACTCCAGGCAATGTTGGCCGGAGGGGATATGGGGGTTGCAATATCAAAACACCTGAAGAAACCCACTTTGTAAAAGAAAGCAAAAGGAAATTCAATGGTCTCTCCAGGGTTATGGTGGAGGTGACCCTGCACTACATTTTAGTCTAGACCAGTGGTTCCCAACCTTTGGTTTTTGGACTTCAATTCCTAGAAGCCTAAGTCAATTCCCCAAAGCATTGATCAGCCAATGGACTGGCTTAGGCTTCTGGGAACTGAAGTCACCCTGTGGGGCATGGACCCCACATTGGGAACTCATGAACTAGAGTGAAGTTCAACCTCTCAAACTTGCTCCACAAGGGTTATGTTGCTGAGACATTTCTATCTGAACAGAAAGCTTGGCCTATCTGAGCCTCAAACCCTTCCTGTTTAGGACTTTTCCCATGGGGGAGCCAAGTGTAAGCATCTGGGGGTGCAGTCAATATAGGTAGAATTCCCAAAATGGAGAATTTCAGTATTTTTAGTCTGGACAACCTGAAAATCAAATCCCTACTGTTGGTGAGTGTCCAAAATGGAAGTGGGAAGTGTCTCTTTTTTGCCCCTGACAGCCATGGAATAAGGAGAGGCAGCCAATCAATCATCACTCAATAAATCAATGCCATCAAGAAAATACAACTCAGTCCTCAATGTAGGCAGAGTGGAGATAATAATTTTTTTTAAAAAAACCTCCATTACAGACTCCCCCTCTTTGCCTTTCAACATTGGTATAATTAAAGGGCAAAGGTTAAGAAGCTGTTTGTAAAACAAGGCAGTTGTAAAGTCCATTTCATTAGGATGCGAGAGCTTCATTGAGTCAGACAAGCTCAGCTTGTGGGAAATGACGCGATTAAATTCAGCTCACTCAGGGATATTGCATTTATTTCCTCTCTCCATTGCCTCTTTCAATGGCTGCCGTTCGCCTTTCTCTTAACCTGATCAGGTGGGTGCTGTGATACTAAAGTGGAAAGAAGGAAGACCATGTCTGATTCTTGAGTTGGGCAGTAGAACGGCAACAATGTTCAAGCAATCCGCAAATGAGTGGGATCCAAAATCAGCTATCCTGGCTACTTAAAGTCCCATTATTGGGTCTACTCTGCATTCATCAGGATCCTACCTGGCATCTGATGTTTGACAGTGACAAAATCCTTTCTGAGCTCCACTTCACTCCAACTAGCAGAGGATCTTCTGGTCCACCCTTCCCTGAAGACTTTGGCACCCAAGCCATTAGTCCTCAGGGTTGTCAGGTTAGTTAACCTCCGCCTGATGCTTGGCATTGAGTCGTTGGCAGTTTGGTCTACTCTATTACCATAGCAGGATACTTTGGCCAGACATGAAGTGCATACTAGTGGAAATTTCAGGAAAAAAATGTATGTATGAAGGAAAATGTAAATGACAAGAAATATATATGAATGTATATTTTTTGGAAGGAGGGAATTACAGACTGACATGGAAATAGGTTGGAACTGACATGATTGAACACATGTTTAACAGATGTGGATGGAACTAGACAGAGCAATCCATCCCTTAATGGATGCATATTTATTTTGAATATTTCATGCCACAGTCTTCAATCAAGAGGTTCACTGGATGTCACAAGGGAAGGAGTTGAAAAATATAATAAAATTAGGAAGAATGTTAAAATGCAGGGATTAGCACCACCTATGACAGATTTCAGCTCAGCAAAAACAAGGCTCTTCGAGACTGTATGTATGTATGCATATATGTATATATATAATCATCTTATGGGCAGAGCTAACTGTCCCATTTATTGCGTAATGGCAAACTGTGTCAAAGTTTGCATTTCTATAGGCTCTAATCAATACACCAGGTCTCATTCCTAGCAAATGGCTCTACCTTTATATTCTGAGCCAGGTTTTTCCAATAGTTGTAAAAGGTAACTACACTGATAAGTCAGAATAAGGATGGATGGAATACCTAAGAAAATTATTCACATTGTTTTTCAGTGTCTTATCAAGGCTTGCTGAGTCTTCTTATCAAAACTTGCCTTTATGAGATTTCTTAGTTTCTACCTTCCTCTCATCCATTTCCCCCCTATTCTGCTAAATTATGTGCCTTTTACAGCAATCTTGAGCGGAAAATATGCTTTTCTGTCAAGAAGATACAACATCCACATCCCTAGGCTGGTGTGAGTTCTAACCAGGTAGACCCATTGATTCTGTTGGAGTGACATAGGTGTTGACTTTTTATCGCTCGACAACTGATTTTCAACTGCGTAGAATAGTTTCAGGATTCCCGTCTCAAAGGGTTAATAACTTTCCAGTGGATATTCCTCATCTTCTGCTCCCCTGGAAAGTGGACAGGCGATCCACTTTCATCTGGGTCATTCCATTGTGTGATGATTTTACTTAGCCCTTTGCTCTTTTCTTTTCATATAGACTTTACGACCCGTGCTTTGGGGAGCTTAGCTAGGGACGTAGTCTTTTATTACCCAGGTAACATACATCTATTTTCACCTCCATAAAAGAGCATGGAAATGGATGTCAGTTCCCAAATCTAACATTAGCAATCAGCAGGGTTGGGGGTGGGGAGAAAGGAAAGAAATTGAAAAGTAATTTCATCTAATTGTTCCCCTAATTATTAAATTAGGGGATCATAAAATGGAGCTAGAATATCATGTAGATGACGGAGAGAGAAATAATCCAGCAACATAGGTTTGGCTGTCTCAGGAGAAGGAGGAAATAGTGCTTCCATCCCATTCCACGACTCGCTCTGAGGCCAGGACCGTCTCCACTGCCACTCTTGACAATAATGGTCTGTGGACTCACTTAAGCTCATAGCAGAGATGCGCAGAAAGGTCTACCAGTGGACCTCTGGGTAAGGTATAGTGGACAGGAGAGGACTTTTGGCCACCAATGGTTTAACAAGAGAGGCAGGAAAACGATTCATGGTGCCCTGCTTTGAAGAAAGTCATTTCCAGTCTTGGCACTTGAAAAGATCGAAAGAAAAGGATACTTTTTGGGATGACATATCCATGAATGCCCAAATCCACAACCTCTCCTCCTCCTCCTCCTCCTCACCCTGGGAAAATCACTCCCTCCCTCCTCTTGTATCTTCTTCTTCTCCACCTTCATTATTCCTTATGATTTCTCCAGTCATCTCAAGATTTATTGATTTATTTATTGTATTTCTATACTGTCCATTTGGGTGGTATCCCACTCTGGGCAGTGAACAAACAGATAACAAATAAAAACAACCACAGCAGATCAAAACAAACAACTGACAAATACGTCACAAACTGAACTAAAATAAAATAATTGGCATCTGAGGGCACTCTCTATCCCAGGAGAGCCGGGTCATGCTACCTTAGACATCTTCGGGGGCCAGGTGGCCATTTTGCCCTTCCTCCACCACATGGCACTTCCAGGTGTGGCGGAGGTGGTAGGGGTGGCCACATGAAATAGCGCCGTGGGCCATATTTGGCTCACAGACTTCACACTGATAACCCCTGCTCTATCCAGATTGATTACTACCCAAATCAGCTCTAGACTCAAGGTATCATGGGTCTACTCCATCTGGGAGGTTGGTCAGTCTAAGACAGAGAGAGCAGTGGGCCTGAAGCCACCCATTGAGTTCCATAATGTCATGGGGACAACAAGGGCCTTGATTTCCCAAGTTCAAACCCTCATGCCATGTCAACAGGTCTCGCATCTCAGGGCCACAGGAAGCCCTTTCTCCTGCTCCTTCCAGACCCCTTTTGCATGCCTTCTCTCCCCCATTGGTTTCCTTAGTTGCACATTGCCATAATACTCTGCCCTTAAAATAGAGATAAAAAAAATAAATAAAGCTTACCAGACGTTTCCCAGCCTGTCAGGCGAAGGATATTAATTGCGGTGGGCAGAAAGCGAAGAGGAGCCGTTGTAAATGAGGCGCTCTCCTGCTGAGCTGTCACCCTGCTTTTGTTACTCCGAAACTTGCTTTCCTGTGCGTCTCAGCCAGTCTGGGAACTGGCAAGGAAGAAGTGCACACCCCACAAAAAAAAGTATTGCTAATTCCGAGGGGAGGATTCGATGGAGGCAAAGCTTCAAGCTGTCAAATAGGTTGTTATGTGAGAGGGAAACTAAGAGCTGACACCGATATTAAGCAAGCGGAAGAGAGAGCGGATAGACTGAGATGGGGGCCAGCCTTTGACATTTGGCCGGAGGAGGCAGGTGCCTCAGGTGCTACACGTTGAATGTTACCCAAGCCTAGACTTATTCAGACTCCGGAGTTGTTCTTGCTGTAGTTTAACTGCCAGGGACTGGAGGAAACCGCTGAGATCTTTTCCTGCTTTCTGTTTAAATCCAAGTTGGCTTTTGTCTACTAGCTCCTTCGGGTTGGTACGGTGAAGTTAGGGCATGTTCTCCTTTGCTGAAGATTGGGGACAGCCCTAGACTGAGAAACAGCAGGGTCTGATGCCTTTTCCAGATTGATATTTAGATTTCCACTCCTAGGCGCATATCTTTCCTCTGAGGTCACATGTTTTTCCACGTTAGAGCCTCATCCGGTTTCCATAAAGGCTACCTGTTATGGCACAGACACCCAACTAAGCCGGTCGGACAGCAGCTGCTGCACAAGAAGTAGGAGAGAGTCTACCTTTTCAGTCCAGAGAGTATTTATTGTTGTTCAGTCGCACAGTGGATCCCAACCCCCTGCGCCCCCATGGACCATTGCATGCCAGGCACCCCTATCCTCCACCATCCTTCTCAACCCACCCAACTCTGTGCCCATTGCATCAACAATACAATCTAGCCATCTCATTTTTGGCCATCCCCTTCTTCTTTTGCCCTCCACCTTTCCCAGCATCAAAGCTTCCTCAAGTGAATCCTCTCTTCTCATTTGATGTCCATAGTACTTTAGCTTCACCTTCACTATTTGACCTTCTAAGGAGCAGCCAGGGTTGATTTCTTCTAAGATCAACCTGTTTGTTCTCCTCGCTGTCCAGGGGACTCTCAAGACTCTCCTCCAACACCACATTTCAAAGGCGTCTATTCTTCTGCGCTCAGCTTTCCTTATGGTCCAGTTCTTATAAGCAAAGTCATAGTCATGGATAGCCAAGGTCAGAAGCCATTCGGTAGCATATAAGGATGATCCAGGGATGCCATCGGGGTCACAGGCAAAGCTTCAGGTTTTTCCAAGACCAGAGGTTCAGGTAACGCAGATGGATTGCTCCAACAAGAGTTTACCAGCAGGTTCCTTCTTTTAAGGAAGTTCAGGGCATGCAGCTGATGGCCATTTCTGAAGGCGTTCCCTAGCCCTACTTTGCCTCAGCTGTAGATCATGTCTTAATTGAGCCTTGCACCATTTGGACAGGCTGGGTTGCTCTTGGTCAGGAATTCTCAACCTTTTTAAACTGGGGGCCGGGTTATGCTCCCTAAGACAGCTTTGGGGGCCGGGTAGCCATTTTGCCCTTCCTCCATGACACAGCACTTCCTGGTGTGGTGGAGGTGGTGGTGGGCGACATGAAATGGTGCTGTGGGCCACATTCGGCGCATGGGCTGCAGGTTGAGAATCCCTGCTCTTGGTCCTCCTGAGTGCTGAGAGCTGGTGTTCCTGTCAGATCTCCTGTCAAGACTCCATTCTATTGACTGGCTTGACCATGAGGAGCCGGCTCCAAACTGGCATCCAGTTGCAGGGCTGGTGCCGGGTCCATCTCCTCGTGCTCAAAGTCCAGATCTGGGCTGGCAGCAGGTTGTGGGCGACAGGAATGGGTCATCCCCGCTCCCTGGATTTATGTCCAGACCGGTAGCAGGACCTCGCACTCAGGACCCCCAGGCCACAATACTACCCGAGCACATTTGCTCACGCACAAGTCAGCTCTAGGGTTGGGAAATCTGTTTCCAACCACTCATAGTCTGTTGTCTTCCTCTGAACAGATGAGTTGGACAGAGCTTTTTATTCTTTCAATTTTGTTTCCAGCGACAAAGAAAAATTTACACTCCAAAATTGTGATGCAGCTGTTGTCTTACTGCCTCCCCCCCCAAATCAATTTTCTCCATTATCCCCTGCTTGTTTTGAAAGAAAACACAGCGACCCCCGAGAAGATGTAAATACTCTTGTATCTTCCTGTTTGCGTGTTAAATTTAAGATTTTTTTTAAATAAAAAAGATGGCCTGTTATGGAAGCATGTAATTGTTTGGAAAAGAGAGATTGGATTTTTTCCTCTCCACCCCACTGTGTTTGTTTGTTTGTTAGAAGCAAGTACGCTGGAAGAAACGACGATGTGAAAATGTTCTAGCATCTGGTCCAAAAAAAGATTATTTTCTTTACCCCATAAGACCCAGGTACTACATGACAGTTTGAGCGCCTGTCTCTGTCCCAGTTCCTGCCAACCTAGCAGTTTGAAAGCAAGAAATTGCAAGTAGATAAATAGGGACCACTTCGGTGGGAAAAGATCTTGTGGACATGAAAGGAGCCTCATTCGGGCGTCCCCTGAGTGGAGTTTCTCCAGCAAAAATCCTTTCTAACACGAAATTATTATTATTAGGTGAGCCTAAGGAAGTTGGTTTTCACAGTGACACATTTCTCTGTGAGAGCAGGAAAAAGGCAATCAAACCCTTTGGAGAACATACGCTATGCCTCTCAACATGTGCTATGGAGGATTTAATGTTAGCTTCTCTAAATAGCCTTGATGTTGCTCATTAGTAAATGTAAACATCTTCCTTGCTTGAAAGCAAGCCATATCCAACCCTAGGGTTCAGTGCTCAACTTTGTTTATAGCCAACTATTTGAGTACCCAGCTTCGTTTGGGTTTTTCTTTTCTTTAACTTAGGCCAGCCTTTCCCTCTTGGAAACCTTGTGGCGTGTAGGTGGGTCACTTCTACCTCCCTTCCTCCATCTCTCTCTCCCTAACCCTTTCCGCTTCTCCGTCGATGGTCACTTACCACCCTCATCCTTCCCATACATGTGTCCGGCCACCTGGTGGATCATATGTCTCCAACAGCAGTGCCCAAGGGCATACACCCACACATGGGGCTTGTGACCCCCACAGTGCTGATCTCGCATGCCCATTTGCCAATTTCCACCTACCGTGAAAACTACAGCTGAGCTAGTCAGGACCATAATTTTTGGATTTGGAAATAAGGGAAATTTCCCAGCAAATATGGGATACTTGACAGCTATGCACCTTTGCTGCCCTCCAATGGCAGCAATAGGGCATTGCAGTCTAATTAATATGAGATAATGGCAGGGAAGAGGGTAAAATAAGGGGTTTTCCCGGCCAATACGGGATACTTGACAGCTGTGGCCAGGACTATGTCACAATCTCAGCCTACCTGGGACTATGACATTAGCCAATTACATCACTGGGAAACACATTGTATAGATCAATTGGGATGCAATTTGGGGGCGTAAGCCCACCATGGGGCTTGTGACCACCGCAGTGCTGATTTTGCCGGCCCAAGGTACATATGTGCCAAATTTCAGCGGTATTGGTCCAGGGGTGTGGGAGCCAATCGAGCACATACAAACCCACACCTCTGTTTTATAGATATAGAAGAGCCAGCACTGTCTGCATCTACATTTCTGTGGACATGTGAAAGGCATGATGGAGTGCACGGAACACTGTTATCTTTCCCACCAAAGCATTACCTATTTATCTACTTGCAACTTCTTGCTTTCAAACTGTTAGGTGTGCAGGATCTCTCTCTGTCATGCAGCACTCACGTCTCGAACGTCTGACCCACCAGCCGTCCAGTCACCCATCTCAGCATCTTAACCACTGAGCCACTGCAGCCTCGCTGCTTGTTACCAGGCCAAAAACCCCCAAAAACCATCGGGCACGCTTAGCAAAGAATTGTGATATATTGCATTTGATCAACTATAGTTTAACACTTCTGATATGAAGAAAGAAAGTCAACCTAAGCACACGGCAGAGAATTTTGTCGCAAGGATTATGGAACATGAAAAGTACTGGAGAGAAGGTTTTAAGTCTTTCCGGACCACAACCCAGTTTCTCTGTGGTTGACGTGTGAGCGCATGTCTTTCAACATCATAGCTGGAAGCCTGGCTGCCATTTTGAATCCATCCCACAATGCCCTGGTCCAATAGTGGGGGAGATTTGAAGAAAATGCTTACATAGAGGCCCTCTTTAACCTGAAGAAAGTCCCATCTTTATGGGGTCAAAAACAGATCTCAGATTATTTTTTTATCAGAAAAGGTAACTTTTGAGAAAGTCCAGGTCACCTCTGAATTTGTGATTGGGACTAACTAATTAATGTAGGAAATCACCCTGGAATTGAATACACGTTTATCCTTGCAAAGAAAAGGCAAAAAAAGATTTTAGATGGTATTAACCTCTGACAATGAGTGCACAAACAGAACATATATACTGTATTTTTTTCCTAGCTTGTTTCCCCTTATTTTGAATGCTGCAACATTTATTACACTTTAATTTAAAAGCCATTTTTTTTAATAAAAAAAGAGAGAGAAATGTAATGCAACGTCAGCTGACTTTCTAATTCACCTTGAGTTTTGCTTGCAGGATAAGTAGATTTTTAATCTTCTTATCTCAAAGAGGTTCTGTAAGACTTGTCTGGAGATTTTTTTTTTAAAGACGGAGGAAAAAATTGCTTTACTACAGTCTCAGGTCTTGTATATTGTTCAGTTGCTCCTTTAGAATTTGACTCTCAAAGTTCTGTATGCCAGTGGAAAAAAATTAGAGAAAACAATTTCACTTGATTTCCCTGGGGAGAGAAGCATGTTTTCCATTTGTTGATGAAAGAAGGGAGTTCACCCTCACCATTTACCAGTTCTCGCAATCATCTGTCTTCTCATTCCCAATTTTTTGTCCGCCCCCATTTATCTACTGCTTCAACTCTTGAAAGGCTTGTGCAAAAATCCACACACACCCCACTTTGTGCAAACACCCGTTATTTCCATTTTTTGGTTCACTTCCAAAACACCTAGACCTGGGGTTCCCAACCTTTTCAAACCGGGGGCCGGGTCATGCTCTCTCAGTCAACTTCGAGGGCCAGATGGCCATTTTGCCCTGCCTGCATGATGGGGTGGTCATTTTGTCCCAACAGCTTCAAAGGGGCAGCCATTTTGTTTCTTGAATTGTGGATTGCCCACTCACACAATTGGCCTAAACTGTTCCTCCTCCACAGAGAAAACCGCCTCGAGAACCACCCTGACTCTTAGGGAACAGAAATCGGGTTCGGGCAATTATTTGATAGCGTTATTAATTCAGTCATAAACCATGGCTGAATGACCTGGTCAGACGCTGGCTGCTCTCACAAGGTGGCAAATCCTGATAAGCGCACACAATAGGATGACTCATGCCCACAGGTCGTGGGTAAGGCCAAACTGTAGTAAACATGATGACCTTAAGTTAGACCCAGAAGATCCCCAGATGGAGAACCCACTCCAACATCGAATGCCTGTGGAGGGACACATGAAATGGTGCCATGGGCCAGATCTGGCTTGCAGGCCTTAGGTTGGGAACCTAGACTAATGTTCTTATGATGTGAGGACCCAAGGCAGCTTATGAAAGAAGAGAGAGATGATTAAAACAATACAACCAGCAACCATGTGTGGATTCCTAGGTGGGATGCGCCCGAGTGAAGAATAAGTGAAGGAAGAGAAGAATACACATGTTAAACAAAATAATAGAATAAATAAGGAGAGCTCACATCCTAAGAACACTGCACAACAACGATTTTGTTATTGGGAATAACACATGTGATTTACATGATAATTGAGTGTGCTGATTCCAAATGTGAACTCAGAATTTGCCTAGCACGTACAGATTTTAAGGTGTGCTGTAGCAGTTCAAATGTTCGGTAATTGGGTAATGTATTTTTACATGGGAACATTAGAACAGTGGCAGCTACCACTATGCATGATGCCGCCAGAGCTGAATCACGTCCCCTGGTGGCATGCATGTTCCAGCAGCCGCCAGGCATGTCTGAGCAAGTCAGTGAGCTAAGGTCAGAAATAGGGATAGAAGGTGAGATGGACCAGGGACTTGTCTCTAGTGTGAAACCATCTTATTGGATAGTACAGCTAGGCCATAGTGAGTCTTGTTTTGAGCTAAAGATGAGTAGGCGCAGCTGTGTTAATAAAAAGGACAATTTTTGCTACATTTGTGGCAACTATACCCCATGTGATCAACGCAAGAACCTAACTAAGAGATTTGCTAACATAAGATCCTGACATCCCAGGCAGAGTCGGACTTCAGATTTGGATTCGGCACGCTTGATTTAGTATAGGAAACATGGATTAGACCAAGTAGCTGACAATGTTTCTTTTTTTTTTGTGATACAGTGTAATGGCACATGATTTCCACCACTGGGCAACCTCACCATGGCTCTCCCAATGTCAAGATTTGCCAGATACCCATCACTTGTGTGTTACATCTTCCCCACAAAAACTATATATATATATATAAAAACCAACCCAGAAAGGTGGCATTTCCTTTTGGTTCTGAAACATACAACTTGAAAAGCTGCTTAAAAACTGCAGCAGACCCATTCCTGCGGAAGTTGTGTTCGCAGCCCTCTGTATAAACGAGGCGGAAGATGAGAAACGACAAAATTATGATGCCTTGAGGCTTCCAGGCAAAGAGCTTTCGAATATTTTTAATTTCTCCCATTTAGCTTAATCTGAATTTTACTGAGAGGTAATTGGGATGAATTAATAGACTTGACAATGAGACGGAAATCTATCCATTAACTATCTGGAAAAACCTGCTGATATGGGAGCAGTTTCATGAGTAGGGGGAAAAACATAAATCCATATTTTTGGGCATTCGTAGTTGGCGGCAGCGGCGGCGGCTGCAACTCGTATCCGAGAATGCATTTTTTTTCTGAAGCAGGAAAAATGCCATTGGCATGAATTTGTTTAAGGTGGATCAAAGCTTGCCATAAAGTGACCCACATGCTATGATCCCGGAGCCATCTCCAGCAGCAACTATGAAATGAGACATGTAGGATTTAACACCAGGACTGCAATGGACTGCCACAGCCTTGATGTTATTAACCAGGTGTGGCTTCAAAGCTACTCCATCTGGCTTGGCCTTTTCCGCCTCCTTGACCATTGGGAATCAGAGTTCCTCCTCTGCTCTTTTTGCCATTGGACCCAATATTATGGTTTGCAGTGGCATTTCCTCCATTGAGGGGACCCCCCCCAAATAAAGGGGCTTATCCACCCATAGCCATTGGCCCCTTTAGGGAGTCAGGTTATTTACAGCCACCCAACACTTGGCGTTGAATCGTTGGCTGTATGGTCTACTCCATTACCATAGCACGATTAGTAGTAGTAGAAGAAAAAGAACAGTAGGATGTCAATGGCATAGATCAGGGGGTCAGCAAACTTGGCTCTCCAGGTGTTCTTGGACTTCAATTCCCAGAAGTCCAACTCGGTACACCTGCCGATCAGGGCTTCTGAGAACTGAAGTCCAAGAACATCTGGAGAGCCCAGTTTGTCGATATAGATGGTTGGCTGGACCACAGAAGGAAGCCTTAAATCAATATGGGATTAATTTTCCTCCTGAACATATAAGTTTTGAATATATTGAATTTCAACAGGGTATTTCATAGACTGGGGCAATACAACACAAAATGCTACCCTTTGAAGGATGTAACAGCATGTTTGAGGAGAAGGTGGTCACCACTGCAGAGACCTCTCTAGATGATCTCAAGATCTGAATCAAAGAAAGATCTCTCTAGCTCTAACTCTCAGAGAACCATTCTTTCCACCACAATGACCATATTTATTTCCAAACCTATGTGCGTGTTAATTCTCATTCTAAATCTGATCACTTCTTTGCGCTTTTCCTATCCCAAGATATTTCTTCCCTTTAAGCTTATTTTTTCACGCTTCACTTTGAATATTGATAGCTTTCCCTGCATTAGTAAAACATTTCTACCCAACATATATTCTGAGATTCTCACTAATGTGTACTTTTTAGAAGGTGGGTTTTTTCACCCCCTTAAAGCATCTTTATCCTTGAGCAGCCAAGCGAGGTTTTTTTCCGGTTTTACAAAAATGGTCATTTCTTAATGAGACAAAGCAATCCCTTCCAGACCATAAGGTAAATTTCTAGCAAGCCGTTTTCCTGCTCACATCAAGTACAAAGCATGGTTTTCTGAGCAATGAAGATCGCGTTAAGCCTGTGAAGCCAATGCTGTTGTGCTTCCTATGCATATGGGTGAGATGACCTTGGAGGAGTTCTAGGTGAGACTGGCTATCCCAGCATGCCTAGAGAGGATTCTCTGATTTCCTTAACAGTTACCACCTCCAATCTGAGAATGAGATATCAAAAGGTGGGGTAGGGAAAATCATTGGTTTTGGGGGAAATGTGCCATATATATTTTGCATGAAACTAGTGTCTTTTCCCATTTGTGGAGCTAAGCACACACACACACACACAGAGCAGAAAAGACTGGTTAATCAAAAAGATGCGAACAACCCATCCACTGCTGCTACTTTTATCAGTCTAGATCCCAAGAGATCCAAAAGTGACATTTTACAGCAGGGGTTCCCAAACCTTTCAAGCGGGGGGCTGGTTCATGCTCTCTCAGCCAGCTTTGAGGGCCGGATGGCCATTTTGCACTGCCGGCACGATGGGGGTGGCCATTTTGTCCAGTGGTGGGCATCAGCAGGTTTGCACCAGTTCGCCAGAACCGGTAGCAGAAATTCTGGCTGGCCCCACCCATCCAAGTTTTGAAATAAAGTAGTCCTAATTTGGGTGCAACACAGGGCTTTCCCCCTGGCCACAACCACCATACCACACCCATAGTGTGGTAGTAATATTTTGGGAGCCCACCACTGATTTTGTCTCAACATCGTCAAAGGGGGTGGCCATTTTGTTTCTGGAATGCCCTTGGAGGGGTGGGGGGCCACATGAAACGGCACTGTGGGCATGATCCAGCACACAGGTTTTACGTTGGGAACCCCTGTTTAACAGGGATATACCAAAAAACCAGAAAACCTCTCTAAAACTATTCTTCTCCCCAAAGGAGACCTTGCTTCCTCCGTCCTTTAATTTCTTTATTGTTGGATTTTGTCACAGTGAACCTATTCCCTTCCTTACTCCAAACTTTGCATCCAAGATGGTGGGCACCATCTTCAAAATAGGTTCACCCACTTTGGACAATGTCTAAAAAGTTCAAACTGGAGCAGATTCACATGAGGCTTACACTGGGACCCTTAAGCCACTGTTCTTTCTATCCACCAGCTATGGGACGATAGAGGACATGATGTAAAATGTTCAGATTTCCTAGCTGTCCCTGTCATTCTGCTATCTCTAGGCATTGGCACAAGTAGTAAGATATGTCAGATGTCCTCATTCTCTCATGTCTATTGGAATAAACAATATGGCCGGGTGGGTACAATTTTAATCAATATCTAATTTCATAGTTGGGCAACTGTTTTTAATGACTTTGTGCTTTTGACACATGATTGTAAAAAACAAACCATCCTGCCTTGGATCATTCCCATAACTTAAGAGTAAAAGGGCAAATTCATTTGCTTGTCATCATAGAGAAGCCTAAAGGCTCATTAGATTGATTAAGAAGAGACCCATTAGGCATTTGATTCATCCAAAAGGCACATGAATTGAATTTTTGAGAGGACTTGAGAACCTTCCCCTCATAGTTATTCAAATGAAAGTAATTGATTGGATAACAAAACAAGTTCAAGTACGGCCCTCTGCTTCTCAGATTCAAATAGCATATCTTATCTATCGATTTTCACCAATTTTGGTCTGAAGAGGACATGTAATGTGCCTTTATTTCTGAAGCATGGCTTGGAGTTGTGGACTATAAAGAATGCTATGATAACAAAGATAAACATATTTGAAATTTCATTTATTGTAGAATGCTAAGAATATCTTGAGAGAGAACAAAGGGAAGACTGGTTAATAAACCACAAAGAGGTGAACAACCCATCCACTGCTGCTACTTTGACCAGTCTATGTCAAAAGTGATCCAAAGGAAAACTAAGAAATCATACAATACAGATAACACAGAAAAGTGGATTAAACCGCTCACACCAATTCAAACAAGAAGTTCAGGTAGTTACAGCTGCTCATTCAAGGTGCGTTGGCTCAGTGGTTAAGAAGCTCGCCTTGTTAGCTGGAAGGCTGGCAAGTCAGCAGTTCGAGACCTGGGTACTGCATGATGGATTGAGCACCCGTTTCTGTTCCAGCTCTTGGGGACATGGAAGGAGCCTCTTTTGGGTGTTCCCTGAGCAGAGTTTCTCCCGCAAAAACCCTTACAACGCAGAATAATTTCTGACACAAAATATTATTATTCAAGGTAAAAAGGTTCATGGGGAACCTTGGAAATGGGCCTGGATGCAGGCTAAGATCTAGTTTCGACTTCTGAATTCGAGGTTAGCACAGCTATGCTGACATCCAACAGAGAAAGACAAAACGGAAAACGTTGGACTACGAAACATTATTTATATCCTGTGACACTTGATTATTATGTAGCTTTACTGCATAACAGTATGGAAGAACTATTCTTTGAATTTCCTCTCCCTGCTGTCCTCTCCATTCTCTCCCCACACCCTCCGCTTCCCTACCACATCTTTTAATGCTGTTCGAAAAGTCATTAGTATAAAACGCATTTCTGCCTTAGGTCATCAGACAGAAATGTAATACATCACAACAGTAAATAAATACATAGTACCTCTAGGAGATGTCTCGTTGTTTGTTGATGATGCGGTTTTACTTTTAAACCGTCTTCGGAGCAATAGATTAGTTACTGATGCAGGTTTCTGCCAAAGCAAGTCCGCCTAAAGCAGGGGTTCTCAACCTAAGGCCTGTGGGCTGGATCTGGTTCATGGCACAATTTCAGGTGGCCCCACACCCCTCCAAGGGCATTCGCAAAACAAAATGGCCACCCCTTTGAAACTGCTGGGACAAAATAGCCCCATTGTACAGGCAGGGCAAAATGGCTGTCCGGCACTCGAAGCTGAGCATGACCCGGTTCCCGGCTTGAAAAGGTTGGGAATCATTGGCCTAAAGTCAAGCAAGACTGTTATGTATATAATGTTGCGTTATTGCATTTCAACAAATGATCCTCCATTTTGAGAAGAACTCAACATGGAGGACCATTTGTTGAAATGCAATAACACAACATTACATACATAACAAAGACTTGGCCTCATCACCAACCAACTACAACTTCTTCAGAAACGGTCATAGGCTCAATGGCTAAAAGTCAACCACTTAGGTTTCATGCAGTCAATGGTCTCCTTTTTCAAGAATAAACTAAATATTTTCCACACAAAACCTATGGATTTTTCATTATTTTTTTAAGAAAAGAATCTCTGTCATTTGTAAGAAAAGCACGATTCTACTGGACAATATCAGTGCAATATCAATTTGCTGCATAAATGTTATCCTAATTGTCCCTCCCAGAAGACTAAGAATGCATTTCAATTGTCCGTAAAAGAGTTTCTAATTTCCCGTTTTTGCCTCCATAAAAAGTATCAAATCTTTTTTCCCCCTATGTAATGCATTTTTCTTAACCATCATCTCTCTCTACACATCAGCCTATATTCATGACAGTATTTGAAGGCTGAATTAAGTTTTAGAACATGGAGCCATTAGGGAAATTGCTAAATACTCACAGAAAACAATAAGAATAGTCCCATTTATTTTCTTGTTTGCTTCCTGAAGAAATAATATGGTACAGACATGCAGACAACCAGGGAACATAACTGGGGTTTGCTGTCATTGTTTTTTTTTAAAATAAAAACTGATGGGTTTAAAGATTCAAGCCATCAAATTAAATTAATATTATCCTCACTAAATTTTTAGTAGGAAGGGATAAATGTAGCCTTAAGTGGGTTTAGAACAGTAAAGGTTGGCAGGAGGTGGGACAGAGACGTGGGCTCACTCTGATGTGCAGCACTCGGGTTTTGAACTGCTGACATGCCAACCTTCTAGTTGTTAAGTTCAGCATCTTAACCACTAAGCCACCTCCTGCCAACCTTTACTGTTCTAAACCCATTTAATGCTACATCGATCCATTCCCACTAAAAATTTAGTGAGGATAATATTAATTTAATTGGGTTTACTCATGGGTTCACTCATAGTATTACTCAACTTACTCAGTATTGCTAACTCTGATTGTCAGCCATGGCTTTCTAGAATTTCAGACAGCATCCTTTCCTAGCCCTGGCTGGAGATCCTAGGTATCCTCTGGTGGTCTCCCATCCCACGTACTCATCACACTCAACTCTACTTGGTTCCTAACATTGAATGCAGTTGCTGTGTATTGAGTGATACAGTGGACCACATATTCTATTTGACCTATAATTTGACCAGTGCGAATTTGGACCTTTGGATCTTCTTCAGTTCAGTTTGACCGAACTATAAACTTCTGGCCCAAACTAGACTGGCAATTATGATTTGGGTTATGAAAGGTCAATCCATGTGGACCACATATTCTATTTGACCTATAATTTGACCAGTGCGAATTTGGACCTTCATCCATCTATCCTTCCCTTCCTTCATCCCGTCCCGTCCTTCCCAATATGGCTTTAAAAAGTTGAGAACTCCTGGTGTAAAGCTTTTGAAAAAGGAAGGCGGATTTTGCCAGGAGCGCCCCTGCACTTGGCCTTCCCTATAATGTAACTAGAGACTTAAATACGATTGAGTTAATCTTGGAGGAAAATAGAAAATACTGCAACAATAAAGCGCTGTAACATGGAAACAAATGAGAAGTACGGCTCCCTTCTGCATTTTAAATTCCATGGATAATTCTACGGAGCTTCATTACGGCTGCATAATTGTGTTATAGAACGCTAAATCACCCTGCTACACTTAACTGGCAATAACATTACGATAGCACAGATATTCATTTTAATTAAAACATAGCCTCAGACTATTTCCTTGCTTTAAGAGGCAAAACTAAAAGGCGACGACGAAGAAGAAGAAGAAGAAGAAGGGGAAGAGAATTGCATTAGAAGATTTCATTTTTCCCCCTAGTCTTTTTAATGGCATTCGAGTACCCAGGAAGGAAATTGGTGACTAGTAATGCATTTGGGGTCAGCAGGCTCCTGGGATTGATGGCTTTCTCTTTCTGAGCATCCAGATGATCTCTTGTCTGAGACAGGGATTGTGATTATTGTACTGGAAGCATCAGGGTACATAAAGGTTTGTGAAGGAGACATACGTTTCTTCAATATAAGAAAATGAAATTTACAGCATTCAAAAGAGGTCTCATATTTGCATCGCACGAAAACATGAAGGAGGCATTTCAGTTCTACCCAAGAATGTCTACTCAGACAGAAACCCCATTGCTTTCAATGGAGTTTGCCCCCTATGCAATTACATGGGGACTGCGGTGGCTTAGTGGTTAAGACACTGAACTTGATGACTGGGAGGTCGGCAGGCCAGCAGTTCGAGACCTGAGTGCTGCACGACAGAGTGAGCTCCAGTCTCTGTCGCAGCTCCTGCCAACCCAGCAGTCCGAAAGCAAGAAAATTGCAAGTAGATAAATGGGCACCACTTTGGCAGGAAAGGTAACAACATTCTGGGCATCTAAGTCATGTGTGCCACATGTCCATGTATATGTCTGCAGAGGCAGACAGCGCTGGCTCTTTGGCTGTAAACTGAGATGAGCACTGAACCCTAGAGTCAGATACGACTGGCTTTTGAGCAAGGGAGATCTTTACCATTACCAAATTACAGTACATACCATCCTCTGGTCTTCATTCACCCTTGAAGGATGATGTCTATCTCCTTATTTCACAGAAAAAGGCAACAGGTGTCAGGAGTTGAGTGTAAGCATTTAAATACCCGCGTATCCGCAGCATATTTGGGGGAGACTATCAAGCAATGTGTTATGTTGGGGGTGTTTCTTGTGATGTAAGCCTCCCGGAGTTGCTTTGGCAATGGGGTGGCTAAACAAATAAAATAAATAAATAAATAAAATAAATGTGGAGCACCAATTTTGGCAGGAATTATGTAGTAAGTGTGTGTATGTGTGAAATGGCAAGAAGGACTCCGTATTCAGAATGAGAATAAGAAACTCTCGTTTAATAATGCTGTTCTAGTATACCTGTTTGTCTACTTAGTGTTGTCATGCAAATTATGTTTAATATAGGATCTCTGACTAGCTGGACCACAGGTATAGGCATACCTGTCAAGTATCCCATTTTGGCCAGGAAATCACGTATTTTCCCCTCTCTTTCCCCCTCTTTTCCACCGTCATCCTGAATTTGGAGAGGTCAGGGGTGTGTGTGTGTTTCTGCGCATGCACACCCATCAGAGGTGGCGGTGCACATGTGCTAGGGGTTACTGCACATGCACGAAGGGATTACGGTGCATGCATGCCTGTCGGAGGCAGCGGTGCACATGCACAAAGGGGTTACTGTGCATGTGTGCCCACCGGAGGCAGCGGGTGTGGGCGCGGGTGCCCGCACCCAGAAAATTTCCCTTATTGTTGCAGCCGGAACTTGACAGGTATGAGTATAGGATCCCTGGTTAGCCAGACTCCAAGTCGTTCTGCCCCAAGCTCTTTGGAGTAAAAGCCGGGCACAAATGTAATTGGCGATAAAGAACCAAAGTGCAATCAGCAAAAAGTTACTTTGCTAATTAAGCTTTACAAATCCGACAGTGATAAGGAAGAGAAAACCATGCTTGTGATCAATCCATTAAAAAACCGAAAAGAATCGGCATTCCTGACCTTTTCCTCTTACCTTCTGCTTGCCTCCAAGATGTCTGTAACCTTTCTCAGCTGGAATGGAAAGCCCGATTAAGTTTCGTTGGCTTAGAAACCTGATGGAAGAAATTTGGCACGCCAAGGCTGCGATGGCATCTGCTTCTACAGAAAGTGAGAATAATAAATAATTGCCAGCCATCAAGTCAATTCTGATTTATGGAGAGACTTTCCAGGGTTTTCTGGGTAGAGAACGAATTCACAAAAGTGGTTTCCCATTCACTTCCTCTAGGGGGCACCCTGGGACTTTTGCAGCTTGCCCAATGGCTACCTAGTCTGGTCCTTTCTCCCAAGTGGCACAGTGAGGGGGATCGAACTCCCAGCCAGATACCTAGACTACTGAGCTGTCCAGCTAGCACAGAATGTGATGCATAGATATATTGCTAGTTGCAGCTCCCTGTTGGCTCAGTGGGTAAAAGCACTGTGCTTGAAGACCGAAAGGACGGGGTTCGATTCCCCGAGATTCGGGCATCCCCTGCAAAAATCCTTTCAACCCAGAGTAATCTCTGACATGAAAACACACGTCGCTACGTGGGTCTCCCCTTCTCATTTTGGCACAGAAAGGGGCTAGCTTGAATTTAATGTCACCAGATAGCCAAATTGGTAGTAGCATCTGAGTTTTGCTGCATTTGATGTAGAACGGAAAGCAGTCAGAACTTTAGCACATTGTTCAAAAATTGGAATGAAGTCTTGAGCCCTTTGTGTCAGCCAAAGTGCATCGGTACCACCGTTTCCAACAGTGCATCAACCTGTAGTTGTATACCATAAATACATGTAAGGTGAGGACAGCTGGTCCTCCAATTCAGTGTTAATAGGGAGGGATACCTTATGAAATGGTCATGTTTTATTTTTCCATCCCTAATTGCAGGAGACCAAGACTTTCTGGTGGACTTCCTGGAAGCAGCTGAGATGTTGAATGAAGTGGACCTCCATCCTGACCTAACCAACCTGTCTAGCTTTTCCCATCTACCTTGGCAATCCAGCTGTTCTTGGACTTCAATTCCCAGAAGCCCTGCTCAGCAGATGTGCTGACTTGGGCTTTTGGTAATTGAAGTCCAAGAACAGCTGGAGTGCTAAGGTTGGCCACAAGGGATCTAGGGCCAGGATGGTGAATTTTGGCACTCCAGGTGTTCTTTGACCTCAATTACCAGAAGCCCAAGTCAGCACTCCTGCTGATCAGGGCTTCTGGGAATTGAAGTCCAAGAACACTTGGAGTGTCAAGGTTCACCATCACTGATTTAGGGTGAAGAAACTTGGTCAAGAAAATTTAAGAAGAAGCTCAGAGGATGATCCTCAGTCAGGATCTATGAAGACATTGGCGGTCTTTACTGGTCTTGGTCCTTTGGTCAAGGGGAAGAATGGTTTTGTCCATGCACTGACTTATGGGCACCCAATTCCTGAGTTTCTAAGGAGGAACTGCAGAACACTCCAGAAATAATCCAACTTCTGTCGAAGCCATGGTGGACTCATTGTGACTCTTTGTACGTGTGCCAGGTTGGATGAGTGGCGGTTAAAATTATTGTTAATTTATCTAAGGACAAGATGTGTGGAGCCCCAGCAAATAATTCATGCAATTACAGCAAAGATGAGGCCATGACAAGGACAAAGCGCATCAATCATTCCGACGGATCAATAATACCTGTAGAACATGCAATCAAACCTAATCAACCTCACATAGCCCTGTGATTAAAGAACATTGCAGCCTCTTGCTATCGGGAAGGGGAAAAAATGGCATAATGGCCGAGATTTCATTTCCCCACCGGGCTGCTTCTGTCTTCCCTCTTAAAATCCCAAGAACATGGTGTGATCCTTAAGCACTGTCTCTAGACTGGGGTTCTCAACCTTTTCAGGCCAAGGGCTGCGTCACACTCCTTTAGACAGCTTCGGGGGCCAGATAGCCATTTTGCCCTGATTGCCACACGTGGCACTCCTGGGTTTGGCAGAGGTGGTGGTGGGGCCACATGAAATGGTGTCATGGGCTGCATCTGGCTCCCGGGCCGTGGGTTGAGAACCCTAGCTCTTGACGGTCTGTCTAGCCTGAGAGAGCCAGACACTGATGACTGGTGACTGTGTTTGAACAAAAGGTTTTAGTCCGAACTTTACTGTAGATATCTGAGTTAGGATGTCCTTGCCAGTCGTATCCAACTCTAGGGTTCAGTGCTCATCTCTGTTTACAGCCAAAGAGCCAGTGCTGTCTGCGTCTTGACTGTGAGACTCAACAACAACAGTCTTGTGTCCTCATGAGCCAGGCAATTTGAGGGGTGGCTTGGGGCATGTGGTTTTATGACTGCCTGGTCAAACTCACAAGAAACAAGAGGAGAAGATGAGAGCTGGGAATATGTCACCACGAGACCATCCCCACCTCTACCTTGTGGGTATTGAATATCAGTGGGATGGCGAGTGAGCACTGGGGCATTTATCCAAACTTTAAAGGAGCTCTCCAAGATATTCAGAGCGCCTGCAAAATCTTATATTACTACATAGAGTGGATTCGCTAGCACATTGATCTCAGAGTCACCGAAGCACTCAAGGTATGTAGCAATTAATGCAGCAGGCTCCATTAAAACATTTCCATTGTGACTGCGATGTGCTCTCCAGAGCCGAGGTTCACAGCAAAGCCATCTTCGATGCAAGAGAATGCAGAAGAATTTAGGATTCGCCTAATTGGTCCGGGAAAAAAAAATCAAGTCAAATCTATGATATCGAACAGTGTCTTCTCAAGCTCTCAGGGGCTGCTTAGCATTAGTGAGTAGATTCTGCCCCCCCCCATGAAGATGGTGACTCGGCCTGTGCTTCTGGTATGTTTCATTTCTTTTTTTATAAAAAAAAATCGATAAAAATGAATTTCTTTAAAATGTAGCAGCTGCAACTTCTGCATGCATTTGCAGAAGAAGAAATAATGATGCCCCCCCTCTCTCTCTCATACACACACATGCACTCTCTCTGTGCGTCTTCAAAACCCATGGACCGTATGGTCCTTTCATGTTTATTTAAAATCACACTCCGTCGATGACAACTTCTCCATGAAGACTGCAACTAGAAGTTCAGAAGGGTCATCGGTTTTGCCATCTGTCTCCTTCCGCCTTTACTTTCTGGTGGGCTTTCAGAATGAAGAGAAAAGACTAAAACTTCCACACATGGCCAGCCACTCCTCTTTAGCGTTGTCAAATTTATTTCCTGACGATGGTCTCCATCCTCTCGGTGGGCCATTTCATTTCTGTTAAGTCTTCATCTTGCTTTGCACCTGTCTTTACTTCCGATCTGCATGTCACAAATTGCTGCTCCCATTGTGCAGGTAGGGCAAAATGGCCATCCTGCCCTCAAAGCTGACCAAGGGAGCATGACCCGGCCCCCAGCTTGAAAAGGTTGGGAACCCTTGTTCTAGCAGATATTGCTTTGCATTAGGATTCTGTTTTTGGGGGGAAGGTGGGCTAATTTTGCATCCTGCTACAGTATAGCCTGAACAGAACAAGATGTAAAATATTTTTTTAACAAATGCATCAGTAATAATACCCAAAGATAGCTTTTTGCTGTTGAGTAGCAAAGTGTCTTTCATGGGTTGCTCCGAATGCCAGTCTTTCAGGGCGCAGGAAGCAGTTGAAAAGTGGCATGTGTCATTTAAAGACGGTTGAAGTTCATTGCAAAAACATTACCCTGAAATACCGTTCATGTTCTGTTTTTTAAAGTGAACAACTAAGCTTAGCCTTGGGCGGCAAAAGTCTGCTTCTTTACCCACAGAATACCAATTGCCATCTCAGTAATGCTCTGCCAACCTGCCAGGGCTCCCTGTGAGCGAGAAATGTCTGAATGGCTGGTTGTATCAATTCCTCATCCAAAACCGGAGCTCCGAAATTAGCCTAAGTTTTTGGACGAGGCTTCCTAGAAGGCCAGAAATGGCCTCTGTTTTAGCTCCATGGGTCAAAATAGTCGTGTCCCAGAATGAGAAAATCTGGAATTATAGACTGAATTGGGCCGATTTGGACTCATTTGCAGAAGGCCCCCCCCAATGGAAGCCAGATGGTCATATTTTTGGCACGGGAGCAAATTGGAACAAATGTTGAATTCTCCTTTGTGTACATGGCACAAATGGGTTTGAATGAAGAGGGTACAGTTTTATTTTTCAGCAAACATCAAAGGTGTCTCATCTGTATGCCTGTGATTCTAGCTGTCCGTTGTATGGCATGTTGAGTCTCCATGTCAGGACCGAGCATGGTCTATCAAAGGTCTGGTCATCGAACAAAGGCATAGCTGGTTTTGGCTTCCTGAGTGGCTAGGATAATTAAAACAGGTGACAGTGCACAAAAATCTAATGCCAAATTGATGAGCGCATTGCATCAATTCTTGGGGGAAGCTGTGAATCCACTTTGGGTTTCAGCGTCTACTTTAGTGGAGCTATCCAATGTGCTGAGCTGACTTTGAGGATGGGAAGCGGTGTCTTGGATGGTGTAGACCAAGGATTCCCAATCTAAGGCCAACAGGCCGGATAGGGCCCATGGCACCATTTCATGTGGCCACCACTCTCCCAAGGGCATTTGAGAAACAAAATGGCTGCCCCCTTGAAGCTGTTGGGACAAAATGGCCACCCTCAATGTGCAGGCAGGGCAAAATGGCCATCCAGCCCTTGACGTTGACTGAGAGAGCATGACCCGGACCCCGGCTTAAAAAGGTTGGGAACCCCTGGTGTAGATGGCCAAACTAACACCTGAAATGGATTCACGGAAATCTCAAAACTGAGCCAAATAAAAAACATGCCATAACAACCATGGCTTTGTTTTCTCTAATGGAGGAACATGAATTTTCCCTAGTCCTTAAATCCATATTTGGAATAGCCTTGCCTATTCAATCTAGCTCAGGGTTTCCCAACCTTGGGCCCCCAGATGTTCTTGGACTTCAATTCCCAGTATCTCTGATCAGCAGGAGTGCTGACTTGGGCTTCTGGGAATTGAAGTCCAAGAACACCTGGAGTCCCAAGGTTGGGAACCCCTAGCTTGGGCCAAAGACGATTGGCAGTTTTATTTGGTTCCTCTCTCTGTTAAAAAAATAAAAATTGCACAGATTTGCCTGTGGCTTCACAAAGTCCAAAGGAAGGGAATTGAGATTATTAAATAAAATCTGACATGGTTTGAAACAAAACTAGCCATTCTACCTGTAATAATGGCAAATCTGTTGCTGGCTCCCCCACCCCGTTCCTCCCTGGGACATCTGACAGAGAGGTACAGCCATGCAGAAGCACACAGCTCTCTGTCAATAGGATTCGCACACATGAGAAGGCAAAATGTGCGACAGAGAAGCCTGTCTTTCTTCATCCCATCCAGACGCCGTTCTCTCTGACTCGGTATCTCCGAATGCAGTGACTGGAACTGCCGTGGCGCTTCTTGCTGGAGGTAATGCTGCTCTAAATAGATAGCTGAGGGATCCTTTTTCTATATTAAACTATTGATTTTTCATAAACTAAGAGCACAAAAGGCCATGGAAAACAATCGAATCCCAGTACAGGAAACTGAAAAATTAGACCCTGCTTTGCGCCCTGGTGACTACACTTTGTGCCCAGACTTTCAGTTACAAAAAGCTTTATTTATGGGCTGTGAACCCCAGAAAGTTCACAAGGGCAGTCGAGAGAAGCAATTGGGAAGGCTGGCTACTTTTTTGTGGGAGTAAAGAGGTTTCCTTGGCAGGGAAAATAAGGTGGAATGAAATCCAAATATTGTGATTAATTATGCTTTTGCTGGGTTATGAAGTTTGCAGTCTGCAAGGCACATGAGTTCAGCCATGGAGTGGAGAAAACCATAGACGTCTCATAGCTGAGAGGTAGAACATCTGCTTTGCATGGTCCAGGTTCTCTCCCTACATTGTCAAGTAGAGGTGGAAAGGACTTCTAATAATCTGAAATGACATAGGTTAGTGATGGCGAACATTTTGGGGACTGAGTGCCCAAACTGCAACATAAAACCCACTTATTTATCGCAAAGTGCCAGCAAAGCAACAGGAGAGAAAGGAAACTCCCATTGGGCTGCTGGGCAGAGAGGTGGGGGTGAACTCTGTGCTGGAGGAGGGAGGAAGCAATCCCATTGGGCTGCTGGACAGGGGGTGGGGGAAACTCAGTGTTGGGAAACTGCACAGTTGCACACAGAGAGGGCTGTGAGTGCCACCTCTGTCATGCGTGCCATAGGCTCGCCATCACTGACATAGGTCAATATGAGTTCATGTGGTGTTGTGCATAGAGCACTGGATGAGGACTCAGAAGACCTGGCCTCAAATCCCCACTGAGATAGCCATGAGTAACCAGTCCTCAAGCACTTCACCTTGAAAACCACTAGGATCAACATACCGTAAGTTAGACATGGCTTGATGGCACGTGAGATATGAAGAATGTCTACTAAATTAGTTTTCCTCATCGATTTCCTGATATGATGAGACCCCATCACAAGAAAATTCTACAAAAAAGTGTTTCCCTCTCCCCATGATTTGTACAATATGTTTATGAGGATATCTGGGTATAACGAGTGTCTTTTCCCTTTAAGAATAATATACAGGGCAAGCATGGTTGACAAAAGATGCAACAAACCCATCCATTGCTTCCAGTCCTAGAATTTATGGAAAGAAGCACCCAATGTATAATTATGCAATTGGCACAAAATCGGTCAGCTGAAAGCACCATAAAATATTTTGCTAACTTGGTGGGTGAAGTACAAAACTAATACAGTAAATTTTTAATCATATCATTGTATGACAGAAAAATAAATATTATCTGCTACTTGGTCTAATCCATGTGTTCTATACGAAATCAAGTGCACTGAAGCCATATCCGAAGTCTGATTCTGTCTAGAACATCAGGATCTTAAATAAGCAAATCTCACCCTCTTGGTTAGGTTCTTGCATTGATCACACAGGGTATATTTTCCACAAATGTAGCAAAAATTGTCCCGTTGATTAACACAGCTGCACCTACTCATCTTTAGCTCGGAACAGACTCCCTATGGCCTAGCTGTACTATCCAATCAGATGGTACCACACTAGAGACAATCCCTTGGTCCTTCTCACCTTCTATACATATTTCTCTCATCAGCTCACTGACTTGCCCAGACATGCTGGAACATGCATGCCACCAGGGGATGTGATTTAGCTGAGGTGGCAGCTGGCATAGTGGTAGCTGTAACTGTTATAATGTTCCCATGTAAAAATATAATGCATTACCCAATACCATTTGAACTGCTATAACACACCTATAACTTAAAATCTGTACGCAATAGGCAAATTCTGAATCAGTACAACTGATACTATGTAAATCCCATGTGTTATTCACGGTAGCAAAATTATAGTTGTACAGTGTCATCTGCGCGAAAAAGAGACAGGTGAGCATTCTCTTCTCAGTCTTCAGGGTGAAGCATCAGACATTTCTAGAAAAGGGAAAACTTCTCTGGTTTGGTAACATTTTCCCGGCTGGTTTCCAAGAAAAGAACAGCACGGCGGACTGTCAAGCTGTCTCCGTGACTAGAGGGTTTATTTTTGGCCAGGCATGAAGTACTAACTATGTGAGCGAGCGCTCAGCAAAATGCCATGGCAGTCATGGCAAAGAGCAAGGGTCTGTTACTTCCTTGCACTTAGGTAAAAATAAGTCTTTAATAATAAAAAAGGGCTGTGTGTGGAGCATTAATAATAAGAGGAAATGCAAAGACCGATAAGCCAGAGTTTAGACGCGGAGGGCGAAAGACACTTATTAAATCTCTCTTCCTTGTGGTTCTCTCTATTCCAGGGTGGATCACTCTTATTATATCTCTCATGAGTGTGAGATGAAGCTGTGAATGGTTGACCTGAATGAGCGGCTCCATACTAAAACAACCGAGGCAGGAAGCTTGTAAAGTATTTCCTCTAAAAAACCAACACAGAACTCGGGCACGTTTGCTCAGTTATGAAATCGCCAAGTAATTCTCTTCCTGAACTTTCTTTGCCGGACGGAAAGCTTCCACTTTGATTCACCACTTTGCATTCCAAAGCAAGAAATTGCAAGTAGATAAATAGGGACCACTTCGGTGGGAAGGTAACAACGTTGCCTGCCACATGACCACGGAAATGTCCGCAGAAGCAGGCTATGAAATGGAAATGAGCACTGAACCCTAGAGTCGGATACGACTGGCTTTTGAGTAAGGGCAACCATTACCTTTACAGATGTGACTATATCTAGTCTCGTTTCATTTAAAACATAAGTCATTGGTCCTGCACAAAGTAGGGTCGGTCTAGATCAGGCTTTCTTAGCCTTGGGCCCCCAGTTGTTCTTGAACTTCAATTCCCAGAATCCTCTATCAGCAGGTG
Source organism: Bradypodion pumilum (assembly GCA_035047305.1). NCBI lineage: Eukaryota > Metazoa > Chordata > Lepidosauria > Squamata > Chamaeleonidae > Bradypodion > Bradypodion pumilum. The sequence continues at coordinate 13,027,359 of JAWDJD010000015.1, forward strand.
TACTGACTTGAGCTTCTGGGAACTGAAGTCTAAGAACACCCGGGAGCCCAAGGTTGAGAAACCCTGGTCTAGATCAGGGGTCTCCAAACTTTGCTCTCCAGGTGTTCTTGGACTTCAATTCTCAGAAGCTCAAGCCAGCACACTTGCCAGTCAGGCTTCTGGGAATTGAAGTCCAAGAACATCTGAAGTGCCACATTAGCAGACCCTCCTGCTCTAGATCATCACCTTCCCAGCTTCATCATGCTGCCAAAACCCAGGGAAAATTCTGGAAAGTACCCTTGCCCAGGCATGTCCTGCTGTGACAGGGATGCCCAGCAGCGCATTGTGCTGCTCTGGCACTCTGAGCTCATGGCGTGATGTTGCGCCATTGAGTGTTTTCTGCCTCGGAGAAAAGGTCATCCCTAAGGGGAATCAAAAAATAGCCACGTCTATGCCAGGAAAGGGACATAAAGAGATCTCCCCCCCCAGCGGCATGTGAAAGTGCCGAATGCGCTGAAAACAGGAAAGAGACTTGTTCTAAAAGATCGCCAGTGATTTATTCGCTGTATGCATCCACAGACAGAAAAAGACCCGGGCTCCTTTTTTTAATTAAAACTCGGGGCCAGGGAGAAGGGGAGGAGCAAAAGACGGAGTGGGCAACAAACGCAGGCTGACAGTTTCAATTTTCGCTTACAGCTCACTTCCCCGGGATTGATCTCTCTCTCCTTTCTGCCGTAGAGAGTGCTGCCGGAGTCATATATCAGGCTGGTGTGCCATCGGCAAAGCTCTTCACCTTAGCCCTTCCTGAAGCAAGCGGAGGTTCCACCGCGTACCAGGTGGCAGGTGCTGTACGTCCAAAAGGCACTGAGCGGAGAACTTTGCATCCAGGTGAATGTTGTGCCTTCCACGAGACACCCATAAAAGTCTTCTGCCGTGGAGGAGGTCCAGTTTCCAAGCATAAGGCGGCATCAAAAGCCGATGGTACAGTTGGAACCCAATTTGAGGACGGAAACGTGATAGTTTGAAAGGCATCTTGGAATCCCTGGTGGACCACCCATGTGGTCTTCAGGTCTCAGGGTTCATGGCGGCCTTGATGACAGAGCTGGAAGAGGGTGGGGGCAGGGAACATCTAGGAAGGAGAAACACCTGGTTTGAGTTCAGGTCACAGGTGGGATGGACGGCCTGGGGCATAGGTTGAAAGAAAGATGAGGATGTGAGGAGAAGGATGTGGAGAAACGAAGGTTTGGGACAAGGGTTCGTAACCGAAGGCCCACAGGTTGGATACGGTCCCTGAAACCATTTCATTTGCCCCCCATCCCTCCAAGAGCAGCCAAGAAACAAAATGGCTGCCCATATGAATTGGTTGGGACAAAATGGCTGTCCCCATCATGCAACCAGGGCAAAATGGCCTTCTGCCCCTCGAAGCTGACTGAGAAAGCATGACCTGGCCCCAGGCTTGAAAAGGTTGGGAACCCCTGTTTTGGGAGGAGCTGCCACCTGTGCTTTGCACTTTGTTGAAGGCATAGCCAAGCATCTGGCATGTTCCAGATGAGATAGCACTTTCATACCCATTCTGCAGAATGGTGAGTTATTAACAGATATGATGCACTAAGATACCTAGAGCTTGATTGAGGCCTTCAGAGATGTGGTAGAACTTCTTTCTGTGAATGTTTCAGTGATACAGGTTGGTGTCAAACCATCTCTGTTGCTACCGATCACTCTGAAGGGGAATGCCATAGACATGAAGAGGCTAAGCAACAAGCACGGAAGCATCGTCAAACTCAATCATGCCCTCCACCATCTATTCGGTGTAATGTGTGTCCACCATCTATTCAGTGTAATGTGTGTGTTTCATACCAGGATCGACTTATTGAGTCATCAGAGACACCTCCGTCAAGGGAGAAAATAATGACTTTCAGGAAAAAAATGTATGCTCGGACATGAGTAGCCGCTGACAACGACAACAGATTCCTCCAAAATGAGCAACAAAACCTTTTTGTTGACTCTTGAGCAACTTCCAGATGACATCGAACAATCAACTATCTGCTGCTTCTAACGACAAATATCTGTAGTGTCTAGCATATCTCTAAATCTGGATCAAATTCAGTAGCATTAATTGTACAGTTGTACTGGTGGTGGCAGGAAGCGGAATAATAACAATGGCAAGAACATTAATAATGAAGACAAGGAATGAGACAAAAGAAGAATAGGAAGATGAAGCTACTTTTCCAAAATGGAGATCTTGAAAATGGTTGGAAAAACACGAGATCTACAAAGTCCGATGTTGAGCCGCAGGAGGTTATAGATACTGGCTATGCTATCAGAGAGCCAACTAGGAGCTACCTGGGGAGTTGTGATTTAATTAAAGATTAAAAAAGCAGGCATTAACAAAAGGAAGCCACGGCAAGGAAGCAGAATGGTGGAAGGGAGCAACAGGTAGAAGAAAAGGCTCAAGGAGGAGATGTGCCATTGTTCCTGGAGGCATTATGGGAAGACTGAATCAGTTCTCCTGCAAAGCCAATTTTGCATAATCTCCCATGTTGCTAACTGCAGAAGCGGCATAGTGCTAAGCAACATGAGTGGTAGCTGAGAGCAATGGGGGCATTTTTTTTTAAAAAAAATCAACAACAGTGCAATGCACATTATTCTCCAAGGCTGGTCCATCACGATGCTGTGGCTATTGCTGTTTCTCACCCTATACATTAGTGACCTCTCCTAGATTCTCTAAGCCTGGCTTAGGGCTTGCCTAGTCAAGGCCATGCTTTCCTTTATGGAATTGACTCAACTCTTCTCCACCTTTTCCCCATTGTATTCAACTTTTCCCCCACTCAATAGTCATCCTAACTTTTCATCATGAGCTACAAATTATAATAGCCTGAGTTGAGTCAGTTTTGGATCCAGGAGGGGGTCAGACTTGGTTGTTTTCATGGCAGTTCATCTTTTGGTAACATTTTTGTACAGACTCCAGCAATGTGGAACAATTCTTGTTTTGAGTCTGATGCTTGCAAAATGGCCTCCTTTAATCGGTCTTATGGTTAACAACAACAAAGAGAAACTGTGGAAAAGTAATAACCACCATTCTGGCAACCAGTGCCAATCAGATGTGTGGTTGCAGCATTTTGAACCAGCTGAGGTTTCCACACACTCTTTGTGTGTTAGCAAACTGGATGTTGAGTGTAACCACGAAAGTGCACAACTAAGATGTTGGTCTACTCCAGGAGTTCTCAACATTTTAAAACTGGGGGTTGGGTCACACTCCCTCAGAAAGTTTTTTTTTGGGGGGGGGGCAAATGGCCATTTTGCCCTTCCTCCACCACATGGCACTTCCGGGTATGGTGGAGGCAGTTGGGGACACACACATGAAATGGTGCTGTGGGACACATCTGTCCCACGGACCACAGGTTGAGAATCCCTGGTCTATTCTGTTCCAAAACATGTTGAAATCAAATTCTTGCCTATCCTTAAGGCCAAAAATCCTTATAATTCTTCAACAAAAACCAGTAGGTCCTCTACCAGTAGAATCAGATCCATCTTCTTCTGGTTGCAGGAGAAAGACATCACCTACCTTCTTGAATTCTGGTCACTCCATAACTTCCTGCACCACCTTCTGATTATTTTTCAAAACCGAACACAGATCATGGTACAATAGACTTTCTGTGTATCCCCAACACAATCAAATTACAGATTAGAGGAATTCTAGGAAATGGAAGGGTTGTCGATGATGCCTTCTTGGTAGGATGGAAGATCATTATTTGGGGTGGGTGGGGTGAGAAAGACTGAAGACCTGACCCACATGATGCTGAGCTTTCTGTGACCATAACCAGTCCCAGCTGACTCTCCCCTGGGACCCAAGGATGACATTTGCTTGCAGACAAGCTGTCCTCATGGATTGTAACCACATGAATATTTCAAGGAGACTCTTGAAATCTCTGTCAAAAATGATCACTTTTGAAGCAGTGCATCGACCTCTTTCTGGCAGTTCACGTTTCCTTTGTCTACTTCTCGTCCTTACTGACCGAGTTGGATTCAGAAACTGGACCTGAAAAGACTCAGAAGTGAACCATCACAGAATTCGACATTTAGGTATTTCACTGTTTACACAGCAAGTAAGGGAAGTGCAGTGATAAGATTTTGGGTCTGAGGTTTGGGAGATGTGGCTGAAGTCCTCATTGAGTGAAGGATCACACCAGATTGTCTTGGATGGTCCAATGTTTCTGGAAAATGCCCTACCTCATAAGGCTGTTAGAAAGGTAAAATGGAGGAGATGGACCATTTATAAAGAATATCCATGAAACACCTAATCTTTATCCATTAAGATTGCTTCAACTTGGTGGGACTTTGTTGGTGGTGATCTTGGAAGCTACATTAGAGATCTCACTTTCATGAAGAAATGAAATGAGCGGTTGGATTTTCCTCCCTTTCAGGTCTCCATAATTTGCACAAAATGTATGCGGGGAAAATTGTGATAGGTCCAAAACTGATGCTCTAAACCAATGATGGCCAACCTTGGCACTCCATGTGTTGCTGAACTTTAATTCCCAGAAGCCCTGATCAGCAGGAGTGTTGACTTGGGTTTCTGGGAATTGAAGTCCAAGAACACCTGGAGTGCCAAGGTTCACCATCATGGCTCTAAACTAAAATTAGGAGATAGGACAGTAGCTTGGGCTGGGCAACCAGGGCTTTACCTGATCTTGACAAAATGTAGAAAGTTCTGAAATGTAGGGGCAATTGTACTTGTGGATGTTAGGAAAATAAACTGTGGCACCTCTCAGCCCTGTTAAATCACAGGAAACATGGAGAAGAAACAATATTGGTTTGGCTAATAGCATGAACAGCATCTGAGATTAAAGGTGAATTCCCACCTTCTTAGGTCATGCAGTGGTGACCAACTACAGGCATGTTGAGCCTTGAGGAAAGGAGACTGAGGGGGGATATGATAACACATTTCAAACACTTGCAACAAAGTCATAAAGAGGAAGGGCAGGATCCATTCTCAATCATCGCAGAGTGCAGGACACAAAATAATGGGCTGAAACTACAAGGAGCCAGATGGAGGCTGACTATCAGGAGAAATTTCTTAGCTATTAGAGCAGTATGACAAAGGAACTGATGACCTCAGAAGATGGTGAGCGCTCCAACACCGGAAGAATTCAAGTGTTGTGGCCTGTGATCTCGGGTGCGATTCTGGACTCTGAACATGAGGAGATGGACCTGGCACCAGTCCTGCAGCCTGCTGCCAGTTCAGAAATGGCTCCTCGTGGCTAAGCCAGTCAGACTGATCAGGGCTTGACAGGAGGACCAGGTGTCAGCACTCTGAAGGACATCATAGCCCTATTAAGACATGATCTACAGCTGAGGCGAAGGAGGGCTAGGGCACGTCTTCAGAACTGGCCATCGGCTGTGAGCCCTGAGTCTCATTAAAAAAGGTGCATGCTGGACTCCAGCACTGCATTACCTGAACCTCTGACCTTGGAAAAAACCTAAACCTTTGCCTGTGACCCCGGCTATGTCCCTGGATCATCCTTGTATCTACAGTTTGTTACCGAACAGCTTCTGACGTTGACTACCCATGACGACACCTCTGCTTATCTACAGTTTGCTACTGAACAGCTTCTGACCTTGACCACCCATGACAAAGCCTCTGCTTATACCGTCTGGACTGAAAAGTAAAATTCTCTCTTACCTCTGGTCACCAGAGTCTGGTGCAGCTGCCACTGGCCAACCGGCTGGTCTGGGTGTCCAGGCCATAACGTCAAGAGAAAGTTGGACAGCCACCTGTCCAATCTGCTTCAACTTGGATTGCTGCTTTAACTTGGATCGCAGCATGGAACAGGGGGTTGGACTTGTTGGCCAAATAGGCCCCTTTCTGACTCCATTATTCGATGAATCACACAGAAGAGGGATGTTTTGGAGCATTGCAACAAAAAGGTTGCCACTTTCCCCAGTGTCGCTTAACTTCTGAAACCACAAAGAGCCACTCTGGAGAAAATGACTGGCTTATTTTCCCCAGGTCTCTGTGCTCTGCTCTCTCTCTGTCTTTGCAAAGGAAGAATATATTCAAGAGTTTATCTGTAGTTTTCTCAGCTGGACAAAGTATGCGGCAGGTAGATTCCCCTATTGTATGAATCAGTGCGTTTTTAAAAAATCTCAAACGCAAGCCTTCTGGTAATGAACTAAAGGAATCACGCCACTTCCCTTGTGGATGCAATCAGCAAACAGGCAAAACACAAAAGCTTCCTTCATCCTGACAGCACAAGGCAGGGGAACGAAGAGAAAGTGTGTGTGTATGTAAAAGGAAAAGAGAGAGAGAGAATAAAAAGAAAACAGAAACAGTCGCTTTGACCCAGAGAACACATATTTAATGTTTCCCCTCCCAAGGTTCTGCTTGTATGGTTATCTCTTCAGGCCCAGCCTTGCCTCTGGATTTTGGCTTTCTCTCCCATCCAGACAAGCTGTGGGAAACCATTACCGTATTTATAAAGCCCTGGCTGCACCCAACGTGGACGAGCAGGTCTGAGAGGCCTATCTGTTTTTGCCAGATGCTCACAAGAAGTGTAGGCAAGCGGAGGAGGTTGTGCTCCCAGATTTCTTCTTTCGGGAATGTGGAATGTGTTCGAAGGGAAATGAAGGTTTCCCCTCCTCAAGGCCTTTCCATACATAGACGTCTGCTCCCATGAAAAAGACGCTACGGGGGATGAATGGAGGAAAGGTAAGGAACAGAATTACAGGTAAACCAGATACAGGCAAGAAGTGGCTTAAAAATACTTGGAATAGAAATAAATAAAATGAATAGCGGTGGCTGCAACTCGTATCCGAGAATGCATTTGCTCCTGAAGCAGGAAAAATGCCATTGGTGTGAGTTTATTTAAGGTGTGATGTGATCCACACACATGGAGCCATCGCCTGCGGCACATATGAAATGAGAGATGCAAGATTTAACACCGGGACTGCAATGGACTGCTACAGCCTTGAGGATATTATCAATGCACACCGTCTTGCCAGATAACTGGCACAAGACCTTTTCTGCCTCCATGATGGTTGAGAATCAGAGTTCCTCTTCCATTCATTTTGCCATTGGGCCCAATATGATGGTTTCTAGTGGCATCTCCTCCACTGAGGGGACCATCACCCCACCTAGAAGGGGCTCATCTGCTTGTAGCCCTTGGCCCCTTTAGGGAGTCAGATTATTCACCACTGCCCAACACTCAGTGTTGAGTCACTAGCTGTAGAGTCTACTTCATTACCATAGCGGGATGTCTGGCCAGACAGAATAAATGAATAGCACAACAACGCGAAGGAGTTGGCTTGGAGGAAAGAGGCTAAGGTTAGGTCAGGTTCATACAGTGACTTACAAAGGATTTGAGATGGCACTTCTAAAATGTGCCAACAAAAATATAATTCTTGCTCCTTAGTTTTATAGATGAGTGAGAATTCCAACTTAAGGAGGAACTTTCCAATACAGTAAAACAGCCGCCGTGGTAGTGTGAAAATTGCATAACCCAAAGAAGCCATAGGGATACATTGAGAATTTAAGAAACGGTGGCAAATGGATCATTGTAACCCAAAAAAATCCATTAAAAAATCATAACCTGGAATAGCATTTCAATAGGAATTGCCATCGTAAACCAGGGCAAACGTTACCTGAAGCGGTCATAACCCCGGTTTTACTGTATTCTTAAAGTTCTTCATAAATTATGGGAAAAGATTGGAGGATTCACCTGCCCATCCAAAACCCTTTGAATGCTTGGGTAGTTGAGGAAAAAAAAGATAACATCACAGTACTTTGAATCTCTTGCTGTTACAACATTTTCTTTCCAGGCATGGAATTCCTTCAAAGCACAATCAGACTTGCCATTGGAGTCCTTTTTTAAAAAAATTCTACTTACAGAAACTACAAATGACAACTGTGAGTAAAGAAATCTTACTTCTACTTTAAATCTTTCTAGAGTGATTTTTATCATACGAAGCTATAATAACAACTGTGTTTGAAACACCATACGATACATTTAAACATGGCAAGAAGAACTCTCACAATGAGTAAATGAAACAAGGATGGGGAAAATGTTGGTGAAATTCAGAGAAACCTGATAAAATCAAAACAGGGAGACTCAGTTATCCTGAAAATGCTGGGCATTCAAAAGTTGCAGTTCAATCTCAAACATCTTTCCCACCCCATGCATGGCATGTGATGGAGAATTACAAGTTCTGGGTCAAAGGGTTTCTCTGGCAGCTGATCCCTGTCTCTTTGCAAATTAAGCTCTCCCTGAAATGCTTCCCACATGTCAGATGAGAAGAAATAGTGACCCAGGGCCCCTGACTGTATGATCTACAAGACGGTTGCATCTCTTAATGGCAATTTACGGCTCCCCAAAAGGTAATAAATCAGGATGGGAAAGCTCTGCTCACTTATCGGGAGGAGACACTGATGGTCCCAGCCAACTGGCAGTGGGGCAGTCATTCATTTACTTTGAGCAAGAAGGTGCTACTAGAAAGGGGAAGGCCACACTCCTGAGCCAAGGTTGCCAAATCAAGTGAGTCAGGGGAGCTTGAACACTGATAGAACTCCATATTTCCATATTCCGAGCAGATATGTCAACAGTGTGTACTTGCTCCTAGGAATGCCACAGTTGGCTACTTGGACACCTATCAGCTTCATTGTTATAAAAATGTGTCTCTTTGTTGCTTTTCTTGGAAATGGGTGATAATTTTTTTACACTTCTACTTTTGTTTTACAACAGTGTACCAAAAAGTAGTAACAGAATGGATGATGAACAAATGAAGGTGGGCCTGGCCATGTTGCATGCTCAAGTGACAATAGATGGAGTGCCAGAATAATGAATTGGTAATGTGACTAATATAGAAGTATTGCACCAGGTGGATAAAGAAAAAAACCTCTTTAAGACCTTTAAGCAAAGAAGACCCCAATACCTTGGGACATATCATGAGGAACAACATAAAATATAGAATATAGTACTCCAACTCACTCTGCAAGGAAATATCCCTGGGAAGAGTGGACCTGGATGTGGACAGACTTCATGGCTGAAGAACCTGACAGAGTGGAGTGGCATGTTCTCAGAAGAACTGTTCTGAGGAGTTAAGAACGGGAAGACTATTGTCATGATGACCAAGATCCAGAACTGATACAGCAGCTGAAGAAGAATCCAAGGGATCTCAAAAGACCCAGGGGAAGACCACCTCACAGATGGGAAGATTTTCTCAAGAAAAATGTTGGACCAACATGGAGAAGAACTTCCAGGGACAGATCATTATGGACAGAAGTTGTGTGGAATGTCGTCGCAGAGATGTCTAATACAATGACTCCTTGCTGAATAACAACTCCAAGGGATCCAAGGTACCAAAATGTCCCATTTTCTCCATATTTGTAGAGAAGGTTTTGAAAGCCCCAGGGAATGGGAAGCTAAAAGCAAGCCAGCCAGCCTGTCTGATTGGTTCCTTGTCTTAGAAAAGGGTCTAAAAACACATTCATCCAGGTCTAAAATAAGTATATACAGAGAACTCTAGAAGATCAGACTTAGAAGTCCTTCAAAGAAGCTGAAGTCATCTCTTGTAGGAACCCTTTCATCAAACTTTTTATTACCCTGTGATTTTCAGACAACTTGAAAACCAAGCATTTTTATCTGGTTTGATGTCTGATTCCCTAGCACAGCGATTACTTAGAATGAATGATCACTGTGCACGTGCTGTCATGTTCTGGTGAATAGATGTGGCATTAAAGATTGTCATTATTAGTTATCGATCACCATTTCTTGCTGGGTTCCCCTCTTGGGCCTCCACCACACTAGAAAATGATGGATGTGGCATTTCAAAGAGCATGAAAATGTTAACATTTGAATGTGCATAATGTGAACTGGTGAGACTTCTTTTGTTCCAATGTGGGGAAATACAAATAGTGAATTGAGCATGTAGAGAGGGAGGAAGAGAGAAAGAAAGAGAGCACATGAAGTTTCTCGTGGGTTTACGGTAACCCCAAATGGAGGGCTTTAAAAAAAGCAAAACAGCCTGCTTTTCAATGTTCTTAGCAACCAATGGACACCTTTCTAAATTGTATCTCTTTGTTAAAAATCTTAGACTATGTGGAAAAATTCAAAAACTGGCTTTTAAACAACTGTAATGATGCACAGAACTCTTCTGGGGTGATCATATGATCTCTTTTCTCTGTAATGGTTTTGGTTCCACATCCCAGCAGATGATGGTGCTTGGACCATCTATCCTGGCGTGGATCTAAATCTTGCCCAGTCGTATTCTTGTGTTTGCAAGAAGGAGAAACTATAATTCTACTTCGTAGCTCACCTGCAAGAAGGTAAGGTGTTTTCTGTTATTCTTAATGACAGCTTTCACATTTGTGGGAATAAGCTTTGGATGATGATGATGATAGTGATGATGATGATGATAAAATTTTTAAGAATTAGAAGCAGTGGATGGGTTATTTGTGTCATTTTGAACAAGCAGTCATTCCACCAGTGTTTGCTCTGTGAATTTTGCTTCTCCAAGGGACAGGACACATATTTTGCACAGAGATGTTGGAGCAAATCTTGGCCATTTTGCTGGGACCTTTGTACCGACCCAAGATGGTTCCTCTGATATTGCTATTGTTGATGACGATGAGGCAAGAGCAGGCAGTTCCCAATCCCAAGAACCTTGGGGAGAACTTGAGAAAAGGACGAATGGCTGAAGCATCTCTTGTATGTGTGTGAGAGATGTGCCTCTGACTGCAATGAGGAGCATTATGCAAGGTCTTCAGGCTCCCTTCACAGTGTGAGCTGTAGGTTTGATGCCAGCCATGCCTCCTGTATCAAATCCATCTCCAGCGTTGGCTGTTTGGCATTCTGAGCACCGATAGGAAGGCTTGAAATTTCTCTTTCTCTCTCTCCTTCCAACGCTATAAATATTTTATGAATTTCCATCCACTTACTTTGATGGGGGATTGTAAAAGCATTTAACCATATTACGCCCGATCTCCCGGAGACTGCATTATTCCAACAGAATGGGGTTTATTAGGAGCAACCTGCAGAGCTGTTTGTTGGAGGTTATGTTTAAATATATATCTCAATGCCTCCGGATGGAGGGAATGAGACGGCAGCCAAGGAGAAATCGTTTCGTTTGTCGGAGCTGTGGACCAACACTTTGGTTTTGACCAGGATTCACTTGTGTGGCGGCTGTAGCTGTAGCTTAATCAACAACATCTGTGGCAAAATAAAAAATTGTTTTCATAATAAAAATATACATATACAATATATTTATTAGTTTTATAACAATGTACAGAAATGAATAATGGAAAGCAGATCAAAGTAGACAAAACAAATGGTAGATATTGAATTGCAAAGCCCGTTAGATTTCCTTGATGTTGCATAAATAGGTCATGCAGACTCAACTTGAGCATTTCATTGTTTTTAAAAGGAAATATCCTCTTACCATGTCAGTGGGTAGTCCTCATATCATGAGGGTGGTGGATTCACTCCCAATCTTCATCAGTACTTTATAGGAACTCTCCGTGGTGCTGAATCCCATGCGACAAAACAGACAGAGCACTTTAAACAGTGTCTGTTTGTAGCCTATGAATTTTGGATAATAATAATTTCATGTCAGAAATTATTCCGGGTTGAAAGGATTTTTTGCTGGAGAAACTCCACTCAGGGGATGCCTGAATGAGGCTCCTTTCATATCCCTAAGAGCTGGGACAGAGATGGACATTCAATTCATCATGCAGTACCCAGGTCTCAAACCGTTGACTTGCCAGCCTTCCAGCTAACAAGGCAAGCTTCTTAACCACTGAGATGGAAACCTGGAAGAGAATCATACCTTTGCCTCAACATTGAGCAGCCAGGCCTTTCTGTTCCATCCTATTCTTGTGCCGAAATGTAAGTACTGTATCTGATTTCTGGAGATTCAGAAGGAAGCTATCTGCGAAATTATAGTGCCAAGAAGTTCCATTTCCTGCATGGAGAGAACAAAATGTAGCTCTTACCTCTCTTCTTTTTTTGCACCTACCTGTTTCTCCTCATGCCGGTTTGGGGGGGATTCTGGGATTTGTAGTACAAATAAAAGTGTCCATTCCTCATGCTTTGGGTTGGAGAACTGCAGCTCCTCAGACAATCACAGGAGAACTGAAGTGGCTCTGCTAGAGGTGCTTAAGTTAGCATTGCATGTCTCTTGGGGTATATTTTAAACATCCGGAGGGGAGGCCTGCCCCTCTGCTTGAGTGGCATTGCTTCAATCTGTTCCGTCAGCCCACATGCAAGGAAGAAAGCTGTTCTTCTCTCCTTTGGAGCAATAACTAGCGTGGTCAGAAAATGATCACCCCAGCTGCGGATGAGAGAGGCCAGGGGACATCTTTTGGCCTTTTCGCTCCATCCCTGTGCGCCACACCATAATTAAACCCAAACACATCATTGGCCTCACAATAAGCAGCTCTGGGATTCTCACAGTGCTGGCATGAGAGAGAGAAAAACCCTGAAGAAGTGCAAAAAAATAAATAATAAAAGAGAGGAGAAAATATGGAACAAATCACAGCTTGGAAGAAGCTGACGCCAGTGCTGAAAGACTCCTGGTTAGGAGCCAGGAGAGCTAGTTGTCAGGAACAAAAGGAAACAGCAAAAATACAGACAGTACTAAATACAGGATGATGTCGGACTCCTACTATTTTTAGCTCCCGATGCCAAAATGCTTATTTTAAGCATTAACGCGGGAGATGTATGGATGATGTTCAGTGTTCAGTGTTCTCCCATGAACACCATAGACACCGCCATTTATGTGATAAATTGTTCATGCCTTGTGTGGTGCTCAAGGTAGGGATGTAAATTGCCACTTAGTTTGTTCTTGCAGGTGACAATGAAACATAGCAGCAGTGGCTTCATCTCCCCTCCCCCCCTCTCCTCTCATTTTGGCACTTTCTTTGAAATGGATTTGTGAGAGTGCTTCTTGTACCAGAGAAAAGAAGGAAGGATGGACCACAAAAGAAACCAATGAATGAATTGGGGGGGGGGGGGAACCAATGAATGAATGAAGGACCAACAAATAAATCAGTGAACAAATGAATGGACAAACCAATGAAGGTAGGACAAATAGAAGGAAAGACAGATGTAAGAAAGGGACCAACAAATAAACCAGTGAACAAATGAATAAACAAACCAAGGAAGGAAAGAAGGAAGGAAGGAAGGAAGGACCAACAAATAAATCAATGAATGAACAAATAAACAAACCAAGGAAGGAAGGAAGGAACAACAAATAAATCAATGAACAAGTAAATAAACAAACAAACCAAGGAAGGAAGGACGGAAGGAGGGATGGATGGATGGATGGACCAACAAATAAATCAATGAACAAGTAAATAAACAAACCAAGGAAGGAAGGAAGGAAGGACCAACCAACAAATTAACCAATGAACAAATAAATAAACAAACCAAGGAAGGAAGGATGGTTGGACCAACAAATTAATCAATGAGCAAATAAATAAACAAACCAAGGAGGGAAGGAAGGAAGGAAGAGCTTGTACAATGTTTGATTTTATTTTAGTGATCCAATTAAGCTACGACCTTCCGCCTGCATTTGTTTTGTACATGAATCACACTGCTGTCTTTGTTTGTTTATGGAATTACAAACTTAGGTGACATCATCATCATCAAATGTATTACTCTGCCTAAATAAAGTTGCTCTAGAATTATATTCCAGTGGCCAGTATTATTTTTCTCTTTTGGGAGAAAGTATCTCCTAATTTGTCAATATCTTATCCTCAGCTGTTTGCCTCTGTCGTTAGCAAAATCAAGGAGATTGTTTGTGACGGAGTGACGCATCCAAATGCCAATCCTAATCAACTTCCTGAAATGGCCTCCTTCTCCACTTCCCCTCCTTCCAAAATAGACTTTTACTGGCCTGCAATCTCTCAACCAAGACAGCCGGTGTCTCGGCCCATGACAGCTCCTTGTCAATCGAACAGCCCCATGTCTTGCTTCTGGAATGTTAACCTCTCTGGAGAGTTGGAGTTGTGTTTCTTCCTCCACCTGATGCTCTGTCTGAAAATAACAAGGTTCAGATGCCAAACACAGGTAGAAACCTCAATAATCCCCTCTTTTTAGCTGTCTGTGTGGGTAGAAGGCAAGTTTACACACCTGGTGCCGCTCAAAGAGTCTGATGCCAAGCTCAACGCCAGTCTGCACAAGCACTTATAAAGATGGAACTGGCCTCCTATGAGTTTCAACCAGGGCTACGTATGCAGGCTACAATTCTGATTGTTTAACTTAACAGCATGTTCTTTCTCCTCTGGAATGCTTCCCTTGATGCATTCGGTACCGTGCTAGTTGCAAGATTGGTCGCACAACCAGTTGCACAACCAAGCAAACAGAGGTCCCCGCCACCCTGGTTGTGTTCTTTGATTTTCAGTGAACATTATTTTGGCCACTTAGAATTTTGTTTCAGTTTGTTTAATTTCAATTCTTTCTTTCCTTTTTTTTACCTTCTATCAGGCAAACACTTGAAGGTGTGTGTGTGTGTGTTTTTTTAAATTTAGAAAAAAGTGAGAGAAACCAAAAGTGACCAATTAGTTTAGAAAGAAGGCTTTCAGCTAGCACTAGGGCAAGAACTGGAAGCTTGGACTGAGCTCGGCTTATGCTCGGCTTTGATGCCTTTCAATTGAGATCTTTCTCTCAAGTGAGGCCATATTTGGGTGTCTGTAAAGTCTGCATGGCTGAACTCACAGAAGGGAGATTTATGGTATAGGTAAACAAGAAAGAACGAACGAACGAACGAACGAACGAACGAACGAACGAACGAACGAACGAACGAACGAACGAACGAACGAACAAACAGACAAACAGACAAACAGACAAACAAACAAACAAACAAACAAACCACCCTTATCCATTATTGACAGTAGAACAATTTTTATGCCTTCTACCATTCTTTGCCTAGAGCAGAGGTCCCCAACCCTTTCAAGCCGGGGGCCGGGTCACGTTCTCTCAGTCAGCTTCAAGGGCCAGATGGCCATTTTGCCCTGCCTGCATGATGGGAGTGGCCATTTTGTCCCAACAGCTTCAAAGGGGTGGCCATTTTGTTTCTCAAATGCCCTTGGAGGGGCAGGAGGGCACATGAAATGGCACCAGGGGCCAGATCCAGCCCACAGGTCTTAGGTTGGGAACCTCTGGCCTAGAGGTTCCCATGAAGAATTGGGTCTCTTCCATTTGTGTTTTCTCAGTTCTTTTTTCAGATTGTCTCAGAACTTTGGATCTGTATTTATTTATTGTACGATGATTATCTACATTAATGTTTCTAGCAGGCACTTCTTGGGGTGACAGCACTCAAATTCTTAGATCCATTGGCCTAGCATTATCATATTCTGGCGTTAAATACTGGATCTGTATGAAAACCTGACTTTTGTTGTCTTTCCTCCTTCCAATCCCAGACCTTACACCCATCTCACCTTTTCATCCTTATTAGACAACATCAATTGTAGAAGGTTGGCTTATGTTCCCTACCGATTATGCTCTGTGATAGAGAGATACAGTGGAACCTCATACAACAATCGCCCCATATAGCAATGAAATCGCATAACAATTAGGTTTTGGAGAAAATAGCATCCCGCATAACAATTTTCCCTATGGAAAAAATCGTGCAACAATTCTTCAATGGGAAAAACCACTTAGCGGGGAAAAATGCTGTACGATGCATCCCATAGGGAAAATCGCTATACGATGCATGTGTCATATAGCAACTGTTCCGTACAACAACGAGCCCCGTGGAACGGATTAAAATCGTTGTATGAGGTACCACTGTATATATATTTGGAACATCAAACCTTTCCACATCTGGACTACACCGCTGGAACAACGATTCCCCTCTTTTTATGCACATGCTGCCTGAGATACAATATTCACTTTTCCGAGCATGTGTTAGTGTGCCCACAGATCTCTAGAAAGACATCCTCCCCACCCGTGCATTTGTTAGCATCTGTAACTAGAATTCTGAATATATATTTATGCATTTCTTTCTTTCTCTGTGGGCCTTTGGGGCACGTTTCCCCGACACCACCCAAATTGGCTCCCAGGAGGGTCTGTGCATTGTGCGAGCAACTTATTCTGCTCCGCTTCAAAAACTATATGAATTCTTAACAGCTATGGGTGTTGACAAGACTAGCTAGCAATCCCTTTCTGCCGGTCTTTCTCCTCTCGGCTCTCCTGACACAAAACATGGAGCTCTTCTTCCATCTTTCTCTCCCCCCCCTTTTCCTTCCCAATGGGATGCTGAAAACGTCTCTCTTTCTTGTTTTAGGGACTCCCAGCAGCCGGAATTAACGAGCAAGGCTGATCGGCGTTGATCCGGGGAAATTGAAATAAATTTTTGAGCAAATCTATACTAAGAAAATGTTACATTTTGTCTGACGGTATATTACCAGCTGGTATGGAGATTTATTAATATCTCGCAGTATTAAGGTCATAAATCAATTCAGAGACCTTATTGCACACCCGGAGAAGATTGCTTTGCTACGACATATGGTACAACCTTCAAACTTCGGAATTAATAAAATTCGTGTCACTGTACACCCCGTCCCTGCTCCCCAGAAAGAAGCAGAAAGGGAGAAACCAAGGTTTTCAAAGCTCATACATCACTTTTATAGAAGCGTTTAAGCACTCGCAAACCTTAGGGTCAAAGGCAGATGCTAAAAGTTTATGACAAAATTTAAGGAAAATTAGTGTCAGCGTCGCAATATCTGAGAGCCTCAAGCATTCCAAGGGGAGATCAAACCCTGCATGCCATTCATCAAAAGATGAACCATGCCAACATTGCACACTGCACAAGATCAACGAGAAGCAGTTCCATTTAAATGCCATTTTCCTTTCCTTATTTAGCTAAGCCCAAGAAAGTGCTGATGGTGGCGTAGTGGTGAAGACGTGGATCTTGACGACTGAAAAGTCAGCAGGTTAGCAGTTCGAGACCCGAGTGCTGTGCGATGGAGTGAGTTTCCGTCGTCTGTCCCAGTTTGAAAGTTAGAAATTGCAAGTAGATAAATAGGTACCACTTTGGGAGGAGTGGTAACAGCATTCCATCCTCTTTTGCATCTAGTCATGCCAACCACATGAAAGCTGTTTCATTTCCTGCCAAAGTATTTATCAACTTGTAATTTCTTGCTTTCGAACTGCAAGGTTAGCCAGAGCTGGGACAGAAGACGGGAGCTCACTCCATCACGCAGCACTCAGGTCTTGAACTGCTGAACTTCTGCTTGTCAAACTCTGTATAACAATTAGGTTTTGTATCTTAACCACTAAGCAGTTTTCACCCATCTCCGTTTGAAGATGGTGAGGTTTTGCAGAGGAGAAACCAAATGTCTTCCCATTCCCTAGCACAACAGGAAGAGACAATCTGTTATGTTCCTTAAGGAGATTAACCCTTATCCTATGTTTGATATCTCTATTTGAATGGGAAGGCACAGAAATGGCTATCAAAATGAAGTCTAGGATGACTCTCCTGCATATAGAACCATTCATTCTTCTTGCTCAAGGAAACACGAAGCAACTCAAAAAGAAATTAAATATTTGTGAGTTAGAAGGAAAGCCTTCTGTCAGCAACTGATTCCTGATGTCAAGATTTGCTAGCTGTTTGGTATTTATGGACGTATCAACCCATGGACCCTGGGTGGATAATCTCTCAATCATTTCCCCAGAAAACATAATCTTTGAGTAGCAAAGTCGTTTTTGGGAACCTGCCAACATCGGGCTGTCAAAGGGATGCTCCACTCACATTCAGAAGTAAATTGCGAGCTGACGTCAAAAATGGTACTAGTCAACATCTTCCTTAATTTTAAAAAATTGAAAGGTGTCTCCAAACCAAGCCTGGGTGGTACATCCTTGAGCTCAGTTGAATATTCATCCATACATTTTGTGCTACGTAGATTTTTCCATGAGTTTTAACATTTGCCCAGGGAGAGATGCCTTGGTTATTTAAGACCATCATTGGTTGACTGATATGCTTAGTAAATAAAAACACAGGCCTGAAATCCAGTTGGTTGACCCAACTGGAGTAGAGCCATTGAATCAATAGGATTGATGTGCATGTTGATTCAAAGATTCAATTGTTCATTCAGTGGGTCTAAAAGGTCACACCAATCAGTCAACTGTAAGGCATGTGGACTATAGGACCTATTGAGCTTTTCTATAGGGCCTAGTCGTTTGGGTATGGGTGGGAATTGTTTTTAAAATTTCTGTTCATTTTTATAATAAACACCAACAAAGTAAACTAAAACTTTTCACTTGCCTCTTTTCAGACCCTAAGAGTGCAGAAACATGGCCTAGACCATATGATGATTTGAACCAAGGTCAATGAAGGCAATGAAAGTCCCAAGAATACACTTAAACTCCTTTTTCTTGTGACTTACTCTTTCTGTTGTTTGTATTTCTGAGTCTGTTCTGGAAGACTCCAGGGACTTTGTCACAATAACTGATGACTGGGGGAATCTTGATGACAAGGCCAATCTTAGAAAGGAAGAAAAGATGTCAGTTCTGCTTTATAACCCCTACTCAAACCAGTCTTGGTTCCATCGCCATTATGTTGTACCATGTATGAGCCTGGCTTCAGAAACATCCTCCTGAATGAATGGTAAGGCCACTAGAATGATTGGAATTACCCATAAAACTGTCTCCAGGTCTGGCCAGGTTATCCGGCTATGGTAATAGAGTAGACTATACTGCCAGCGATTCAATGCTGAGCATTGGGCGGCGGTTAACTAACCTGACAACCCTGAGGACTAGTGGCCTTCGTGAAGTCCACAGGGAAGGGTGATGGTCCCCAAGTGGATTAAAGCCCACTTGAATACATCTTGATGGAGGGCTGGGGAGGACTTTGTGTGCCAAAAGGGATCAGGGCCAGAAAGTGACCTGCGTAACTTGAACAGTGGTACCGGTGTCACACTGCGATGTGGAAGGCAGATGAGAGGCCATGGCATTATATTCGCAGGACAGTCTTAAATTGTGATCTCCATGATGATTGCCAATATTTGGAATTGGACATGGTACAAGAAGGAGGAGGAAGAGGAAGAGGAGGAGGAGGAACACTGGTTCATGCAACAGCTTTGATCCGAACACCTGGGGAATGACTCCTGTGATGTAGAACTTTGCTATCTACAAAGTTGAACCATTGATCTGTCTAGCCAAGCATTGTTGACACTGATTGGCAGCTGTTCACTAGGTTTTCAGATAGAGATCAAACATGATCCATATGTATGGAGAACAGGGACTCAGCCATTGGCTACAGCAGGGATTGGCCATGTATGGAATACCAGATGTTGCTGGGTCTCAACTTCCATTAGCTACAACAAGGTCCTGGGAACTGCAGATCAGGCTGGCAACAGCTGGAATGCCAAGATCAGCCCACCTGTATGGCATCTGTCTTGTCCATAGCTAAGAGGACATTTCCCCCATGGTTTTGTTTAAAAAAACCTACCCTTCCCAGCTGTATGAGAAGCATTTTCATTTACATAGATGTCACAGATATGAAACACACATTCTGTATAGATGCAAATGTTGGCCTTCACAGTGTGTGATACACCAAACATAAGGAGATATTTCTCCAACAGATACTTCACTGGAATGGACCTTTAAGTTGCTCGGTATTTCTACGCCTCAAAAACAGTCATTTTTTATTCCAAAACAGATTACAGTTCAGCTCCCGAAAACATGTTCTGAATAGTAAAAAAAAAAAACTTGCATAGATTCAGTAGATGAACACCGGAAACTGCATACCCTTGAGCAACATTGCCCAAAGAACACCGCTTCTGAATACTTCAGACCCGACGATGCAAAGCATCATAGACAGAAATGCAGAGACAGAAAGTCACATCTTCCTGAGTTCTGTACACAAAATGAACCATTTGTGAATATCAAAAGAGCAGCACAAATCAGCGCGGCGATCAAATCGACTAGATCCCAGATGGATTGCTCATTCAAGAAGAGAAGAAAATAAAGAAAGTGGAGCAAGAGGTCACACATCCCTGACGGAACCATAGACTTGAGGAATTGCACATCATCTTTAAAGTGCCAGTTACAAATGAAGATCTGTTCAACAATACAAACTGGTTGTGGTGCTCCATCTTTATGTCTCACATTTCATTTTAAAACCAACAATCCGCAAGTAAAGGTCACCCTTGCTCGAAAGCCAGTCATATCTGACTCTAGGGTTTAGTGCTCACCTCTGTTTATAGCCAAAGAGCCAGCATTGTCTGTGTTTGCAGATGTTTCCGTGGACATGTGGCAGGCATGACTAGACACTGGAGTGCCCGGAACGCTGTTTACCTTCTCACCGAAGCGATCCCTATTTATCTACTTGCAATTTCTTGCTTTCGAAGTGCTAGCTTGGCAGGAGCTGGAACAGAGATGGGAGCTCACTCTGTCGTGCAGTACTCTGGAATTGAACTCCGATGTTCCAGTTGTTAAGTTCAGCATCTTAACCAGTTGAGCCATCTATTTATCTACTTGCAATGTCTTGCTTTCAAACTACTAGGTAGGCAGGAGCTGGAACAGAGGTGGGAGCTCACTCCAATGTGCAGCACTCAGGTCTTGAACTGCTGACCAAGTGCTGACCTTCCAGTCATCAAGTTGAGCATCTTAACCACTCAGCCACCACAGTCCGAACAATCCACAATAACACCACCTATTAGAGTTTGATTTGCCATTTCACAGGACCACCTGTCTGAATGCCCATGGGTATCTCCAGGGCATTGTCATGCTTTCCTGGGGCATCTGGATTTCATATCCCACCCTCCTTTGCTCTCTGAAGCCCCTGACTGCCTTCAGTCTATCTTTCCCCACTTTGTCTGATGCACCGTCAGCCTGGTGACTCATTCAAAGTCTGCCCGTTCCCCCCATGGTAATTACCAACGGAGCCGTCGCTTGTCAAACCTCTTAAGGTGGGCTCATGCTGGGAGGAATAAGCTGCTTAGCAGCATGGAAAGAAATGGCATTTAAAACTTCTAATATTTTGTTAGCTTCCTTTTGGAAAAACACGATTGTATTTCTTCCCCCCCCTCCCCTCTTTTGGCGTGTGTGCGATCTTGTCAGGAAAACCACAGCGTGGTTCGTCTCTTTCATTTGTCTGTGGGATGTGGTGGGAAGCGAGCAAGATGAATGGTGAGGGGTGATGTCACCCAAAACTGTTGTTTTGCCCCTTTCTGTCGCTTCCAAACCGAAGAAAGAGATTTGGGATAAACAGAAGTGAAGCCTTCAGGTCAGTGACCAGGGGGTGGGGTTGATTCTGAAGCAAGTTCAACCCTTGTTCAACTATACCAGAGCAAACAGTGAATTAGTAGTGTGGTAGAGCAAATGCCTGTCATGTTGAAGGTTGATTCTTTGCATCTCCTTCCTAAAACCATAGAAGAAGATGGGCAAAGTGTCTCCATATTTCATCTCATGAAGAAATATCGTGGGCTCTGTACCTCTTCCTGAGGAGCAAATTCCAGTTTTGAAAAGGTCACACCCTTCTTTTCCCTGGCTCAACTGCTCAACCAGGAGTGGATGTCAAGTGAAATAGCCCTTTGAATAGCATTTGAGCCCTCTAGAACAGGGGTTCTCGACCTCTTCAAGCCAAGGGCCGGGTCACACTTTCTCAGCCAGCTTCGGGGGTTGGAGGGCCATTTTCTCCTGCCTGCATGGTGGGGGTGGGCATTTTGTCCCAACAGTTTCAAAGGGGGTGGCCATTTTGTTTCTTGAATGCCCTTGAAGGGGTGGGGTGGGGGCACATGAAATGGCATTGTGGTCCAGATCCGACCCATGGGCCTTAGGTTGGGAATCCCTGTTCTAGAAGACTCAGAGGCCATTTTTACCCCATGCATAGCCATGGGAGGTCTCAGAAGGTTTTGACTGATATGACCCAATTGAGCAAATATAGTGGTTGATTACATCAAAGTTGTCCATCCAGTTGACCAGTCTACCAACGTTGTGTTCATTCCCAGCCCAATGGACTACAAAACTACAGCCATCGGCTAGGTTAGAGCTGGCAAGACAAATTTGGAGATTCAAGAGGAGCTTTGTTTTTGGCCAGGGAAATAGACAGAAGAGCGAAAGCCATCCCTGGCAGACAGACAGCTGGGAGAGGTCTAAGCATCTACAGTAATCCATACAATGAAGACGTGTCTAATTTCTCTCTTCACTTGCCTCTCAAGAGTGAACTGGTCCTACATAAATGGGCCTCTCCCCCACTCCAACTTCAGCAGAAGCTGCATTGCCATCTGTTTTTATATATTTCATTATTTTCTCTTCCCTTGCTGCTTTCCCTCACCCTGTAAAGCGACTTAAATGCCATCCTCCTACAATTACCCACAGAAGAAAGAAATGAATAGGAACAGTCCCACGGGGTGTCCTGTCTTAAACGAAGCTTTTGTTGTTATAAATTGTTCCTCAAAGCTGTACAAGCCTTTGGAATGGTTTTCTTGTTGCCGTAAACCTGAAGCATGGGGCGTTGAATTCAGGGCTCGCCGTCGGAGGCTGTCAGCTGGCCAGCCTTTCCTTCCGGAAGCGGGGAGGGCATTTTCCAAGTACGATCTTGAGAAACAAGCCTCAGTCTCAAGGGTTTGCTAAGAAAAGAAGGAAAATGGAGGTTGAGTCTTTGCCAAGGTAGAAACCCTCTGTCTGGCTAGGATAGTGAGAGTGTCAAAACACTGGTTTTTGAAGTTGCTAAGTTCAGTCCCCATCATTGTCATCAGATAAGGTAATGCTAAAAGTTGTTCTTGCTCGAAAGCCAGTCTTATCTGACTCTAGGGTTCAGTGCTCACCTCTGTTTACAGCCAAAGAGCCAGCGCTGTCTGCATTTGCAGACGTTTCCATGGACATGTGGCAGGCGTGCCTTGACACCTGAGTAAGGAGAACTCTGTTTACCTTCCCACCAAAGTGGTCCCTATTTCAAACTGCTAGGCTGGCAGGAGCTGGGACAGAGATGGGTGCTCACTCCGTCATGCAGTACTCAGGTACCGAACTCCGACCTTCTGGTCGTCAAGTTCAGCATCTTAACCACTAAGCCACTGCAGTGAGCAGGGTTTCTCAACCTTGGAGCCCCAGATGTTCTTGGACTTCAATTCCCAGAAGCCCCAGGTGTGCTGACTTGGGCTCCTGGTAACTGATGTCCAAGAACACCTGGAGGCCAAAATTTGAGAAACCCTGGCCTGGAGGGATGTTATTGCCTGTCAGCACAACACAACTGGAGTGTATAACTCACAGGGTAAGGCAGCTTGTGCTGAGTCTTCTAGGGAAGTGCTGAGGGTTCTACCCGGGACACTTTGCCACGAAGAAACCTTCCTATTTCTAAGTTCTAACACATTCCTTTTACCCACCTCTCCATGTTGGTTCTCTTCACATATAGCTGCCCATTGGACACTAAAGATCTAGTAAGGTGTAAAGCAACAGTGCTCCTGGAGGCATGAAAGTCCAGTCCCATCAGTGGATGATGTCCAATTTCACAGGAAAGGTGAATCATCCCCGGCTTGGACTTCTGACTTTACTGGAACTCTCCGTGGTACTGAATTGCCTCCGATTTTGATCTTTGGAGAGCTCTTTAAACACCAGACAAATATTCTAAGCAGATTCATGGCCTATTTTAAATTGGAGTGAATTCAAGTGATTCCCACCACAACTGGCAACTGTTCGTAGCATCTGAGGCTTCTGGGAATTGTAGTAAAAAAACCTTGGGGACATCACTAGTCTGCCTCTCCCTCCCAATGTTGCAGAGATTGGAAATATATTGTGTCCGTGCTCACCTTTGAAGTAATTCAGTCCACAGCGGTGCTAAATGGTTGGAGTAAAGGTTAACACCAAGGTCCTTGTTTCTTTGATATGGAGATAATTGGGTTTGCAGCCACAGCGCCAATCTGACAGATGGCCTCTAACGAAGAGGGGAAATGACACCCTGACACATCTCGCCAATGCCGTGCCCCAGAGTTTCTTCAACCAACAACTGATCGTCAACCTTCAGCTGACATTTCAAATGTTTAATTGGAGATAATGACCAGTGACTGCAGAAGACGGACTGGACAAAAGATTGACACGCTCAATGGAGGTGGCAGCATTTCACGCTCATCTGATTGACAGGATGGAGGAGAGACAAGGTCAATCAAATGCCAACGAGAGCTTTCAAAAATGTTTGGGTGACAGCCAAATGGGAGTTTGAGGAAATCCATGGAGTTACCAACAAAATTGGAACATCTCCCAAAGTCTGACCGTCAACACTTTAGAGTGGGACTGTCCTATCATTTGGCATAATGAAGAAGGTGCCTCCATTAGCAGAAGGTCTGATGCCCAGTCTGTAATGGGGACCTCCACTGTTCCAAATGATTCCCCCCCCCCATCTTCTTCTTTTTCTTTGAGATTTTCTCAGTGAAATATACCTAAATATCAAATCAGTGCCACTTCTAACTAGGAATGGATAGGATCAAACTAGGGATATGATGGATGAGAAGTGTGATTTGCCATTGAGCTATGGCTTAGATCAGGGGTCCCAACCTTTTCAAGTCAGGGGCCAGGTCATGCTCTCTCTGACATCTTTGAGTGCCAGGCAGCCTTCACGATGGGAGTGGCCATTTTGTCCCAATATCTTCAAAGGGTGTGGCCATTTTGTTTCTCAAATGCCATTGGAGGGTTGGGGGGCACATGGAATGGTGCTGCAGGCCAGATCCATCCCACAGGCCTTAGGTTGGGAACCCCTGGGCTTAGATGGACCTGTTCCTCCTATGGCTAATCAAAGGATAGCCAGACAAAGATACACTATTATTTTCAGAGCACCATGGCCATGCATTGACAGGCACATTGCCCATTTCACAACCAACTGAAAAAAACCTAGACTGCTGAGAGGCATATGTAAGTAACTGTTGTCCTTCTCCCTGGGGGTGTGCTGATAAAAGAATCCTCTGCTGTCTCACCAGTGAAATTGCCCGTGCTGATAAGACAGGCAGGCGGGGTCATGCTTTCGACACAAAAATGTCTTGTTACACAAGGTGAATCTCACAAAGCCTCTCTTTAGACTGACTAAACATGGAGAAGAGCTTGTTTAGCCCTGGGGCTCTAAAATCACATTGCTGGTGATGTAGCAGTGAGTTTCAGAATATAGCTGGCCCAGAAAGGACCTGGAGAAAAATGTAGTTTGATGAAGTTACGCCAGTCACCAAATGGAGATATGGATTCTATAGAGTGGGCTACAGAGTATGTCAGCTACAGAGGTGAACACAAAAATCTCCATCCTTGTTTCCTCACAGGTCCTCAAAACCCATGTGTGTGTTCATCCCATTCTTTCCCCGTGTTGAGTTGCTAGGCTCAAGAGTTTTCATCCCCACACTAAAAATCTGACAACGGGACCCAAGTTGAGCCAATTGGAAGTTGTCAACGTTGGATCTGTTGCCCAAAATAATGATGAATCTGAAGCACTGAGTGGATTGTTTGGAGCTCTCCTGACAATCACATAGTTCCTCTAGGTTTATCCTCCATACACATGTGTGTTTGTGTGCGGATGTACTCTGCATTTTTTACATTTTCCCACCGAAGTGGTCCCTATTGATTTACTTGCAATTTCTTGCTTTCCAACTGGCAGGAGCTGGGACAGAGATGGGTGTTCAAACTGTCATGCAGTACTTGGGCCTTGAACTGCCGACTGGCTTACCTTCCAGCTTACAAGGTGAGCTTCTTAACCACTGAGCCACCACAGCTCCTGCTTTTCTCATGTGTCTAGTAGTTACGATTGAAAAGAACATGGGACATGGACAGGCTGCGGTGTCTTCGTGTGCCAACCGTGATACGTGGGGAGAGAAAGAAGACAAAAAGAAATGAATTAATATTTGTGCATTTGTTACTTTTGATTAATGCAACACTTGTAATGCGGTAGAGACCTAACTCTCGCTACAAAGATCCGAATAATGAGATGTTACATACAGTATTCCCAGAATTAATATATAGAATTGAAGCTTGCACATTGACTAAAGCAGGGATTCTCAACCTGCAGCCTGAGGGCTGGATGCAGCCCTTGGCACTATTTCATGTGGCCCTCCCTCTGCCTCCACCACACCAAGAAGTGCCATGTGGTGAAGGGCAAAATGGTCATCTGGCCCCTAAAGCTGTCTGAGGGAGCATGACCCGGCCTCAGGCTTTAAAAGGTTGAGAACTCCTGGACTAAATCATCTGAAACAAGAATCGAAGCTTTTGAAATGTGGATCTACAGATGACTGCTAAGGATATCATTCGCTGACCATGTGATTAATGTGCCGGATGGATTAAGAACAAGAACTGTTGAAGACCATTAAGCAAAGAAAGCTCCAATGCCATGGCCATATCATGAGGAACAACATAAAGTACAGAATATTCCAACTCACTCTGCAAGGAAAGATCCCTGGGGAGAGAGGAAGCCCTGGATGTAGATGGACTTCATGGCTGAAGAACCTGAGAGACTGGCATGGAAGGTCCTGGGAAGATCTGTTCTGAGGAATTAAGAACAGGAAGACTATCGCCATGATGATAGAAAAGATCTGGAACTGATACGGCAGCTGCAGAAGAATGAAAAAGATGGATTCTGAGCTTCTCTTCTTATTATTTATATCCTTTGATTTGTTTTACCAAATGTCTAAACATGCTTCTAACAACTCAGTGAAAACCAGAGGCATCTCTCCCATGTCCCCCATCAGACAACCAAGTGCTGGATAAACAAGTTACATAATCATAAATTCACAAACCACCGAGCAGTGGGGTGGCACAGAATGCCTTCATGAGCATTGAGCATGCTTCTCTACCCATAATGGTCACCACAGTGAAACCAGCAAAGTTCTTCAGTGAAAGAAGGAAGGAGGTGTGTTTTTTTTAATTTAAAAAAATGTGTGTTATTCAAGTGCCCTATTTCAGATGAAAAGAGAAGACCATCAGTCATTAGACAATTATGTTCATACGAGGAAAGATAAGATGTGTGAGAGATAGTAATGTAAATTGTCCAGTCTGGCAAAGGTCTTAAGAGTGGTCATTAATGGTCATTACGGAGTACAGCTCTGATTGGGGTCTTTGAGGTCTCTCAAAGGTCAGTGGTGGGAAAGAAGTCAATCCAAGCAAAGTCAATGGGTTTTTTAAAGGTGTTCCAGAATATCGTTTGTGACATCACATGGTCCTCTTGCATCATGCCTGGGTCCTAAAATCTCAGCTAAGCTTCCAATGCTATAAACCAGGGGTCCTCAACCTTTACAAGCCGGGGGCTGGGTCACACTCTCTAAGTCAGCTTCAAGGGCAGGATGGCCATTTTGCCCTGCCTGCACGATGGGGGTGGCCATTTTGTCCAAAAAGCTTCAAAAGGGTGACCATTTTGTTTCTCGAATGCCCTTGGAGGAAGTGGGGGGCCACATGAAATGGCACCTTGGGGCCAGATTTGCCCTGCATGCCTTTGTTTGGGAACTTCTGCTATAAATGGTGGCACCCAATTCCCAATTCTTCTGCAGATTGAAAACATCTATTTATAGAGCTTTTACAGAAGCTTCTGTCTTGGGTTCTTGCTTGCTCGTGTTCCTCCCACTGCATTTTTAACAGACATTGTTGCTTTCTCATAGATTGCCAAGCCTCTGTGAGCTGATCTGACTAATGACACATCATCTGAAATAGTTCCTCCTCCGCCTCCTCTTCTCCGCCGCCTCCTTGTCCTTCCAGCTACCAAAGTTGCTCCAAAACATAGGCTACCAACTTTCAACAATGGCCAAGAGCTGCTAATTTGCTTCCTGACATCAAAACCAAACACCAACCAGTCAGTTGACATGTTGCCTCTTATTCTTAGGCTTCGCTCTTGGATCCAAATAATGCCGATGGAGGCCACAAGATATGCCAGAGCAGGAATCTTATATATCCCTCGACATTGGAAGGGGTAAAAGAAGAAGTAAAGAGGAAGACTCTTGAGTCTGCCTGCTGTACCAGCAATGAGTATTTATAACAAGAGCAGCAGCAACAGTAAAAGGGAGAGGAAGAAGAGGAGTCATTGGTATGGAGGAGGAGGGAGGAGGAAGAGGAAGTGTCATTGGGAAGGAGCAGAAGGAGGAGAAAGGAAAGAAGTATGAGAGGAGGAAGAAGGAGGGGAGAAGTAAGTAGGAAGAAGTAAGAAGAAGAAGAAGAAGATGAAGAAGAAGTAGTAGTAGAAGAAGAAGAAGAAAAAGAAGAAGAAGGTGACGGTGATGACGATGGTGATGGTGACAATGACGGTGACGATGATGGTGGTGTTGGTGGTGGTGATGGTAGTGATGGTGGTGATAGTAGTGATGGTGGTGAGTTGTTGGGAAGAAACAGAAAGAGGAGAAAGAAGTGGAAAAGAAGGAGGAGAGGAAGAAAAGGAGAAGACAGGAGATATAACAAAATCTGACCTTCTCTTCTACTCATTAAACCCCATGGTAGATGTTCACCACCTCACCTCTCTTTGACCTACCTCTCCCTTCCTGCCCTTTAACCTGGTTAATGAAGTGTTGCCTCCATCAGCCTTTGCCTACCATATACCTCTCCATACCTTGCATCCATTCAAAGAGAGACGGCGCAAGTGTCAGTACCAATCGATCTCCATGTTAGCCACCAGCCCTGAGTGCCCCACTCATTAGGAACAATTTACATGCTGCACATCAGGATGACAGCTCTAGCGAGGGATTTGTTTAGCTAATTTAGAGTAATGGAGGAGAGAAATTAATCACATTAACACCGATGCTCCCTGGCATGGCAAGGCGGAGGCTACACATCATGGTGTAGGCACCTGCCAGGTCTAGATCTTGGGTCTCCTTTCCCCATAGCCTCCTTGCCCTTATACAGGGAGTTCATCGTGATAATCACAGGTCCAGGATATCTGGACAGGAGCTGTCAGCAGGGGAGGGAAATGAAGAGGAAAGCAATAAAGCAAGGTTAGAACATATCCTTCTAAAAGGTCTTCAGAGTGCGGACCTGTCAGAAAGAAAGAAGAAAGGAGAATCATGGCTTGATACTGGAATAAGAGAACATTAAGATACTTCCATCGCCCTCGAAGGAAACAGCAATGCAACACATCATTGGGCTCTGGATTTATTAAGAACTAGGCATTGGGTTTTTGGGACTCATGGGCTACAGGTCTCAGGTGTTTGAAGGAATTCCCTTCAGTCCAGCTCCTCTAGTCCATTCAGTTGCTTGTAATCACTTCCAGATGAGAAATAATGGCTTCTTTCTAACACACTGAAGAGAAAAGAAATGGGAGGGTGAGGCTAAGTTCCATGGGAGCTGCAAGCCATTATAGGTCTGGTGGCTTCCAAAGACATAGCTTGTATGGAGCATAATTTTATTTATTTATTTATGTATTTCAACTTATATGCTGCCCCACTCATGAAGGGCAACTCACAGGCACATCAAGGCACATCAACGAAACAACATACTCAATAAAACACAGCCCAACACTAAAATATCAATAAGAAACAAAAAATAAATCACAAAGTCCTTGCCACTCAGTGTACCCAATGGAGCCTGGGGCTCAACATCTCGGCATAGCCCAGGGCTCACCATCAACCCTCCAGCCAGGCAGGGCCAGGAGGGTGGCGATGGTGGCCGCAGCTGTCTCCCATCCCGGGCCGATGGTGTGGGCCATGGGAGAGATGTGGCGAGGTCCTCCAGCCCACAGCTCGTCGTAATAGACAGGGAAACCAGTGGCCTGATAGTGGCTTGCAGCTCCCATGGAACTTAGCCCCACTTAGCCATTTTTTCCATCGCCATCATGTTTTGGAGAAAAGAGTCAAAGGGAGAAGAGACTTCAGAGCCCTGTGTTGTATCAAAAGCTGGCATTCCTTTGCTGTAACAAGGTTGTGTTGCCTTAGTAGCTGTCCTTGTTTAAAATTGTTTAAAAGAGCTCCGAGATCATAGTGCTTGGGTCACTTCATCACAAGCTAGGATCCACCTTAAACAAATTCACTCCAGTGACATTTTTCATGCTTCAGGGGAGAAAAAAGGAATTCTCGGATACGAGTTGCAGATGACGATGACGTTTAAAATTGGGCATCTCATATGGCTTATGCTCCCAAATGCCCCAGAGTCATTCACACGGGTCCATTTCATGGTGGGATCCATTTTCTCCACACTGTAAGTCAGGTGATGTTCCACAGATTCCCTTTGGTCAAAGCTGTCACATCAGCTGACTCTGTCCATTCTTCGCTCAAAGGTGGGGCTTAACTGCACGTTGTACTGCTGAGCTGTGGTGTCCATGTATGCATATAGACGCAAAGATTGGGAAGGACAACAATGTAGTAAAAGTACCCCAATTTCCCATTTCTTTTAAAAATAGGCTTTCTTCCCCTGTTGCTAATATAGAGTGCTGTCGATACGAATTCATAGTCAATGTATTACATCCTCAGCCATTTTTTCCTTGAGCCCAGATGGACCAAATATAATGAATTTTGAAAATCCCAATAAAGTCACATTCAAAGCTTACCTAAGCCTCGGTAGATTTTTACCCTGGCTTAATTGGGTTAAAGTATCAACCTAAAACAGCATAGTTTGATTCAAACCCTTTGGAAGGGTGTCAGGACACATTTTACCCTGTGAGATGAGGAGAGATATGTACACACATATGTACACAAACACACACACACACACACGTAAACACCCCTGTCAAATAAGAATGACAGAGTTTCAACATTTAGGAAGAATGATTGCTTGGCAGATAGGTAAAAGTAAAAAATAAAGGTCTCCTTTGCTCAAAAGTCAGTTGTATCTGACTCTAGGGTTTGGTGCTCATCCCCGTTTAAAGCCAAAGAGCCAGTGCTGTCTGCATCTGCAGACATTAGTGTGGTCATGTGAAAGGTATGACTAGGTGTTGGAGTGCACAGAATGCTGTTTCCTTTCCCACCAAAGTGGCTACCTATTTATCTACTTGCAATCCCTTGCTTTTGAACTGCTAGGTTGGCAGGAGCTGGGACAGACGACGGGAGCTTGCTCCGTTGTGCAGTACTCAGGTCTTGAACTGTTGACCTGCCGACCTTCCAGCAACAACGATAATAAAGAGTCAAGATCCTGTGGGACTTTAATATTCAAATGGACAGAAGAAGGCCTTGACTAGGTTCCTTCTTTTATTTATTTTATTCAATTTGTATACCTGCCCTAATCCACATGTGACTCAACCGCTGCACAGGCTAACCCTACATCCACTTTCCCCCAAACCAGGGAAAGCCACAGATGTTGGAAGAGGCTTTATATTAGCATCTTTTGATCATTTCTCAATCTTCCCCCCCTTTTTTTGGCAGATATTCAAATGAAATATTTTCCAAGCAATATCATTAAACATTGCATACCAATGAGGAAATTTCTCTCTTTTGTGTCCCTCCCCCCATTAGCAACAATTCATTATCTCTTGATAATATTTATCAGTAGATTTCTCTAAGAAAACACAGGGACATGTGCTCTTGCCTATGTACTCTTACGCTCACTTCAGAGACGTTATTTCAGAAGGAGATTAATTTCCCCCCTGGGGAAAAGCACGGGGCACACATTGAAAATGCTGACATCAAAGTTGGAATACATGAATGGACTACTTAGCCTACATTCTGGGGTCCTCTCCTCCCCCCCCCAAACTCATTCACTAACTAGGAGACAGATTCCATTCCAGCGTAACAGAAGGTGTACAGAGAAGAAAGGGTGGGAGTTAAATTGAACAAAATCGGCAATTAGTTGAGGTTTGTGACTGTAATGTTGCATTAGAAATGCAAAGGGCCCCCAGGGGAAAAGCGCATGCTTCCACCTGTATGATGCATCGCTTCCTCCACAAGGTGGGGAAAGGACCTCACATCAGATCCATGCAGATCAGTCCTGTACAATTGAACTGGAGTTGTATACGTCTCCTCTTTCTGTTTTCTGCGGCAACCCTTCCTGACCCCTGGACATGCTTCCCAGATGTTTAGGTTGCACACCAATATAGGATGAGTGCAGACGTGGACAAGGGAAGGGAGAAGACTTCCAAACTAGACCAAAAGATCTTCTGCAAACAAAGCTATTTCACTACCCCTGCAGTGGGAATCATGTAGGCCAGGGTTTCTCAACCGTAGGCCTCCAGGTGTTCTTGGACTTCAATTCCCAGGAGCCCAGGTCAGTACACCTGCTGATCAGGAGTTCTGGGTAGTGAAGTCTAAGAACATCTGGAGGCCCCAGGTTGAGAAATCCTGATGTAGGCCACTGGCCAAAGGGTGCTACCTGCAGTTGTCTGTGTAACAAGTCCCTAATCTTCCATGATCTCTCCATGAAAAAGAATGATGTAAGGAAATCACACTTCTGGAAGCCACCAGAGAAACAATTCTGGCTCTGAAGAAGCGAAAGTCCCTCTCAAATGTCCTCGCCAGCCCCAGGCTGCCCTCCATCAAGCTGGATCCAAGTGGAATGTACTCCACCCGGGAACCATCACCATTCCCTGTGGACTTCACAACCAAAGGCTGTTAGTCCCCAGGGTTGTCAGGTTAGTTAACCACTGCCTGACAATTGGCATTGAGCCAATGGTAGTATGGTCTACTCCAGTGTTAGCAAACCTTGGCACACCAGCTGATCTTGAACTTCAGTTCCCAGAAGCCCTGATCAGCAGGAGTGTTGACTTGGGCTTATGGCAATTGAAGTCCAAGAACACCTGGAGTGCCAAGGTTGGCCAATCACTGGTCTACTCTATTATCATAGCAGCATCACCTGGTCAGACTGGAACATACAACCATGATGGGCTAAACAGCATAAGAAAAAAGGAGGAAAGACAATGAGAGGGAGAGAATTCACAGCACAGGAGGAGAGGGAAAGATGGAAGCAGAACCAGGAAAATAATCCGAGTCCCTCTTCAACTGGTGTTCGACTTGAAGTGACAATCACGGCATTGCCTCTGGCTGTGGAATCTGCTTCTGCGAAAAGTCCTGGAGCAAACCTGCAAGCTATGCTGCTTCATCTGGCACAACACTGCCAACCCTGTTTGTCTTGGGCTGGGGCACCCCCATAGCACAGGTGGATAAGTAAGCCAAGATATTGGATTTAATGAACTAACATTGGGAAGGGTCTGAAAGCTTTTTGCTCTGCCAAAGCTTTCCCTGAAAAAAGAGTGGTCTACCTATTGTCAGTTCTCGAGAAGGCACATATAAATAAGATTGGAGCTTCCATCACAGGCCATCATCTTAGATGGATAGGGCATGTCCACCATAGGAATGGTTCCAGGCTTCCTCATCAAATTCTTTATGGGGAACTTAGCTCTGGTACAAGACCTCATGGAGCTCCTTTGAAGCGTTATAAGGACCATCTGAAACAAACCATGAAGGGGTCAGGTATAAACCCACAAACCTGGAAGCCAGTGGCCGTAGATCGCCCACTTTGGCACCAACCCATCTCTGCTGCTACCGATCACTTCGAAGGAGAACGCCGCAGACATAAAGAGGCTAAGCAACAAGCATGGAAGCTTTGTCAAACTCAACTGCGCCCTCCACCATCTATTCAGTGTAATGTGTGTGGTCGCATGTTTCATGCCAGGATCAGTTTATTGAGTCATCAGAGATACATCCATCAATGGAGAAAATGACTTCCAGAAAAAATTAATGCTTGGATGCGAGTAATAGCCACCGTCATCCATCAAAAACAAATGTGAGCCTTTCTTCTTGTCAAACCAAAGGAGGAGAAAGGTGACTTTACCCCACCAGAAGGAGGCGGTGGTTGTCATTAAGGATAACTCCATTCAACTTTCATGAAATCACCTCCTACCCATTTTTAAAAAGCAGTTTCCAGTTGTTTTCTCAAAGGAAAAGGTTCATGTTTGAGTTTTCCCTACCAGTAACGGTTCTCATAACCCTCTTGATGACACCAGAGCAAGATATCTTGTGATTCATCTTGGATGCATAATTGTGGAAGATAAACGATAGCTACCTTTCCTAGATGTCTAGGAAGCTGATCTTGCTTCCATTCCCTCTTCAGCTGGTGTTCAACTTGAAGCCTATAAATCCAGTAAATAGATAAATAAATAAATAAGTAAATCAGTAAATTCCAAATAAATCGACTCATTTACAGTTGAACTTTGGTAGGTATAACTTTTCCCCTCCAACCTCTTTGGGTGACCCTTTCTCCACCCTTGTGTCTGCTGCGCTTCTTCTGAAATTTATTGTTTGTGTGTGAGATGAAGAGCATCTGAGAGGAGTATAATTGCAATATAATTAATAAATTAGAAGAATGAGACGTTGTAAGTGCTCTCAATACCCTACTCTCTATAATTATCTGAAGGAAACATGTTCATTAACCATCTCAGAGTGCATGCCTCTAGCTGATATTGGCAATGTGAGATTCGCTCCCAGAGGGGTCGATGGGCTAGCAAGGGAATCGCAGGCTGTGGTTGTTCAATACGGTCTGCTTATCTGGATTGGGGGATTCACTCGAGAAAACAGCAGATTTGTATCCTTGACCCTCTTCAAAATACCTCAGTCCTAAAACTCAGTTAAAAGCTGTGGGGAAGGGTATGTTTTGCACCAATTCCCTTCATTCAGAGTGTGTTGCTTGTGCTCTGAATAGTCTTTCTTGCCCTTGCTCTGACTAGGCTTCAGAATTGAGAGCATAAATACTTCATTGTCTATGTAGCAGTGAGGAGACAACCTTAGTTTCTCTCATATCTAAATATATTTTGGAGGGCTTTACCTGCCCCCTAGACAAATGAAAGGCTAAAAATGTAAACCTTGTTTGGTCAGGTTAACTTGCTATGGTAATAGAGTAGACCCTACTGCCAGCGACTCAATACCAAGTGTCAGTGGTGGTTAACTAACCTGACCACCCTGAGGACTAAGGGCCTTGGTGCTGATGTTCACAGAGAAGGGTGATGGTTCCCAAGTGGATTAAATCCTACTTGAATCCATCTTGATTGAGGGGAGCAGCTTCATTAATCCTGACCTGGGGCTGAGAAGGACTTTGTGTGCCAAAAGGGCTCAGGACAAGAAAATGACTCATGGAACTGGATCAGTGGTACTATGGGTGTGGAAGGTAGATGAAAGGCCACTGCATTATATTCTAAAGACAGGTTTCATGGCTGACCACCATGATGATCACCTATATTTGGATTCAGATACAGCAGCAGAAGAAGTAAAATGTAATTGTTGGTCCCAACAAGGGTAGAGTTAATAGCTTGAATCTTCTTACATATTTACTTCTGGCATAACTCAAGGGTGTAAATCTCAACAGGGACTTGACTGAAGTTAAGAGGTCAGTGTAGGGATTTCCTGTTGTGTACTAGGTTGTACAATTCAACACAAAAGAGCAAATTTCTAAGATGACGTCTTAACTTGCTATGATTTGCAGCCCAGGGTTCCGCCAACTGAAATCTGCCACTGAACTAACCAGGTTCTGACTATTGAATGAACAGATAAATGTAAGTCCTGTCAATGCAATAGATTGACTCTCAAGATTTTGGGAAGCTAATGAAGGTCAGGCCAGGGGAACTGGAGACCACCGGAGACCACTCACCTCAAATTTTCTTGAGGATTCTGGATCTTCTGCATTTATTTTTAATTTATTTTTTGCATTTCTATCCTGCCCATCTGGGATGTTCTCCCACTCTGCACGGCTTAGTAAAGGTAAAGGTCTCCCTTGATGAAAAGCCAGTCATGTCCGACTCTACAGTTGGGTGCTCATCTCAGTTTACAGCCATTTCTGTTGTCCTGTGGCATGACTAGACATTGGAATGCATGCAATGTTGTTGCCTTTCCCACCAAAGCACTACATATTTATGTACTGTACTTGCAATTACTTGCTTTTGAACTTCTAGGTTGGCAGGAGCTCACTCCGTCATGCAGCACTTGGGTCTTGACCTGCAGACCTTCCAGTCGTAAAACTCAGTATCTTAGCCACTAAGCCACCGCAGCCCAATAATAGGCTATAGCAGTGGTTCCCAATGTGGGGCCCAGAAGCCTAAGTCAATACATTGCTTTGGGGAATTGACTTAGATTTCTGGGAACTGAAGTCCAAAAATCAAAGAATGGGAAACACTGGTCAATGTTGTTGTTCAGTCACACAGTCAAGTCTGACCCTTGGCGACCCCATGAACCATCGCGCGCCAGGCTTCTCTGTCATCTACCATCCTCCGTAGCCCACCGAGATCTATGCCCAGTCCATCAATGATGCCATCTATCAGCTTCATCTTCTTCCATCCCCTTCTCCTTTTGCTCTTGATCTTTCCTAGCATCAAGGCCTTCTCCAGTGAGTCCTCTCTTCTCATTTGGTGGCCAAAGTACTTCAGCTTCAGTATCTGTCCTTCCAAGGAGCAGTCAGGGTGGATTTCCTTCAGGATTGACTGATTCAGTCTTGTGTTTCCCACTGTTGGTCCCCTCCTACGTTTCAGTTTGGATGTTCTCATCTAAAGAGCCCTAAACAAAATCTAGACCTCTTCGTTCCCCCTTTGTAATGCTAACATCGACAACTTGGTACGTCCCATTTCTGTCGGTGGTGGTCCCAAGATCACACAGCTCTGACTGCCTTCAACGTGGGGTGTACTTAAATGGGCAAAGACAGCTTGGCAAGAAATCCCCTGGGGCTTCCACATCGGCTGTGCAGCGTCCATGCTTTGCTTCCCTTCCGCGCACTGCTTGTTCAAAGATTCACTCTCTTTGGTGCTTTTCAAGTCAACCTCTTTGTTCTTTCGCCTTCAGCCTCTGCCCATGGGCATCGTATTTTCCTTTCTACTTTTGCTTCCATGCTGGCCTGCGCCACCACAAGCTGACGTGCAGCCGTGTTCAGGGGGGAAGGAAAGCAATTTCCCCCAGGGATTGCCCTTCCAGATTCCCCCCATGACATGGTGTAATGGGGAGGCGCATCCTTCCTTTGCAGCCCATTTGCCCTCGGTCCCCCCCACACACACACAGTTTCGAGAGACCAAAGCATATGCCAAAGCTGCTTTCCTCCTTCTACAGCTGCTAGATGAAAGGTGGCTGAAAAAGCCATGGCAGCAGCAGGAAAATTTGGATTCAGCTGATTCTCAGCACAAGCGGAGCTTTGATGAAGTTCAGAATCAACTCTTAATTATCTTGGAAATTCTGATGTGGGGAGCTTGAGACTCAAGGCTTAACTGTTCTGAAACTCAATACCACTCCCAACGTTGAGTTACAGAGGATATTAGGATATTACGTGCTTTTGTTGCGCCTCGTCCCATTTATGTGCATGGCAGTTGAAGGTTTCCTAAGTTCAGGAATCATAGAATAACAGAGTTGGAAGGGAGCCACAAGTCCATTGTGTCCAGCCTCCTGCTCTATGCGGGACTCCAAATAATAATAATTTTGTGTCAGAAATTATTCTGGGTTGAAAGGAGATTTGTGGAAGAAACCCTGCTCAGGGAATGCCCAAATGAGGCTCCTTTCATGTCCCCAAGAGCAGGGACAGAGACGGGCGCTCAATCTGTCATGCAGTACCAGGGTCTCAAACTGCCGACTTGCCAGCCTTCCAGCTAACAAGATGAGCTTCTTAATCACTGAGCCACCGCAGCCCCTGAGGTATCCAAATCAAAGCAGATCTGATAGATAGTTGCCTAATTTTCTCTTGAATGCCTCCATCATTGGAGTGCTCATCAACTCCTGAAGTCATGGCTTCTGTTGTTGTACTACTCTAACAGTTAAGATGTTTTTCAGCGTATTCAGCCTATATCAGGCTTCCTATAATTTGAGCCCATTATCACATGTCCTACACTCTGGGGTGAAGTTTATAATCCAGTACTCACTCACTTGAAAACTAAGATCATCTTTGGAAGCTTTCTTGACTTTCCCCTAGGAATATCTTGCCTCTAGAGTTGACGCATAAGGCAAGGCTTTCTGGGTGGTGGCTCCCTTGATCAGAAGTGCCTGAGGGCACTACCATATCAGCAGTGTTGAAGACTATTCTTTTGTGAACCCAGCTGTCTTTTGTACATGAGCTGAAATTTGGATGGCCATCATAGTCTTCTTCTCTGCTTCAGGCAGCCAAATGCCTTGTGGCGGCCTTGCATTGGGTCTCTAAACACTTACTACTGGGGAGCTATGGCCCTCAAGCCCAGCTCCTGGACTTTCTATTTGGATGTCTGGTGACTATTCCAGGAGCAAAATGGCAGACATTGAAAGCTCTTGGACAGGTTGCACTGCACAACAACGATTTTGCTACAGGGAATAGCACATGTGATTTACATGATATCGAGTGTGCTGATTCCAAATCTGAACTCAGAATTTGCCTAGCACATACAGATTTTAAAGTGTGCTGTAGCTGTTCAAATGTTTGGTAATTGGGTAATATATTTTTACATGGGAACCTTATAACAATTGCAGCTCCCACTATGCCTGCTGCCACATCAGCTGAATCACATCCCCTGGTGGCATGCATGTTCCAACAGTGGACGGGCATGTCTGGACAAGTCAGTGAGCTGATGTCAGAAATAGGTATCTAAGGCGAGATGGACCAATGGCTTATCTCTAGTGTGAAACCATCTTATTGGATAGTATAGCTAGGCCATAGTGATTCTGTTTTGAGCTAAAGATGAGTAGGTGCAGCTATGTTCATAAACCTGACACTTTTTGGTGGCAAATATACCGCATGTGATCAATACAAGAACCTAACCAAGAGGGTGAGATTTGCTAACTTAAGATCCTGACCTCCTAGGCAGAATCGGACTTCAGATTTGACTTCAGAGCACTTGATTTAGTAGGGGACACATCGATTACACCAAGTAGCAGACAATTTGTGTGTGTGTGTGTGTGTGTGTGTGTGTGTGTGTGTGTGTGTGTGTGTGTGATGTAGTGTTAGAAATAAAACTGAGCAAGCATCCATAAAAAATTTAAACAAAAAGGATAGTTCAGAAGCATTATTTCCAATCTCTCTCTCTCTTTGCATTATTTCATGAGCCTCTTTGAATCCATTGGTCTCCTGTTATCAGTCTTTGCTGTATTTTCATGCGAGAGGTCGCCCACCCAGCCACCGAGTCGTCCCACATAGGAATGGTGCTTCTCCCAAATAATTGAATCATCCTGGAGCACCACAAAGCCTGTTTTCCCTGTTCAATTCATCCTACGAGGCAGGTTCAATCTTCCTTCATTAGCTGCCTTGCCCTTGAAACAAGGTGGCTGTGAGGAGCGGGTGTCGAGCGAGGGCTCTTAGAAATCTGATTACATCTTCCCACAGCAAATAGCCTTATCGCGCTGTCATCTGTGTGTCTGAGAACGTGATCTTTTTCAAATTCTCTCCCGCGGGCTCAATGGGCCCTTGCTGTCTTGTGTACTTTCAAATGAGAGTTTTTAGGATGGAAGCCTGGGGTAAGCCATAGATCAGGGGTTCCCAACCTTTTCAAGCTTTCACAGTCAGCTTTGAGGACCTGATGGCCATTTTGCCCTGCCTGCAAAGTAAGGGTGGACATACTGTCCCAACAGCTGCAAAGGGGTAGGCATTTTGTTTCTTGGATGCCCTTGGAGGGATAGGGGACCACATGAAACAGTGCCATGGACCCTATTCAGCCTTATTTTGGGAACCCCTGCCATATATCCTTCCATGTGTTACGACAGGAGTAAATCTTCACTTCTTGGCAGATGAGAAGGAAAAGATTCCATTATGTTTACTCTGGATCACCCACAAATAAGAGTTTGTTTTCCTTGTCCGTTTTTGCCTTTTAGAACTTCATTCCTCATACTGTTGATTTCCTTCTTGTGTAAATTGTTGGTCTCCTTTTGGATCTCCACATTGCCCAACATGGAGGGTCTAACGCAGTGATGGCCAACCTTGGTACTCCAGATGTTTTTGGACATCAATTCCCAGAAGCCCTGGTCACCAGGACTGCTGACTTGGGCTTATGGGAATTGAAGTCCAAGAACACCTGGAGTGCCAATGTTAGCCATCTGACACAGCTGCAAAGGTGTTGCGTGCAGGGGAAGTCTCCATCTTCCTACTTCCCCCAAAGGCTATGATCTTTTTCTGGAAACCATCTGCCTCTTCTCACCCTGGAACAGCTCCACAATAACTGTACAACTACTTGCTCACCCTCTGTCCTTCTGCTCCTGCTCCTGAAAGTGATGAGGGGAGCAAATGATGTGGAGCACATGGAGAGAAGCATCAACATGTCCCAACGGTAACTAATCAGACATCGCCTCTCTGCCCGCCTGCTTCCTCCTGGTGATTAAGAAGATTTGATGGCTGTTGTTAGGCAGTCTCATCACATCTCGCACAAATAAATCTGCCTTCTAGAGAATCGCACCCTTCTTATGGCCCGGAGCAACACATCATTCAACGTGGTGGGTTTAGCATGCATCACAAGGTAGTTTCTGTCCTGCTTACTTGGTTGATCCCTGTTTCACACATCAGGTTGAT
The DNA here is from genome assembly GCA_035047305.1 of Bradypodion pumilum. Lineage (NCBI taxonomy): Eukaryota > Metazoa > Chordata > Lepidosauria > Squamata > Chamaeleonidae > Bradypodion > Bradypodion pumilum. The sequence continues at coordinate 13,067,627 of JAWDJD010000015.1, forward strand.
GTGGCAGATCAAAGCATCGTCTTCCACTGTTTTCAATCCCGTGCCAGTCTCATCCAGGGCCTCGGGAACTTTGTGCTGAACTGGTTATCCCATCTGGTTGTTGGTCTTCCTAGTGGTTGCTTTATGTCAAGTAAGGGGCTGCAGTGGCTCAGTGGTTAAGAAGCTCACCTTGTTAGCTGGAAGGATGGCAAGTCAGCTGTTCGAGACCCGGGTACTGCCATGATGGTTTGTGCACCCGTCTTTGTCCCACCTTGGGGGACATAAAAGAAGCCTCATTTGGGCATTCCCTGAGCCGAGTTTCTCCCGCAAAAACCTTTTCAAATTTGTTGTTGTTGGTGTGTCAAGTGGTAACCACTCTGTGATAGTGAGATTTTAGCAGCCTCTTGCCGTCGGGAGGTCCCACCACTACTGTAAAAGGGTCCAGTGGCACTCAGGGGACTGTGGCCCATGTTTTTGATGCTCCTTTAGCCATTTTAAATGGCTGGGCTCATGTTGAAGTTGGCCATATTAGAGTAATGCACTGTCCAGGTGTGTTGCCCAAAGTACCCAACCCTACATAGCTGATGTGCAGTTCCAGAATGGAGAAAATGTTCTGGACCTCTAGCCATCACCTTTGTGGAATGGTTGAACCTACCAAGGGAATACACCTCTGCCACGATAGCCTTCAAACATCCAGGGGTCACTGTTGTGCTACGTTGAGGCACAGAAAGGTCAGTCTAAACCCATGATGGTGAACCTTGGCACTCCAGGTGTTCTTGGACTTCAATTCCCAGAAGCCCAGGTCAGCACTCCTGCTGATCAGGGCTTCTGGGAATTGAAGTTCAAGAAGACCTGGAGTGCCAAGGTTCACCATCAGTGGTCTAAACAGTATCTCCAATTCTTTCAACCCAAGATTTCTGTATCATTACTGTTCACTACCACTTGATGTTGCCTGGAGAGGGGTGTGTGTGTAGAGTTATTCCACACACATTTCTGTGCCTCCTCCTTGCAGAGCTGTGGTGTAGCACGAACTGATCAGGTGTATAAACTCCCCAACTTAATGACACGGTTGGCTGGAGCAGGATATGTTCTCGGCCAACGGGTTGTGGTGATGCTCAATTAATATTGCAGTGCTTCCGAGGGAGAATTTCCAGGTGGAAATCTTGCTTAGAAACTTCCAGGGGCCAGGAGTTATCAGTGAAGCAAATAAGAAGGAGCTTCCCCTCCCCTGCCCAATCAAGAAAATGGGGAAATTCAACTCAGATGGAGGAGGTAAAGGCAAAAAAATAATAACTAAACCAACCATTGAACTCTGGAAGATCCCTGAAAACTTCCTGCCGGGTGAGCTTAAGCATTCTTGTTTCACTTCAAAACGATCCTGAACTTCCAGCTCTTACCACCGTTCATGCCTCCTGCAGCTTGAGACTTGACTGTTGTAATGCTCTCCATGTGGGGTCACCCTTGGAGACTGGGCAGAGGCCAAGACTAGTGCCAGATGCAAGAACCTGTCTCCCACTGGGGGAAATATTCAGAAGAAAACTGAATCACTGTTGTAGTGCTTCCCTGCCGTTTGCCATAGCTTTCCACATGCCATGAGCGAGAGTTATTGCAACACTCAACAAGTCAATCTGACTTTTCCATATATATCTCTCAGCACAACACATGAAAGTGTTCCAGCTGGTCTTATGAAACATTATCGTTTTCTCATTGAAAAAAATCAGACTGGTTGTAGTTCTGTCTGGGGGCTCACCTTGAGATATCATTAGCAGAGATGGGAAAGAAGTAAAAAAAGGAAGGTGGGCAGAGGAATTTTCCATAGTAGGAGGCAAATCACACTCTACCTCAGGAGTTCTCAACCTTTTTAAGCCGGTGTGTGTGTGTGTGTGTTACAATCCCTCAGACAGCTTCGGGGGGGCGGACGGTCATTTTGCCCTTTCTCCACCACATGACATTTCCTGATGTGGTGGAGACGGTGGGGAGCCACATGAAATGGTGCCATGGGCCACAGGTTGAGAATCCCTGCTCTACCTCAATGACTGGTATGTCCACCAGGCTTATGATGTATTTCTGGAGAAGGAGGAAAATATGCAAAACTCCCTAGGAGTACATTTTAAGAAAGCAGACAGCTGAAAATCTATGCAGTTTTTTAAAACAATGCACCAACACAGTTCTGTACAGAGAGTACCGAATAGAGAAAACAACTAGACGATGAAAAATGCATCAATAGATACGTGTTGTGGTTATGCGCCGTGAAGTTGATATCATCTTATGTCAACTCTGAGAATTAACGTCATAACATGAACAACCCTGCTTAGTTTTCCGTCTCCAAGACCAATGGCTTCCTCTGTTGAATCATCATTGGAGATGAAACAATGACAACATTTATGGAAATATAAGTCTGTTGTGGCACCCATAGTAAGCATAGCCCTTGGAGCAATACCTAAAGGACTTCCTAGATACAGCATTTGGAAATTTTTGAATTTTTTTAGTGTGTGGGTCACTTCATGGCAAACTAGGATCCACCTTAAATGAATTCATGCCAATGACATTTTTCCTGCTTCAGGAGAAAATGCATTCTTGGATATGAGTTGCAGCTGCCGATGCTGACCTTAACAGTTCTTAGGTCTTTGTTTAGCAGTGTTGAAAGAGATCCTATATCAGTGATGGCCAACCTTGGCTCTCCAGGTGTTCTGGGACTTCAATTCCCACAAGCCCAAGTCAACACACCTGCTGATCAGGGCTTCTGGGAATTGAAGTTCAAGAACAACTGGAGGGCCACGGTTGGCCAACACTGTATAGATCTACAAGTCCAACCTCTGTCAAAGAGGTCAAGTGGGAATTGAACTCACAGCCTCTGGCTCTGCAGCCAAATACCTGATCCTAAACCACTAATCAATCCAGCAATCTAACAACAACAGCATCAGTGCAATTTGCAGAGAAGTGGACTAATATTAAGAGGTTTTGTTGTCGACAAATCCAAGCATATAGGCTAGATAGGAAAGGGAAGACCAAGGCTCCTGAAGCAGATGGTTCACTACCTCTCCTGTTAATCCTCCAAGAGGCACAACAGCTCAAATTGAGATGGAAAGCTCAACTTTTGTGATAAAATGATAGCCACCATATCTCAAAAGACTGGAATTTATGCTTTGTTTGGTGAGCCCAAACTGCTTTCCAAAGAAAGAGTTTCTTTGTTGGGATTCTAGGAAGAGAGGAATCTCAAGTATCAAATCAAATATCAAGCAGGCAGATGTGACAGCAGATGGGGATCAGAATGACTCCAAAGGATCCATTACCTCCCAAACATTAGCAAACCAAATCCCCACCAGACCCTGTGATATAGTGGCTATTATCCACCCTGTGTGTATAATAAGCTGCATGGTGATGATACAAATATTAGAGTGGTACTGTGTACGAAAATCAAAACAGCAGCAGCAGTCTTACTTCTCTGGGGAAATCCCACTAGAACTCTAATAATTAGTCAGAAAACGATGCCAGCATCATAGCCAGATAATTAAAATATCTGTGTTCCTGATTATGCTACATATTATTGAGTTGGGGGCAAAATCACCAGGTTTTCAGGTCTTCGAGGTCAAGAATAAGGAATAAGGTGGATTTTTTTTTTGATTTCTTAGACTTCTTATTTCATGCCCAGATCAAACTTTGGACTGCCAAAATAAAAGCCACTGCCTTGGGCTTTGTCGTTGGCCAAAATTATATCTTCATTGGTAGACGTTTCAAGTATCAAGCAAGCAGATGTGACAGCAGATGGGAATCAGAATGACTCCAAAGGAGAAATCTAACTAATAAATAAATAAATAAATAAATAATAACCAGCATACCAGCAGATTTTATGGATTCTATCTCTCCCCACATTTACACATGGTGTTGTTATTCACCATTAGCCTCCACTTGAGCATGTTGGTATTGCATTTAGGCACTCTGACTCTCAGACTATTCAGGGTCCTCCAAGTGATGTAGGGGAGGTTGAGTTCCTCAGTTATATCGTCCTTTTATGATGATCCTTGTTCAGTTTGCTCTTTCCACCACCTTCTTATTTGAATTTGCTCTTCCATACCCTCAAGAATGTTTGTTCTTGCCATAAACTCTCCCTGGATCAGAGCCGACGGGCTTGAGGAGGATGTTGAGGGTCATTCTCTTGCTTCATTCTCTTGGCACCCGCTGCTACTTCTCTCATTATCTTAGGTGGAGTGATACCAAGAAGAGGATATATTTTCTCAAATGGTGTAGGTTATTTCTTAGATGACAAACCCCATAATTCACCATGGTGGGAGGTTTACCTGACTTAGACACAACTGGCTTGTTAGCAAATGAATGTTGACCCTTTCTAGGGTTTTCTAGGTAGAACAGTCATGGATGTGTATTGAAGAACAGTCTCATTTTCTGGAATGGTCTGGACTCAATTCCCTCCCCCCTCATTTCCTTAGTGTGATCCTTGCCAAGGGACCAACATTTCCTCTAATAATTCAACCCCGGCATGTTCTCGCTTGTCATATTTTCAAATCGCAACCAGCAGCCACGGCCTTTTGAAAGATGGGGAGCAATAAAAGTGACAGCTGTGAAGACATCTCCCTGCCACGAGATGTCATTGAAAAATGGAACCTTTCTTTAGAAAAAATTGCTGCTGAAACCTTCAGTGAACCCAGACGCTGTTTGACCATTGCTCAATTAACACTGTTCTGGAAGGTTCTATACAGAAAGGTATAGATATATAAATATACAAAGGGTAGCTCACTACGGCTTTATGTATAGCTTTCTGAAGAAGCAGAAGAGGGACATTCTTCGCACATGTCGATGATGGACGGATTTGATAATCAAAGCCTCCGATGACTCCCACGCGGCCGTGTCACTCCAGATATGGATGTCATGTGAGTTTATTAAAGGGGGAGAGATTTGAGAAAGGATATTTGTTTTGCTCTGAGACAGAGAGGTCATATGTTCAGATGCAGCTTGCAAACCCAATAGTACATGAGCAGAGAAGGTGCATTCCTGTCAGGTTGGAAGATGCTCCTTAATAAAAGCAACTTCCATATCTGGGTCCTTTCTGTGGTTCTCCAGAGGGAAGGGGGAGAAGTCTCCTTTGGCTTCCCATTTCCTCTGTTCTCATCCAGAATTACTCTCAGAGAGGTAATATTCTTAAGTAATCATTAGGTCTTTGCTCCTTTGGTTGACATCTCAGGAACTAACGGAAACTTTATTCTGCCCCACTGCTTCCATCATAGGCTTTCTTATTAGGGTGTTTGGGTTTTGAGGGGTTTTCTATGAAAATTTTAATCTTTGTGTCAGTCTGTATTATTGAATTTTATGCTGTAAACTGCCCTTAGGAAAGTTTTTCCTAGAAGAGTGGGATATAAGTTAAACAAACAAACAAACAAAATTGACTAGCTGGATACACTTCTGGAGTGAATATATCCATTGTGTGTAGAAAGATGGAGTAAGATACAGAGGACCTGGGTTCTAATCTTTACCCAGCCATGGAAACTCACTGTGGGAGTGGAACTCATAAAATCACTCCTCAAATATCTGACTTAACTTGGAAACTCTTTTAGGGTTGCTAGATGTTAAGTCCAACTTGACCTGCATCATGCTTCATTCATATTTGGATAATGCACTGCCATAATTGTATAGGATAATGTGTCTTAGATGTTAAGATCCTGAGCTTGATGTCCAGAAGATTAGCAGGTCAACTGGTCAGCAGTTCGAGACCCAAGTGCTGCGCAATGGAGTAAGCATCATCCGTAGGGCACAGCTCCTGCCAATTTAGCAGTTCAAAAGCAAGAAATTGCAACTAGATAAATAGGTACCGTTTCAATGGGAAAGTTAACATTGTTCTGTGTGCTCCAACATCTAGCCGTGCCTGCCACATGATCACAAAAACATCTGCAGATGCAGACAGTGTTGGCTCCTTGGCTGTGAATGAGGATGAGCACCGACCCCTGGAGTTGGACACGACTGGCTTTTGAGCAAGGGAGACATTAACCTTTAATTTTAGTGATGAGGAAAAAAAATGAACGTTGTGGCCAATACTAACTGAACTGTGGACCCATGTGGTGATGTCAACTGATCCTTGAGCAGGCGAGAATGCTACACCTTCTGAGGTGGGGAATAGCTTCTGGCCTTATCCCATGGTGTTGAAGGAGGTCTTGTCATACCTTCAGAGGCTGGCCAAAGGTTGGCTCCATAGCTCTTGTGGGTGTGTTAGCTGCAGCACCAGAACTGAGTCTCACCAGTGGCAAGGAACGAAGAGGAGGAAGTTGGTCAGGCGTGCAGATGTCAGCAGGACTGGAGTCTTCTTTCATCAAACAGACCTGCATCCCTCCACAGCCTATTATAAAGTTGATCACTTGAAGTGTGACGGGACAGAGATGAAGCCCATCCGTTATTTTCGCAGTGACATTAGGAATGGTAAAATAGACAGATAGATTTAGTTTCAGAGGCTTCACTTTTGTGTAATTAGAGAATGGAGTTTTTTCTCTCTCTCTTCTCCTTAAGTGGTAGCTAACCTTAATATGAATGGAAGAGAAGATAAGAGACAAACATCTCTACCGAGTGCCTGTATAATAGTGTGAGTGATGTAATAGTAAGAGAGTTAAGAGGGTAGCGTTGCCGGGTGATTTACGGCTTTCAAATGGCTTCTCCCACTCAGAAATGCTCTTAATTTAATAGACAAACATCCTAGGATGAAGGCTCGCTAGAGATGTGGCTGATGAGATAAACATCAAGAGATTGAAGACCTACCAGGAGAGTCGGTAATTCCCTCATTGAAATCCCAAAGTGCTGCCTTAAAATGAGACGTTGCTAAGCAGAAGAGCATCAGGAGCTGAGGTTTTAAGAAACCATAGATCTGCTATTTCAGCATCAAGGCATCATTAGCCAGCTAAGCAGGGTGGGCAAGTTTAATAGCGGGGGCACCCCCCTTGGACTAGTGACTACTCAAAGGAAGCATCCCAGAAGCACACACACACACACACACACCACGCATGTCCCATTAAAGGGGACAATTTCTGAAGAAGGCTCTGAAAGGCTTGGGTGCATCACTACAACCATTGACAATGCTGCAGAGTGGAAGGTTGACACCAATGGAGAGTCTGAATAACAAGTGCCTGGTGACAGCAAAGCTTGAAATGTTGTTGGGTTGTAGGTTGGTCTGGCCAGGTTATCCTGCTGTGGTCATAGAGTAGACCCTGTTGCCAGGGACTCAATGCCAAGTGTCAGGCAATGGTGAGCTAACCTGGGAAATCTGAGGACTAATGGCCTTGGGTGCCGAAGTCTACAGGGATGGGTGATGGTCCCCAAGTGGAATAAAATCCCACTTGAATCCCTCTTGATGGAGGGCAGCAGCTTCATCAATACTGGCCTAGGGCTGAGGAGGACTTTGTGTGCCAAAAGGATTCAGGACCAGAAACTGAATCAGTGTCATGCGTGTCATGCTGTGATGCGGAAGGCAGATGGAAGGGCATTGCATTATATTCTCAGGACAGTCTTCATGGCTGATCACCATGAAGACTGCCAATATTTAGAGTCAAAAGGATGATGATGAGGTGGTGATCAAAGGTGAAGCTGAATATGGGTCTGCATTGTCTTGTGGATGGGTGTTCAAACTGTGTTTCACTGAGCCCTATTTAAATCAGGGCATCTGAGGCTTCCTCCCAGGTTGTCCACATTTGGTGGCCAGCAGATTTAGAGGTGAGTTGGTTGAGGAGTGTCAGGAAAATATAAGACAGCCTTCATATCCAAATTGACAGGAGCCCTCCCTGGGATGGTCCAAACTTTTCCATTCCCAGATGTTGGAGGTAATATGATGCCATTCTTAGAATTGTGGAGTTGAAAGGACCATGTGAGGCCACCAACTCCAACCCCTGGCTCAATGTAGGAATCCAAAACAAAGCAGAACTGATAGATGGCTGTCCAATTTTCTCTCAGGCACCTCCAGTGTTGGAGCACTCGCCAACTCCTGAGATCGTGAGTGCCATTGCCATACTGCTCCAACAGTTGAGAAGATGTATGGTTCCTAACAGCAATGCATCCAAGACACAGGTTCATCCACCTGCAGATGGATTTTAAACATCAGAAATCAAAGGAATGCCTTGTTGGATATACATTTTCATAATATTTAGTTTTTCAAGGAAACACTGACATTTGCTAGGGAAAACAAGCAACAATATATTGCTCACCTTTGGAAGGAGACCTTATCTCAGGGTACTTTGTTTCAACAAGCCCTTCTCCAAACAGCAGGTGAATCCTTACAAAATGGTAAACACTACACACTAGGAGTTCAGATGCCTTCCAGCCCTTAAAAGAGGAAAGGGACAGCTCTTATCCTTTCACTACCACTACAAACATTGGAATCAAATTAAACCAGCAACCCAAGGATGGTTATTATTTCCAATTTGTTTGCGGAGGATTTAATGGCAGCGAATGGGTTATGTATCACTGGAGGAGACATTTGAAAAAGTCCTCCAAATACGTTTTTAATGACCAAGTTCCATTTAATGTACACTTCTAAATCTCACATTAAATCGAAATTACATACACAGCTTACTGCATCATCACCAGCTTCAAACTCAAGTATTTTCTTTCTTTCCCTCGATTGATACCCTGAGAAGTACCTGTTTAAAGAAGAACTGGAGTTCCTCCTCAGCCACCGCTCCTTTAGATCCAAGGGTGGGAGTTGTCCTTCACATGTTGCTGAGCTTAATAACCTATTGGCCACAGACATTAATCCCAATATCAAGTACATTGGAGGGGTGTACTTGGTCCAATCCAGTTTTAGGTCCAACTCACAGATAAGTTAGATGTTTATGTATCGAATAGATCAGGGGTTCCCAACCTTTTCAACCCAGGGGCCTGGCCACTCTCTCTCAGTCAGCTTCGAGGGCCGGATGACCATTTTGCAGTTCCTGCACAATGGAGGTTGCCATTTTGTGCCAATAGTTTCAAAGGGGTTGTCATTTTTTCTCTCAAATTCCCTTGGAAGGGTGGGGAGGCCACATGAAATTTTGCTGGGGGCCAGATCCCTAGAGTTCGATGCGACTGGCTTTCAAGTAAGGGCAACCTTTTACCTTTACTATAGTTTGGATTAGAAGGATATTGTACCATCGGGGTAGGCAACCTTGCATCCTTGGAGAAGGCTAATGGGTTCAGTGTCAGTGGGCAGAATGCCCCAAATCTTGAACTGTTTGTCATGCGGGCTGGGGTGCAGAGAATTTTTCCATTCCTCACTTGTCAAAGAGAACACATTGCCTGCCCAACATTCGCCTCTCCCGAATAACTTCATCAAACACCTCTGTCTAGTCCTTTGATGCATTTAGGAATGACAAGGACAGATCAAACAGAATGAACCCAGCAATGGCCTCCTCTTGAAACCTGAAAGTTGATTCGTGCGACATTCATTGACTGAGGACTGTTAAATACACAATGTCATTATTATTATTATTATTATTATTATTATTATTATTATTATTATTATTATTATTATTATTATTATTATTATTATTATTATTATTATTATTATTATTATTATTATTATTATTATTATTATTATTATTATTATTATTATTATTATTATTATTATTATTATTATTATTATTATTTTAACAGTTATCGGTGCATTGGGTTTGATGAATATTGATACAAGGCAACCACGGGGCTGATATTAAATACATTACACACATCTAAATCCACCCCTTTCCCTCATTCCTCTTTAGAGCATCGCCCAATATGAATCAATATTGGTTTAATAATTAACCTGTTTAAACATTTTTATGTATATTTCATGGGTAGAAGGAGGCATGTTTATTTTATGAGGCTGAAATATTGAGTTTCACCGGAGTTGGCGATTGTTGTCATCACCCCGGCTTTTGATCAGCCTAAGAGGAGTGAAAACATCTCAATTTCCCCCCAATCCTCCCCACAAAAAAACCAACCACAAAGCCTTCTGGATTCCCCGTTGCCCTTACTAGGGGTTTCTCAGGACAGGCTTGAAATAGCTCCGAGTTAGAGAAGATAATTACTAGATCTGACACCATATAAAGACACCCAAGCTCCCATGGCTTGTACACAAAAGAAGGATTGAATAGACTTTCACAAGGTGCTCACATTTACAATGAACTGGAGCTTTCAGATCAAGAAGATGGCTGAGAGATGTGGATTAACATGCAAGGGAGAGAATTTAGGACTGGATAGAGGAGTACATACAGTCAAAGACTTGTCTGCAAGTGAAACACTCGGCGATCCCTTGGTATTAATTAAATTTTTGCATGTTCATGTGCTTTTAATGAAGAGGGATGTACATGGATCTGGGATCTGCCTTCAGCTAATGGCTCTTCTATTGAATACTATTCTTCCACCACAACTTCACTCTCTCTGTTCATTCAGGACATGGGAGAATGAGACCGACACCTTCCAGGAACACCTAGATTTGCAGGGACAAAAAAATGTAGGAGGTACTCATTCTCCCTGTGGACAAGAAAAAATAATATTGATGGTCCAAGTAGGACTGAATTTGACCAGTAGCCTTTTGAAGATGTCTCCCTGTTGAAAGTATGGAAAGGAAAGTGGGGGAGTGGAACGGAATGGAGTATCCTAAGAGAAAACATTTTTGACTGGATGTCCAGGCTGGATGGAGTATTGAGGAGGAACATTCCCTTTCTTATCCTAACCCACCCTTCCCTTCCCTACCTTTCACTACCCTACCCTACCAACTACCCTAAACTACCCTACCCTACCCTTCAACTTTTTATTGAAAGTTCAGATGAAACTTACCTCACAATGGTGAGAGTAGGGAGGGCCAGAAGGTAGTTGAAGGTATTATCTCCACTCTTCCACTTGGGTGATTCTAACCATCATTTGGTTTCCTGTTGAAGTCCAGCCAGCAAATTCCCAAATGTCAGATAAATCTCTCCTTACTCCAGGGAGGTTAATCTAGTATGTTCTAGTGAGACAAAATTCAACAAGAGCTAGAGAGATTGATCCTGAAAATAAATTTAAAGTGTTTTATCTGTTGGCTGCAGCTCCTCCGGTGGCTTAGTGGTTAAGAGGCTGAGCTTGGAGACTGGAAGGTCAGGTTTCAATACCTAAGGGCTGCACTTGGGGACATAAAAGGAACCTCACTCAGTTGTCCCCTCGGTTGCTGTTTCTCCATTACCCAGAGTAATGTCTGACATGAAATTATTATTATCTGTTGGGCGAGTTGAAGGAATGTTTCTGCGGACTCAGCTTTCACGAGAAGATATTTGTTATGTGCTACTGTGAATCTGTGCTAGTGGTAGATCATTTTCATTTCCTTCTGGAAGCATGATGGCATCTGGAAGGGAAGAATTAGAGGATGGGAGGGTCAAATTAGACATTATACCATTGGTGACTCCAGCGAGCTCGTGCAAACGGGCAAAGTCAGAATGAAGAGAATAATGGAAGAGGAAAGATTCTTTAATGGCATAATGCGACTTGGAATATTGCAGTTTACAATAAACTGAGAAGTGAGATGAGGTTTTCAAATGTTTTAGTAGAAAGAAATAGATTTAAAGACGATTGGAAAGTGTTTATGTATTATTGAAAGGGAACGATATAAAGCCAATGCAGGACGTAATTTCTTTTTAGAGATGAATGGCTGTATGTGGAATATTGTAAAAACAATAAAACATTGTTTTGATTTGTTGTATATTTGGATTTTGTGTCTTGTGGTACTTTTTTCTTTTGTTTTCGGTTGTAGGTTTAATTAAATTTTTTAAATTTTTTAAAAAAAGAATCCTGAAAAAGAACTGAATTTTGTCCATGCCTGGAGAAACTCAGCAAACTTTGCAATAAAACATGGGCCAAACTTTAAATTGGCTATTTCTTTCTCCTCTCCAGCGGTGGGATGTAATAGCAACAATACATTGTAGATTAATATTGATTACAAATGACTTAGAAATGATTTCAATTATGGGGCCTCCGGGGGGACTCGTTGGCGAATAGTCAGGATGTCTTCATTATATGAAACCTCTGGCTTATAAAAAGGATTGTATTGAAGACATAAACACTCTAGAGGTTTATGTGTGGTTTATACATGTTGCTGAGCTAGTGATAAATGAATGGAAAGTGCAGAAAAGGAGAAACAGGGTAAAGAATTATAGTGAAATACGTTCCACATTTATGGATCCAATCACAAACAGAATAGCAAGTAGTATTTAATATTAAACGTGCGTAGCGTGAATTATTCCTGGTATTGATGCCATTAAAATGTTTCAGGTCACATTTGATGGGTTTTATTTTATTGATATTTCTCTAGTGTATAAGATTTATTCCCTAGGGAATAGAGAGAGGAAGGAGGTACTGAATCCGCCTTTTGTTTTCATTGTGGTTTTACCGCAGGTCTGTGTAGCGGAAAGAGCAAGTGGCTTCCTAAAAAAAAGTAATAACATCTTTTGTGGTTTTCAATAGAAATGCATCGACATAAAAGGAACATTCTGGGTATGCGTTTCTGCATGGCAACTTCTATTTCTCACCTGCAGAGACTAGCGAAGGGAGATGGCACTTTGTGGCTTCGTAAACCCCATGTTTTCAATGTTTGGGATGGATCTGGGAAGGGAAATGTTCAAGGGTTCTACAAGTTGTGTACATAACAAAATGGACATGTGTTGAAAAATCTACTTCATCATTGGAGGGGAAATGGTACAAAAATTGTATGTTAGATGTGTACTGTAAACTCTCCTCCTTCTTCCGTATCCAAATCTGAATATTGGTGATCCTCATGGCAATGAGCTATCATGACTGTCCTGAGAATACCTTTCATCTGCCTTCTGCATCGCAGCGTAACCTCCGTACCACTGATTCAGCTCCGTGAATCACTTTCTGGTCCTGAACACTTTTGGCGCACAAAGTCCTCATCAGCCCCAAGCCAATATTAGTAAAGCTGCTAACCTCCATCAAGATGGACCCAAGTGGGATTTTATTCCACTTTGGGACCATCACCCTTCCCTGTGGACTTTGACACCCAAGCTGTTAGTCCCCAGGGTTGTCAGGTTAGTTAACCGCTGACTAACACTCAGCATTGAGTCGCTGGCAGTAGGGTCTACTCTATTACCATAGCAGAATAACCTGGCCAGACTTAGCCTGTAAACTCTTTTACAGTTCTAAATTAGCTGGTGAGATTTTGGGCAAGCTAAACTCAATAGCACTTTATTTATTTTATTGGTTTTCTAATGCCACCCCACTCGCCGAGCCAACTCTGGGCGGCTTACAATAAAACAGTGAAAACACATCAACATTTAAAAACAATTAAAATCTTTAAAAATCTCTTAAAAATTTCTTTTTAAATAACCCACCAAAGCCACATCCCAAACTTCAAGAGGCAGCATGCAACTCAACCCAGCCTAGTCGCTGGACGGATTTCAGAGTCACTGGCTCCTAACTATGTATTACACTCCTTTTCCCAACCTACTTGTTTGTCTAATCCAGTGATGGCCAACCCTGGCACTCCAGATGTTCTTGAACTTCAATTCCCTGAAGCCCAAGTCCTGCTGATCAGGACCTCTGGGAACTGAAGTCCAAGAACACCTGGAATGCCAAGGTTGGTCATCACTGGTCTAATCCATCCCCAAAGCTCCCTAGATCCATCCTGAGCCCTCTACTTTGATCCGATGTCATAGACATCTTACCTTTTCTAGAGGGGAAGAAATGAAGGGCCATGCCCGGCTTTGTGTGTTGTTGTAGCAACTTCATGAAAAGAGTTTCAACTTTGGCCTTGGATAATCAGAAGAACCTTCTTAATCATTTGGGAAGGGTGACCAGGAGCAAAGTTCAGGCTGGTTTGATCGTGTCTGCCAACCTCTGACCCTTCCAGCGCATGATCTAATGCCAAATACTTCATTGTCAATTCCTCTAGTCAGCTGCTTAGTGGCATGACTTGAGCAAATAGCCTTCAGGCCTAGGTAGAGTATCAACCTGGGTTTCAATGGAGGGGTCAAAATTCCTGGGTCAAAATGATGCATAATAGCAGAAGAAGGAAAAGGAGGAGAAAGATCAGAAATGGCCAAAGGAGAAGTTCAGAAGTGACGTGACTTTCAATACAGTTTAGATTCAAATTTGCTCTCCTTTCCCCATCTGCCTTAAAATAGTGCTAGTGTACTTAAGACTCCGCAAGGGGTGGGGGTGAAGAATTTCATTATTAACACTGGGATCAAATTCAGTCTAGTCACCAGTTTATAAACTGCATTTCAAATATGGAACATCATGAGCAGTGATTGGAAATCCAAGGCCATTTGCATTTATCCCCCAGGCCAGGATATTTAATTTAAAATACACACACGCACACGCATACGAGTCAACCAACTCAATGGCCCTGCTAAAACTGGCTCTGTGCTCCGGGGAGAAAAAACCCGCAACTCTTTAGATATTCCGGACAACACTGACTTATTTAAAAATCTAATAATGTAATTTTTGTGGCAGCAGGGAACGAGGTGCAGCCCCAAGTATCTGGACTTTGCAGGTGGAGCGGAAGGAGTTGAAACCACATCTTCTGTCAGCATCGGAAGGTATGAAAAGTGCCAAGGTGTGACCTTGAAGGAGCTGTCCGTGGTGCTGATACAGCAAATGCAAGCGCGGCGCCAAAATGGCCGCCGCGCCCTTTGCGGGCCCCCCCCCACAGGACAGAGAATCCGGGTAGTTAGGGGCGTGGCCAGCTCCCTTATAAAAGGGGTGGCCACGAGGCAGCCGCGCTGCCATTTTGCCTCAGCGACGGAGCGGAGAAGTTTTTCCCCCTGTGCCTCCGTCGCTCGTTGGTATTGCCGGGAAGCCTTTTGGGTCGATTTTGCTTAGCTAGCTTCCCTTTTTTGCTCGAGATGCCTTCCAAAAAGAAGGCTGCTGCGAATTCAGCTCGGGCTGTTAGGAGGCGCAACCCAGGTCGGAGGACCGTGGTGCCGCCTCCTCAACAGCCACCTTTGCCATCCCCGGCCGGGGCTAGTGGCTTGGGGTCTATCGCACCTTGGCCCGTTCAGAGTGCGGGCGCGGAGGGCGCTCCGGCCCGCGGCCCGCGAGCGGTGGACACCGCTCCTCCTTCCGCCCAACCCGTTGGGCCGACTACTTCTGGGCTGCAGCCTCTCCCGGGGCCCTCTAGCCTTGGGGGGTGGCCCGGTGCCCCGCCTTGGCAGGTTTCCTCACCAGCCCTACCGGGCTTCGGCCCTGGCCAATGGCCATATCTGGGCCATGGGGTGCAGGGAACTGTCCCCATGCAAGGGTCAGGTGGGCCGGCCGGCTCTTTACCCATGGTTACTGTAGACACCTTACTGGCCCGTATTGCGGCCTTAGAGGAGTCTTTGGCCCGGGCCAGTCAGGCAGGTGCCCCTTTCGGGGTACCTTTGGAGGCGCTATCGGCAGCAGGACAACGGCCGGCGGGGAGGGTTGACCTGCTGCAGGCGGGTGGCGCGGCTCCGGCCACTGCCTCGCAGCTCCCCAGCCAGCAACCTGGCGCGGGTCAAGCCCCGGTGATGAGCTCTACATCGGTCGTGAGCTCCGACGCCCCCAGTGGGCCGGAACCCCCGTTGGGGGCGGCCCGCGGGGGTGCAGCATGTGAGTATATGGTGCAAACGAGTACATCCACACACATTCCCAATATAGGGGGGACCTTTCAGTGGCCTTGGCCTCGCGCGGGTGGTGCAGGGGCTACGCCGCTGGCGACCCACCCGGCGACAACTACTGCCACCATGCCCGCTGGGGTGGGCATTGGTTCTTACACTGCTGGGAACGTACTTGGGGTGGCAGGGTTAACTCATGCCCCTTTGGTTAGGCCAGCTATCCCCTTTTCGGCTTTGCCGACGGCAGGGTATTCCCTGCCATTGGGTGATCACTTGGCGCAGGCTACCAGAGAAAAGATATGGCGAGGGGAGTACGTGGATATCTTCTCACTCCTGAACAGGGAGCCCACTAAGGAAGAAAGGGAGGGTCAGGATGAGAAGGACAAGGAGCAGGCACGCCGCCGTAAGCCGCCGCGTACCTGGGCTAACTGGCTCCCCGCTTATTTGATATACATGGCGGTGTATTTGAGGGCGCGGCCGGATCTAGCTATTCCCATGGTCCAATATTTGGACAACATATACAGGGCGATGGTAGATTTCCCGGGCCCCTCATGGCTAGCATATGATGAGGAATTCCGTATGAGGATTCCCCTGCACCCCGAGATGAGATGGGATGAGCCGTGCCAGAGACTGTGGCTCTTGTATATGACACCCACACGTCCTGCCCCGGGGGATAGATACCATTGTGGACATGCGGTCCAGCGAGCAGCTCCAGCGCAGGTTACCCGCCAAATGGCGGGGCAGGGGGTTCCAGCCCGCCTGCTGTGCTGGACTTTCTCGTCCAATGGTTCCTGCAGTCGGAAGAACTGCAGGTATAAGCACGAGTGTCCCACATGTTCCGGTCCCCATGCAGCCTCTGCTTGTCCCAAGCCTGGGGGGGCGCGAGGCAGAGGGAGGGGTGGACAGTGGGCTGGCAAGCCTGCCACGGATGGAACTAGTTCTCCGAAAGGCCCCCTCCCCAATTAAGGTGGACATGCTGGAGCGCTGGCTCGCATCGTACCCAAGGGGAGAGGACAGGGAGTACCTCATCCAAGGTTTTAAGCAGGGATTTCGTATCCCTTTTATGGGTGATAGATCTCCTCAGGATGCTCCCAACCTTTTATCCCTCAGAGGAAGGGAGGAGGTGGCCGAGGCCAGCATTAAAAAGGAGTTAGACGCGGGCAGGGTCGCCGGACCTTTTCCCGCACCCCCTTTTCCCAACCTTAAGGTTTCACCATTGGGTTTGGTTCCTAAAAAGTCCCTAGGTGAGTTTCGCCTTATTCATCATTTGTCCTACCCAGCCGGCCGATCGGTCAACGACGCGATACCTGATGACCTTTGTTCGGTCAGGTATACATCGTTCGACCATGCGCTGCGCATGGTGCGCTCGTGTGGCCCGGGTGCCTTGCTGGCCAAGTGCGACATTAAGTCAGCTTTTCGCCTCTTGCCGGTGCACCCGGGCGACTTTGAATTGCTGGGTTTTAAATTTAAAGGGGAGTATTATTTTGATAAGGCCATGCCTTTTGGCTGCTCCATATCATGCTCGGCTTTCGAGCGTTTTAGTACCTTCCTGGAGTGGGCTTTCGTCCGCAGGTCAGGGTCCCGGTCTGTAGCCCATTACCTGGATGACTTTTTATTCGGGGGTGAACGGGGCTGGGACACGTGTGCACGTCTCCTCAATACATTTCAGACGCTAATGCAGGAACTGGGTGTCCCTTTAGCGCCCGAAAAGACCGAGGGCCCGTCGACCAAACTAGTATTCCTGGGGGTTGAGATTGATACAGTAGTACAGGCTTCTAGGTTACCGGGTGATAAGGTGTCCAGGATAGTGACCCTTATCTCGGAATTGCTGGCTAAGCGTAAGGCATCCCTGAGGGAACTGCAGGTGCTACATGGGCACCTCAATTTTGCCTGCAGGGTGGTCGCACCGGGCAGGGCTTTCGCCCGGCGCTTATGCGACGCCATGGCAGGGTTATCCAGGCCCCACCACAGAGTCAGGCTTACCCGGGGTATCAGGGCAGACATGTTTGTCTGGTTGCAATTCCTGAGGGAGTTTAATGGGGTCTCATTTTGGAGGTCTGACCTCCTGGCATCCCCCAATTTCCAGATCCAGTCTGATGCCTCAGGATCCCTGGGTTATGGGATGTACTTCAATGGGAAGTGGGCCTATGGTGGGTGGCCACCGGCATGGGCAGGCACAGGTCGCCTGCGGGATCTCACATACCTGGAATTTTTTCCCATTCTGGGGGCTTTGATGCTATGGGGCGAACAGTGGGCTAATTCGGTGGTGCATTTCTGGTGCGACAATGCTGCCGTGGTGCACATTGTCAATGCACAGACTTCTAAATCGCCCAGGGTCATGGATCTAGTGCGCCATTTTGTGCTGCGCTGCCTGCGCCTCAACGTCTTGTTCAGGGCCAGGCATGTCCCAGGGGTTAATAACGATATTGCTGACGCTTTGTCCCGCCTGCAGATCTCCCGGTTCCGTGCCTTGGCCCCGGATGCGGAGGAATTTCCCTCGCCACTCCCGGACGAGATGTGGACTATTGGCAAGGAGAGGTGAACCGGGCGATTGGCCTGTCACTAGCGCCACGCACGCGTAAGGCGTATCAACAAGCATTCAATTTGTATAGGGCTTTTGCTACTCGATTTCAATGGCCAGATACCTGGCCCATCCCGGTGGACCATGTTCTGCGGTTCATGGTTCACCTGCATGCACAGGGCCTTGCACCTCGCACCATAGCATCCAAGCTCTAGGCGTTGGCTTTTATGGCCAAAGTAGGGGGTCATGTGGATACCACCTCTGACTTCCGTGTGAGACACGTTTTGGAGGGGTGGGTGCGCGAGCGCGGGCGTTGCCCGGACGACCGGCACCCTATTTCCCCAGGGGTTCTTACCCAGTTGGCCCGGGGCTGGCCAGGCCTCTGTTTTGATCATTATGAGGCAGCCCTTTTTCATGCAGCCACAACGGTGGCATTTTTTGGAGCGCTCCGCATCAGCGAACTCGTGATGCTGTCTAAGGCGGATGCAAGTGGTAGGGCACTGGAACGCGGAGATGTATATGTTGCCAAAGACTGGGCCCAGTTGAGGATTCGCTCCTCTAAAACAGATCAGCATGGCGTAGGCAGTGGAGTATTACTGCTACGGTGTTATTTGGCAGACATCTGTCCGGTTGGTGCCCTACAGGAATACCTGGCACTGCGTGGCATGCACCACGGCCCGTTTTTCTGTCACCAAGATGGGTCTCCCCTTACTAAATTTCAGTTTTGGAAGGTGACTGCCAGAGCCCTCACCAGGGTGGGACTACCGGGTGCCCGTTCTGGCACACATTCGTTCCGTATTGGCGCAGCCTCTACAGCGGCTGCTTTTGGGTACTCTGGGGCTGACATACGTAGCAGGGGGAGGTGGGGCTCACAATGTTTTCAGTTTTATGTGCGCCCACTCCCGCCATGAGTACCAATCCAGTCACCTTACCTTCCTTTTTCTCAATTTTCTTACAGACCCTGGGTGTCGTATTACACCGGTGACAGTATGGCTGGTGGGCCACAGCTATGTGCTCAGGGCAGCGCGTTACGCTGCGGCGACAGAGTGGGGACCCCGACTGGGACTGGGTGACCACGCCAGTCTCTCATGGCACGGTAAGCCTGGGATGTTATGGCGGGAGCTGCGGCCTTTCCTTTTTTCTGGCCTGGGGGCTGACCCGCCTGACATTCTAATCATCCACTTGGGGGGCAATGATTTGGGCCAGGTCACCGGCTTATCGCTCAAGCATGCGATTTGCGAGGACCTCGCCTACTTGCATTATGTCTGGCCTGCCACAGCCCTGGTTTGGTCGGACATTGTTCCGCGCCACTATTACAGAGGGGGCGTTAACCTCCTGGCCCTTGACCGAGCTAGGCGCGCGGTCAATAAGGCAGTGGCACGGTTTCTCACCACCAGGGCTTGGGGACGGGTTAGTCATCACCCCGATATTAGTCTACAAAATTGTGACTTGTATGCAGGGGATGGGGTCCATCTGTCGCGAGGAGGTATGGACCTCCTGTTGGGTGACTGGCGAGCAGGCCTGTTGACCGAGCTGACGGTCTGGGGGGGGGCGTCAGGTCTTCTGTGAAGCCCCTCCGTGTGGCGGGTAGCACTGGTAAGGTAAACAGTATGACCCACAAGTATCCGGCAGGTTCGCAATTGACTGGACAACACTAGACAGGAATAAAGTAGTTAAACGTTGTCCGGTCAACGACGAATCAGGCGATGGGGTGATGATGATTGCTAACCAGCATGCATCACCCCTGTGATTTCACGGATACGCGTCAGAGGGTGGGGTCATGAGTTAGTTATTGACTACGGTCAACAATTTGTTTGTTGTTAACAAACAAATTGATACAATTTGATACATTGTAACCAATTGCCGTTGGCAATTTTGGGGTGGTACCTTACCAGTGTTACTTCGGCCTGCTTGCCTTAGGAATTATGATTGGTCGTTTTACCAATACAAATTTATAATTCGGACTAGGGCATTGAATCAATAAATGTGGCCCTTTGCTGTTATCCACTTTCAATGTTGTCTGTGTCCGTTATTGGGGGGGGGTGCGCCTGCAATGCAAGCGCGGCGCCAAAATGGCCGCCGCGCCCTTTGCGGGCCCCCCCCCACAGGACAGAGAATCCGGGTAGTTAGGGGCGTGGCCAGCTCCCTTATAAAAGGGGTGGCCACGAGGCAGCCGCGCTGCCATTTTGCCTCAGCGACGGAGCGGAGAAGTTTTTCCCCTCCACCCCCTCCCTAGTTAACAGTGTGATTATGGTCGCTTCGGGGCCGGGTGGGAATTTTTGGTTGGGACCCACATTGGCTTCGGGTCCTGGCTTTTTTGCCCATCCCACACTGTTGCTATGGTTTGATATAGGGGTCTTTCTTCGTTCCTACTGTTGACTTTGGTCACATGGGCGGGTAGCACTGGTAAGGTAAACAGTATGACCCACAAGTATCCGGCAGGTTCGCAATTGACTGGACAACACTAGACAGGAATAAAGTAGTTAAACGTTGTCCGGTCAACGACGAATCAGGCGATGGGGTGATGATGATTGCTAACCAGCATGCATCACCCCTGTGATTTCACGGATACGCGTCAGAGGGTGGGGTCATGAGTTAGTTATTGACTACGGTCAACAATTTGTTTGTTGTTAACAAACAAATTGATACAATTTGATACATTGTAACCAATTGCCGTTGGCAATTTTGGGGTGGTACCTTACCAGTGTTACTTCGGCCTGCTTGCCTTAGGAATTATGATTGGTCGTTTTACCAATACAAATTTATAATTCGGACTAGGGCATTGAATCAATAAATGTGGCCCTTTGCTGTTATCCACTTTCAATGTTGTCTGTGTCCGTTATTGGGGGGGTGCGCCTGCAATACCCTTCACCAGTCCCATTTCATAAGGCTGTGGTGGTTCAGTGGTTAAGAAGCTTGCCTTGTTAGCTGGAAGGCCGGCAAGTCGGCAGTTTGAGACCCGGGGACTGCATGATGGATTGAGCGCCCATCTCTGTCCCAGAGATAGTAAACATAGATAGATAGATAGATAGATAGATAGATAGATAGATAGATAGATAGATAGATAGATAGATAGATAGATAGATAGATAGATAGATAGATAGATAGATAGATAGATAGAGGTGGCAACTTTTGAGGAAAGTTCTTATCAAGAAAGGAATTCAAAACAATTCTTCATGTTGGGAAGGTTCAACGAGGCGGCCAATCTCAATATAAGCAAGAAAGTCATAGAACTAGTAAACATGGATTATAGCTGTCCTATTTGTGTATTTGGGGACTTGAAGCCCCAAAAGGAGCAAGTTCCTGACTCTGTTGACACGTGGGTAGGAAGGCTAGAAGCGGAGTCGGGTTTCACTGCTTTTAAAACCTCATTTCCTAAGCGCTTCTGCCGTTGTCATTTTTATTTGGCAGTATCGTCAACAATAACACCTTCTTCATCATCACCTCCACCATTCCTGCTTTCCTTCTAAAAACAGCTTTCTGAGGTGTCTGACAAGTATCGTCAAAACAGGCAGTGAAGAAATTATAAAAAGCTGAAGAGCTGATAAAAAAAGCAGATTGGACAATAAAAGCCACGAAAATGACAACTATAAAAGCAAATAAAACTCCGCTCCGGAGACGCCCGAATGAGGTTCCTTTCATGCCCCCAAGATATTTTCCCACCAAAGTGCCCCCTATTGATCTACCTGCAATTTCCTGCCTTCGAACTGCTACGTTGGCAGGAGCTGTGACAGACGACAGGAGCTCACTCCATGATGCAGCACTCAGGTCTTGAACTCCTGACCTGCCAACCTTCCAGCCACCAAGTTCAGCATCTTAACCACTAAGCCACTGCACTCCCCATCTATCATATGCAAATATAATTTAACATATGTCCATCTACTGTCTTGGAAAACCTCAAACTTGTGTTTATACTTGGGTTCCTCCTTAGCCAGATCTAAGCGCACTGTTTCCAGTTTCCATATTAGCTCCAACAACATGTCACTGGAGAAGCCACTCCTTTTAAAAACAAAATAGACACCCCTTCCCCAGTTCTGATTAACCCTGGGACCGCGGGAGCATCGGCATACAAAGGGCCGGAGGCCTCCCAGATCCCGCTGCTAACCAGATCATTAAAACAAACACGGCAATTACACGAACCTTTTGCATCCAAGAGACTGAGGTGGGGTTTTAATTAAGGTAATTATGCTCAGCAGGAAAAGCAATTTGCAGAGACATTTAATGGCTCGACGTTGACTCGCTACCTTTTATGAAAGGTGAGGCAAGACCGGCACACAGACATTACTCGGGACCCGAAAGGTTTCTAGGGAGGCTAGACGTGTTTCTCCATGCCAGCGCTGTCTTCCTCTGCAGATGTTTCCATGGTCATGTGACTAGATGCTGGAGTGCACGGAATGCTGTAACCTTTCCTGTCGAAGCGGCACCTATTTATCCGCCTGCAATTTATTATTTTCAAACAGCTGGTCTGGCAGGAGCTGGGACAGATGACAGGTGCTCACTCCCTCATGTGGCACTTGAGTCTTGAATTGCTGATCTACCGACCTTCCAGGCACCAAACTCAACATCTTATCCACTAAGCCACCACAACCATATATGATCCTATATACGGGATCAAAACAACGACTTCTCATTTTTTTCTCTTGTAGGAGTGGATGGATAGAAGGCGTCTTCTCAGGGCTGGGTGTCTGATTTTGGGATATTCTGAAATGGTAGGAAAGTGTTACTGAATGAATGAATGTTTATTAATCGATTAGTCTTACAACCTTATCAATAACATAGCAGAAGAATTAAAATCTGTGCAATACAATGGAATGCAATGAAATACAATAAAAATACAATACAGTACATACATACCTGAGCTACTTTTAAGAGGAATGTAAACTGGAGACGGTGCCTTAATACAATTAGGAAACTGTTACTGATTGAAATTGATTGCTTCGTAGCCACCAAGAAGAGTGAACAGATGTTCATTGTATTCGCCAGAACTTGGGTCGCTTTGGATGGCTGCTCCTAGTTTCTTTCCACCGACATGTCCACTTGTTGCAATAAAAATAAATAAAGAAATATGGAATGTTGCGATAAAGGATAGACTGACGTGCAGATTAAAGTTAAAGAAGGGAACCACAAAACTAAATGACTTTAAAGAGTTTGTGGGAGAATTTATGGAACATGTCTTAATTAAAAGCGAAAGGACAGGAATACATAACTTTTTGGAAAGTAGGAAATATATATAGAAGCTTGTGAATAATGATAAACTAATCATAAACTGAAGCTGTAATGTCCCATGGGTGGTGGGAAGCACATAGAGCAGGGATTCTCAACCTGTGGCCCGCTTACTGGATGCGGCCCACAGTGCCATTTCAAGTGCCCCCCCCACCGCCTCCACCACACCAGGAAGTGACATGTGGTGGAGGAAGGGCAAAATGGCCATCTGGCCCCCAAAGTTGTCTGTGGGGGCATGACCTGGGCTCCCGGCTTTAAAAGGTTGAGAACTAAAGACACAGAGCAATAAATTAAATTAAATTAAATTAAATTAAATTAAATTAAATTAAATTAAATTAAATTAAATTAAATTAAATTAAATTAAATTAAATTAAATTAAAGAATGATTCCTTTTAAAATGATAGTCACCCACCCACTCACCCACCCCCGCTTTTGTGCGTAGGCAATGGACTCGTCTACAAGCACCTCCATGTGCCTCCGCCACACTGATCCCTTGTTCCCACTGTTAGCATTGCTTTTCACGATTATGATGATTCCCTGATTGTTTACTTACAATTGTCACTAGATGTGGGCTTTAATTGCTAATTGATGGCTCTGGCCCCCCATCTGTTGTTGTCTTTTATTTCTCAACTCCCTTTATTTGTGTTGGCTCATGTTCAGATGGTTACTCACGTAAAGAGGAATGAAAAGCGCTGCAAAATTTGGTTTTCTTCTTCTTCCATAAAAGGCGCCCCGTACCATACACATTGATAGTTCCAAGTGCATTCATTTTTTCCCAGGGTCACAGGAGAGGGAGGGCTGTGGGAAATTTAATTAGAATAGTACTAAAGAGGTTTCTGAATTTTCCCTACCAATTAGTGTTTCATTAAGGCGGTGAAATTGTGTTTACCGGAGAGGTGAGCATGTCTTTCCTCAAAAGTGTCTTTATTCTGAGATCTTTCCCCATCGCATAAACACAGTTATCATATGCAAAGTCATGGGAGCTATGCTCATTTCTTCCTGATGGCTGAGCTGTGTGTCAGATGGGACTGGAAGCATCTCCCTTCCAATAAAAAAAAAGAGAGATATTTCGATGCCCCCAACCCAAGATGGCTGGCCTGGAAATAGAGGAACCTGTCTTGTTTCACTCCCACCAAGGTCCAGTTGTTATAATATCAGGTCCGTTGTGTTACTTTGATGATGATATTTGTGTATGTATTTCAAGTTCTGATTTTGGGGAGGTGAAGGAGCGGGGAGCCAGAATTGAACCCAACTGAATTGGCTGGAACAGGGACATCACAATCAAAGCTGATGTCAAAACTACTAGGATATGACAAGCAGACATCAAAACGATCCAGGCTGAGCTCTATCTATCTATCTATCTATCTATCTATCTATCTATCTATCTATCTATCTATCTATCTATCTATCTATCTATCTATCTATCTATCTATCTATCTATCTATCTATCTATCTATCTATCTAATCTATCTATCAAGTTTGCTTCTATCCATATATCCATCCATCTATCCATCTATCTATCAAGTTTCCTTCTATCCATCCATCCATCCATCCATCCATCCATCTATCTATCTATCTATCTATCTATCAAGTTTCCTTCTATCCATCCATTTATCCATCCATTTATCCGTCCATCCATTTATCCATCCATCCATCCATCCATCCATCCATCCATCTATCCATCTATCTATCTATCCATCCATCCATCCATCCATCCATCCATCCATCAAGTTTCCTTCTTTCCATCTATCTATCTATCTATCTATCTATCTATCTATCTATCTATCTATCTATCTATCTATCTATCTATCTATCTATCTATCTATCTATCTATCTATCTATCTATCTATCTATCTATCTATCTATCTATCATGGTAATTGTAGCCCATCCCTACTTAATAGCATAGAATGACAATGTCTCTCTCTCTCTCTCTCTCTCTCACACACACACACGCACACATGCATACACGTGCACACAAGTGAAAGTAAACACACACACTGCATACATCAGATGAGAAAAGACAGCCAAGAGATAGAGGAAAGAAGAAAAAAATGCATTTATTCATTTAGAGGTATCTATGCTACTCTTCAGATGCAAGAAGTGTTGTGAATCTTGTGTATGCAAGACATACAACAGTTTGAAACCCAAACAACAGGCCCCAGAATCATGATAATCTTACACAGCTTGGAATGGGGTAGGGTGGATGAAAATAATAAAAAGATACAGCAAGATTTCTTAGGCCAGAGGGAAAATCTCACACAGAGAACTCATGCTACAAACAGAGTCTGGTTTCTCCCTATGAATCGAGGAGGAAGAGGAAGAAGAAGAAACTAGCTAGAAATAAAATTAAACAGGCTGGCCCTCATAGTTATAAATACATGTTGCTATCATATATGCAATACTCTCCAGGGAACAAAACCCATGTTCTGTCCAGCAGCGGTGATCCATAATTGGGCTGCTATCCTGGGAAACTTCCCACTCAGCAGAAGGATGCTGTCCTCATTGTTGTTTAGTCATCTCCTCCACCATAAATTTCCCATATCTATCAATATCCAGCCACAATGGAATGCTGACGATAGGGTTTGGGGACACAATGGAGTACCCTAAAAGCAGGTATGGGCTGATACAATTGTTGGCAAGAGTAGCCCACACCAAAGCCCCTCAAGATTGTGCTCCTTCACTATCCAACAATGATGGTTTCCAAGACAAAGCTTATTTTCTTTTAGTTGTTACAGGTTCTTGAAAGTTTGAGCCCCCCCTTCCAACAATGAGTTCCCCCTAATTGTGATTCTTAGTCGATATCCTAATGTCTTATGAATGGTTTCCTCTTCATGCTATTGTAGCAGGGACTGGAGAAATGATAAATGTCCGTATTATTTATTTCCCTATCTGGTGTAGCCAATTAAGCACCTGTCACATCTATCTGTAAATAACACTTCTCACAGATAGCAACGGGTGGGGAGCTAGGAATGGAAGGTTGGGGGAACAAAAGAGAGAAGAGGAGGGTGAAGGTCATTGGCGGCACATCCCATTGTACTGATTAAAATGTTGACAGCCATTCATTTGGTTTTATGAAATCGTCGATGGATCTGCGATTGCAGGCACCAATCAATGCTCTGAGAATAAACGGCTCGGAAAATCAGGTGGCCTTAGACTCGGTGGAGAAGATGAAGAAGTCATCTGAGGAGTAATTAACTCCTTTGCAGGAAAGCAGAGAAAGCACGTTCTATTGTTGGTAGATGCTTAGGAAGATTGCTGTGTTTTCTGAAGTCGGAAGATGCCTTACTTACCAGTTTGTTTAACAATGGGCAAGAAATGAGCCTCCCTGAAAACAACAAAAGAAAGTTAAAGGACTCTCTGCTACATGGGATTCCTCTCTGGTGTCACGAATGCTGATTTCCCCCCAAGATTTTCTGTCATGTGGAAACACATCGCACATAGCAGAAGGTATTCTCTTCCAACAATCGATCCCTGCTCACACTTCCCAGTTATTTCATTGTCTTTTGCATGTGGTGGAACCCAATATTCTAGGGGGGGGGGGAGGAAAACAATCTCCCAAACTTCATGTGCCTCTTGTCTTCATGAGAAGAGCCTGTCTGATCAAACCAAAGGAACTGTGTCAACACAACAGCCAACTGGTTGGGTTGTGGCCAACCAAAGGTGTTGTGTTGACACAGTGGCCAACCAATTGTCTACTGCAGTGGTTCCCAACTATTTCAATCTGGGAGCCGGGTCACACTCTCTCAGTCAGCTTCGAGGGCCAAATGGTCATTTTGCACTGCCTACTCAATAGGGGGGGGGCATTTTGTCCCAACAGCTTCAAAGGAGGTGGCCATTTTGTTTCTCCAATGCCTTTGGAGGGGTGGGGAAGCCACATGAAATGGTGCCATGGGCCAGATCCAGCCCACGGGCCTTAGGTTGGGAACCCCTGGTCTACTGGAGGCCTCCTGTCCCCTAGTGACATATATCCAGAGAAAACCCTGTCTAATCATCCTGAAGAGCAACGGCCAATGGGTTCAACCACCATGAATGTATCTGAAGCTTGAATACTGTCTGCTCCTGTTTGAGAGATGTTTCATCAGCTCATAAACAAGACGTCCCACAGCTCCGCCGCCTTGTTTCAAACATTGGCATCTGAGACAGGATTACCACGTTGGTTCATGGGGAGAGAAGATCAGCTTGCCCTGGGGATGAGATTTCTCTTTTCAGGCCATTTTGAATAGGAACTGACCAAATTTCTTCATGGCCAGGATGGATAGAACTTGGGATTAGAAGAAAGGAATCATGGATGAGGGAAGTATGGCTACATGTCTATGTTAGAGAGTAGAGATGGCCATCAATCAGGGATGTTTTCGTGGTGGAATTTCTACCTTGGAAGGAGGGTGGACTAGATGATTTTTGGTGTCTCTCCCAAATCTACCATTCCCTGATTTTACCTCGAGACGTTCCCACAGGTCTAAACCCCACCAGTTTTCATGGCTGGCCACCCATGAGGTTTCTGGCCCTCCTCTAGGCCTGTTTAGAAAGGTTAATGTTCCTTAGAAGATGGATGGCTGCACATTCATACACTCCCTGAAGAAATAAGTAATATTGGAAGAGCTGACATCGTAAGAATGGAGAGACGCGGGAGAGGCAAAGAATGCCGTCCGCAGGAGTTCAAAGAGCCGCGGCAGATCTGTAGGGCAACCCCCTCCAGGAGGAACTACAAGGCCATTAATCAAATGGCTCACCCTTCCCCTCATCAAACAAGATCTCACAAGCTCATCACTCCATCCAAAGCATGGTGTTTGCTTCCAGCTACCTCTGCGGTGACTCAAGTGCTTAAGATGCTGAACTCGAAAGACTGGAAGGTTGGAGTTCGATTCCCGGGTACTGCACCTGGGGGTGGAGGTGGTTGAAAGTTCAGAGCAAAGCCCTGAGTGGATTGGCCAACCCACTAGCAACCAGCCTCTGTAGACAGTCCTGTGGTTGTCCAACTCTTCTAAAGAGTAGAGACAAATGCCTTGAAAATAAGATTATGATATAATCATTGAAGGGGACTGCAGTGGCTTATTGGTTAAGATGCTGAACTGGCAAGCCAGCAGTTCAAGACCGTAGTACTGCATGACAGAGTGAGCTCCCGACGTAGCAGTTTGAAAGAAAAAAAAATGCAAATAGATAAATTCAAGTAGATACCCTGGACAGCAAGGACAACAAATAGGTTGATCGTAGAAGAAACCAACCCTGACTGCTCCTTAGAAGGTCAAATAGTAAAGGTGAAGCTAAAGTACTTTGGACATCAAATGAGAAGAGAGGATTTACTTGAGAAAGCCTTGATGCTTGGAAAGGTGGAGGGCAAAAGAAGAAGGGGATGGAAGAGAATGAGGTGGCTAGATGGTATTGTTGACGCGATGGGCACAGAGCAGGGCGGGTTGAGGAGGATGGTGGAGGATAGGGGTGCCTGGAGGACAATGGTCCATAGGGTCGTAAATAGATGAGTACTGAACCCTAGATGGAGATATGACTGTCTTTCAAGCAAGGGCAGCCTTTACCTTTACCTTTACCTTTACCTTTACCTTTACCTTTACCGTTACCGTTACCGCTACCGTTACCGCTACCGCTACCGCTACCGCTACCGCTACCGTTACATTTACAATTGAAATTTGCCCAGTCAAAGCCATCTTGGCTGTTGGGCAAGTATGGAAAACTCAAGGTTCGTCGCGCTTGAAACAAACCTAGAAGATCCAGTCTTAATTTTTTCTTTTTATCTGCGAGGATTCATCCTTCTAGTATGCCTATATGGATGCTCATACACACACCCACACACACTTGGCAAAATTAGTGTGATAATTCTTTTTCATCCTTGCCTTCCATTTGAGTAGAAGATAAAATTGAAAAGAGATCCTTTAGTGTGAGCGATTCAACTTTCATAGCTGCCTGCTGAAATGAATATCCGGAGTAAGAATAACAGCCTTCTTTCTCTCGCTTTCTTCCTCCTGAAAAAAAGAGAGAAAAATACAGAATACAATCAGGTTTTCGCAGGCGCTACGGAGGCCTCTTTCCCACCACTGAGAAAGGAATTTAAGCCTCCTTGAGGAAGACAGAGCCTCATTAAAAGGAGTTATAACAAAGTCGGTTATCAGACTTTTAAAGAATAACCCTTTCCCAAATAAACCTGTTAAGTAAATCCATAGCAAAGATTATTAGGTCAGCATTATACCGGCACAACTTGCGCTTATCCGTCCGAGAAGCTTTAATGGTAGCGCAAGTCTTAAAAATGCAACAGGCAGTGTACACAAAAAGGGGAAAAAATGGTCAATGCACCTTTCACCGCAAAGCAGCTCCCAGGTGCTCAGAGGGTTAAAGCACTATGCTTGGAGACTGAAAGGACGGGGTTCGATTCCTTGAGAGCTGCATGATGGGGGACATGAAAGGAGCCTCATTCGCGCATCCCCTGCAAAAAAATCCTTTCAACCCAGAGTAATCTCTGACATGAAAACATACACACAGTTAAGTATGCCCATTGGTGGCTCTATGTCAACAAATTAAGAGCAGAATGGGTCTTTTGTAAGGCTAATGTCTCTGAACTACCCGTTAAAGCCCAACCATTGTCAACATTGGGCCTTTCCTGGGGAAATCAGTATCTCAGGGTGATGCGAGGATGGCTTTTAAGTGCGGGTGGGGGGGACTAGAATACACAGCATTGGAGCAACAAGAATTGTTTTTAAGTCAAATAGAAAATACAGACCTATGGAATGTCTAGATCCCAATTATATGGCATTTTCAAAGATTATAAGCAGCAGTTTGAATTCGGGGCCCAGACTTGAACCAGGAACTAGAGGAGGGGTGTAACTCCTCCACGCAAAAATAGAGAAAATGCAGGTGAGATACGGAGGAGTTCAACCAAGTCAAAATAGAGAGAGTCCATGAGGAATGGTTGCAAGCAGCTACATAGAGTTAGGTCAAGGTCAACGTTGCCCCTTGCTCAAAGGCCAGTCGTATCTGACTCTAGGGTTCAGTACTCATCTCCATTTATAGCCAAAAAGCCAATGCTCTCTGTGTCTGCACAGAACACTGTTGCCACGAAGAGGGGCCTATTTATCTACTTCCAAATTCTTGCTTTGGAACTCCTAGGTCGGCAGGAGCTGGGACAGAGGTGGGCGCTCTCTCTATCATGCAGCACTCGGGTCTTGAACTGCTGACCTGCCGGCTTTCCAGTCGTCAAGGCCAGCGTCTTAAGCACTGTTTTCCCTCAAATATAGCTCCGTTCTACAGAAAGCTAACACTGGTGTAATAAACCCTGCATCGAGGCCAGATAAGGCCTCCTTATAATGTAGTTTTTCTAAAACAAAAGAAGGGAGGGAATCATGAGAGAGGACACTGGGACTGGAATACCAATGTGGTCCTCGAAAAACTTGCAATAAACCACCGGAGCTGGTGACATTTTCCATTCTGTGGAAAGACATTGTCTATGGTTGCCAACATCCTGGGGTAAGGAAGCCCTCCTCAAACTCACCAGAGGTCTGCTTTGTGTACCTGTTCCAGCAGATCAGGGGTTAAGAAAAGTGGAAAAGGAACAGATAATGTCTAAACCAGACGTTCTCAACCTTTTAAAGCCGGGGGCCGGGTCATGCTCCCTCAGACAGCTTCGGGGGCCAGACAGCCATTTTGCCCTTCCTCCACCACATGGGACTTCCGGGTGTGGTGGAGGTGGTGTTGGGCCACATCAAATGGTTATCACTGCCATAGCAGGATAGCCTGGCCAGGCAGGGAGTGAAAACTGCTGATGGGGAAAAATAACTCATTCATTTGAAATATGGTGCTGAAGGAGAGCTTTGTAATGTTGCCACGAAGTCAAACAAGTCAGTCCTAGCCTATAGCAAGTCAACCCTGAACTATGTGTGGAGGGAAAAAACATGTTGACGCAGTGGGCACATCACGAAAAGGGGACATCCCTGGAGAAAGAGCATAATGCTGAGAAAGGTGGGAGGCAGCAGGAAATGAGGACAAAATGTGAGATGGACTGATTCCCTAAAGGAAGCCACAAGCATGAGTTTGCAATAGCTGAGCTGGGCTGTTGAGCGAAAGGACGTTTTTGGAGAGCTCTCATTCCTAGCTCAGAGAGGACTCGATGCCGCGGGAGAAACTGACAACCGATCCTGTGAATGCCGAAAATCTGTGTGAGATACAGAAAACACACACACATCGCCATCTCCTTGTGAAGAAAAAAAAAGAGTTTTTTTCCTCATTCAGCATCTGACAATACACTAAGTCATGGATTTATAACTTTAGCTGATACCAGCTGGTTTTAACCTTTATATTTTCTCCTCCTAATTGTAGTATTTATACAATTTTACCCTAAGCCTCTCTGAGCCACATCTATTATTTTATTTTTTTAAGGAGAGCAAGACATAAATCTTGCCAATGAATAAATAACATGACGACATGTTAGGAACCGAGACATAACACAACAGAAACATCTTCTGATCCTGCCGACATACAAAAAGAAAATCATTTTAGAGTGCCTGATCATTAATAAATGCATGCTCAAAAAATACACGCGGGAGGCAGTGGCTAAAATCTAGGAGGGGGCTGGTTGGGGGGAATCAAGTGCATCTTGAATTACTCATTGGCGTTTCATTTAAAACGTGCTGTTTATCAATGAAGGATGCTGCTACACACACTTTTTATTGTATTCCTGCACATTTCATCAGCAGATGCTCTCTGCAGCCGGGGCCAATTTTTCCAGAAACAAAATAATTTTAATGTTCCTCTAGATCAGGGGTTCCCAACCTTTTCAAGCCAGGGCCCAGGTCACGCTCTCTCAGTCAGCATCAAGGGCCGCATGGCCATTTTGCCCTGCCTGCATGACATGGGTGGCCATTCTGTCCCAACAGGTTCAAAGGGGTGGCCATTTCATTTCTCGAATGTCATCAGATGGCTGGGGGGGCCACATGGAATGGTGCCATGCGCCGGATCCAGCCCATGGGTCTTAGGATGGAAACCCCCTGCTCTAGATCACTTTTCCGATTTGGATAACCTGTTACATCATCTTCAAGGAACTCACCAGAATCTTTAAAAAAAAACACACCACACAGTCTTGTGACTGGGTGGTTGATAGTACTATTGTTAGCTAGGTCAGCAGTTCGAGACCCAAGTCCTGTGCAGCGGAGTGAGCTCCTGTCGTCTGCCCCAGCTCCTGACAACCTAGCTGTTCACAAGCATGAAATTGCAAGTAGATGAATTGGTACCACTTTGGCAGGAAAGGTAACAGTGTTCCATGACCACCGGTGTCTAGTCACATGACCAGGGAAACATCTGCAGATGCAGACAGTGCTGGCTCTTTATCAGTAAACAGTGTTGAGCACCACTCTCTAGAGTTGGACACGACTGGCTTTGGACACCGGTGGTCATGGAACACTGTTACCTTTCCTGTCAAAGTGGTACCAATTCATCTACTTGCAATGTCTTGCTTGTGAACAGCTAGGTTTACCTTGACTTTTACATTTCTTAGTCGCTTATTCGGCTTTACAGTTCAGCAAAAACATTTTTTTTTCAAGTTAAAAATCAGAATGGTTGTAAGAGCCATTTCAAGCATTATTTCGGCCTTCTAACCCAAAACACAACACGCTGGTAGAAATCAAATTTTTATGATTTCTCTCTCTCTCTCTCTCAAGGGGTAGCAAAAAGGAGAAGGAATCCACGGCGGTTTTAAAACAATTCAAAATGTCACGCCATTGGACCATAGGGTGGCGAACGGCGGCACAAAGGGAGTTGTCAAAAGAGAATAAAACAAGAGTGGAACATTTATGGGAGACAATAAGTGATAAACAATAGCATAACAAAACCACAAGAGGCAGTAGAACAGGCAAGAGAGGCATGCAAACAAGGATGAGCTGTCCTCACTCGTTCCATTCATTCATTCATTCATTCATTCATTCATTCATTCATTCATTCATTCATTCATTCATTCTTTCATTCATTGCTTCCCATGCTCTTCTGGCTTTTGCGTTTCAACCCTTTCAAATGCTGGTTTTGGCAAGGGCCATTTTGAACATTGAAGCCGAGAGAACTAAGCAAGAAAATGACCCTCAACACCCTCTGAACGGAGATGAGCCTCGAGAGCTCCGATCCAAGAAGAGTTTGATGGCAAGAACTAACATTCTTGAGGTGGACGCAAGAGCAAAACCCAATTAGACCATGGGGGAAGGAACACCATTAAAAGAGGATATGGCTGAGTTACTCAACCTCCCCTACATCACGTGGGGGACCCTGAATAGGCTGAGGGTTGGCGTGCGCTCCGGTGTCTAGTCATGCCTGCCACATGACCACGGAAACGTCTGCAGAAGCAGACAGCGCTGGCTCTTCGGCTTAGAAACAGAGATGAGCACTGCACCCTAGAGTCGGATATGACTGGCTTTCGAGCAAGGGAAACCTTTACCTTTACCTTTACCTGGCGTGCCTAAATGCAAGACCAACATGCTCAAGTGGGGGCTGATGGTGGACAACCACACGCTGTGTGAATGTGGAGAGAGACAGAATCCGGCTCATTCACTGGTTTGCCGCTGACTGCCAGAAACATGCGACGATCATAAAATTATGATCCCTGGTGCAGGGTGCAGGGCCATAGCCAGAGGGTGGCCAGGGTGGGCTTGGCCCACCCAGACTTGGCATTTTGCCCACCCTGGCAAAGTGCATCCCCCCCCATAAGGAATGCATTGGAAAGAGGCAACGATCGTCCACCCACATCTATAATCCTGGCTATAGCAATGCAAAGAATGCATTGGGAAAATAAAGAAAATCCAGCATCCTCAAGGAAATGTGGGATGCCATCCTGACACCGGTTTGGGGGGGGGGCTCCTAAGCCCCGCCCCCAGGCCCCCAGGCCCCCAAAGCCCCTCCTCCTGGGCGGAGCGTCCCCCATCCAGCCTTGCCTCATTGGGAGTCTGTCTCTTTCTCTCCATCCTTTCTGTCTCCTTCCTTTTCTCCGGCTGCTGCTTCGGCGCTTCTGTGGGGCTTCTCCTCCTCTGCCCCCCCCAAGCCCTCCCCCACATCATCCCACCCCACCCGAGGCTGCACACACAACCCGATCCATCCGAGGGACCCGGAGTCGGGGGGGGGGGGGAGAGCCATCCTCCTCCTCTTCCTCGCACCGCTGGGGGAGTGAATCAAGGACCGCAATTGCGCCAGGAGGCGAGAAAAGAGGAGAGGCGAAGAAGGAGAAAGAGGGGGACAAGATTAAGAAAAGGAAGGAAGGAAGGGAAGAAAAGGAGCCTCTCCGGATCTATCTCTATTTTGAATTTTTTCTATTTTGAGATTTTAGCGGGGCGGCTTTTGGGAAATGCGCCTGGCGAGGGATTTTTCCAGCTGAGCATGAAAAAGACTGGTAGAGCGCCAGCCCCTGCTTCCTCCTCCTCCTCCTCTTCTTCCTCCTCCTCCTCCTCTTCCTCTCTGCGCCTGCAGCCGCCCAGCGCCCACTATGCGCCCGGGAGCCCCAGCCGCCCCCCACCCCAAAGCCTCCAGCGCCCTATGAGAAGCAGCAGCAGCAGCGCCTTCGCAGCCGGTAAGGTGGGTCTCCGGAGGGTTTGGAAAGGTCTTCTTCTGGGTCTCTGGAGGTGGGCTTCCCTCTCCCCACCTCTCCCACCCCCCAAGGTTGTTGTCTTTTGGGGCCCGACCTCTAAGCATCCTATGGGGGGGGATGTGATGCACCGCCTCGGGTGACTTTCTCCTTCCAGGTTGTGCGCCTTGGCTTGGCTTGAGCATCCTTTGACTTCTGACCAAAGAGGGTTGGGATGGTCTGCTTGCCTTCATCCTCTGGGATCTCTCCCCCAGGAATTCCTCCTCTCCCCCCATTTGGGTACCCAAACCCCTCTTTTTCTCGGGTCTCTGCTGACTTCCCTCTCTTTGCTATTCTGCTCTTGTCCACATCCCTTTGCAGGCCAGCATCCTTGTGGGCGGGGGGGGGGGGGGAGGGTTAAACGCTGTGCATGTGTGTTGGTGTGTGATGGAGAACACACAACCTACCGCGGTGCGTGACTGCAGCACCCTTGAGCGCTCTCTCCTTCTCTTCTTGGGTGCTCGGGAATTGCATGTTCCCATGCCGAGGGACAGCGTGTGCCGTGCGGAGATGATGCCGGAGGCTGTGGGTGTTGTGTGATGGGAGAGAGTGTGTGTGCATGAACACAAACTGTATGGAACTGCGGCCCCGGCCAGCTGTGGGGCTGGCAGTGCACTCTAATGTATGCAGTGCACACACACACACACACCAAAGCTAGACTCTCTCTCTCTCTGTGTGAATGTATGCTTCTCTTTTATGTGCCATGTATGTACACACAAGCATAAATCCTTACGTCTTGTGCATTGAAGTCTATGGGGATGTCTTGGAGTCGGTTGCTCAGATTCTCTCTCTGTGTGTGTGTGTGTTTCCCAGGGCACACTTTCCATAAAACACTATTGTTTCAGGTGTCCATAGCAAAGCAAGACAACTGTGGTCTGTATCTATAGCTCTCTCTGCCCCCACCCACCCCCACCCCAAACACCCAACTCAACTGGAAGGGAAGCCTGTCTTAGGAGTTATATTGATCAGGACAGAGTATGAGGATTCAAGAATTGGGAATTGGGACGGCACCCCAGAGATTTGCTAAGGCACTGTTTGTTTTGCTTGGGGAAGGACAACCCAGCAGGATGTCACATAAAACCCCAGGCTGGACGAGACCTCTTCTTCTCCCACAGTGATGTGGGAGGGGAGGCAGGGGGAAATAGTTAGAGATAGTCCTATCATGAGAGTTTCTGTGGGATCCATCCATCTATCCATCCACTGTTACTTGTATCTGGAGTCTTCTACTGGTGGCTCAGCAGAAGAGGAGAAGGTAGACATGAGGAGAGCTTCAAGGAGGGATGGTGCCATCTCATGAGTTGGGGATGAAGCTAAACTTCATTTTTGCACAAATTCTGGTGTGTGTGTGTGTACACACAAGTGGAAAATGCATCCTTCTTCTTCTCTCATTTGCTTGATGGGACCAGATTGGGTGTGAAGAACAGGGTTGAAGGGAAGGATTGAGAGGTAGAAGATCTAGGATGGCGATGATGGGGACACCAGTGTTTGTCTTGAGAAGGCGGGTGCAGGTAGGGCTGGTAACCAAGGCAAGAGGGTGGGGTGGTGGAGGGACAGGTATCCCATCTGGAGGAACAGTCCTCTCTCTTTGTGGGATTTCTGGAGTTGTGTGGAAGGCTTAAAATCAGAAGAGACCAGCATGGGTTCCCACATGAAGAGAGGAGGTGGTTTCAACCATTCAGACCTTGGTAGTCTTGAATTGGCAGAGGTGTGTATACACACATGCACACATAGGGGGTGGGGAGAGGCATACATTCCCGATCGACACGTTTGCCCCCTTCTCTCACACAACTCGGTTCCTCTTTGACGCACATATGTGCTAATGCACACGCATTCTCGCTGCTTTGCAAATTCGGGCTGGCATTCACCTATCGTAGTCTATACACACACAGAAATACACACACATAACACACAAACACACAGCTCATTCACACAGATCCTTCTTCTTTCAGCCTTGCACAATGTGGTGTTTGTCTCTCATTCACAACACACAGTGCTCCTTCTCTGTTGCTGTCCGTGACCGGCTCGGGTCCGACACAAACAGAGACCCGTTGCTTGTATCGCTCCCACATATCAACTCTTTCATATATTATTTCAGAGGCTCTTTCATGCACACAGCTATTTGCTCATAGCAAGTAACATGCTATGGTGGCTGGGAGAGGTTTCCACTGGGGGGGGGGGCTTATAAATTTCTCCCTCGGTTTCCCCACTCACACTTACTAGCCTGGCAGCCTGCCTTCCTATTTTTACCCCACTGTCGCTCAGGCAATCCGCCAAGTCCTTTGCAAGCCTAAATGAATATGTAAGTTTGCCGGAGCTTTCTTCTCGTGGTTTCCCTGAAGATAATATAAAAAAAGGTTTTCTCCAGGTGTTGCACAAGATTTTTTTCATGCGGGTTCTTTCTTGTGATGCTTTCTCAACCCCATCCCCCCCTTGTGCATCCACTTCTCTCTGTACTCACAACACACACCTCCAACCCCCATCTGCAACCCCCAGTGTGTCTACATGCAAACCCTAGCTGGCTAAACAT
This sequence comes from Bradypodion pumilum, assembly GCA_035047305.1. NCBI lineage: Eukaryota > Metazoa > Chordata > Lepidosauria > Squamata > Chamaeleonidae > Bradypodion > Bradypodion pumilum. The sequence continues at coordinate 13,105,043 of JAWDJD010000015.1, forward strand.
AGCAAGGTGTGTGTGTGTGTGTGTGTGTGTGTGTGTGTGTGTGTGTGTGTGTGTGTGTCTGTGTGTGTGTGTGTGTGTGTGTTTGAATCCCAGGATCAGATCCCATCATGTATGCCGCCCACACTTCCAGCCATAGGATTTGTTAGGAGGGCAGAGTCTCCACGGATGTCGCCCTTTTGCTAGATTTGCTCTGGCACGTCCAAGGCAGACGTTCATCCCCATCCACACCCATAATACCTCCCAAGGGCCAGATTGTGCTCCTTGTTTGTGCAAATAAGGTTCGGATGCTATCAGGTTTACTGTACCCTTCTTTGCATCTCACATCGTGCACCCTTTTGGGGTGCTCTCTCTCTCTCTCTCATGCCATTGATCCAGGTTTGTCTGCTTTCCAAAGCTCTTTGCCACTCAGCAAAATAAGAATTATGCTTCCCACACACACCTCCTGCCTGTGCGGCTTTGCTTCTCCCATTTTACTGGACTTTGGATGAAAAGAAGGGAGAGAGGGGAGGGTCAACCGGCATAGGACAAAATAGCTTGAGTTGTTTTTGTTTTTCCAGATGTAGAAAGAGACAGAGAAGCCTTTTCGGCTAGGAAATGTGAAGCAGAATTGGGGTAAATCTGGGGCATGTGTCTGTGTTTGTTAGATGCTTGATTCTCTTGATGCTCCTGGGAAAGTGTGATGGGGATGGATATTTATTCCCGAAAGCGGGAAGAAGACAACATTTTGTACCGAGAGGCGGTGGCGTTCCAGGAGAGGATAAACACGCCAAGATGTGTGTGTGTGTGTGTGTGTGAACGAAGATATGAATCTAGTCATGTCGAAAAGTGGAGTCTAGTCGGAAAACAACAGCTTAAGTCTCTCCTTTTTTCTAGGGCAGCCTCAGGGGGAAAAGAATGAGGCCTTGTCTATACATGCATGCGCATAAATATCAATATTTAATGAGTGCACCTACTACCCATGCAAATGCTTGTGGTGCTGCCAGTTTTGTTTAAAACTGGAATATATACATCGGTAGCCCAAGCACCTCCTTCCTTCTTCCCACCGACCTAGTAAGGAGACCATAGACTCCTTATTGCAAGAATTGGGTGGAATGTCTTGTTTCAAGCAATGGGTAAAATTAAAGGTCATCCTTGCTCGAAAGCCAGTCATATCTGACTCTAGGGTTCAGTGCTCTTCTCTGTTTATAGTCAAAGAGGAAGAACTGGGGTAAATCTGTCTGCATCTGTAGACGTTTTCATGGACATGCAGCAGGCATGACTAGACCCAGAACGTGTTACCTTTCCCACCAAAGTGGCCCCTATTTATCTCCTTCCAATCTCTTGCTTTCAAACTGCTAGGTTGGAGGGAGATGGAAAAGAGACGGCAGCTCACTCTGTCATGCAGCACTCAGGTCTCGAACTGCTGACGTTCCAGTTGTCAAGTTCAGCATCTTAACCAACTAAGTCTCATTTCAAGCAATAGCTGGAGGCAAATACAGCTGGTGGAAGATGGTTTAGGATGGTTTTTCTTTCCTTTTCTTCTACATACAGCCTTCTTGTTTATTTGTCTTTCCCCATCAGGTCTTCCACATTGCACAGAATAAAATATGCGGGATTAGCTGGCTGGATAGCTCAGTGGGTTAAGTAAACCAGAGGTCAAGAGTTCAATTCCTCTCCATGCCTCCCAGGAGAAGAAGCCTGTGTTGCTTTGGGCAAGCTGCCCGATCCCAGGGTAGCCCCAGAAGGGGATGGCAAGCCACATCTGCATAGTCTTCACCTAGAGAATCATGCAAAGGGTCACCCCAAGTTCAGAACTGGCTTGACCACACACATAATTAGTAGGATACTCGGGATCAGCCAAAGCAAAACTAGGACGTCGTTGTGAGCGACTGAGGAACCATAGCTGCAGACATCCAGGGTCAACCTTCAGGGCTGAGTTGAGAAGGTGTAAAACTTTCAGTTTGGAATGAAGGAGATTTAGGGAGGGACCACCGGTCACTCCTTCTCTGCACATGCATCTCTGTGTTGGATTTCACTTGTAGTAGCTTGGAATTTGTAAAGCTTGAATGTTGGGTTGCTAAGATCCATTGGCACAATTGACAAGCAAGAAGGATCCAAGGGAAATGACATGGGGGTCCTGAGTGAGACAAGAGGGACATGGGATGCTTCTGCTAAATCTGACCATGAGTCCACTTGGACTGATAGCAGTGATTGTCCATGATTTTTGGCAGGGACCTTTCTTGGTCCTGTTTGGTGATTCCATGGTGGCCTTCCATGTTCATGAAGCCTGACCTTGCTTAGCTCCAAGAATCAAGCAACCTCAGTGTGTTCTGGGTGGCAAGATAGAATGAAACAGCGGCGGTGAACCTTGGCACTCCAGGTCTTCTTGGACTTAAGTTACCAGAAGCCCATGTCAGCACTCCTGCTGATCAGGGCTTTTGGGAATTGAAGTTCAAGAACATCTAGAGTGCCAAGGTTCGCCATCATTGGTCTAGAACGGTTTCCAGAAAGGACAGAGTATAGGAAGAGGCAATGATAAAAGAATATTGGAACACAACTTGTGAAGATGTGTTAGGCAGGCCTTCAGTGTCCTACAAGCAACTGAGTCCCTCCATCAGTTAAAAACACCCAAGAGTAGGAATTTTCAGTAACTCTTGAGTCTATAATTCCATATAGGTCCTCTTCATCTACAGACGAGCTTGTCCTAAGAAGTCACTGTGTCTCCCAGAAGAGGGAGCTCCAACTCTATTGTTGGGGACTGGAGAAAGATTTTTGCCTGTGTAAGCCAAAGCAATCCAAATTTGCATTTGGTTTCTATCCGACGTTCCCTTTTTTTTTTGAGGTTTAATGGCCCACATTCCCTGCCACTGCCCCCCTTTCAGATGAGAGGAAGGGTGGGGAAAAAATCAACAGGAATCAGCAATGTACACATCAGCTAGTCTTAGCTAGGAGCTATTTATATCCCTCTCTCTCTTCTCCTGCCTCTCAGTCTACCCCCTTCTCTGGTAGGGCCAAGAGTGTGATAAAGGCAACATCTTTCTATCTCAACTCATTTTCCTTGAGTTCTGGCCCAGCCCTGCTGTTAGGCAGAAGGAAGTAGCTCACTGAATCATACCTGTCAAGCACCGCTCCGGAAAATACAGGAACTGCTCCGGCCCGGGTGCGCATGCGCAGCAAAAACTCCTTTGCGCATGCGCAGAACCCCTTTGTGCATGCACATAACATATTTGCACATTGCAGGTGGCTTATGCATGTGCACATGTGCACAGTAACCCCTTTTCCTGCCATTCTAAATACGGGATGGTGTCGGGAAAGGGGAAGAACATGCGCCAAAATACGGGATTTCCCAGCCAATCCGGGATACTTGACAGGTATGCACTGAATCCCTACATTTGCAGAATTCTCAACTGTTCCATGGCTTCCGTGGAAAACGTGTTGTCCTATGTGACTAAAGCAGTCTAAGTCAATTTCCCAAAGCACTGATTAGCCAATGGTCTGACTTGGGCTTCTGGGAATTGAAGCCCCCACCCCCAATTGTGTGCCCCATGTTGGGAACCACTGCTCTAAATAGACAGATTTCTATAATATTGCCAGTTTTCCAAAATTCTAGAAGGCTTCGTAAGTACGGTTTTGGCCATAAAATCCATCCTATTGTTACCTAAATTTCAGACTTCATGCCTCAGAGTTACAAGCATCCAAGCCAAGGAGTGGGAAATTATTATTATTTTTAACATTTAAAGGGCTGTTATGTGGGCAGAAGCTTTTAAAATGAGCCACAAACAAATTGTTTGATACAAATTAAAGAAGTGTACAGTAGACCCTCACATAACGATGTTGCTTGGTTCCCCAAGTAGTGTCGCTATAGGGGAAATGTCGTTGTGCAGTTTTCAATGGCAGCTGAGCCATCTAGTGGCAAAAAAAGTCATTATCCGCACAACGGCGTTAAAAAACTTCGTTAACCCACACAACGACGGTTTTTCGTCGTTGTGCGGATAGTCACGTGGCAAGTGATGATGCGTCGTTAAGTGCAAATGACGCTATTCGAACGCATCGTTAATCGAGGGTCCACCGTACTTAGAAATCAAATAAGAAAACAATAACAGTACAGACATTTGCCCCCCTGAAAAGTGCCATTTCAAGGCAAAAGACGTGGGTTTTTGACCTAAAACTAGGCAGATGGAAAAAGCCAGGAATCAGGTGAAGTACTGACTTCAGAGTTCAGTATTTATAATGATTCATGTGGCTGCAAGGCCAAGCAAACTAACTACTGCAGATTATTACAGATGGATGTTACAGATTGGGGAGACAAAAGGGAAGCTCATGGCCATTCACAGAGGATGAGTACATAGATCAAAAGATAAGTATAGCAGATCATTAACACAAAAACAGTAAGTGTTTCTTCAAGTAGAAAACAATACAGTAACACAACACTCTCTTTTAATTACGCATCCCGGTCTTCACAATGAAAGGCAAATCATTTCAGAGATTGCAAAAATGAGCGAAAACGTCCAAGGCCAATCAGTTTGTTGGTGCATCATAGATGGGCCCCCCAGTTCTTCAATGAAAACTGGCCTCTTGACTTCTTGCAAGCATATTGCTTTATTTCCACAAGAGTAGATATTGACTTCCACATCTGGCTGAAGGGCCGGGCTGGAGAAGCTAGTTTGAATCTTTTGATAAGAATTTCATGAGGGCAAAGGGTGTTTCTCCTCCACATATCTGCATTGATTTAATATCAGAGCTGGCCTTTAGTTATAACTTTCCATTTAACTGTTCCTTGGAATGAGAAGACATAAAATCCAATATTAGTACAGTAGAACCTCGGATAACGACCAAACTCCATTCCACAGAGTTGGTCGCCATGCGATTTTGGTCGTTATGTGGTTCCTATGGGAGATGCATCGGATAACGACCAAAAAACTGGTCATAAATGGTTATTATCCGAGGTATTTGGTATAGGAACCTCAGATAAGGACCATTTACAACCACGTGTGCATAAAAACCATGACATCCGGATTCGACGTTATCGGGAGTGTTACTGTATCATAATCAGACAGAAACAGAAATAATTCCATAGAAGTTACCTGTACATTCCTATATTAAAGGAAATCACCTTCAATGTAGACCAAGAGCTGAGCTTCAATGGCTTTGGCCAGCAGGAGAGATAGGCATTTCGTTTCCTCAGGTGAGATTAACAGATTAACATATATCAAAGGTGACTCCAAGATCAGCCACCTGGTCTAAGTCCTGAAAGTATTCCATTAACTTGCATCTTATTTCCAAATGTGTTGTGCAATTGTGCAATGCTTAAGTTTACAAATGAAGACCATTGAAGAAGACCCGATGAGGGTACAAAAGAAATCTTCATTGATGTTAGACTAAAATATGGTCAGTAAATGGGTGTTAGGTGATGCAGGCATCATCTGCCACTGACTTTGGGGCAAAGGTCTGTGCTCTGAGGAACATGGAACATGTAATGTTCAGTGCAAACGGTTGCCTGATGATTATTTCAGGGGAAACTGAAAGGTTCAAAGAACTTTATTTAAAAATAAAAGAAAATAACTTAAACTAAAGGGTGAATTTCAAAATATTTGGTAACAGTGGGTTTACTTTCAGTTCTGTGATCTTTTACACATAAGCTGCGGACGAGTTGTCCAGAAATTGATCCAAATTCGGATCAACATCTAAGGCCCTTGTCTCTGACCTGTTGATAAGAAATCAAAGAGGTGTTGAGTTGGAAGCAACCCAATGGATAATTTAGTCTAAAGAACTTCCTTAAGGAGGAATCCACAAGTGAAGTATACTTGACAGGGAGTCATGCAACCTATATTTAAGAACATAAGAACATAAGAACAGCCTTGCTGGAACAGGCCACAGCCCATCCAGTCCAGCATTCTGTCTCACACAGTGGCTCACCATTTCCTTCAGGGTATTCCCAAGGAGATGCCTTCACCTGCTTATGATTCCCTGGAAATGGCATTGAGAGATATCCTGCCTATCTCTCCAACCCGGAGGTTGTCCTTAGGTAGCCATAATTATAGCCATTGATAGCCTTGTCCTCCATGAACTTGTCTAATCCTTTCTTAAAGCTGTCAAGACTGACAGCTGTCACCACTTCTTCTGGCAGGGAGTTCCATAGACCAGTAATCCTCTGGGTGAAAAAGTACTTTCTCTTATTTGTTTGAGAACTAGTACCCAAAAGTTTCATGGAGTGTCCCCTAGTTCTAGTGTTGTGCGATAGGGAAAACAGTTTTTCCTTATCCACTTTGTCCACACCGTGCATGATTTTATAAACTTCAATCAGGTCACCTCTTAGACGCCGTCGTTCAAGAGTGAAAAGGCCCAACCGTTGCAGCCTCAGATGGTAAGGAAGGCGTTGCAAACCTCCAGAGAAGATGGAGGATAGTCCACCATTCTCTAGGACAGTGTGTTCATCTTTTGCACAGGTCTTACCATCCAGGACGTTCTTCCTAATGTTAAGTCACAAGCTGCCTTCTTGTTATTTGAAGATGTTGGTTTTGACGTTGCCTTCTGGAGAGGCAGGGAAACAAGCTCACTCCTTCTTCCACATGGTAGCCATTATGATCTCTGATGATGGCTAGCATCTCTCCATCCTCTTCTCTTCAGGATAAACATATCCCCAGATCTTTCAATGATTCCTCCTAAGATTATTTATGTTCTTGGCCACTTCCTTCCATATAGAGCAGGGGCTCCCAACCTTTACAAGCCAGGGGCTGGGTCATGCTTTTTCAGTCAGCTTTGAGGGCTGGATGCCTATTTTGCCCTAGCTGCATGATGGGGGGTGGCCATTTTGTCCCATCTACTTCAAATGGATGGCCATTTTTGTTTCTTGAGTGCCCTTGGAGGGGGTGGGGAGCCAGCCACATGAAATGGCACTGTGGGCCTTAGGTTGGGAACACCTGATATAGAGTCTAGGTCAGTGATGGGCAGTCTTGGCCCTCGAGCTGTTCTTGAACTTCAATTCCCAGAAGCCCTGATCAGTAGGAGTGTTGACTTAGGCTTCTGGGAATTGAAGTCCAAGAACAGCTCGAGGGCCAAGACTGCCCATCACTGGTCTAGGTGTTAGATTGTTGAATACTAAATTAAAGAACAAGTGTCCTCAACTTTGAGCCCCCAGATATTCTTGGACTTCATGTCCCAGAAGTCCTGTTCAACAGGTATGGTGATTTGGGCCTCTGGTAATTGAAGTCCAAGAACACCTGGAAGCCCAAGGTTAGGAAACCCTGGTATAAAGCATTCTTAGTAGGGTCTCCATCTTGGTCAAGTTGGCTTCCTAGCTTTGTGGGGCTGCATCAATTATTTCTCCTCTAAACTTCAGTTTGTCCTTATCAAGTGTTTCCTTTCACTGTTCTTCCTTTGGGAAATGTTGCTGTAGAGATTTTCAGCTTGGTAAGTGATGTATTTTATTTGTGTATTTATCACTTAAGCAGAGCTGTGGAAAGGTGTGAAATCCAGAGAGATGGTTCAGGAAGTTATACATAGTGTCATGCATGTGCATGAATCGACAGAACCAGCCTTTGCTCAGAAGGATAGATTGGGTTGGGTGAGAACATAATTAACTTTCACTTAATTTTTAAAGTATAAGCATCCCATTATTGGCCATTGGTTTTGTGTTCAATCAAAAACATTGACAGTTAGCAAAGGGAAAAGGAGACATAGAAGCAAGCAAAATTGACAGATCTCTCCATCAAGGCTTTGAATGCTTAGCGAATCTAGCCTTGAATATCTGTGCGGCGTATGTATCTCTCTCGTCTCCCTTTGCTTCATCTTCACAACAGTATTGTGAAGTAGGTCAGGAAAGAGGAGAAAGAATGAGATTGACCTAAATATTCCCTGTGTTTTATGGCTCAGTGAGACTAGAACAGTTCTCAACCTTTTCAAGCCGGGGGCTGGGTCATGCTCCCTCAGATAGCTTTGGGGGTTGGATCGTCATTTTGCCACATATGGCACTTCTGGGTGTGGTGGAGGCTGTGTGGTCCCACATGAAATGGTGTTGTGGGCCACATCCAGCCTGTGGGCCACAGGTTGAGAATCCCTGGACTAGAAGGTAGATTTTTCAAGGATCAGGAATCACTGCATCAGCTTGTCTGCCATGGCTTCAACCAGTTCTTGAGTGGACACTCCTACCAAGCAATTTCCCTTGGTGACCCCCATGACTTTTAGCATTATCTGAAGAGAATCCATGATTGCAAGGACATCCTGCTTCTCAGGGGTCAACCTCTTAAAGGTCACCAAATTAATTCTCAGTGCTATGGGGAAATGGGATTTTGAGGAGACATAGGAGGTGGTAACAGCTGGTATGCAGTATCTAGAATGCATGAGTGAAGTTGAATTTGATGCAAAAAAAATCAGATCGTAATGATGGGACAAGGAGAGACAAGAAGGAGTATCACTGCATTAGATGATCTCTGAAGGAGTATCACTGCATTAGATGATCTCTGCACAACAACGATTTTGCTATGGGGATAACACATGTGATTTACATGATGTCGAGTGTGCTGATTCCCAATCTGAACTCAGAATTTGCCTGTCATGTATAGATTTTAAGGTGTGCTATAGCTGTTCAGATGGTCAGTAATTCGGTAATATATTTTTACAACACTTGCAGCTACCACTATGCCTGCCACCTCCTCAGCTGAATCACATCCCCTGGTGGCATGCATGTTCCAGCAGCGGCTGGGCATGTCTGGCCAAGTCAGTGAGCTGATGTCAGAAATAGGTATAAAAGGCAAGATGGACCAAGGGCTTGTCTCTAGTGTGAAACCATCTTATTGGATAGTACAGCAAGGCCATAGTGAGTCTGTTTTGAGCTAAACATGAGTAGGCACAGCTGTGTTAATAAACAGGATAATTTTTGCTACATTTGTGGCAAATATAGCCCGTGTGATCAATGCAAGAACCTCACCAAGAGGGTGAGATTTGCTAATTTAGGATCCTGACGTCCTATACAGAATCAGACTTCAGATTTGGATTCAGCACACTTGATTTAGTATAGGACACATGGATTAGACCAAGTAGCAGACAATATGTATTTTTGTGTGATGCGGTGATTTATTTATGCCTTCCATGAAATTAAGAAACTGGGAAGGGACATTTTAGTCCCTCAAATCCAGTGTTGTTGTAGTGGCTCCAAATCACCAGAGCCCTATATAGGAAGCTACTCTCTCCACATTTTCTTTTTAAAAAAACACCACACATCTGGGAAGTGTGGAAAGGCCTCTATGTCACATTGTGTCTGAGCTTGATGAGAAAGCATTCATTTTCACTGTTAAGCCAACTTCTGAGATAACCAGAGATTGGAAATATTAATTTTTGGGACTGTAACTTCCCAAATAACCCCTGGCTACTTTGGCCAGAGTGTTTGAGCAGTTGTGGTCCAAATATTAATGGCTCCCATCTGTGTTTCTCAGACAGATGGTTGCCTGACCTCTGGCTGAGGACACAAAGCAAGAGAGTGAACCAGTCATCCCGGTTCTTTTAGCTTCATCGGTTGATTACAACAGCTTGCCATCGAGATATGTCTTCTAGTACTGGAACAAAATTTGCCCTCCTGTTAACTGCTGTCGGTTAGGGTTCAGTGGGCATCTACCAGTAGCTGAGAGCTTTCTTGGTGGTCTCTCCAAACTCATGAAAGAGCTTACCAAGGGAGGACTTCAAAAGTCTGACATCATGTGAGTTGGGGTTGCAGAGAAAAGATTAAAATCAATTGTAGATGGCAGTAGACCTGTTGAATCAATTGTAGCTTGTCCATTGAATCAATGCCAGTAGACCCATTCAATCAATTATTGAATTGATTCAACACAAAGGTAAATCCCATTAATTTGTCTATGGTCTATTCACTTTGTGAATGAGCATGAATTTTAGATACCGTGTGTGCCAGAGAAGACAAGATAATGCCTTTCTGGGATGGAGAGGATGGGGCCAATTGGTAATAATAATAATTTCCTGTCAGAAATTAATCGTGGGTTGAAAGGATGTTTTTTGCTGGAGAAACTCCACTCAGGGGATGCCCGATTGAGACTCCTTTCTGTCCCCAAGATCTTTTCCCACCGAAGCGGTCCCTATTTATCTACTTGCAGTTTCTTGCTTTCGATCTGCTAGGTTGGCAGGAGTTGGGACAGAGACAGGCGCTCAATCTGTCATGCGTTACCCAGGTCTTGAACTACTGACTTGCTGGCTAACATGGTGAGCTTCTTAACTACTGAGCCACCACATCCCTGGACCAACTGGTGGTCAAAGCTAAAGAGTTGGTTTTAGTTGTTCTTCTTTCATGCAACACATGGTCCTAGAGGGGCCATAGTTTTAGGTGTCAACTGTGTGGGCTGGAAAATCATAACGAAGCTGACATAGAAATGGCCAACCTTGGCACTCCAGCTGTTCTTGGAGTTCAATTCCCAGAAGCCCCGATACTTGGGTTTCTGATAACTGAAGTCCAAGAACAGATGGAATGCCAAGGTTGGCCACCAGGGAGATAGGATAAATGAAGTGCAGGGGAAAGAACCCTAAACTTGGTTATAGAAGCTCCGAATGCTGGCTTTTATACATTGAGTTAATGGACAAGCATAGGCATAAAGCCATTGGAGAGAAGAGCACATGTGCAGTAGCGTCTAGTAGATTTGATGATAGTGAAGGGCTACCACGTGGAAGATGGGGCAAACTTTCGGTCTTCTGCTGCTACACTGCCAATGGGCTCAAAATATAAGATGGAAGATTGTGACTAAACATTAGCTAGCTGCATGTTTTCTGTGTCTTGTGTCCATGTGTTGTCAACTGAGGGCAACTTCCATGCACCTGGTTTCTTTTCTTAGGTTTGTTTGCCTTTCTGATGGCTTTGTATTGGACAGCACATCAAACAGAGAACACTTTAAAGAGCTTAGGGAAGTTATGGTTTTGCACTCCAGTTCCCAGAATCCTCCCCCATGGCCATGGGATCTGAGGCATCCCGTCCTAGATGTTTTGGTGTAGAGATGGATTGGAGTGGTCCTCCAGAAATGACTGGCCTGCAAACCTCAGTCAGCCTTTGCCAGCACAGCCAGGGTTAACGGGATATGGGAGCTGCAATTCAACAATGGACTTCTCTAGTCTTTAAATAGTTTATTGTTCCTTGCAACAGCAGGGCACGTGATGGTCCTAGGAGAAATATGTCATTACAGCGAGCTCGCTGAAGCTAAGGTCTCCGTCTGGTCAATTCCTGGCTGGGGGGATGTCCTATTTTATTTTCTGGTCCCCGTAGATGACACAGCCCATGATTCCCCTCAACGCTTTTTCCCAGATAATGATGGGTTGCCTGCCCTGGTTTTGCAAAATTAGCCGAAGAGATTGCAGTGGGATGGAGGAGGAAGACACTCACCATCAAAGCTCAGGGGGCAACCAATGTTGCATTTGGAGCAGATGTGGACAAGATGAAAGGAATTGGCTGTGGAGCAGGCAAGAGTTGATGAAAGATTCATCAGTGGAAAGGAAAAGCCAAATTGGGTGGAAGGAAAGGTAGGCCTTATTAAGTAGGAATGTTGGGAAGCTTAAATGCAGAGAAGAGATGCTTTTTAAAGAGCTAACTCTTGCTCATAGGGCCATGATGGTGAACTTTGGCATGCCAGGTGTTCTTGGACTTCAGTTACCAGAAGCCCAAGTTGATACTCCTGCTGATCAGGGCTTCTGGGAATTGAAGTTCAAGAACAGCTGGAGTGCCAAGGTTCACCATCATTGTCATAGGGCAAGGGAGGAGAAGTGATGGGCAGGCGAGACCTTGTGATCATGGGCAATACAAGTGGGAGGAGCTTCAATTGAAGATGTCATTCATTCTTGACAGGGTTTGTTTTTTGTTTTTTGCATTAGAACAGGGGTTCCCAACCTATGGCCCATGGGCCAGATCCTGCCCTCGGCACCATTTCATGTGCTCCCCCCACCCTTCCAAGGGCATTCAAGAAACAAAATAGCCACCCCTTTGAAGCTATTGAGATAAAATGGCCAGCCCCATCATGAAAGCAGGGCAAAATGGCCATCTGGCCCTCAAAGCTGACTGAGAGAGCATGACCCAGCCCCTGGATTGAAAAGGTTGGGAACTCTTGCACTAGAGTCAAGGGGTAACAAAGGTTGGGTGTCCACCAGAAACATGGGGACTCATGTTCAACCCAAAGGCCACATTCCATTCAAGTTGTCAGAGGCCACATTTCAGCCACAGATGGGATTTAAAATGCCAGCCTATTTTAGCCCAACACTCTTACTACAAATGAATACTCCAAACTAATTTTGAACCGATGTCGGGGCAGAAGTAGGTAAACTGGGAGGCCATGAAATGATAGGCTCTCAGGGGTGGTCACTAGGCTGACCCCAGAGATCTTGAGGGATCTGTCAGGGCTGTCTTAGCTGCAGGTTTAGTCTTTCAGCTGGGTTTGGGACCCAGTGATCCTTCCAGGCCAATAGTTCCATATAACCCATCTCTATACTACACATATAAGGGGTAAATGTATGCTCTCATTAACCTATTGGGTGATCAATCTTTTCCATCTACCCATCTGCATGTCTGGGTAGTGTGCAGAGGTCTGAAGGTACATGTAGGAAGGCAGTAAAGAAGACATCTTCCATGTCACTAGAAGAACAGACCCAGTAGCTTCCAGGGATTAGCAGCTCCTTCTTCTGTGAACCAGAAGACAAAGGGGCTGATGTTACTTGACAATTTCTTGTCAGGAATCTCAAAGCCAAACATGCCTAAATTGTCTGGGGGGGTTTCATGCAGCTGGATAGGTTTCCACATTAGGATATCTCCCGTACCGTCGGATGCCGTTATGAATATTCGACGAGACGGCTTTCAGGTGCTCACGGCAAAGCAGCCCTTACACGTTGGCAGGGAACACTCTGTGCCATCTGGTTGGTTGCACAATGCATTTCAAAGAATTCATACCCTACCCCAAGACACTGCTGGAGTTCCTAGTCCAGGAGAAGATGTTCCGAAAGCCAAAAATGGATATAAGGAAGAAAGGGAGGTAGGCTGAGATGAGGGTAGTTTATCTCTTTTTTGGATGCCAACTCTTGGAACCTGACTGAGCTTATTCTCACCTCAAGAATGCCCATCTGTCCACTTTCATTGCTGTTCCTTTCAGCCCTTGTCCAGAATGATTACAAGCTGCTGATAGACCGTCATTAGTTTTTGTCTGCCATGAAAGGACTGGGATGAGCAAAATGTGTAGAATAAGAATCTAACCCGGGTTATATAGAACTGTAGAATAAAAGAGAATTGAATGTAGGCCTTAGAGTCCTGTCTTCTAGATAGAAAGCTTATCTAATGTGGGTTGGAAGACCTGTTGGTCGGACTCAACCTTTGGAGTCATGTCTGACCCGTTGTTTGGGCTCAACCTTTGGAGTCATGTCCAGAGGTGCTGAGATGGTTGGGGCTGCAGTCCAGTTGCACATGGCCAGTGGCAGATTCTTTGTCCCTGTTCTGGTCCATCTTTAAGTAGGTTAAAGATGGAGGTCAGTCTAAATGTGACCTTAGAAGGTTCCCTTGTCACTTTAAAGCAGAGATGGAACTTTATTGGCCCTCAAGATCCTTTGGTCTATAACTCCCATCAACCTCACTTGGTAAGGTCAGTGTTAAAGGTTTATGGGAATTATAGTAGAATTTAAGAGGTGCTTAGTACCTCTCGTGACTTCACTTCATGCTTACTCTGTGCCCATCATATATGGTGGAGTTTCTTCACAACACTTGCTGTGTGGTTGCAAATTGAGACAACAGACTCTCTTTCCATCTGTGCCAAAGAGAAGATTTCTGTGGTTGTCTGACTCTTCTGCATTAATCAGACTCATTTTCTCCACATGGTCAATATGGTGTCAATATCATCAAACTCTACATGATTCATTGACTGACTCCTTTGTTCTTTACCACCCTTTTTTCAACTGTGTGCATTGTGCAGTATATATACTTGAATTTTTAAAATGGTGTGTCTGCCTCCTTGGTCTTTTGAGCTGTGCTTACACTTTCCAGTGGAGCTAGAGAACATTGATTGCCACGGAGTTGACCTTAACACCCTCAATCTTTTACCGAACCTCTCGCAGCTCTTGAAGGGTGCATTTGCTGTTGAAGGCTGCTGAATAAATATGGCTTGTATCTCTCTCCACCTTTGCAGCCTCGCGTCCTGTTCCATTTTGTTCATCTTGTCATGGAGAGTGAAAGAACATAGATTAAACCAAGAGGAGAGAGAGAGAGAGAGAGAGAGAGAAAGGGAGGTGGGGGAAGCTTTGGCAGATGAGAAAGACTTGGTTCTGTCTCCAGAACTCACTGCGGGCAAATTTTTTTAAAAAAAAATCTCAGTCCAGATCTGCTGCAGCAGAATCTGAAATCAGATTTCTCCCTCCTGAAGCTTGTAAGAGTGTCTTTTAGTATCTTGAGTATTGATCAGGATGAGGGCCTTCACAGTTTCTCCACATCTATACAACAAAAAGAATTCTGCAAAATCTATATGGTCCATTCTCTGTGTTCCCTAATTTATTTATTTATTTTGCCCTCATTGTGTTGTTCCCGAAAGGGTAAACTCATACATTCTTTGCTCAAGATCTGTCAGTTCCTCAGCAAATCTGAAAATGGGACATAGGGTCTAAAAAATAAACTGGCATACAATATGTAACACACAAGAAGCGATGTATTCTAGTGAGTTGCCACCCTCGTCACATTCTTCACTGTCGTTCTTTTATGACAGAAGCCATTTGTGTGACTTGATACAGCATGCAAATCACATGCTTAATTACTTGACGTGTTTACCTAATCATTTCTGATGATGCTTAATTGCCTTTTGTCTCTTAATTGCCTGACGTGGGGTTAGCGTGCAGTTGGCAGGTGGACTTCCTGTGCAAAATCACTCTGAGTTCCATACCAGCTTGAGCCACGAGAGTCATATATATATATATTTTATTAAACCCCCCTACATGCTTGTTGGTTCTCTGTATATTAGGTTGTGTACATTATGGATGTCTTGGATTTGATTCTTCAAGCTGTGTTTTTGTAAAGGTTGAATGCTTGATCGCAGATCTAAGTGCACTTCCATGTCCTGATCAAAACTTCATGACGGGATGTTGAGAGTTCTTAAATTTATAATGGTCTCAAAGACATGGCCTTGATGGACAAAGAAACAAAGCATTACAGTTCTTGAAAAGATACAGGCAATGTTGTTGGATGTTAGCAAGTTTAGATGCTATCATTTACCAAAAGTCTATTTCGTTCAGTTTTGTTCAAAATGGGGATGGAAAGCTGACAGCTGTCCAGATGTTCTGCCATTCCGTGATAGCATGAGCAAGGATTGAAGTTTGGCAATTTTTGGAGGAATTCAAGGTGCTGCTGCCATTTCCAAGTAGATAGGATGTCTCATTCTGCCATTTCAGGATGGATGACCATTTCCACCTCTCTGGTTAGGAGCCACCAATTGAGGCTTTGTTGACCTGCAAAAGTTACTCAGGAAGCTAGAATCCAGGTGTCTAAAGAGGCAACTTTGGTTGTATCAACCTACCGATTCCTTTAACTGTCATAAGAACATAAGAACAGCCTTGCTGGAACAGGCCACAGGAGCCGATCCAGTCCAGCATTCTGTCTCATACAGTGGCTCACCATTTGCTTCAGGGTGTTATTCCCAAGCAGATGCCTTCACCTGCTTAGGATTCCCTGGAAGTGGCATTGAGAGATATCCTGCCTATCTCTCCAACCCGGAGGTTGTCCTTAGGTATCCATAATTATAGCCATGGATACCCTTGTCCTCCATGAACTTGTCTAATCCTTTCTTGAAGCTGTCAAGACTGACAGCTGTCACCACTTCTTCTGGCAGGGAGTTCCATAGACCAGGGATCCTCTGGGTGAAAAAGTACTTTCTCTTATTAGTTTGAGAACTAGTACCCAAAAGTTTCATGGAGTGTCCCCTAGTTCTGGTGTTATGCAATAGGGAAAACAGTTTTTCCTTATCTACTTTGTTCACACCGTGCATGGTTTTATAAACTTCCATCAGGTCACCTCTTAGACGCCATCATTCAAGGGTGAAAAGGCCCAACTATTGCAGACTCAGATGGTAAGGAAGGTTTTCCAGTCCCCTCATCATTCTGGTTGCCCTCCTCTGCACTTTTTCCAGCTCCATAATATGTCAAGTCGTGACTTGAAATAAGGCCACCTTCTTGAGATCATCTCAGCTTAGAAATGTCACCTTTGAAAAGGTGTCCTTAATATTAACTTTGCTGCATCAGAGTTTTTATCTCATAGTTTTTCATAAGCTGTATTGTGATTTTTATGCGTGTAAGCCGCCCGGAGTCGCCTAGGCGAGAGGGTGGCAGCATAAATGTGACTAAATAAATAAATAAATCACCCATAGGGTCACCCATTTAGCTCAGCATTTATGAATTATCACCTGTAACCATAATTCATCCTGCTGCTTTTTTTGCTATTGTTTTGTAATTTTTGTTGTTGTTTATTACATTTGCTGCTATTATCTTGCTTCAATGCTGTTGTTATCCACACATGAAAGTTTAATGAATGGTACCCGCTATCTCTCTTCTTCCATTCTTTCCCTAAGTATTGCTAATCCATCCTATATTGACAGATTTCAACACAATGTAACTCATTTTTGGAAATTCAAATTCAAAACCATTTGTCATTCTGAGCAAAAGAAAAAGCCAGCAAATTGAAGGATCACTGGAAACCAAAAGTATTTCCCTAGGTGATAAATACCTGAGATATCGGCCACCAGTTGGGGCTTCAAAAGAAGGAATGAATCAATATGTGAAACAGAAGAATAATCATAAATAAATGGAAATGGATGAATCAACTAATAAAGACACTGTTCTGTTTCTACCCAGGTAGTGGGGATTAGGTGACTCTGGTTGTGTAGGGAAAATAAACCCACTCCAGGTATTAGTCTGAACTTTATCAGAGTTGTCCAGGATGCTACATATTGTCCCTCAGGTCATTTCAGCATTATGGATAGCTCTTGTATGACTTGGGCTAAAACCTGGAGCAGAATGACTGCCTTTCTGGAACTGGCTCAGCTGACCTTCAATAAAGTTAAAAGTATGTGGCAGTCATGATTAGACACCGGCGTGCACGGAATGCTATTTACCTTCCCACTAAAGTGGTACCTATTTCTCGATTTGCAATTCCTTGCTTTCGAACTGCTAGGTTGGCAGGAGCTGGGATAGAGGACGGGCGCTCATTCCGTCATGCAGTACTTGGGTCTCGGACTGCTGACATGCCAACCTTCCGGTCATCAAGGTCAGCTTCTTCACCACCGAGCATGTTGAACAAAAACTCTGCTGCCAGTATAAGAGATGGAAAACACCCCCTTGCCCTTCACCTCAGACATCGAATAGCATTTGACCAGCCCTTCCTTTTCATTGCTCATACGATCTGTCATCCGCTCGATCTGTGAAGCTGCCCTGCCGCTTTTTACTGCATTGCTGTAGCCCCTAATTCTCTAACCTGGTCCTTATTTTCCTCTGCGCCTCCGTATCGATCTCGGTGTCCATTCTCATGACCCATCAGCTTTTCGAATGGCCATTTTGTTTTCATTCCATTAAGCCGCGTGCCCATCTCTATCAACACAAACATGCCATTTCCTTCCACCTGAACTGCTGCGAGTGATTACATTTTCCCCGCACTCCAGATGGACTTTGGGGCTGCCAAACTGGAATTTTGAACTTCACAGAGAGGTCAGCCTGGGCCGTATTGAAAATGTAAACATGTTGTCGCTATATTCCCACTGTGGGATAGTACATTCAAATGGAACTCTGACAGGGATGTATTCCGGAGAACGAGAGGAATGAATGGAATACAAATGACTGGAAATAGGAAAATCTTGTAAGTCATCTTGTAGGCAACCTTGACTCCCTACACCAATGATGGTGATCCTTGGCACTCCAGGTGTTCTTGGACTTCAATTCCCAGAAGCTCAGGTCAGCACTCCTGCATATCAGGGCTTCTGGGAATTGAAGTCCAAGAACATCTAGAGCATTGATGGTGAACCTTGGCATGCCAGGTGTTCTTGGACTTCAGTTACCAGAAGCCCAAGTTAGCACTCCTGCTGATCAGGGCTTCTGGAAATTGAAGTCCAAGAACATCTAGAGCAGTGATGGTGAACCTTGGCACTCCAGGTGTTCTTGGACTTCAATCCCCAGAAGCCCAGTTCAGTGTTCCTGCTGATCAGGGCTTCTGGGAATTGAAGTTCAAGGACAGCTGGAGGGCCAAGGTCCGCCATCTCTGCCCTACACATTCTTGTATGACTGGACATGTTGTGGGGGTTGATAAACTCCTAGGCCATGATGTGGGGAGAGACAAAGGCTCCCTACTTTGAATATGGTTCAAGCAACATCATATATGTTCTCATTGTGTTCACCATGGGAATTCTCTCTTAGTCCATTTCTCAAGGTTAACTACACTACGTTCCTTTTCGAGGACTCCCCAATATATCAGATGGCAAGTTACTTTGAACAAGGATTCCCAGCTCTGAAATCTCTGAACAGGTGGTGCTTTTTATGACTTTGATTCCACCTGAGTGGAATATTGGTCCATTGATCGACTCATGGGTGTAGGCATAGTCTTCTCGCCTGTGGTGATTAGGCAAGCTGATCCACCAAACAAACCTTGAAATGAGATCTTTAACTGTATCAGACTTTTATTCTCATGCAAAGAGATGATGTTTAGGAGGGTAACCAAATTTTGGCCAAGGGAAGAAGAAATTAATAAGATTTGGGGACAAGAATAGAGTTAAATCCCCAGATAGCGTTTTTAATGGAAATGGATATGTTGAAACTATCGGATGAAGAAAAAAAAAAGATTTATTGATGACCTTTTTACCTCTTGCAAGATTAATGATAGCTAAACAATGGAATTTTATTCCCAATCTTAAAATTGAAGAATGGTATAAAGAGGCATGGGACAGTGAACTACATGACAAAGTAACATGGGATTAATCCAAAAAAAGGGTTGATCAAATGTAATCAGTTTTCGAAAATATGTCCAAGAAAGTTTACAATTTTGGAGAGGTGAGAACGTAGCAAGATATTAGTATTATACTTAAATAATGCAACTGGTTCCCTCCACTGGTGTACGGGGCGCACAATTGATTTTCTTTTTCTTCTTCTGTTAATTGTATTTTATTGCTGTACTTTTTACATGTCTAATAAAAAATGATTTTTAAAAAGGAGGGTAAAAGTATCTGTAGTATTACCTGTAATTTTAACCTGAGATATCTTTTTTTGTTTCTGTTCCTCATATTTCCCTTCCCTTCTTCCCTACTCTTCCTTCCTTCCCTTCCTCTTTTCTATTATCTTCTTTTCCTTCCTTCTTTCCTCCCTCTCTTCTCTTCTCTTCCTTACTCTCCTCTATTTCTTCCTTTCTCCTTCCTTCCCCTTCCTTTCCTCTCTTCCTTCCCTCTTTTCTCTCCTACCTTCCTTCATTTCCTTTTCTCCTTCTCTTCCTTCCCCTCCCCATCTGCTCTCTTTCTCTCCTCTCCTCTTCCTTCCCTCTCTTCCTTCCTATCTCTTTTATCTCCTTCCTTCCTTCCTTCTCTTCTCTTTTCTCCCTCCCTCCCTCTCTTTCCTTTCCTTTCCTTCCTTCCTTCCTCTCTTCTCTTCCCTTCTGTGCCTTCCTTCCTTCCTTCCACTCACACAGGACTCCACAGAATGGAGCAAGAATGAGAGGGAAAAGGCAGACAGAAAAGCATGAACTGGAGGCTTGTTGAGTTCCTCTACTTCCTCTTTATATGGGACCATATAGCAGTACAGCCTTCCCATCAGGAACCTGCTGTCACCAACCAACATGTCTCCAAGGAATTTGATTGGCTTATTTCAGACAGGGGGCCTTTCCACCACTCGAGGAGCTACTTATCCTTTGTGGAAAGACATCGTCAAGGATTTACAACCCGATATAAAATATACAGGTAGGCTGGGACCTTTTGGTCCATTGGCTTCTTCTTTTCTTTCTTTGCCTGACCTCTAACTCACCTTGAGTGGCATGAGATGAGAATGGAGATACCTGATTTAGCAGTGTGCCTGTGAGAAGTGGGTCTTGAGATCTGTAATTGATCATAAGCACGCTTCATCAGTTAGGAATGGATTTGGGAATTGCCACATTCTGTGGAAGCTGGGGAATTGCGGTTTGGTGAGGAAGCTAGAATGATACGGTGGAGCTCCCTAGTAGGCAAGTCCAAAATCCTCACAAAGCCACAAATCACCAGATTCTGTATATTAGGACCATGACAGTTTATATCAGAGGTGGGAAACAGTTTCTACAACCAGGGTGCCACCACCGAAAAGATACCATTCTTACCAACCACACAGCTAACCTGGTGGAGGGCTAGCCAAGTTATCTCAAAATTCAGGCAGATATACAAGGGGAAGTATGGACCAAGTATGAAACATTTTTCCATTCCTGTCACTGATTTCCACCAGGAACCCATCCTATCATCTGTTTTAGAAGGCCTTTCACCATTGGCTCTAACTCAAGAGATAAGTAGCAGACAGCTTTTCCTGTTCTTAAGAGAGTGACTGTCTGAGATGATCTAGAACCATGCTGGTGAACCTTGGCACTCCAGATGTTCTTGGACTTCAATTCCCAGAAGCCCAAGCCCACTTGAATCCACACAAATGGGTTTACTGTGATTCATCCAGCCTGCACCACTCTCATCACTCCCGGAAGTGGAGAGATAGGTGGCGTGGGCTGGATGAATCACAGTAAACCCATTTGTGTGGATTCACGGGGGCTTGGGCTAATGGGAATTGAAGTTCAAGAACATCTGGAGTGCCAAGGTTTGCCATCATGGATCTAGAAGCTGTCAACTAATAGGTCCTTTCTTCTACCTCTCATTTAGCAGAAGTTCCTCAAAAAGTTGAGTTCCTCCAAATGATAGCCCCCAATTTTCCCTGTAACAGTTTCTAAACAATATTCTATCCAGGTAGAATAAACAAGCTGGTGGTATCTACTTATCCTGCTGATGAAGATTTGCTGGGTTTATATACTATTTTACAACTACATTTTATTTTGTTTTTTACTGCTCTTTGCTGCTGTTTATGCTTCCTGCTGTTTCATTTTCAGGATTGCTTTTAATTTTGTCAGGAGAAAATGTTGCATGTATACATAAATATGGAGATGGAGCTGCTTACATATGTATATATCTTGAAGGGACCATGAGCTTGCTGGTAGCCGAATTGTCTCTCTGTTTCGCTTTTTGAAATGAGGACGGTGGAAATGTTTGTTTACGAGGTAGCAACAACAAAGCTAGTCATGTTATCTATGCAATTCGAGGAACGGAAGTCCCAAAAAGTAGCTTTTTGCCAATATCTGATTATAGCATTATCAGATTTTCTCTGCAAGCAGGAGACTGGTCCATTCTATTTTTACATCAACTGATGATTTTCCCTTTTACTGCAGAAAGATTTACAGTATATACATTTTAGCAATGCTGTTTTCCTTAATATGTGGTGCATATTTTTAAAAAGCATTTTTGGGTTGTTGTTGTTGGGGAATCACAGAGTTATCGAAATGGCTCAGACCAAAAGATGGCTGAGTTGTTTGTGTGTGTGTTTATTTATTTATTTCAAGAGATGTGAACTAGGTCAGTTTGTAGTGAAATGCGAACCAATGGATTTCTCCCTTGTCACTTGCGTTTGTAGGACTTGCATGTCTAAGTAACTTAGCTAGGCAGCCCTGTGGTTTCAATGCAAGTGACAAAGGTCCTGTAAAATTGGAGCTGTGGATGGACAAGGCGACAAAGAATGTACTTGACCTCAGTGTGTCATCTAAGAGATGGGATCTTGAACTGGGAACTCCAGGCCATGAAACTGTTTGGAGATCTGACAGTCCTATGGGTTGTCTTCAGAAGATATGACAGATTTAAGATGACAGCTTTTCTATTTCCTTTTTCTCTTCCCTGGGCTTGATCTTCTTTTTCTGATTCCAAAGTGTGTGCTGTGTCAACTCAGTAAAACTCTAAAGTTTTGATAATTAAGCTTTCTTTTTCTCTACAAAGATGATACCGTGAGTTCCTCAATGGTAGTCCTAGATGACAATAGATATACAGTAGAACCTCGGATAAAGTCCAAACTCTGTTCCACAAGTTTGGATTTTATCCGATTTTGGACTTTATCTGAATCAAATGGGTGATGCATCAGATAACGTCAAAAATGGACTTTATCCGAGGTTCCTATACCAAATAGCTCAGATAACGTCCATTTTTAGCAGTTTTGGACTTTATGCGATGTATCACGTGTGTGTGAAAACCGTGACTTTATCCAAATTGGACTTTAGCCGAGGTACCACTGTACCTGATGAATGAGCCATGATTGAAATCTTACACCAGATAATATCTTGATTTTACTTTACTGAGTCTATTTGAGTTGTGAGCTACAGGCATCAGTCTAAACTAAGTGCTAGCCCCAATTAGTGTAGAGCCACAGAATCAATGGGACTTAGGTTATTGTTGACATGCCAAGTTTCATTGATTCAACAATCTCCTCTGCTCAGTAGTTGCAAGTAGGATTTAGCTAAAGGCATACACAAGCACTGTTGTGGCCGATGACAATCCGTCTCTGTGTGTGTGTGTCACATTTTGCTTATCCCTACTCTATAACATGTTTCCACAGACTTCATGTATTCTTGGTGCACTACCTGAAGTGGTAAACATTTGAAAGTCAATCGGGAAGGTTCTTGTCAGTGGTTTTGGACTATAAAGCCCATTAACTCAAGTCAGCTCTTCTAGATGAGAGGAACAGTAGTCTAGAACTTCTGGAGGCTTTGTGGATAGCTAGGCTAAGGTGTTTGTGTCTTTCTCCATTCTGGGAGACCATGTCTCACGAAGGAACGTCTGTCTCCATTTGGAGAGCAAATTGCAAGACATACATTTATTCGAAATAAACAGAACAGCAATAATGCTGGATTTATTGCAAGAATCACGGCATGTACCGAAGCTACAAAACTCTGAACACACATTCTCTTCTCTCCAATCCTTGCTATAATGGGCTGGCTAAATGTCTGTTTAGCGATTGGGCTGGTTTAATTATAATTATGAAAAGGGGAAAAATCTCAGTCCCCCCTTCATGGTGTAAAATTGATTATTTCACGGGGTTATTTTAAAAAACAAAACATTTCATGGTACATTGACGAAAGAAAAAGGGTCATTTGTGTTTTGAGTGTAAACAAAACACATTTATTAATATCGGAAAATAGTTTTGCCATACTGAGACATAATATTTCCTGTATTTGTGTAGTAAATTAGCGCAGAAGTTATAGATGGGACAGGAATTGGTACTTAAGCTAAAATTGGATGGCCGTATATGTATTATTCCTTCATTATTTTTTGATTGTTCATTTTGTATTTAAGCATACTTTTTGATTTCCCCAAGGTTGATAATACCTCTTTCTTATTTCTCAAGGCTTCCATTTTGTTTTTTTTGACCCAGTTTTTGAAAAATAAACAAAAATCCCCACTTCATTTCTCTTCCCCAAAGGTGCCACCAAAGCAAAACGAATTGTGAGACCCAATTAGATTAGCCTCATTAAAAATCAATGCAATTTGCATCATTGGTATTGGCTTAAGAGGTCTCATTGACTCAATGGATCTGCATTAGCCGGGATGAATAATGGGAGTTTGCCCTCAAATTTTAAAAGAAAAAAAAGAAGAAGGGGTAAATCACCCAGATGGGCTATACACAAATGTAAATAAATAAATAAATAAATAATGTTACTCAATATTTTTTTGAAAATAATATAGGAGACTAATTTTATTGTATTCAAAATGTCATGACAGTGACACCTAAGTTAAAACATGTAACAAGCAATATTGTAATTTCTTCTTCATCTTCATCTTCTTGTGCCATACTGTATCCAATTGTGAATATTGGCAATCATAATGGTGATCAGCCATGAGGATTGTCTTGTGAATATAATGTAGTGATCTTCCATTTGCCTTCGTGACACCCATGCCACTGATCCAGTTCTGTGAGCCACATTCTGGTCCTGAGCGCTTTTGGCACACAATGTCCGCCTCAGCCCCAGGCCAGGATTGATGAAGTTTGCTGCCAACAAGTGGGATTTAATCAACTTGGGTACCATCACCCTTCAGTGACTACTTGTAATGTCTACTGTATTTGTTCAAGATCACTGTTTTTTAACCATGGTGACTGCTTTGAATGGGGATACTCCATTAAATTATCCTATGTAGCTCTTGGCAATGATCTCCCCTAAGATATCTGCTGTGATGAAATGGGAGTTATTGGTACCTCTCCTTTAGCTGGCTTGATAG
This sequence comes from Bradypodion pumilum, assembly GCA_035047305.1. Classification (NCBI taxonomy): domain Eukaryota; kingdom Metazoa; phylum Chordata; class Lepidosauria; order Squamata; family Chamaeleonidae; genus Bradypodion; species Bradypodion pumilum. Next base: position 13,129,306 of record JAWDJD010000015.1, read on the forward strand.
TTCAATGGAAGTTCATTGGTTCTGGAGCAAGAGGTTGGGAGTTCAATTCCCATCTGTGCCTCCTGGGAAAATAGTTGACCTAGGTAGCCATGGACAAGCTGCATTGTCCTATGCTACAGGAATGTTTTCTCCAGAGAAAGGGAAGGATAATCCACTTCTAAAAACACTGTCAAGGGTCAGAATTGACTTGATGGCACATGACGATGATGACGCCGGCGGTGGCGGCAGCGGTGGTGGTGACAATGACAATGACGACGATGATCTTCTCACCTTTATGTGCAAATCCATCTCAAGCCACCTTGGGCTGAATTTGGTTGCTCATCTTAGATAAAGTAGATCTGTTAAATAAACAGGACACAATGCAAGCGCGGCGCCAAAATGGCCGCCGCGCACTTTGCGGGCCCCCCCCACAGGACAGAGAATCCGGGTAGTTAGGGGCGTGGCCAGCTCCCTTATAAAAGGGGTGGCCACGAGGCAGCCGCGCTGCCATTTTGCCTCAGCGACGGAGCGGAGAAGTTTTTCCTGCGCCTCCGTCGCTCGTTGGTATTGCCGGGAAGCCTTTTGGGTCGATTTTGCCTAGCTAGCTTCCCTTTTTTGCTCGAGATGCCTTCCAAAAAGAAGGCTGCTGCGAATTCAGCTCGGGCTGTTAGGAGACGCAACCCAGGTCGGAGGACCGTGGTGCCGCCTCCTCAACAGCCTCCTTTGCCATCCCCGGCCGGGGCTAGTGGCTTGGGGTCTATGGCTCCTTGGCCCGTTCAGAGTGCGGGCGCGGAGGGCGCTCCGGCCCGCGGCCCGCGAGCGGTGGACACCGCTCCTCCTTCCGCCCAACCTGTTGGGCCGACTACTGCTGGACCCCATCCTCTCCCGGGGCCCTCTAGCCTCGGGGGGTGGCCTGGTGCCCCGCCTTGGCAGGTCTCCTCACCAGCCCTACCGGGCTTCGGCCCTGGCCAATGGCCATATCTGGGCCATGGGGTGCAGGGACCTGTACCCATGCAAGGGTCAAGTGGGCCGGCCGGCTCTTTGCCCATGATTACTGTAGACACCTTGCTGGCCCGTATTTCGGCCTTGGAGGAGTCTTTGGCTCGTGCCAGTCAGGCAGGTGCCCCTTTCGGGGTACCTTTCGAGGCGCTATCGGCAGCAGGACAACAGCCGGCGGGGAGGGTTGAGCTGCTGCAGGCGGGTGGCGCGCCTCCGGCCACTGCCTCGCAGCTCCCCAGCCAGCAACCTGGCGCGGGTCAAGCCCCGGTGATGAGCTCTACATCGGTCGTGAGCTCCGACGCCCCCAGTGGGCCGGAACCCCCGTTGGGGGCGGCCCGCGGGGGTGCAGCGTGTGAGTATATGGTGCAAACGAGTACATCCACACACATTCCCAATATGGGGGGGGACCTTTCAGTGGCCTTGGCCTCGCGCGGGTGGTACAGGGGCTACGCCGCTGGCGACCCACCCGGCGACAACTACTGCCACCATGCCCGCTGGGGTGGGCATTGGTTCTTACACTGCTGGGAACATACTTGGGGTGGCAGGGTTAACTCATGCCCCTTTGGGTAGGCCAGCTATCCCCTTTTCGGCCTTGCCGACGGCAGGGTATTCCCTGCCCTTGGGTGATCACTTGGCGCAGGCTACCAGGGAAAAGATATGGCGAGGGGAGTACGTGGATATCTTCTCACTCCTGAACAGAGAGCCCACTAAGGAAGAGAGGGAGGGTCAGGATGAGAAGGACAAGGAGCAGGCACGCCGCCGTAAGCCGCCGCGTACCTGGGCTAACTGGCTCCCCGCTTATTTGATATACATGGCGGTGTATTTGAGGGCGCGGCCGGACCTAGCTATTCCCATGGTCCAATATTTGGACAACATATACAGGGCAATGGTAGATTTCCCGGGCCCCTCATGGCTAGCGTATGATGAGGAATTCCGTATGAGGATTCCCCTGCACCCCGAGATGAGATGGGATGAGCCGTGTCAGAGACTGTGGCTCTTGTATATGACACCCACACGTCCTGCCCCGGGGGATAGGTATCATTGTGGACATGCGGTCCAGCGAGCAGCTCCAGCGCAGGTTACCCGCCAAATGGCGGGGCAGGGGGTTCCAGCCCGCCTGCTGTGCTGGACTTTCTCGGCCAATGGTTCCTGCAGTCGGAAGAACTGCAGATATAAGCACGAGTGTCCCACATGTTCTGGTCCCCATGCAGCCTCTGCTTGTCCCAAGCCTGGGGGGGTGCGAGGCAGAGGGAGGGGTGGACAGTGGGCTGGCAAGCCTGCCACGGACGGAGCTAGTTCTCCGAAAGGCCCCCTCCCCTATTAAGGTGGACATGCTGGAGCGCTGGCTCACATCGTACCCAAGGGGGGAGGACAGGGAGTACCTTATCCAAGGTTTTAAGCAGGGATTTCGTATCCCTTTTATGGGTGATAGATCTCCTCAGGATGCTCCCAACCTTTTATCCCTTAGAGGAAGGGAGGAGGTAGCCGAGGCCAGCATTAGAAAGGAGTTAGACGCGGGCAGGGTCGCCGGACCTTTTCCCGTACCCCCCTTTCCCAACTTGAAGGTTTCACCATTGGGTTTGGTTCCTAAAAAGTCCCTAGGCGAGTTTCGCCTTATTCATCATTTGTCCTACCCAGCCGGCCGATCGGTCAATGATGCGATACCTGATGACCTTTGTTCGGTCAGGTACACATCGTTCGACCACGCGCTGCGCATGGTGCGCGCGTGTGGCCCGGGTGCCTTGCTGGCCAAGTGCGACATTAAGTCAGCTTTTCGCCTCTTGCCGGTGCACCCGGGCGACTTTGAATTGCTGGGTTTTAAATTTAAAGGGGAGTATTATTTTGATAAGGCCATGCCTTTTGGCTGCTCCATATCATGCTCGGCTTTCGAGCGTTTTAGTACCTTCCTAGAGTGGGCTTTCGTCCGCAGGTCAGGGTCCCGGTCTGTAGCCCATTACCTGGATGACTTTTTATTCGGGGGTGAACGGGGCTGGGACACGTGTGCACGTCTCCTCAATACATTTCAGACGCTAATGCAGGAACTGGGTGTCCCTTTAGCGCCCGAAAAGACCGAGGGCCCGTCGACCAAACTAGTATTCCTGGGGGTTGAGATTGATACATTAGCACAGGCTTCTAGGTTACCGGGTGATAAGGTGTCTAGGATAGTGACCCTTATCTCGGAATTGCTGGCCAAGCGTAAGGCATCCCTGAGGGAACTGCAGGTGCTACACGGGCACCTCAATTTTGCCTGCAGGGTGGTCGCACCGGGCAGGGCTTTCGCCCGGCGCTTATGCGACGCCATGGCAGGGTTATCCAGGCCCCACCACAGAGTCAGGCTTACCCGGGGTATCAGGGCAGACATGTTTGTCTGGTTGCAATTCCTGAGGGAGTTTAATGGGGTCTCATTTTGGAGGTCTGACCTCCTGGCATCCCCCAATTTCCAGATCCAGTCTGATGCCTCAGGATCCCTGGGTTATGGGATGTACTTCAATGGGAAGTGGGCCTATGGTGGGTGGCCACCGGCATGGGCAGGCACAGGTCGCCTGCGGGATCTCACATACCTGGAATTTTTTCCCATTCTGGGGGCTTTGATGCTATGGGGCGAACAGTGGGCTAATTCGGTGGTGCATTTCTGGTGCGACAATGCTGCTGTGGTGCACATTGTCAATGCACAGACTTCTAAATCGCCCAGGGTCATGGAACTAGTGCGCCATTTTGTGCTGCGCTGCCTGCGCCTCAACGTCATGTTCAGGGCCAGGCATGTCCCAGGGGTTAATAACGATATTGCTGACGCTTTGTCCCGCCTGCAGATCTCCCGGTTCCGCGCCTTGGCCCCGGATGCGGAGGAATTTCCCTCGCCACTCCCGGACGAGATGTGGACTATTGGCAAGGAGAGGTGAACCGGGCGATTGGCCTGTCACTAGCGCCACGCACGCGTAAGGCGTATCAACAAGCTTTCAATTTGTATAAGGCTTTTGCTACTCGATTTCAATGGCCAGAGACCTGGCCCATCCCGGTGGACCATGTTCTGCGGTTCATGGTTCACCTGCATGCACAGGGCCTTGCACCTCGCACCATAGCATCCAAGCTCTCGGCGTTGGCTTTTATGGCCAAAGTAGGGGGTCATGTGGATACCACCTCTGACTTCCGTGTGAGACACGTTTTGGAGGGGTGGGTGCGCGAGCGCGGGCGTTGCCCGGACGACCGGCACCCTATTTCCCCAGGGGTTCTTACCCAGTTGGCCCGGGGCTGGCCAGGCCTCTGTTTTGATCATTATGAGGCAGCCCTTTTTCATGCAGCCACAACGGTGGCATTTTTTGGAGCGCTCCGCATCAGCGAACTCGTGATGCTGTCTAAGGCGGATGCAAGTGGTAGGGCACTGGAACTCGGAGATGTATATGTTGCCAAAGACTGGGCCCAGTTGAGGATTCGCTCCTCCAAAACAGATCAGCATGGCGTAGGCAGTGGAGTAAGACTGCTACGGTGTTCTTTGGCAGACATCTGTCCGGTTGGTGCCCTACAGGAATACCTGGCACTGCGTGGCTGGCACCATGGCCCGTTTTTCTGTCACCAAGATGGGTCTCCCCTTACTAAATTTCAGTTTTGGAAGGTGACAGCTAGAGCCCTCACCAGGGTGGGACTACCAGGTGCCCGTTATGGCACACATTCGTTCCGTATTGGCGCAGCCTCTACTGCAGCTGCTTTTGGGTACTCTGGGGCTGACATACGCAGCATGGGGAGGTGGGGCTCACAATGTTTTCAGTTTTATGTGCGCCCACTCCCGCCATGAGTACCAATCCCTTCGCCTTACCTTCCTTTTTTCTCAATTTTCTTACAGACCCTGGGTGTCGTATTACACCGGTGACAGTATGGCTGGTGGGCCACAGCTATGTGCTCAGGGCAGCGCGTTACGCTGCGGCGACAGAGTGGGGACCCCGACTGGGACTGGGTGACCACGCCAGTCTCTCATGGCACGGTAAGCCGGGGATGTTATGGCGGGAGCTGCGGCCTTTCCTTTTTTCTGGCCTGGGGGCTGACCCGCCTGACATTCTAATCATCCACTTGGGGGGCAATGATTTGGGCCAGGTCACCGGCTTATTGCTCAAGCATGCGATTTGCGAGGACCTCGCCTACTTGCATTATGTCTGGCCTGCCACGGCCCTGGTTTGGTCAGACATTGTTCCGCGCCACTCTTATAGAGGGGGCGTTAACCTCCTGGCCCTTGACCGAGCTAGGCGCGCGGTCAATAAGGCAGTGGCGCGGTTTCTCACCACCAGGGCTTGGGGACGGGTTAGCCATCACCCCGATATTAGTCTGCAAAATTGTGACTTGTATGCAGGGGATGGGGTCCATCTGTCGCGAGGAGGTATGGACCTCCTGTTGGGTGACTGGCGAGCAGGCCTGTTGACCGAGCTGACGGTCTGGGGGGGGGCGTCAGGTCTTCTGTGAAGCCCCTCCGTGTGGCGGGTAGCACTGGTAAGGTAAACAGTATGACCCACAAGTATCCGGCAGGTTCGCAATTGACTGGACAACACTAGACAGGAATAAAGTAGTTAAACGTTGTCCGGTCAACGACGAATCAGGCGATGGGGTGATGATGATTGCTAACCAGCATGCATCACCCCTGTGATTTCACGGATACGCGTCAGAGGGTGGGGTCATGAGTTAGTTATTGACTACGGTCAACAATTTGTTTGTTGTTAACAAACAAATTGATACAATTTGATACATTGTAATCAATTGCCGTTGGCAATTTTGGGGTGGTACCTTACCAGTGTTACTTCGGCCTGCTTGCCTTAGGAATTATGATTGGTCGTTTTACCAATACAAATTTATAATTCGGACTAGGGCATTGAATCAATAAATGTGGCCCTTTGCTGTTATCCACTTTCAATGTTGTCTGTGTCCGTTATTGGGGGGGTGCGCCTGCAATGCAAGCGCGGCGCCAAAATGGCCGCCGCGCACTTTGCGGGCCCCCCCCCACAGGACAGAGAATCCGGGTAGTTAGGGGCGTGGCCAGCTCCCTTATAAAAGGGGTGGCCACGAGGCAGCCGCGCTGCCATTTTGCCTCAGCGACGGAGCGGAGAAGTTTTTCCCTCCACCCCCTCCCTAGTTAACAGTGTGATCATGGTCGCTTCGGGGCCGGGTGGGAATTTTTGGTTGGGACCCACATTGGCTTCGGGTCCTGGCTTTTTTGCCCATCCCACACTGTTGCTATGGTTTGATATAGGGGTCTTTCTTCGTTCCTACTGTTGACTTTGGTCACATGGGCGGGTAGCACTGGTAAGGTAAACAGTATGACCCACAAGTATCCGGCAGGTTCGCAATTGACTGGACAACACTAGACAGGAATAAAGTAGTTAAACGTTGTCCGGTCAACGACGAATCAGGCGATGGGGTGATGATGATTGCTAACCAGCATGCATCACCCCTGTGATTTCACGGATACGCGTCAGAGGGTGGGGTCATGAGTTAGTTATTGACTACGGTCAACAATTTGTTTGTTGTTAACAAACAAATTGATACAATTTGATACATTGTAATCAATTGCCGTTGGCAATTTTGGGGTGGTACCTTACCAGTGTTACTTCGGCCTGCTTGCCTTGGGAATTATGATTGGTCGTTTTACCAATACAAATTTATAATTCGGACTAGGGCATTGAATCAATAAATGTGGCCCTTTGCTGTTATCCACTTTCAATGTTGTCTGTGTCCGTTATTGGGGGGGTGCGCCTGCAATGAGTAACTGCTTGTTAATATTACCAACTGTATAATTCTGTTGATTCTTTGGGGTCTACGTTACTTGGATCTGACCATTTGATCGAGGCTCTAAATGAACCTCCCTTGGTTAATCAAGTAAAATCTGTTTGTTCTTGTTTCCATCATTACATCTTCTTTTTTCTTTGCCTCCCACAATGTCATGGAAATAGAGAATCAATACTGCCTCAGATATCTGCTACCTTTTCTGATCAATTATACTGGCTGGGCTTCTAATTCCACTCATACCACCTCCCTAGATTACGTCTGTCTTTCTCCCCCACCCCATTTCTGTCCTCACTGTTGGTTTGGTAACCAAAGTGCCTCCTTATTCCCCCACCCTCCGCCCGAACGTGGTAGCTAATTGCCATCCTGCACCTTGTGTTGTGGTGATTTCCCTGGAGCATCTTGTGAAGAAAAAAAAACCATGGACACAGGCACATTAGAAACGTGTCCTACACACCAGCGGCCCTCAGAGATCAATGCCACTGTTGTGGTTACGTGACTCACATTAAGCAGGTGAGTGTCATTGTGATGCATTAGTGGTGACCTGCGTAATGCAAGGGGAGAGTTTTCTTTCAAATTGACTGTTGTGTCTAAAATAGATTTTGAGAAGAATTCTCAGAAGCCAATGAATTCCTGATATTCTCCCCCTCCCTTCCTGCCCAGATTATCTTAAATTGTTCCAGAGGTGAAACTGAGGCATTTTGAACTATTCTATTTTTTTTTAATGGAGTGATATGAACGGAACATCCCCCACCACTTCGTCTCTTTCTTCAATCAATAATGGTAGACATTGTCTATTCTTGGTCAATTGGAGTTGCTTCAATAAAGAAGAAGATAGGAGACATGAGAGAGAGAATGTGAGAGAGAAGAGGTAGAGTTTAAAAAAAGAAAGAGTGGTTCACCTATTTGTTTAGCTTTAATCTTACCCACTAGTGACTTCTACCTTGCCCAAGATTGATACGCATCATCCAAGAGAAGATCATCTGGTCTGGCCAGGTTATCCTGCTATGGTAATAGAGTAGACCAGGGGTTCCCAACCTAAGGCCCACAGGCTGGATCTGGCCCGCAGTGCCATTTCATGTGCCCTCATCTCTCCAAGGTCATTTGAGAAACAAAATGGCTGCCCCTTTGAAGCTGTTGGGACAAAATGGCCACCCCCAGTGTGCAGGCAGGGCAAAATGGTCACCTGGCCCTTGAAGCTGACTGAGAAAGCATGACCTGGCCCCTGACTTGAAAAAGTTGGGAACCCCTGGACTAGACCCTACAGTCAGCTACTTAACACCGGGTGTCAGGTGGCAGTTAACTAACCTGACCACCCTGAGGTCTAATGGCCTTGAGTGCCAAAGTCCACAGGAAAGGGTGATGGTCTTCAAGTGGATTAAATCCCACTCAAATCCATCTTGATGGAGGGGAGCAGCTTCATCCATCCTGGCCTGGGGCTGAGGGAAGACTTTGCATGCCAAAAGGGCTTGGGAGCAGAAAGTGACTTGTGGAACTGGATCATGGGTGTCACACTATGATGTGGAAGGCAAATGGAAGGCATCTGCATTATATTCTCAAGACAGTCTTCATGGCTGATCACCAAGAGGATCGCCTACATTTGGATTTGAATATGGCAGAAGAAGAAGAAACCAAGAGATGGTGTCTAAGAGAATCAATCCTGTCTCAGATATCTGCCACCTTTTCTGATCAATTTTACCCACACTGGCTGGGCTTCTAAGTCTGCTCATGCCATCTCCCTGATCTATGTCTCTCTTTCTTCTAGCTGAGAAGAGATGATGTCTTCTCATTACCACTCCCACCACCAGGGATTATTGCCCTCCATAACAGGGAAGATCCCCCTACCCAGATATGACCCTGCGTCACCTACTCAAGCCAGTCATGGGCAGAGAAGGAATTTTCCTCCTTTTCATCTGAGGACATTGAGGGTCTTGACCTGACTGGTTTGACATTCAAAGCATGCACCACACGCCTGAGCTATGGCCTCTTCCTGACAGTAGAATGATTTGTCCCAGTGGCTGATTAAGCACCTTGACTGATGACAGCGCTGAGGTTAATGGCTCTTTAGTCTGAATGAGCTGTTTTGTGGGATGAGATTGGATCTGGGGCTTTTGCGACAGGCAGAAACTCAACTGATCTATTGGCCCTAGGTTGCAGCTCCAATAGGCAGAAGGGAGCCCCGTGAGTTAAACATTGATTATTATTTTTTAATTACTCGCTGTACTTTTCCTCTGAAGGGCCCCAAACACTTTCCCCATCTTGGAACAGTGTTGGGATTAGGTAAAGGTAAAGGCCGCCCATGCTCAAAAGATAGTCGTATCCGACTCTAGGGTTCAGTGCTCATTTCAATTTATAGCCAAAGAGCCATTTATAGCTGTCTGCATCTGCAGACATTTCTGTGGACATGTGGCAGCCGTGGCTAGACACCGGAGTGGCACCAAAGTGGTATCTATTGATCTACTTGCAATTTCTTGCTTTCGAACTGCTAGGTTGGCAGGAGCTGGTATGGAGATGGAAGCTCACTCTGTCATGCAGCACTTGGATCTTGAACTGCTGACCTGCCGACCTTCCAGGCATCAAGTTCAGTGTCTTAACCACTAAGCCACAGCAGTCCCTTAAATGATGGGATTGGAAGGTAGATAAAATTACGTGGCCAAAGTCAATGCAGTGATCACTGGGAAGATCTGTGTTTCTTAAGATGCAACCTCTAACTTGTTATGGAGCAGTTGGAAATAGAAAGAGGTCCATATTGAGCTGTGAGAAAGAGCTGTGGAGATAGGTGGGATTTTAATCGGGACCACAAAGGATCTACCCCAAATGATGTGTCTTTGTTGTCCGAACCTTACAGGTTCCATCTAAGGTAGTCAACCTGTTTGGACTTAAGTTTCAGGATGTTGTCCACTGTGACGAATCTCCTTAAAGGAGTTCTCCAAGGTGATGAACTCTATGAGGAAAGGGGTTGAGTTGGATTGCAGTTGTGGCCTGCAATTTTTGATAGTCTTTGGAGTGTGACCTGGCCCTCACCTTGAAAAGGTTGGGAATCCCTGAGCTAGATAAATCCATACACCATACATGGTATTTTCAGACTTCTGAGTGGGGGAGAAATCTGCATATTGTTCTTTTTTAAATGCCAGGAAAAAAAGGTAGCAAGTATAAATTTTCTTTTTCTCCATGCTGGTGTTTTCTGACCTTCTCCACCTCCATCCAGCTCCTTCAAGTTCTCATAGGTGGGTCTCTCCATTGCTTAAATAACTTTACTCTTTGGGAACCATTTTGAACTCTCCATCTTGTAAACCTTTTAGCTCCCTCTCGGAAGTGGGGCAGCGTATTTTAAGGTCCTAACAAGCCTTGAGCAGAAGCCATTACTCAGTCTTAATTTTAACTGCCGAACGAGTTATGTAAAGAATAGGAGTCATTGTGCTAATATGTGAGGAATTAACTTCAGTTTAGGCTTGAGAAGTTCTAGTTCTGCCCTATTAAAGTTATTTCTATTTCTGGTTCCTTTGCACTTTCTCCTCCTCTTCACTCTCTCTTCCTCCCTCCTGCCTTTCTGCCCTCGTTCTTTTGCTATTTTTGAAGACCGAGAACCACCCACTTGGCTCTGTTTTAGAAGACCTTGCTGTCCCATGAGAATCTAACATGGGACCAAGCAAAATAGAAAGTTACAGTCAGACCTTTGGCTTATCTAACATTGTCAGCTGTTGACTCTCCAAGTGGTATTCTTCCCTGGCTGGATCTGGAAAGTCCATCTGTTCTTTGGCTGTCTCCCTTCTAAGTCTTGACCAGGTCCAATCCTGCTCAGATTTTGCAGAGGCTGTTGAATATGCTCGCCTAAAAAAATACACAAAGATGCTTTTTTCATGGCATGTGTTGACATATCCAGTAACTTCACAGGGACAGCTTTTGCTAGGGCTGGGGTATTTTGGATTTTCTGGAGTACAAATGCAATAATTCTCTATTCCAGAAGCTTTGCCTACCTTACGGCTGCCCCTTTGAAGCTGTTGGGACAAAATGGCTGCCCCATCATGCAAGACAAGGCAACATAGCTGTCTGGCCCTCAAAGCTAACTGAGAGAGCGTGACCTAGCCCCCGGCTTGAAAAGTTTGGGAACACCTGGTTTACAAGATGCCTCTAAGATAGGCAGAACTCCCAGAATGGAGAATTATAATATCTGTAGTCCAGAAAAAATATATATCCCATAATCCCATCCCTGGCTTTTCACTTTTTGTTAGGCAGTATAAGAATATCTGTGATGCCTTGACAAACAAGGACAGAGTCAAGGTAGACCTGGAAACGTGTAAATTTTGGGAAAGTTAAGGTTTTCTTAATTTTGAAAGATGAATTTTACAAATTCCGATGTACAGCACGGGTGATCTTTCAAGTTAATCGTTAATGTATTGATAGAAAATAATAAGCAAATAATGAGAATGCATATAAATATATTAAAAATAAATCATTCATAAGTTTATAACCAGATAGATATTTGGAGAAAGAGAACATATTTACAGGATAAGAATTGTTTGCTATATTGATGTTTAAGGATTAAAATGTCTTCAGTTGTACAGTAGAACCTTGGATAAAGTCCAAACTCCGTTCCACAAATTTGGACTTTATCCAATTTTGGACTTTATCCGAATCAAATGGGCAATGCATCGGATAATGTCCCAAAAATGGACTTTATCTGAGGTTCCTTTGCCAAATACCTTGGATAACATCCATTTTTAAGCAGTTTTGGACTATGCGATGCATCACGTGTGCATGAAAACCACTACTTTATCCGAATCGGACTTTATCCAAGGTATCACTGTACTGTAAAACAATTTAAAAAATAATAATCTCTGTGATGGAGAGGAAGGATCAGTATTCTTAACTTTAAAAGTATAAAGCAATGTCCCAACAAACCAAGGCGAGCAGCATTCGGTGATTGTGGGGAAGTTTATTCACTGTCATGTTTAGGATTTTAAGTTAAGCATCATTGTGGGCTTCCCCCACCCTTCCCTTGTGCTCCGAGACTATTTCACATATATCTCGCTTCACAGAGCTTTGCTCTGACACAGACATTTGCAATAAAATATTGACATAAAGCTGCAGTGAGGCCAACTTCGCAAGGGGAGTCATTCGTGCTGCTTGGATGAATCCCTCCAGGAGAAGACACAGGAAAGGAGAGAGAGAGAGAGATCCTGACCACTATGGAGGATGCATCAAGCAATCTGGGTAGCAGCAGTAAAACTTCTTGACAAGGTTTGGTTAGGCCAGTGATAGCAAACTTTGGCACTGCGGGTGTTCTTGGACTTCAATTCCCAGAAGCCCAAGTCTCTGTGAATCCACACAAATGGCTTTAGGATAGACACAATTGTGTGGATACACAGAGACTTGGGCTTCTGGGAATTGAAATCCAGGAACACCCAGAGTGCCAAGGTTTGCCATCATGGGGTTAGGCTGTTGTGATGGCGTGGGACATCGACGAGCATTCCACCAGTTCAAGAAAGAAGCTGTTGGAATAAAGGTAATGTAGCTACAGCGAGGGATAGGTAAAGCCATCAGGTTAGCCAGGCTGAAACCCCTTGGAGAAACTGGAGGCAGGTAGGCCAGACTGATCTGGAAGTAGCGAATCAACGTGGTGCCAAAAAAAAATTTGGACAGAAAAGATGGTCGAAGAAAGCATGTCAGACAGGCGATATCCTGGGGGAAACTAACTTTGCCAATGGCGATGGAGTGTGAGAAAGAGGACAGAAGAAAATGACCCCTCTCCCAAAAAATATATATGGCTGTATTGAAATCATAAAAGAGAGCCTAGCCTTTGACTTGATGTGTAAGGATGGAACTGTTAATTTAGGTACCATAGGTTTTGGATCCTATAAGCCTGTAATGATGAACCTTGGCACTCCAGGTGTTTTTGGACATCAATTCCCAGCCCTGATCAGGGCTTCTGGGAATTGAAGTTCAAGAACATCTGGAATGCCAAGTTTCGCCATCACTGCTATAAGCTAATCTGTTGCTTCAGGGTCAGTGGGGAAAAGCAATACAGTGGAACTTCATACAATAATTGCCCCGTATAGCAACAAAATCGCATAACAATTAGGTTTTGGGGGGAAATGGCATCCCACATAACAATTTTCCCTATGGAAAAATCGTACAACAATTTTTCAATGGGAAATAACACTTAGCAAAAAACAAAACAAAACATTGTATGATGTATCCCATAGGGAGAATCGCTATACGATACATGTATTGTTTAGCAATTGTTTCATACAACAACAAGCCACATGGAACGGGTTAAAACTGTTGTATGAGGTACCACTGTACTCTCTGTCCTTCATCTCAAATGGTAGGAAGTTCCACCTAGATATCATTAAAAACTCAGGGTAAGCCTGTATGTTGTCTAATGCCTCTTCGAGGACATTTGACTTAACAGTCCTTGGTTACAATTTATAACTATGAATTCCCATAAAATCTCCATCCTTGAGCTCAGACTAGCCTGCAAAACTGAGATGGCTGTTTACCCATGGCAGGAATGCATTGAAGAGAAACGAGTTCACATTTTTTTTGGGGGGGGGAATGCAAATTGTAATTCATGTCTATGAATGCAGATTTGTAAAAAGTTACTGCGATTTGAATAGAAATGCTAAACATCTCTCACTCTTGGGGGGAAGACTGAGCTATGCCCTTGGTCAGAGACTGCTACTTGTTCATAGTGTGAAGTGTTAAGCAATTTGCATCCTTTCTCAATGTCTCTTTCTCTTTAGATTATACTAGCTGATTACCCGGCTTTGCTCAGTTTCTTTTCTTTAACGTAGGCCAGCCTTTCCCTCTTGCAAACTTCGTGGGATGTATGTGGGTCACTTCTGCTTCCCTTCCTCCATCTCTTTTTCCCCTCACCCATCCCGCTACTCCATCGATGGTTACTTGCCACCCTTATCCATCCCATACATGTGTTTGGCCACCTTAAACTAACATTTAAGCTTAAAAATCTTCACCTTCAGGATATACATACTCTATGTTAATAGGCCTGAGTCAATACAGTCAATTTTAATCTTGCGACGTTTGAGTGCCAAAAATAGGAATTTAGAAACTCGTATGGCTGACAAAGCAGATGATGTCAAAATCTCAACCTACCTGAGACTATGACATTAGCCAGCTCAATTACATAACTTGTAAACACACACATTGTATAGATCAATTGTGTCCCAATTTGGGGGGCATATGCCCCCCATGGGGCACGTACCCCCACAGTGCTGATCTCACAAGCCCAAGGTACATATGTGTCAAATTTCAGTGGGATCGGTCCAGTGGTGCGGGAGCCTTTCGAGCACATACATACATAGATTTCTGTTTTATAGATATACGGTAGATTAGACTCAGCATACACAACCAATTAAACAGAGTAGAAGTCTTTTCAAATTCACATCTGTGAGCCCTAACATATGGCTCCTGTAGATAGAAGGAATCATATAACTCAGTGGTGGACAACCTTGGCACTCCAGGTGTCCTTGAAACCCAATTCTCAGAAGCCCAAGTCAGCACTCCTGCTGATCAGGTCTTCTGGGAATTGAAGTCCAAGGACATCTGGAGTGCCAAGGTGAGCCATCACTGGTATAGATCATCAAGTCCACCCATTGTAAAGAGGAACAGTATGGAATCAAACTCACAACCTCTGGCTGTACAACCTGATACCTAAACCACTAAGCTAGCCAGCAGTTCTAGGTTTGTTAAGAGTGTTGAGGGTTCAAACACAGACCTCCTCAATCTATTCTAACTACTCCAAAACTGTCTAGGAAAAATTTGGATACCTAAATACTTTGGAATCAACTCCCAGAAGTGTTATCCATCCTGGCCAACAGCCTAGGAGCATAATGAAAAATTTTAAACTTTAAAATCTGAAGATTCATATGTTCTCTATCCTTGTTCTAAAGAGATAGGACAAATCAGATTTTCTTTTTTTAAAAAATCCTTTAGCTTAAGTGGTTTCATTTAGTTCTTTGGCTTTAGGGCTCTGTGACCAACATCTTAATAGATGAAGAAAAATAAATAAATATATCATATATATTTGTACTTTTAATCATGTATAATTCTGCGTGTATATTTCCCTTTGTTCACAAGATATAGGGCTGGATAGGAAGAATAAAGGATTATGTAGCGTGTCTGTCATCCGTCCGCCACTGGCTCCCTCGGGCATCCGACCGGATATCCTTCTCCATGTGTGACATCTTTTATTTGATTTTAAAGAGCTCCACATTTTTCAGTTAGGAAGGAACACTGGAGCCACTCTCAAGCTGCAATCCATCAGGAGGCTTTTTGCCATTAAAAGGGAAAGAAATTTGAAATAAAATAAAATAAAATGAAGAAGCAGTCTCTGGTATAATAAGATAGTGTTTTCCCCTGGAGACTTGGCAACATATTTCCTGGCTCGATGGAAGAGAGATGTCAGAAGGAAGGACTTACATCTGAACGATCATAGGAATGGCCCTATAAATTGCAGATTTATTTCCGTTAAATAACAACTACGGTAAAAGAGTCTATCCAAGACCTTTCTCCTCTGGTGAAAAAAAGAGAAATGATATGATCCCAGGTGCTTAGAGAGGAAATTTTTATTTTGTTTTGTTTTATTGTTGGGATGGCGAGAAACCAGGAGACGAATCATTTTATATATTTGTTTGTTACATTTCTATACCACCCATTTGGGTGGCATCCCACTCTGGGCAATGTACAAACAAATATCAAATAAAAACAGACAATAATAGATTTGCCCATACTCGGTCCCGTTTCAGCTGTCTTAAATGTAGCTGCAATCTGGCACAATACACACAGAACATAAACCCTTTGTTATAAGAGTTAACCAATTAAAAGATGTGAGCCTGTATGGAAAAAATAATAATTGTTGGTTTTGTATATTCAACTTTAATAAAAATGACATTTCGTTGAGGGGGGAGAAGGAGCATATTATTCAGCATGCTTCATATACAGTATATGAATAATCGTCGAATACAATTCATATCCAAGAATGCATTTTTTTCCTGAAGCAGGAAAATGTCACTGGTGTGAATTTGTTTACGGTGGATCCCAGCTTGCCATGAAGTGACCCACACACTGTGATTTCAGAGTTATGTCCTGTAGCATGCATGAAATGAGACATGCAGGATTTAACACCGGGAATGCAATGGACTGCCGCAGCCTTGAGGATATGGACAAGGTGTGCCTTCACAGCCAGTCCATCTGGCATGGCCTCTTCCACCTCCATGAGCATTGGGAATCAGAGTTCCTCCTCCACTCATTTTGCTGTTGGGCCCAATATGATGGTTTCTAGTGGCATTTCCTACACGGCATCACCCCATCACACAAAGGGACTTATCTGCACATAGCCATTGGCCCCTTTAGGGAGTCAGGTTAGTTAATGGCTGCCTGACACTCAGTGTTGAGTCTCTGGCTGTATGGTCTACTCCAGTAACATAGAAGGATGTCTGGCCAGACTCAATAATTAATAATCTCACATGATTTCCATCCCATTGATAAAGAGAACATGAATTAAATCCTTACTTTCTCTGTGTTGGAGGTCATGTTAAACCTAGATACGGAATCCGAATGTAGATATATTTGTGAGCCAAATCCAATTGTTAATTCCCAGCTACAGCAGGTCCATTGAATTAAGGAGACTTACATCCTTGTTGACTCAATGATGTTCATTCAGTGATCTTGCTCCAGCTGGGATTATCGACTGGGCTTTGTCGTTTCTCTAAAGGACATGGCAGACCGGCTCTGTTCTTGTCATTAACGGAAAGGTATCAACATCAGCTTCACAATGTCGATTTAAACATCTATATCCTAGTAACTCCTGCTGGTATTTTATTGGTGTCAAAACTCATCTTCTTCCCTCCCAGCCTATTTTTATTATTATTATTAGAAAAGGCACTGCGGAATTACTCAGCCTGTTCCCCCACTCAATGAAAAATGTTTATAACCTCATAAATTCCTCCCTATCAGCAGCTTGTTATGGGGAGAAAAAGGTCAACTAGAAAGGCAAGGAAGGGGGGGAGGGTAGAGGAAAAGATGTCATTATGTCAGAAATTCTGGCTCGACTGGGGGGGGGGGGAGAGAGAATCACCTGGATGGGAAATATCTCGGAGAAATATCTGTTGATAAAAGCTCGTAATGGGAAAATGTGCCAGCAATTCTGAGCTTGTTTCTGGTGATAAATATTTAATATAGATTGCGAGAGGTGATGCTTGCATAAGGGGAAGTGGTATGCTCCAAGCTTGATATGGAATGTGATGGGGTCGCATGTGTCGTTCCGTTGGTTTTATGTTGGTGTTTGGAAGGAGAGGGTTTTTGGAGGAAGTGTGGCAGCTCACGGAGCATTAGGCTGTGCATAGGCCTGTCAAATAAATGGCACCTGAGAGAACTGGATCACAACAGTTTTGGGCTAATTGCTAAGGTTTCTATACTTTGCACAAAATGTCTTCCATAATTAGAGTCCCTTTTTTTTTGCATTGTCATCAAAAAGCAAGCCAACTGATTTGTCAAAGAGATGCGACCAACCTATACAGTACTTCTAATTTTTAACAGTATGCGCCACAGCACAGTATAAGTAAAATCTGGTGCCCCTCATACACTGAAGCCAGTCCTACTGGTAGACAGAGGGGGCCAGAGACCCATGGCAATGGAGATGCTACAAAGACCTACCTCTGTTGTGTTGAGAAAAGGAAAGCAGCCAAAGAATTCTTTAGTTTGTCAAAGGCAAGGTACTCTATTCCAAATTACTACCTTAAACTACCTGCTATGGAAGACAGTAGATTACAAAAATTGCCCTTGCCGGTAGAGTCAGTCGTAAGATATAGCTCATTTAAAGGCTCCTGTTTGTAATAAACTGTGCTTTTCATTATAGGTTTGCAGGGTTAAGCAAACAAAGAGACCTTATTTAATTTTCCAGTATTGTATTTTTATGTTATCTTCCAGTGCTGGGCCACAGCCACCTCTTATCCTCCGGCAGAAGGCAACATGCACAATCAAATAAATAGGCGTTTATATCCATCAGAACTCTCAGTTGTGCTCTGGAAGTAGTTGCTAAGACGGATGATGATAGCATTTGAAACTCCTAAACAGATTGTACATTTTCCTAATCAGTCAATTGTATTGCTTCGTTTAAAGCCGCAAATCTTCACGGCTCCTTTCTAGAAGGCGGGCAGATCGATGGAAAATATAAGGCTGAACATATTGGGCAGGAGGGCTTCTACTTCTTAAGCCCTTTGGGAGTTGCGATAGCCTGGTTAAAATCTCGTAGGATGCTTCCTCAGCTCTGGGGTTGGTGTAGTTTGTCTTCCTTGCCTGAGATATTTTGTGGATTTGGGAATGCAATTTCTTGATCCTCCTCCAACATCCTGATTTTCTACCCCTTCTGGAGCAATCAAGAGGCCTTCCCATGAGTCTTTCTCTATAATGTCCATCAGTGGTCATCATGCTACATCATACTATGATTGTTTAGCAGCCATCCACAGGACCTTGTATTTGGTTAGCAAAACCTGAGTCCAGATGCAGCCCGATGTTGTGAGGAAAGACTGAAGGTCTGAGACTACCCTTCCTTCTCCTTCTTCTCCTTCTCCATCTCTATTCTCCTCCTCCTTCCCCCTGTCTCCATCTCCTTCTCTTTCCCTCTCATTCTTCACAGCGACATTTGGATTAGTACCCTAGCACAGCCATTCTGGAATGACTCTGGGTTTAATGGCTTTATGAGTGTCCTTCGATTACGACTGTTACACGGTCTTCAAAATATCCTAAGCCAATCTCTCTATGTTTGAGAGGCCCAACCTGTTAGTTCTGCTGTGCAGGACCCTTCAATGTCTGCTCCAAAGCCCTCCCCTAGTGCCTTCCCCATGGACAGGAGAGTTAAGTGGAGAGATTGTCCCAATGTCTGATCTCTCATGACTGACGCCATGCCAGCTCTAGGCGGTCTCCTTGACAGGTGATCCCTTTTTGCTTGAGCAATCAAAATCATCTCGGCAGCAAATAATTAGGTCTGACTCATAAAAGGAGGCCAGGATGTCTGAGCAGAAAACACTGGAGTCTAGTTTGATGTTTGTCTGATTATTTTTCATTCCTTCTTCTCCCCTCCTTCCACCCTTGCTTCTGCTTCCCCTTTTATTCAGACAATGCTGGAACAATCCACTTAGCCAGAGCAAACTCAAGGTCACAACAAATTGGTCGCCTCTGAGGAGCCATTCATTCCCTCCCAGCATTTCTAAACTGTTGACCATTTTTGACCAGTTCTCCTCTGCTTCTTTCCAATTCATCATTACTCTTAGCATTGATCCCAACCTATTATTGTTGAAAGGAACTGTGGCAGCTTTGTGGTTAAGATGATGAACTTGACAATCTGGAAGGTCAGCAGGTCAGCATTTTGAGATCCGAGTGCTGCAAGATGGAGTGAGCTCCCGTCTCTGCCCCAGTTCCTGCCAACCTAGCAGTTGAAAAGAAATTTCAAGTTGATAAAGAGGTGCCACTTCAGTGGGGAAGGTAATGGCGTCTGTGCACTCTGGCATCTATTCATGCCTGTCATATGTCCATGGGAACATCTGCAGATGCAGACAGTGTTGGCTCATCTATATAAATAAAACAGAAGTGTTTGTTTGTATGTGGTCTATAGGCTTCCACACCCCTGGACCGATCCCGCTGAAATTTGGCACATACGCACCTTGAACTGGGGAGATCAGCACTGCGGGGGTCTAGAAACCCATGGGGGGCCTACACCCCCCAAATTGGGGTGCAATTGGTCTATACAATGTGTGTGTTTCCCAGTGATGTAATTGAGCTGATGTCATAGTCCCAGGTAGGTTGAGATTGTGACATCATCTGACTAGCTCAGCTGTAGCCCTCTGAGCTCAGCTGTAGTTTTCACAGTGGGTGGAAGGCAAATGGGCATGCGAGATAAGCACTGTAAGTGACCGTGGCCTATGTTAAAGAAATGAAAAACCCGAGTGAAGCCAGGTAATCTGCTAGTTGTCTATAAACAGATATGAGCACTGACCCCTAGTGTCGGATGCAGCTGGCTGTCAAGCAAGGCAGGGCTTTCCCTTATGATCATAACCTTTTAAACAAAAATAGAGCTGAGTGGTTTGGGAAGTATTTTTTTGAGTCAAACTCAGCAAGAACATGCCGGCAAATAGACAGTTGTGCATGGATCACAACAGATTTGTTTATTGTTTGTTTTATTCTTCAGAGCATATTTATGGGCTGCCTTTCTAAGCTGTGGATTTCTCCGAGGAACGTGGTGGCTTCTAAGGAATATGATCAATCCAATATTCCTGCTTTGAAAAATGAGGCCCTTTATTTATCTTCCTCCTTAATTTGGTCCTTTGGTATGGGTGGTGTTAAATACTGTATGTCATTTGCTGTAAAGAGAGAGACTTCTGTAGAGGAATAGAAATAGTTTGTGTTTATGAGAAGTGAGGGGCTTAAACAAATGGTGCAATAGAGAGCTCCCATTTAGGCTCCTCCTGATCTGGAGATATTGGGAAGTCAAGATGAGCCCTTCTTTGTTTTGCACTGTCAAAGAGGGAAGAGTTGAATAATCTTGGCGCATGGTTCTAGAGCAGTGATGGTGAACTTTGGCACTCCCGGTGTTCTTGGACTGCACATACCAGAAGTTCAAGAACATTTGGAGTGCCAAGGTATCATCATCTCTGGTTAGACCTTGGCACTCCAGCTGGTATTCAACTTCAGTTCCCAGAAGCCCAATTCCTTGTGAATCCACACAAATGGGTATACTACATGTACTAAACCCATTCATGTGGATTGACAGGGACTTGGGCTTCTGGGAATTGAAGTTCAAGAACAGCTGGAGTGTCAAGGTTTGCCATTATGGTTGTAGAAGTTCCAATTTGGAAATAATTGCTATCGTGCTTCTCCCCATGGTGGGAGACATCAAATTTGGGGTAACCTGTGAGCATGTTGCTTAGCCTGCTTTCCAAATGTCGACAACCCTGTACAGTGAGCCATTTTAAGTCCCTGACCCTCTTCCGTGGACTTCTTTATGTTTTCTATTGTTTC
Organism: Bradypodion pumilum; assembly: GCA_035047305.1. NCBI lineage: Eukaryota > Metazoa > Chordata > Lepidosauria > Squamata > Chamaeleonidae > Bradypodion > Bradypodion pumilum. The sequence goes on from JAWDJD010000015.1 coordinate 13,150,084, forward strand.
CTAACCTGAAGCAATGGCAGCCCTTATTTCCCCAGCTACGGCCGTGTTAAATGCAGCTGATCATGCAAATCGGAGGCTGACCCAGTAGCAAAAGAAGCCAGGCTAGGAATAGAAAAAACGTTGATGTGAACATGTGTGGAAAAAGCCACCGGCTGACAGATCAAGCTGTGGGTGACACAGAACAGATGGTACCTCTTGGGGCATGCTGGAGAAGCTGAATAATAAGCCAGCAGAGGTACCAAGGACAACCTGAAACTGTGATTGTAGACTCACTGTATTCCTCCCATCCCAACACAACTCGGTAGCAAGGAGGAAAAAAAAAAGACTTTCAGATCAACTAGAACAGGGATTCTCAATCTACGTCTTGTGGGCCAAATCCGGCCCTCGGTGCCAAATAATCTTGCCCCCCACTCTCGCTCCAGCCACTGCCACTGCAATCGACCACAGCCTTTGTAAATGCATTTATGACAGCTGTAAATGGTGCAGGGAAAACCGGTCCGGCCCCCTCGACTAAGTGATCATGACCCTGGCCCCCAACTTGAAAAGGTTGAGAACCCCTGAACTAGAAGAACCTGAGGACTAAGAAAAATCTTCGCTCTGGCTAACTTCATATTTTTGTGGTGGTTCTGCACTCTTGACAGAAGCACTAACTTGAGTCATTTCCCTCCACCTCCTTTTCCTCGTTCTTTTATCTCTTTCTTTGTCCCAGTCTTATTTGGTATTAAAGGACTGCCCTTGAGGTTCTACACTCCAGTGGTTTCTTTGACCACCTGGCCTCTGGTCTCTTTAGTGGTTTGAGGACGGAGTACTTAATTCGTGCGGATGGTTTCCCCTTCCTCGACTTTCCACTCTGGTTCAGGAGGTTCATGCCCCGGGAGTCTTTCTTGTTCCCCGGCGGGCCAAATCTCTTGGCCTGTGCTTTGAACTTTATCTCTCCTCCTCAGCATTTTCTTCCCAATTTCTCCTGCCTCTTGTGGGAAATGGAGTGCTAACAAGCATCCCCAGCAGTATCTAGCATTGACGTTTTCCACTTTTTAAAAAAAAATGTATACTCTGTAGCTGTTATGGAGTGCTCATTAGTCAAGTTAATGCCTGAGGGCAAAATAAACATTGCCTTTCCCGACCGTAAAAAGAAAGTCGCAATGTTGCAACTTTCGCGTTCCTTGAGCAACCAGGAACCCATGTGATCTTGTTGTTGTTCAGTCGCACAGTCGATTCCGACCCTTTGCGACCCTATGGACCATCGTTCTCCAGGCGCCTCTGTCCTCCACCATCCCCCTCAGTCCTCCCAGTTTTGTGCCCATTGTGTCTACAATACCATCTATCCATCTCATCCTTGGCCTCCCCCTTCTTCTTTTGCCCTCCACCTTTCCTTAGACGTGAATATTTTCCTTCTTAGACTGCCGACGGAGTTAAAACCAACAGAAATAACACTCTACTCTCTGTTTCTTTCTCTTGTCCCTCCCTGGGATCTGATAAAGACTATAGAGTGCATTGCCTTCATCTTTAGAGCAGTGGTTCCGAACATGGGGCCCATGCACCACAGGGGGGCTTCAATTCCCATAAGGCTAAGTCAGTCCATTGGCTGATCGGTGCTTTGGGGAATTGACTTAGGCTTCTGGAAATTCAAGTCCAAAAAACTAAAGGTTGGGAAACACTGTTTTTAGAGCAGTGTTTCACAAACTATGTCCTAAGGGACACTGGTGGACTTCAATTCACAGAAGCCTAAGTCAGTACATTGTGTGATCAGTGCTTTGGGGAATTGACTTGGGCTTCTGGGAATTGAAGTTCAAAGAAGGCACAAAATAATAATAATTTCGTGTCAGAGATTACCCTGGGTTGAAAGGATTTTTGCTGGAAAAGCTTTGCTCAGGAGACACCCGAATGGTGCTCCTTTCATGTCCCCAAGTGCAGCCCTTGGGTATTGAAACCCAACCATCCAGTCTCCAAGATCAACATCTTAACCACTAAGCCACCTGGGGAGCTAAAAGACACAAAATGAGATGAGTAGAAGTATTTTAGTACCATGGTCAGCTCCACAGGTATCAGCCCAGGGCAGATATGATCTTCAGCACCATGGAGAGCACCAGGGATGCTATATACAGCCAATGGGGCAATCTTCACCTGTCATGTTCCATATTTTGCATGATAGTATTTCTGGAATTCCCTTCCACCTCTGGTGCAACAGGTCGCGGTTCAGGGGCTGGCAGTTTTCATTTAACAGACTTTGATTATCCTAAATGATGATTGGAGATCTGGTTGGACTTTGCTCCTCATACTGTGTTTGTTATCTAGTGGTATCTGAGGTCTAGTATCGTGGACTCGCGAAACAAGAGTTTGAGATCAGAAGCAGTGGGGACCCATTTAGATTCTGGGTCTTCTACCTCCTAGGACAGTGATGGTGAACCTTGGCATCCTGTGAATCCACCTGCACTGCTCTTGTCACTCCCGGAAGCAGAATTAAAATGTGCCCATATGGAGGAAGGGTTAACCCGGAAGAGTATGGGCACGTTTTACTTGTGCTTCCGGGAGTGACGAGGGCAGCGGAGGGCAGTAAATCCATTTGTGTGGATTCACAGGGGGCTTGGGCTTCTGGGAATTGAAGTCCAATAACATATGGAGTGCCAATGTTCGCCATCACTATCCTAGGAGATGCTATGGCTGGAAGCTTCATGTAGAGACCATGGTACCTCCTTTTTTCTGTAACTATTGTGTGTCTGCATTTGAGTGTAGCATTGGGATCTCCGCTTCCTCTAAAAGAAGTCTGCTAGACCAGGGGTTCCCAACCTAAGGCCTGAAGGCTGGATCTGGCCCACAGTGCCATTTCATTTGTCCCATACCCTTCCAAGGGCATTCAAGAAACAAAATTGCCACCACTTTGAAGCTGTTGGGACAAACGGCCACCTCTGGGAAAAATGGCTGTCTGGCCCGCAAAACTGATTAAGAGAGTGTGACCCGGCCCCTGGCTTGAAAAGGTTGGAAACCTCTGTGCAAACTTGCCCAAACTGCATCCTGTGGTGTGAGAAAAGATAGATCCTCCATGTCTAAAAGCCTCCTGCTTTCTGGGTGGACTTTGTGAACATGTGCGGTAATGATCTCCCTTGCTTGAAAGCCAGTCTTGTCTGACTCTAGAGTGTGGGGTGCTCATCTCAGTTTGTAACCAGAGAGCCAGTGGTCATATAGCAGACATGACTAGATTCTAGAGTGCACTGAATGCTGTTACCTTTCCCACCCAATGGGTACTTGTTTATCTAATTGCATTTTCTTGCTTTTGAACTGCTAGGTTGGCAGGAGCACAGACAGAGACGGGAGCTTACTCCATCCTGTAGTACTCGGGAATCGAACTCCGACCTTCCAGTTGTCGAGTTCAGCATCTAAACCTCTTATGCCATGGCATGTATTAACATGCTAAATGGATGTTCTCTTTTCAGGAAAATGTGTGGTCATTAGCATTGGCAATCCTTAGCTTAGTTAACATGCCATTGAGCTCCTTGGTTCTTTCAATATCCAGATTGGACCTGATTATTGTGATCTGAATCAGTATCTCTCTCTCAAAATAATGGCTTTCCTTCTCCTCTTTTCCTTCCCCTCCCTGGCCCCTTCCCTCCTTTCCCAGACCTCTCAGGTTTAGCCCTTGAAACATGCATGTGTATCTCTGTGGGGCTGGTGTCTATCCTTCCTCCTCCATTTCCCCCTTCGCCTAACCCATTTCCCTTGTATCCCTCCTTTCCTGCCCGAACTCAGCACCTCACCTGTGTTGTGTTCCTCTGTCATCATGTAGGGAGTTTGCCCGTTGGAAGGTGAGGAACATAGCGATCGAGCGGAGGGACCTGGCCCGCAACCCCGTCCCCCTGATGCCCGAGTTCCAGAAGAGCATCCGCCTGTTGGGAAGGAGGCCCACCACGCAACAGTTCATTGATACCATCATCAAAAAGTACGGCACCCATCTCCTCATCTCTGCTACCTTGGGAGGTAGGTGGCAGCTGTGTCCGCTCCTTCTACACATGGAAGCAGGGTTGGGGTGGCAGGTGGGGACGACGAGCATTGTGTTGCAACATCTCTGGTGTTTGGGACATGGGATGGAGATTCCCTTGGGAGTAGAAGTGGTTCCTATGGTCCAATGACTGGACGTCATGGAATGGTCACAAACATCTCAGGAGAATGTGAGATGAGAGGACCCTGGTTTATCTCAGCTTCTTCACGCTGGCTTGTCGCTATGTGTTGTACTCAGGGGATCCCAACCTTTTCAAGCCAGGGGCCGGATCACGCTCTCTCAGCCAGCTTGGAGGGCCAGATGGCCATTTCCCCCTGCCTGCATGATGGGGGTGGTAATTTTCTCCCAACAGCTTCAAAGGAGTGGTCATTTAGTTTCTTGGATGCCCTTGGAGGTGTGGGGGCCCCACAAGACATGGTGCTGTGGGCCAGATCTGGCCTACAGGCCTTAGGTTGGGAACCCCTGTGTTGTACTGCTCACCTTTGACTTCAGGTGACCTTGAGAGTCTCAGCAGTCTTTTTGTGCGTGCAGTTCATTAAAATGGCTACCGCTTGTAAATACGTCAGAGTGCTTTTCCTCTCGCTGTTGGCCAAACTGATTGGATGGTACCAGCGGCCTCCCTGCTTTGATAAATCTTTCAGCAGTTGCATGCTGAAGAGCAAGATGGATGATGGTAAGACGGGGTTCCCAACCTTTTCAAGATGTGGGCTGGGTCACACTCTCTCAGTCAGCTTCAAGTGTCAGATGGCCATTTTGCCCTGCCTGCACGATGGGGGTGGCCATGTTGTCCAAACAGCTTCAAAGGGTTGGCCGGTTTGTTTCTCAAATTCCCTTGGAGGGGTGTGGTAGGGGGCTACATGAAATGGCACCACAGGCCAGAACCAGCCCATGGGCCTTAGGATGGGAACCACTGGTGTAAGGTGACGAAGGATCAGCTCAGAAACACAGAGGCTAGGAAAAGGTGGCATGGAGGAAGGAAGAGGAATTTGTCATTGAGTTGAAGGAGAGATCAAGGAGAGGAGAGAGAATAGAATTAGGACCAGAGCTTTTATGTACCCCAAGGGTTAAAGAGGACTCAATGTTGTTTTCAACAAAGGAGCAAAAGGTCGAAACTGTGACAGCTGGCATGTCAAAGGGCTTCAGAGTCAAGGCATAACTAGCTTGACCAACACAGGCACTTTGCTTCATTATCACTGTTGAAAGCATTCTTTTCCATTCCTGGCCCCCAATGGATGGTGGTACATGTTCTCAAGGTCACATTCCCGGACCATGTTGAAACAGGTTAGAATGGTATTTAATTACTGTAAGTTAAAGGCCGCCCTGGCTCAAAAGCCAGTCCTAGCCTAGGGTTCAGTCCTCATCTCTGTTTATGGCCAAAGAGCCAGCACTGTCTACAGACATTTCTGTGGATGTGTGGCAGGCATGAATAGACACTGGAGTGCACGGAACGCTGTTTGCCTTCCCACCAAAGTGGCCCCTATTTATCTCCTTGCAATTTCTTGCTTTCGAACGACTGGGACAGAGATGGGCGCTCACTCCGTCATGCAGTACCTGGGAACCGAACTCCAACTTTCCAGTCAGCGGGTTCAGTGTCTTTACCACTTGAGCCACTGCAGTATTAGCTAGATCACATTGTTTGCATACGTCTCTGGTTCGGAGCGGTGATAGATCTGTGGCGTCAACCCTCAGTTCGTAATTTGCCTGGTACGTAGGCAGGCTTAAGGGGCTTGCAAGGCATCTACATTGCACAGATGTGTCAGTTTCATGCCAATTTATCTGCCCTGGTTCCATCTTCTGGGATTCCACGATAGTGTGTTGGTGAAGGGCACTGAGAGACGGCTGCCAAGGGGTTGCCAGCACCATCACTTGAATCAAATGCTATGTGGCCAGGACTGCAAAATTGATTACAAATGGCAAAAGGTATCAAAAGATTATATATTGGATGTCTACCTGTCAAGGTTGGTTCGGCTGAACATTTCCTCCCTCGACAGAGGATTTGACCCTTGTTGACTCTGTAGTGCTGCTGTTCTGTGGTCGTATCAGTCTAATTGTATTGATCTGTGACATGTACATGTGATTTTAACTGTGATAGATCACACACGCTAGAATTGTGTTGGCTAAGTGGGGCCTGCAGAAAGAGGTTGCAACGTTATCTCCCCCTGTTTTTCTTCCCCCTTTATCTCTCACTTTATTTTCCGTGGCAATTGAACTGATTCCTTTGCCCCATTTTTTTTTCAATGTACAGATTTATTTTTCATAATGTTCTTGTGATTTTGATGGCTTCTTGGATAGTTTACAGCAGGGGTTCTCAACCTTTTAAAGCCGTGGGCTGGGTCATGCTCTCTCAGACAGCTTCGGGGGCTGGGTGGCCATTTTTCATGGCATTTCTGGGTGTGGTGAAGGTGGTGGGGGCCACATGAAATGTTGTCATGGGCTGCATCTGCCCCCCTTGTTTACAGGAACTTGGGAATGAGTTGCTATTCTTCCTCTTTTTTTAAAAAAAAAAGGTGGAGGATGAAACTGTGTAATTAATTGTGGCATTGTCTTTCTTTGCTATGTGCAAGTAAGTGGGAGATCAGAATGCTTCTGAGCATGGACATGTTGTTTCCATGTTGTTTCCAGAGACCATCCTGATCCTTCCTGCATGTGGAGAGAGGGAATTCAAGGGTGAAAGTTTCCAGCAAACCATGTTAGACACAATACTGCTTTGCATAGGAAAGGCACAGTCCATTACGTGTTAGTAAGATCTACTAAACGTACTGTGGTGACTTAGTGGTTCAGACGCTGAACTTGATGACTAGAAGGTCAGCAGTGTGAGACCCGAGTGCTGTGTATTGGAGTGAGCTCCCATCTTTGTCCCAGCTCCTGTCAATCTAGTATTTCAAAAGCAAGAAATTGTAAGTGGATCACTCCCCTTCACTTGGCTCTTTCCTCCGTCGTCTCCCTAGAAATTCCAGATAACACAAACCTTTTGACGGTGAAGTATATTTTTAATTTTGCCCCAGCACGGCGGTGAATTATTCACCATGGCATGTTCATGCTCCTGTTTTTACGACACAGCATTCTAAAATATGCACAGGCTTGGAACGAGAGCTGGCGATGGGCCGCGGCGCAAAGCCTTCCATCAGTCCCTGGTGCCGAGTATCGGAGGGGAGGGACACCACCGCTCGGGAGATGTAGGGAATCCATCTCGGCGGCAGTAAAGAGGAAGATGATGGAAATAGCCCTTCCCAGGAGCCGGCATTGTTCATGAGTGAAGTATTTTCCCTGTTTAGAAATGACAGAGTCTTCCCACCCACTCCGATCCACCTGGGAGGTACAACCAATCAGGCTGTTGACAACCCATAGTTTTCTCCATTTCGTTAGGTGGGTGGGGGAAGCAAAAATGGCTTTGATACTAAAGAGGTCTGAAATTGTAGCATCACTAAGGACATCTGTGACCATTTTCTTCGAGCTGTTGGGGGCTTTTGAATCCTTAAGGCAGGCATTAGCAACCAATGGCCCATGGGATGGATGAGTCCCACAGAGCCATTTCATGGGTCCCTCCACCCTTGTTTCTGCCACTGCCACTGCCACCACAAGTGGTCGAAGCACTGAAAAGATGCCAAAACTGGGCCACCGAAAACGTATGAGAACTTGCCAAAAATGCGCAAGAATACACGTCAGAACTTGCACGGAATCACGTGACCGGCCCACTCAGCTGCCTGAGGGGAGAGTGATCTGGCCCGTGACCCAGAAAGCCTGCCTTAAGGGGATACATTATTCATTTTAGGAACATTGGGTGTAGCTTATGACAGGTATTTCAACCTTGGGTTGCCAGATGTTCTTGGATGTCAACTCCCAGATGTCCAAGTTGGTGCTTCTGCTAATAGGGGCTTCTGGGAATTGAAATCAAAGAACATCTGGAGATATAAGGTTGAGAAAGCCTGGCGTATGATCCTTCCAGACCTTTAACTCTTGTGGGCTAGAATGGCAGCAGTAACTCCCACCCTTTCTCGCCAGCCTAGACTTTTGGTATAAAGGCATGGGTCAGCCAACCTTGGTGCTCCAGATGTTCTTAAACTTCAGTTTCCAGAAGCCCTGATCTTCTTGTGTGCTGACGTGGGCTTCTGGGAATTGAAGTCCAAGAACACGTGGAGCGCCAAGGTTGGCCACTCCTGCCATAGAGTCTAGGAGGTCATTTGAAATAAAGTAAGGCTGCTGGATCTCCAGCATCATGGTTGTTTGGCCAACAAAGGTCCACTCCACAGTCTCTGGTTTTTGGCCCCGAATAGGAAGCTGGTAACCTGGAGGAGGGGCTGCAGTGGCTCAGTGGTTAAGAAGCTCGCCTTGTTACCTGGAAGGCTGGCAAGTCGGCAGTTCGAAACCTGAGTACTGCATGATGGATTGAGCATCTGTCTTTGTCCCAGCTCTTGGGGGACATGACAAGAGTAACATTCAGGCATCCCTTGAGTGGAGCTTCTCCAGCAAAAATCCTCAACCCAGAATAATTTCTGACATGAAATTATTATCTGTGGTAATGGCATTTGAGCTAGGCTGTGAGAGACAGAATCCACTTGGCAATTTGTGCATGCACAGATGAAGTTGCATTAATTGGTGCTAATTAACGAGGTGTTGGCTGCTTTCCTAGTTGGACCACAGGTGGGTGGGACCGGGAAAATAGCACCTTGTGAATTCTGACTGAAATGTTTTCTGTCTGCGCAAGCCCAAGAATCATTGGTCTGTCTTCTGGTGTTGAGAGACAGAAGATGAAGGCTTGTGGTTGAATATCATCACCACCACCACCATCATCATGAGCTTATTTGCCTGCTGCAGTCAAACTGTGCCCTGAATTGGTTACTGGAACATTCCCCGCCTGCCTGAAATTACATAAATAAAACATTGCTGCATAATTTGAGAAGAACTGCAAACGAAGATTTGCATAATTGTACAAATCGGCTAAGCATCCCACTGTACTGAATGGGTGCTAAATTTAAACAATCCCCAAAATAATTTTGCCTTAGGGCCCAAAGAATGAGAAATACCAGGAAAAGCATCTGTCTCATGAGGAAAGACTGCAGCCATTGTTTGTATGTTTTGTTTCCCTTCAGCATCTTTCTCAATGGTTGAGATCTAGCAGTAGAGACTAGAGTAGACCCACTGGATCTAGGGGGATTTGGAGAGTCAATGCCTCCTTAAGTCTCATTGATTCAATGGGCCTATTCTTATTACTGGATTCTGTCTAATTCATTGGTTGGCCTACAGGTAGGGCAGCGTTGGGTCAGATTGAGTTCAGACACACTAAGGTCATCACTTGTATTTCATTGTAGAAGTCACATAGCACTAAAATCACCCCACACATTTCCTTCATTTATTTTATTTAGACTCACCTCATCATCTGAACTGAACCCTAGATTGTTCCGACTGAACGTCTGTGTAAATCTGGCATGAAGACTAACACTGATCTTCATAAACAGCTCAGGAAAGAGACCTGGAGGTCTTGGGTCAAACTGTGGAACAAGGAGAAGGTCTTGGAGGAGTCACACATACATGGTATCCCTGGATTATAGAGGCCATATTTACCATGTTAAGGGACACGCATAGATCCATTGGGTAATTTGATCTGAAGAGGTTCTCTACCAAGGGCTATCTGGCCGCAATCCAGTTTAAAGACAAAGATACTGACAGGCTGGGTCATGTTTGGGAGATGGTGCTGGAGATGACAAATGGTTTGGAGACCAAGCCCTATGAAGCCCAAAGAAGCTGAGTTACGATGAGCCCAGGATAGGAGTTCTTATGGTCTGGCCAAATTATCCTGCTATGGTAATAGAGTAGACCAGTGATGGCCAACCTTGGCACTCCAGCTGTTTTTGAACTTAAATTCCGAGAAGCCCTGATCAGCAAGAGTGCTGATACAGGCTTCTGGTAATTGAAGTCCAAGTACACCTGGAGTGCCAAGGTTGGCCATCACTGAAGTAGACCATATTGTCAGCAACTCAACGCCAAGTGTCAGGCAACATTTAACTAACCTGACTGCCTTGAGGACTAACGGGTGCCAAAGTCCACAGGGAAGGGTGATGGTCCCCAAGTGGATTAAATCCCACTTGAATCCATCTTGAAGGAGGGCAGCAACTTCATCCATACTGGTCTGGGGATGATGATGAGGACTTTGCATGCCAAAAGGGCTCAGGACCAGAAAGTGAGTCACAGAAATGGATCAGTGGTACGAGGGGTCATGCTGTGATGTGGAATGCAGATGAAAGGCCACTGTATTATATTCTCAGGACAATCTTCATGGCTGATCGCCACTATTTGTATTTGGATATGGAAGAAGAAGAAGTTTCTGCTGAGTGTGCTCAAAATGCTCGTTGAAGTTCTTACAATTAGCTCAGAACTAGCATCTTTGTGAAGCCAAGCACACACATATAAAGAACGCACAGAAGGAATGGCTGATAGGACCGAAAGAGACAAGCAAATCACCCTGCTCTTTCTTCTAACTGTTATTAAGTCCCTGCAATGAGGCAGAAGCTGTCATCATGTATTGCAATTTGTGGAAACTGCACAACTTGCACAAAAGACCATTCTTGTTGACCCTTGTTACCAGCATTATATATACACAGTATAATGCTGTCTGAGTGGGGAAGGGAAATTTTTTTTGGTTTCTTATTCTATTGTGCAAACAGCCGACAAGTGACGATTCATATCCTTTAAGGCAGGAATTGTCAACATGCAGCCTGTGGGCCAGATGTGGCCCACAAAACCATTTCATGTGGTTCCACCACATCTGGAAGCGCCATGTAGTAGAGGAAAGGCACAATGGCCATCTGGCCTCCAAAGCTGTCTGAGAGAGCGAGACCCGGCCCCCGGCTTTAAAAGTTTGAGAACTCCTGCCTTAAAAGTGTGCAAACATTATTTAGATTTGTTTTCTGTTTAGTTGTCTACTCTGCTGATGTGCTAACTCAATTTCTGAGCACAAGCCTGGGCGTGAGGATGGTAGGTGTCTCCTTTACATGGAGACACCTCCATGAAGGTTCCAGAAGACGTCCTCTAAACTCCCATGAATCCATTGGGTGAGCCTCGCTTTTGGTCAGATGATGTCCATGGTTTGATCAGTTGTCAGATCAGATCTTTATTACGGTCCAAGACCAGCATAGTACAGCAAAAGATAGAAGATTGGATGACCCTCAAAATCCATGTCATACCCCTGACACAATGGAGTAATGAATTCTCAAGGTTGTATGTTGGACTTTTTAAATTTTGTCATATGGACTTCAGTGGCTCAAGTGGCTAAGACACTGACTGGAAGGTGGCAAGTCAGCAGTTCAATACCTGAATTTTGCAGGATGGAACAAACCCCCATCTTTGTCCTAGCTCCTGCCAACCTAGCAGTTCAAAAGCAAGAAATTGCAAGTAGATAAATAAGGACGACTTTGGTGGGAAGGGAAACAGCATTCAGTGTGCTCCAGTGTCTACTCATGCCTGCCACATCACCATGGAAACATCTGCAGAAGCAGACAGTTCTGGCTCTTCGACTACGAAACAGAGATGAGCACTGAACCCTAGAGTCAGATACGACTGGCTTTCAAGCAAGGGAGACCTTTACTTTTATATTCCTGGTTGAGGAGATACAGTAGCATTGCAATGGAGATTCCTACCCCCCAAATGCACCTGGGACTCCAGTTCTTTGGGGATTTTAATGGGGTCTTGGAAGGGAAAATCAGGCCACACCAAAGGCTTTGACGGGAGAGTCCGTTGCCAAGCCCTGAAACAGAAGAAAGTGTCAGCGTTATGACACTTTTCATTAGCTTCTCCACTTTGAGAATTTGCCAGCTAACTCCTGGCCCACTTAGGACTCCCTTCCCACTGCGTCCCAAGAGAGGATCTGTTCTTCTCTGTGTCAAGATCTGGACCAAAGAGATCTGACCCCCGGGTGATACACGGGGGAAAGGCGGAGCGGGCAGAGCTGCGAGCCAATTTGCGGGGAAAATACCCCGAAGGGTAGATTACTTTGAAGACAGCGCCCACTTAATAAATGAGAAATTAGGACTTAATAATGCAGCAGAAAATCCATTAACCCTTCTTGATTGCTGTTTGCCTGCTTTTCCTTGGTAATGCTCTTTTTTCACGCCGGCCCCTGATCTGCAACCACCAGTGCTTTCAGAAATGAGAACCAAAACATACTTAGAGACATAACACACACACGCAGACATAACACCACATCAGAGAGAGAGAAAGGGAGAGAGTTGGATGTTGCTGAAAGCTCTACGCAATCCATTTTTAGCTGCGTTGCTTCTCCGAGCTGTTCTTAATTCAATTTCCGGGCACTTAAGGTAGACAAAGGAGGCCTTTCCCTGAGCCACATTTCCATTGTAGGCATGTTTGACTGGGGACACAAGGAAGGGCCTTCTTTGTGACTGCTCCCAGGTTGGAAGTAAATGTGCCCACTTCCACATTTATGATAGCCATGGGCGCATTTATGGCTAATGCAACTGTGTTTTGTACATGCATGGGTGCATTTTACGGCTGTCGTAAACACGCCTGCTTCCACTTTCAGGTGTGGCGGTGGCAAGCAGGTGCTCACTTCATTGTGCAGCACTCGGGAACCGAACTCCGACCTTCCAGTCGTCAAGTTCAGTGTGTTAACCACTTGTTGAGGCATGCCTGCCACATGTCCATGGAAACGTCTGCAGATGCGGACAGCGCTGGCTCTTTAGCTATGAACAGATGAGCACTGAACCCTAGAGTCAGATACGACTGGCTTTTGAGCAAGAGCGACCTTTACCTTTCAGAACTTTGGACAGCTCTTTTAAGATTTGTTGGACCATTCTGGTGGTTTCACCCTTTTTTAAAAAACAACAACAATGAACTGAAAGAGAAAAGGCTTCCTTAGCATTTCATTCCACACAAAGCAAGAAATCCATTCTGGGTCTCCCTTTTCAAGGTGTTGACATGATTTAAACCGAGGTGGCAACTGGCTCATGATCTCTCCTCTCAGCCAGCTTGCTCCAGAATGTGAACTTATTTTCATGCGTAAGGTCTGCATGTTGGAAGTAGCTAAGTGGGAAGGAAGTGACGGAAGATAAGACACAGCAGTGGGAAAAGTAGAATTGAGGAAATGTCAACACAATATACTCCCAACCCTCCTCCTTTATGCTATCTTACTGGCGTTACATTAATGCTATCAAACATGTGTAAACATTGGAATCTTTCCTTCTTAAATGAAAGCCAGCTTATCTAGAACTCTGTACTATTTGTTAGGCAATGCACAATCTTGTCTATACCGCTTGATCCCTCCGGGTTCGAGAAGTGATGCTTTTTGTTGAGATGCTTAAAATGGCGTTGGCTGAGCTGTTGGGAAAGTGGATGATCTGCATTAAGACTTGATTCCTGAAGTTCTACCAATGTTGCCTTTTCCCATCTTTAGGTTTATTTTTCATATCCCAGATGTTCAAGCCCAGGGATGGCGAACCTTTGAGAGACCGAGTGCCCAAAGTGCAAACCAAAACCCACTTATTTAGCACAAAGCGCCAACACAGCATCAGGGGAGGAAGGAAATGCTCCTGTTGAGCTGGTGGGCAGAGGGGTGGGGAAAACTCTGTGCTGGTTGAAGGAGGAAGCGCTCCCATTGGGCTGCTGGGCAGAGGGGCAGGGCAAATTCCGTCCTGGGGTGACTGCACAGGTGCCCACAGAGAGGGCTCTGAGTGCCACCTCTGGCACGCATGCCATAGGTTCACCACCACTGTTCTAGCCGTTAACATCACTCTTCTTCTCCTTTCTCTCCTCCTCTTCCGTCCCAGGGGAGGAAGCGTTGACAATGTACATGGACAAAACTCAACTCGACCGGAAGTCGGGAAATGCTACTCAAAGTGTCGAGTCTCTTCACCAGCTTGCCTCCTCTTATTTTGTGGACCGGGATGGGACCATGAAGCGCCTCCATGAGATCCAGATCTCTACGGGAGCAATCAAGGTATGCCAGGGATGGTGTGGGTTCATTTGGGCCTACAAGAAAGACATGAAAAGTGATATTGATGTCGAGAAGGTGTTATTCCTAGGGTGATGTTGTTGAATATATTAATGCAGGAGTTCTCAAACTTTTTAAGCCGGGACATGCTCCTTCAGACAGCTTCAGGGGCTGGATGGCCATTTTGCCCTTCCTCCACCACATGGTACTTCCTGGTGTGGTGGAAGCAGTTGGGGGCCACATGAAATGGTGTTGCAGGCCACATCCTGCCCATGGGTCACAGCTTGAAAATTGCTGGCTTCGAATCCCTGTGTGTCCAAGTACATTTGTGGTGTTGAATTGAGATTTCAAAATCTCTCCTTTTCAAAACTTACTAGGCTTCTAGGCTTTAATAAAAAAAAGCAGAGCAGGCACATGCTATTGTGAACATTCATACCTCTAATTGGGCTAGTACAGATGTTAGAGGATTTTCTTAAGTTCCTCTTGAATAAGAATGCTCTAAAAGCTGTTAATATTTCTATGAATGTGGTGGAAGGAATGAGCACGTTGCAGTAGACTAGCCTGATGTAGAGGCACGTATGAGACGGCTGGGTTTCAGATGCTGAAGTAAAAGCAAGCATGCCTATTGTCTTCAGATGGACATTGAAGGCCACACAACGAATCTCCACTCTGTGTCGAACACTTGGGAGATACAAATGGCGCAGGAAGTCATAAAGAGAGATGGAGGTGGAGTCCACCATCTTTGTACTCTGAAAAGGAGGGGTCGACGGTTCTTGTAGAACGGCGTCTGTTCTTCCCATTGAGCCTTTTGTGTGGCTTGCTTTATTTAGAAAGTCTATTCACTCGCTCTTTCTGGTGTATGAGCAACAAGGTCTGACAATGGGACTGGACAAAAGGGTTTGAGAATTGAAGTGGTCAGGGACACCAAGATGAGACATGGGGGAGAGCTACAGGGGGCAGACAAAGGAAGGGGAAATGGGCCTTCAGACAAAAAGAGCCTTTCCCATCCTTGAAAAGCAATTTTCTGGTGCCGGACGAGAGAGGATGGAAAATGGAAGGGAGGAATGTTCAAAGCACGGGGACACACACACACACCGCACACAACACAATTGACTGATGGAGCTATTACCTGGCCAGCAATTTCTGAAATGGTTTGACCTCCCTTGTCATGTCAGATGTCAACAGGACAGACCTTCTTTCTTGGTGTTGAAAGACTCAGAAGATGAGAAGCTCTCCAATAACACTGATAACACGGCATCACAAAAACAAATAAATATTGTCTGCTACTTGGTTTAATCCATGTGTCCTATGTTAAATCAAGTGCGCTGAATCCAAAATCTGAGGTCCGATTCTGCCTAGGATGTCAGGATCTTAAGTTAGCAAATCTCACACTCTTGGTTAGGTTCTTGCGTTGATCACGGAGAGTATATTTCCCACAAACGTAGCAAAAATTGTCTGGTTTATTAACACAGCAGTGCCTACTCATCTTCAGCTCAAAACAGACTCACTATGGCCTAGCTGTACTATCCAATAAGATGGTTTCATACTAAAGACAAGCCCTTGGTCCATCTCGCCTTATATAACAATTTCTGACCTCAGTTCACTGACTTGCCAAGAAATGTCCGGCTGCTGCTGGAACATGCATGCCACCAAGGAACATGATTCAGCTGAGGTGGCAGCAGGCCTAGTGGTAGCTGTAACTGTTATAATGTTCCCATGTGCAAATATATTACAGAATTATCGAACATTTGAACAGCTATAGCATGCCTTAAAATCTCTACGTGATGGGCAGATGCTGAGTTGAGATTTGGAATCACCACACTCGATAGCATGTAAATCACAAAATCATTGTGCTGTCTAATCAGAAACTGTCCAACAATTCTCCTGAAGGGAAAGGAAGTGCATTTCAGGTGGGCTGTAGGACAAGACAGCCGAGAGATTGGCAGCTAGTTGAACTGAAGGGAAAGTGAATTTGAACCAACAAAACTCACATTGTCTTTTCAATCAAAGTCCCATCCAAGTGTTTGCAGGTTAGGTAGGTTAGAAGAGGGCCTTAGCTCATGGGTCTATTTTGGTTTCTTGACTTACAGGACTGGGTTCTTGTATCCTAGTATTTCAGTGAATTACTCCAGGAGCATTTTTTTTTTTAAAAAGCACTTGATGGAGGATCCAGCCATGGAAGAGAGCTTGGGAAAAACCTCATAAATTTTGTAGGGTCTGCATGCAAAGCACCGTCCACTGTTTCCCCATCCTGGTTTATCCACCGCTGAAAATAGAAATGCTAATGTGCCTCACTGCCTCCTTGTTATCTCTCTTTGTCATTAAATCCTGTAATGTATTTTTGTTGCTCAGCCAAGGGTGAAGCAATCGTGCGCCGTGGACAGAATCCAGGTCTCTCTCTTCACACAGGAAATTCGGCGGGACCGTTTCCAAGCTTGCATAAGGAATGGCCCAGTAACCTTTCCTTTCATGAGCTTAGAGACTGACCATTTCCCCATTTGTTTCCCACTTTCAGTTTGTTTGACGGTTGCCCCGTTTGCCACTCAGTGGCCAAAGGAATGATGGTTGGTTTCTTTTGATTCCCACCCACTTTAGGTCACAGAAACGCGGACCGGCCCATTGGGCTGTAACAGTTATGACAATCTGGACTCTGTGAGTTCTGTCCTTCTGCAAAGCACTGAAAGCAAACTCCACCTTCAAGGTAAGAAATGAAGGGGAAAGGGGTGTTTTTCCCCATTGGGAAGAGGGTAAAGGGGTTCCTGGACCGATCTGGTCCCAATTTTGCTCCACCAGTGGCTTTATTTGACTAGGCATGTAGTCATCCAATAGCAACTGGAGAGCCACCAGCTGCCCATAATGAGTTACTAGATCTCAAGGTCTTGGACCCATGTTGTCATTTTCAAATTATTAGGGGCTTCTCAAGACCCAAGGCAATGTCTTCTCGTAAATCTCCAGGCGAGCTCTGTTGAACAAAGATGTCAACCTTCTTAGAACCATTTGAGAACATTTGCGAATAGAGATGGGAAACTGTGGGAAAATCCCTGGCCTCTAGAAAGCTAGTATATCAAGACTAGATTCTTTTTTAACCTCTCCATGATACCATAGCCATGAACAAAGTATCTTCAAAGGAAGTGACTTGGTTTGGGATGTTGATAAAAACAGTAGATCATTATCCATTTGTCCTCCAAGATGGGCATATGTCCATGTCTTGTGTGTTGATGTGTGTTTGTGAGAGAGATGCTATTAGGGCTAAAGGGACATAGGAAGTTGTGTTATTCTGAATTAGACTGTTGGTTGCTCTAGCCTGGGGTCAGCAAACCTGGCTCTCCAGATGTTTTTGGACTTCAATTCGCAGAAGCCCTGGTCATCAGGTGTACTGACTTGGGCTTCTGGGAATTGAAGCCCAAAAACACCTGGAGAGTCAAGTTTGAGGACCCCGGTCTAGCCCTATTTTATTGACACACCTGACAGTGACTCTCTAGGAGACCAAACAGGATCTTTTCCTAACCTCTCTGGGGATCTTTGGTGGTTTCCAGGTTAACCAAGCCAGACCCTCCTTTGCCTCTGAAAGTCAGAAGAGGTCTTTGAATTCAGAGACAATTTACTCCAACTCTTAGCTAAATTGAGAAGCCATATGTGGCAGAACATCATCATTTCCTAGAACAGAGGTTCCTGACGTTTTCAAGCTGGAGACTGGGTCATGCTCTCTTGGGCAGCTTTGAGGGCCAGATGGCCATTTTGCCCTACCTGAATGATGGAGGTGGCCATTTTGTCCCAACAGCTTCAAAGGGGGTGGCCATTTTGTTTCTTGAATGTCCTTGGAAGGGTGAGGGGCCACATGAAATGGTGTCATGGGCCACATCCGGCCCACAGGCCTTAGGTTGGGAACCCCTGCCCTAGAAGAAAAGACTAGGACTTGGAAATGCAAGTCCTTCCTTCCTTCTTGATCGCCTTAAGTTAGTCTTATTGATTGAAGTGGAGAGTTGATTCTTCCTGACAGCTGCCACAGCTCTCCCCTGGTGCTTAAGAACTAGGCCAGGCAAAACCGGGGTGATTCACAGCCCTCGGGAAGGAAGTTCTAATCTTCACTGGCAGCCAAGAAGAAAATGGCCTCTTGGATCTATGTGTGTGCTTCCAAGATGCCATTAACAGTATGAAAATTGGAACCATACCCTTGTATTACAACTTATTCTCACTTGTCAGCCTCCTATTCAGAATGCTGGCCAGTCAAACATGGCCGTCTGCAGTATATTTCAATTCGTCAGTATCGCCGAACACACACACACACACACACATATATGTGTACTGCATGACGGTGTGAGCAGTTCAAAAGCAAGACATTGCAAGTAGATCAATAAGTACCACTTTGGTGGGAAGGTAAACAGCATTCTGTGCACTCCGGTGTTCGGGCATGCCTGCCACATTTCCATGGAAACATCTGCAGATGCAGACAGCGCTGGCTCTTTGGCTATGAACAGAGATGAGCACTGAACCCTAGAGTCAGATATGACTGGCTTTCGAGCAAGGGCGACCTTTACCTAAATGTGTTGGGTCCACCTTTGCCGTCATTTCACAAATAGGTGAAGACATTTCCTTCAGGCATGATTTCCTAAAGAGAGATTTCTTAAAATAGGCTTGCTTGTGTCTTGCTGGTTTTATATATGTCTTTACTATTGACATAATGCAATGTTTCTCAACCTTGGGTCCCCAGATGTTCTTGGACATCTATACATTTGGGTCCATGATAGGAAAATGGTAGAGTAAAACATTTTTAATAAATATTTATTTATTTATTTAAATAAATATTAACCACTTGAGTCACCACAGTCCCTAAATAAATAAACACATGAATTAAATTATTGGGTCGAGATGAAGAACATTTTGGCTCAGCAGCATGGAGAAGATATCTTCACTCTTCCTGCTATCGAATTAATGTGAGCCAAGGCCGGCCCTGCCCTTATGGAGAATCAGACAATATATTCTGTTTTTCAGATGATGAGGATAGCAGAGAAACATGCTTTTGAAAGTCAAAGGGCGACATGTCCCATGGCAAGAGCTGGTCCCCTTAAAGTAGATTTCCTTTATATAGGGTGAAAGGTCTACCACATTTCAAATTCTCAAGTGCCAATCAATCATACACAGTTTCTGTATATAAAGGAATGGTGGGAGATGCTCTTCGGTTGAGCTTCAAGCAGTAACTTGTCTTGACCTGGGTGTATGCGACCTCTTTTTCTCCCCGGGAAAAGCGGTGACTTCTGGAGGAGACCACAGCTGTCTTCTTCTCTCAGCCTGATTCTTCTCCCCCACTGATTTTCCTTCTTCCACCCCAATGAGCTGTCAGCATCAACATCGGCTAAGCCCCAGCCCAAACCCCAATGCTGCAAACAGATGGGAGAGAAACCTACCCTCCTCCCTTACACGGCATTGTGATGAAGCCTTTGACTCTCCTTCCTCATGACTCTGGAATCCAAGACTTTGAATGGCAAGGCCGGGCAAGTGACAGCCGAGACTGGGCTGGAAGGGAGGACGCTTTCTCAGAAAGGATTTGCTTTCTGTGATCCTCATGTGTGCCAAAAAACCTGACCGAGTCTGACAAGCAGAACTTATCAGGTATGAAGAAGCAGCTGTGAATTCTCCATGGGCCTCGGGCGCTGCGGTGGAAAGCCATGGAGTTGACTAGAGGCAAGAGATTAGAGAAATCTACAGACGTTTGCAGTGTGTGTGTGTTTGTGTGTGTGAGAAAGAGGAGCTGTCTGAGTGAACCACTGGCCCGTATTTGCTCGCTGGAGAAAGAGAACTCAAGTCCCCTTTCGATGACCTTGAAAAATGCCACCTTCTCAGCTCCTACTCCTTGACCTGTGATGCAAACGAAATGGACAAAACCAGGGCAGGTCTGTTCACTTCAACATTTTCATACCAGCGCAAGCTGGGGGAGCCCCATTGCTATTGATGTTCTATGTACAGTGAGGCAGAAACATGGAATTCCATTGTTCTATAATTTGCTCTTTCCTTTTCTCCAGGGAATATGGTTCCCAATCAAACATACTTTTCCAATTTTCCATCCAAACAACCCCACGAGGTTGGTTCAATTAAGAGAGAATCACATCCCAATGAGCGGTAGGGTTGTCAGTTTCCCATTCCGTGAGATTTCAGAGCAGGGCGGGGGGAGCTTGGGCTTGCCACACCTGGAGATGCAGATGTGATCTTCATGTGTGATAGCTAGAAGATCTGGCCAAAAATAATGCCTTTAGCAGCGCATAACAACTACCTTGGTGAATGTGTAGAAGACGTTAAGGTTGAATGGAAGCAATTCATCTTCTTGCACTAACCAGAAATAGGTACATCTTAGATGGAATGGGAAGTATTTGTTGTTGTTCAGTCGCAGTCGAGTCTGACCCTTTGTGACCCATGGACCACTACATGCCAGGCCCCTCTGTCCTCTGCCATTCTCCTCAGCCCACACAGATCTACGCCCATTGCATCAACAATGCCATCTAGCTACCTCATCCTCTGCTGCCCCATTCTCCTTTTGCCTTCGATCTTTCCTAGCATCAAGGCCTTCTCAAGTGAGTCCTCTCTTCTCATTTGGTGCCCAAAGTACTTGAGCTTCAGCTTCAATATTTGTCCTTCCAATGAGCAGTCAGGGTTGATTTCCTTCAGGACTGACTGAAATGTTGTAGTGAACTATACACTACCACATTTTCTCCCACTTGTGCTTTCTGTTATCTTCACCATTTCCTTCCCTTCTGTCTCCTCTAGGTCTCCAGGTCATCTTCCCCCAGTATTTGCAGGAGAAGTTTGTGCAGTCGGCGCTGAGTTACATCATGTGCAATGGCGAGGGAGAGTACATCTGCCGGGACAGCCAATGTGGTTGCCAGTGTGCTGAAGAATTCCCACAATGTAATTGTCCCATCACTGACATTCAGATCATGGAGTACACGTTGGCCAACATGGCCACCACTTGGGCAGATGGCTACAAAGATCTGGAGAACTCAGGTAATGGAGGGAGGACAGGAGAGGCCATTTCTGTAGGAATGCATAAACAAGCTCTTTAAATTTCACACTTGGTCCTAGTAGATCAGCTATGGGTGTTTTAGGTTTGCCAGAAGACTACATTCTTGGCCATCTCCCGAGATTCCAACTCAACAATATTCAATGATTGAATGATTCAGTGTTGGCAACAGAACTGGAGATTCTGTTAGGGATGGTCTTTTCAGATGTTGTGAATGACAAATGGTGTAATTCTGCATTCTGGGAGCTCTTACAGGCACTTTGGAAATACCGATATGTGAGAAAAGCCAGGTTCCATCCAAGTGGCCATTTTCTGTTTCATTGATAGCTGAAGAGTTTTCTTTCTGAGTAGGACACTTGGGTAAAGTTTGGCTTAGCTAAGCCTCAAAGCCTTCTAATTCAAGCCTTTCTCTCAGATGCAATCAATTTCAGGTATATTGCAAGGTACCTGTAAAGTAGTCAGAGCTTTCAGAATGGAATTGGTTATTCAGAAAATACAAAATCCAATCCTTCTGTTGCAGGACAGCCAGTTGCCTCACATCTGGCAATTTGTGTTCGGTGCCTCAGCCTGTCTAATGGTACGGTTGTTCCTCTCTAGAGTGCTTCCTGGTGCATAGAATTTTTAAAAAAATAATTTGAATGGGAAGAGTGCATATTCTACTTCCGTCCCTCTTCCTTCATTACATAGAACAGAGGTTCCCAAACTTTTTATGCCATGGGCCTGACCAGCCCCCCAGGATAGCTGAGTGGGCTGATCATGTAGTTTCCCCCCACAGTAAATGCTGCCATAAAATGCATCTGCAGCTATTGGTTATGACAGCCATATGGCAGTGTAAACACTGCCGGTACGGGTGCATGGCAGGCGTGGGTGCATTTATGCATGCGTTGGCACATTTTTGGCTGTCTTAAATGTGCCTGCTTCCACTTCCGGTACTGGTGAGGGTGGCAGTGGGCCACATGAAATGGTGCTACAGGCCAGGTCTGGCCCATGAGTCATAAGATGGCCACCCCTGACATAGAACCTTTAGATGGCTTTAGAGATGGTTATTTCTGTGTTTCTCAGATGAATTCAAATCTTTCATGAAGAGGCTACCTAACAACCATTTCCTGACCATCGGGAGCATCCATCAGCACTGGGGTAACGATTGGGATCTTCAGAACCGGTACAAACTCTTGCAGAGCTCCCTGGAGGCCCAGCGCCAGAAGATCCAACGCACCGCCCGCAAGCTTTTTGGCCTTAGCATCCGATGTCGGCATAATCCCAACCACCAGCTGCCTAGAGAAAGGTACCGGCCTTCTTGCTTGGCCTTCTGAACAGCACGCCCAGGAGCAGGGGTAGCTTAGTGGGTTGGAAAACCTGGATGTAGAGCCAAAGGCCAGGAGTTGGACTCCTCACAAAGGGATCTGCCACCATCCTCTACCATGGCTGACAGGTAGACCATGGCCAAGTTGCATGGCAGTCCTAGAGCAGTCGTGTCCAGCTTTCGCACCCCGGATGTTCCAGGATTTCATTTCCCAGAAACCCTGATCAGCAGGGGTGCTGACTTGGGCTTCTGGGATTTGAAGTCCAAGAACACTTGGAGTGCCAAGGTTGGCTATCACTGTCCTAGAGTATCCCCTGTGTGTGGGGGGGGGAGAAAAAAGTCAACCACCTTTGAGGACTTTGTAGCTAGAAAACCCTTAGCAGAAACTGGAACCCAACTTAATGGCATATAGCTATTAATTATACGTGTGGTTTACCCAAAGTGGCTGTGGTTTCAGGACATTAGCTAGAGATCTTTCCCACTTCTTCTCAGGTAATGAAATGAGGATTGCGCATGAGAGATTAAGAAGAGCTTGGGGAATTTACTTTTCTTTGATTATGGCCACCAGAATTCTCCAGACACAAAGGCTAGGGGAACACAAATTCTTCTATGGCTGTTTTTAAAAAATTAAAAACATGGCAAAACACTCACACATAAATTTTGTAACATGACCTAATGTTAGAGAGCTTCTAATTCTGGCCTGTGAGAAAGGAAGATATGAATCTTCAGTACTTTTTTATTCCCAATCACAGATCCAGTTCTCACAGTAGCTGTGGATGTAAGGTTGGATTTCCATAAAGCAGGGGCTCCCAAATCTTTCAAGCCGGGGGGGGGGGTCATGCTGAGTCAGCTTCAAGGGCTCAAGGGCCATTTTGCCTTGCCTGCACAATGGAGGTGGCAATTTTGTCCCAAAAGCTTCAAAGAGGCAGTCATTTTGTTTCTCGAATGCCCTTGGACAGGTGGGGGCAGCAGCACATGAAATGGTGGCAGGGGCGGGATGCAGTCTGCGGGTTTTAGGTTCGGAAACACAGCCATAAAGTGATATGTCAGTGTGAGCTCAACATTGTTGTAATGCCAAGTCTTCTAAAAGGGGCTTGATCTTGAATTGGGAAGACTCGTTAGCTTTACAAAAAAGTTGCTCTGGGTGGAGTATGGAGAAGATTATTCCTGGAAGTGGTATGTTGAGTTGAGTTAATGGTGCTGTTTGCATATTTCAGTAACTCTTGGTTAGCTCAGCTATAACCTTGAGGCACTTCAACATGTACCATGCTGTCCTTGGGCACAAACCAGTTCCATCTGAATCTTTCCCAGTCTATTTCATTCTCTAAAGAGTTTGATGAAAGACCTTGATGTTGCAAGAAAGCATTCGATTTATTTATCTGTTTATTTTTATTTTTCGCAAAAGCCTTTGCAGTTCAACCATTGAGGATTTTCTTATCATATGATTATTTTTTTGGGCGAAGTCTTGCCTTTCAAGGCGCTTTCTTTTTATTCCATTTTTGCAAATTCATACTACTCTGTTTCCGAGGTGTTTCTTGCACGCTACCTGCTAATTAAGTTGCTCTAAACATACCTGGCATCTGCAGCCCTAACCCAAAATAAGGAGATGCGTAGGAGAGGAGATTGGAGTTGCGAAAATCAAAGCAATATTATTTTTGATTTATCAGCTTAGGAGTAAATAGCCACAGAAGAAGTACCAGGCCTCTCTCCAGCCAAGCGTGACCCTGCAAAGCTTTTAGATAAATACGTATTTAACATTTTGCTTCTGTCTGGGGAAAGGGAAGGAGGGAGGGAAAGGGGAAAGAAAAGCCCAGCCAAGGAACGTCAAAAGGAAGTCTCCAGCGAGCTCTGTGAAATCTGGAGGAGATGGGATGAAATGTAGGGTGGCAGCTGAGTTTTTTTAAAAAATGAGTGATGTGCCTGATGTATTTATGTCAACACCAGGCTGGTTCGCATTTCCCCCTCCTCGGTGTCATTGTGTATGTTTTGTATTTCTTGTTAAGCTAGTGGAGGAGGGGGATTCGCTGCAGAGATATGGAGAGAATCAGATGACTTTGCTACTTTGACCTATAGAAACCTTATTGACTTATTCTACTAGGCAGCCCATGGTTGTCCATGGTTCCCTGAAAGAGGCATGTGAACCATCAAGAGTTGGATGGGTAGCCCAAGGAGTTAGTTGTCTGGCCACAGAGCTAAAAGTTGGGAGTTCAAATCCTGGCCATGCCTCCTGGAAGAATGGACCTGCCAATGTATCCTTTGCTCAGAGATGAGCACTGAATCCTAGAGCTGGATATGACTGGCTTTTAAGCAAGGGTGACCTTTACCTTACAGCAATTTAATCATTGCTTTGATACAGTAAGCCTACTTGGTTTGTAGGCTAAGAGCCCTGGTGGCGCAGTGGTTGAACTGCTGTACTGCAGCCAAAAGGTTGTGAGTTTGATCCTGACAGGGCACAAGGCTGACTCAGCCTTCCATCCTGATGAGGTCATTAAAATGAGTACCCAGCATGTTGGGGCAAAATGCTAATGAGAGTGCGCTGAGTGCTATGGGGTGGTAGATAAATAGGGACTACTTTAACTGTTCTATATTGGTTTTAACTTGTGTACACCACACAGAGTCCATTGGATAGGGTGGTATATTAATTAAAGTAAATTAATATAAGTGTAATTGCTATTGTGTCTTCCAATTGGATTTCAGCCATTGTATATGGTGTAACTGGAAAGGCATAGGCCCTTCCTTTTTTGACTCTTCCAACTATAAAAGTAGTTGACTACTTTTTAAATTTAACTATCTAGCCTCTGGAATTGCGTTCTAACAGAAGCAACCGAGTGCAACAGAAGTCAATGTGATTTTTCTACTCCCTGGAGGTCCACCATGATATTTCCTGCCCAATGTTTCCTACATGCAAGGTGTGATTTTTTATAAATAAATAAAAACCCACACAAAATCAGACCCCAAAATGACCCCCCTCCCTTTTCAGGGCAATTTGTTCTGTGCGAAAGCCTTGATCGAGTCAGTTAGCATTTAATATGGGCCACCGGTTTTGAAGCGATGCGGTGGGTCTATTACCAGCGGGGGACCCTTCTCTTCCATTCACCAAGGTGTAATAGAAATAGTCTGTTCCATATTCAATTATAGCCCAGAGGAAGGCATTGACATGCAACGGCCCTTCCAGAAAAGAATCAGAATACGACCGGATACCTGAAGCTTCATTCCAGCAATGTTAATAGCTCAGAAAGGTCTGAATCTCTACTTAAAAAGAAGAAGAAAGATCATTTTTTCCTCATCAGTTTTTTCTTTCTCTCCACACACCATCTGTCACGTATTCACGCATGCCCGCATATCCCCTTCTTCGTTTCATTTGCAAACGCAGGCATGGGAAGGGAAGTTAATTAAAGTAAAATAAAAGGTGACTCAAGCATTAATGGAAGCCAGAGTTAGACATCCCTCCTCACCCTCTCCCCAATGCACTCACCTGCTTGTGTAGTTTCTGAATGGCTCGTGATGTATGGTTTTGCTGTGAGGCAGACGGCTGATTTCGAGGAAAGATGGATTTTGGAGATGGGTGTTGACTGAAGGATTTATAGGATGGAGTCGTGGTGAGAGACGTCCACAGCTTCAAAACAACCAAATGTGTGTTAATAGCTATTTCTCACTTCTGAAGCTCTTTAGCTGTAGATTTGCTTCGCTTTCCCACCTATTTCTGCTGATTACGGCGAGAAATATGCACCGATGAGGATTTAAGTTTGGCCAGCAACAAAGCCAAGACATTTTGGCAGTCTAGGGACAGTGGTGGCTTGAGTGGTTAAGACGCTAAACTCGCTGACTGGAAGGTCGGAGTTTGATGCCCAGGAACTGCACAACAGAGTGAGCGCCCGTCGCTGCCCCAGCTCCTGCCAACCTAGCAGTTCGATAGCAAGAAATTGCAAGTAGATGAATAGGGACCACTTCGGTGGGAAGGTAAACAGCATTCCATGCACTCCGGTGTCTAGGCATGCCTGCCACATGTCCATGGGAATATCTGCAGATGCAGACAGCGTGGCTCTTTGGCTATAAACAGAGATGGGCACTGAACCCTAGAGTCGGATACGACTGGCTTTTGATTGAGACACAAAAGGAGACCTATATCCATATTGCTGATAGCTTCCTTCCTTTCTTCAACAGAAATAGAAACAACTGAATACAATAAACCAATTCTTATATCTCTTCTTCCTTCTTTCTCTTGTCTTCTATTTTCTCCTTCCTTCCTTCCTCCACTTTTTCTCTGCAATTTTCATCATTAAACAACTTTCCTCCATCTCTGCTTTTCTAGATTCCTTCATTAAATGCATTTACATTTTGACACGTCCCCGATTTCCTTCTTTCCTCTCTCTTCTCATGTCTCTCCCCCACCCCACTTTGTATCTTCTTCTCTCTTGCTTCGCCTTGTACCTCCCTGCTATTGTGTCACTTTTAATTCTCCCTTTGATCCAGCGCACAACCTAATGATTATTCCGAGGTCAAGCCAGACAGGTGCCATGAATTTCACTAATCTGGCTCCGGGAGCCTCTGACGGCAATCACTCCTCCCTCTGACAGGAACAGCATCCTAATTTTCTCATTATCATCCACCGTCACTGTAGAGAAATGGAGGACTCTCTGATTTAGCGAAATGGCAGTGGTATTCTTTCACACAAGAAGAGGAAAGGAAAGATCTTGAGAGTTTCCCCAGAGGTGATCCGTACATCACGGAGTTGGGGAAATATGGTTGGCGATCTGTGCGGCTGGTAGTGCTATCAAATCTACCATGATATTACAAAATTCCGGAAAGAGACGGCATTAAAATGTAACAGCTTCTTGGCTAACACAGTGTGAAATAGACACATTTGTGTGAAGAAGGGAACCGAAGAGGACGCCAGGGGACTCTTTGAATCCTCATCTGTTAGCTTTAAAATCAGGTGATCTTGAGTTGAATGGCTTGTGGAATATTCTCGGAAGATTCCGACTCATTGAAGGGTTAGCGGTAGAGTTTGTGAAGGATTTCTTCAACTGAGAAGGTGACCCATGAAAAAGTAGTGAATTGAAAAATAAACAAGAAAGTATTAAGCCCATAAAAATCCAGCGTCTTTGGCCATTCGACACAAAATAAAACACCAATTTACTAGAGCTGATTATTCAAGGTAAAGGGTGTCGGATAATCTTTTCAGGGTGGTGCAACTAGCATCTCCCTTAGGATGAAGACTGAGTACTTTGAAATGCAAGCTCTTCTCCGTTCACCTTTTCTCTTGGTTCCTCTTGAACAATTGCTTAGGCACAGCTTTAGCAGAAGGAAAAAATAATGTTTACTTATGAAACTTGTGTTCAAATACAGGTGTCAGTAGATGGCAAAAATATAATACAGCAGTTCACTCCATCTTAGTTGCAATGAAACAAGAATTGATCAAGTTGCTAGCCAGGGGTGAGAAATAACTCATTCTGTTTCTGAACTATTCAAATAAGTGTCATGGAAGATCTCCAACTTTGGCTTTATTGTGGTTTACATTTGCGATCTGGTCTCTAATCTTTGCCATGTTGTATCTGATGTTCTTTGTCTTCTTGTTTCCAGGACAATACAGCAGTGGCTGTCTCATGTCCAGTCTCTGCTGTACTGCAATGAAAATGGGTTCTGGGGTACATTCCTGGAAAGCCAACGGAGTTGTGTCTGCCATGGAAGCACCAGTTTGTGCCAGCGTCCCATCCCGTGCATCATCGGAGGTAACAACAGTTGTGCCATGTGCAGCTTGGCCAACATTTCCCTCTGCGGCTCGTGCAACAAGGGCTATCGCCTCTCGCGGGGTCGCTGCGAGCCGCAGAACGTGGACTCGGAGCGCAGCGAGCAGTTCATCAGCTTTGAGACGGACCTGGACTTCCAGGACCTGGAGCTGAAGTACCTCCTTCAGAAGATGGACTCTCGGCTGTATGTGCACACCACGTTCATCAGCAACGAGATCCGCCTGGACACCTTCTTTGACCCCCGGTGGCGCAAGCGCATGTCCCTCACCTTGAAGAGCAACAAGAACCGGATGGACTTCATCCACATGGCGATCGGCATTTCTATGCGCATCTGCCAGATGCGCAACAGCAGCTTGGACCCCATGTTCTTTGTCTACATCAACCCTTTCAGTGGGAGCCATTCCGAAGGTTGGAACATGCCCTTTGGGGAGTATGGCTATCCTCGGTGGGAGAAAATCCGCCTGCAGAACAGTCAGTGTTATAACTGGACTCTTCTTCTAGGGAACCGGTGGAAAACCTTTTTTGAGACCGTCCACATCTACCTACGCAGCCGGACCCGGCTCCCTACCTTGATGCGCAACGACACGGGTCAAGGGCCCGTGGATCTGTCCGACCCCAACAAGAGGCAGTTCTACATCAAGATCTCAGACATCCAGGTCTTTGGATACAGCTTGAGGTTCAATGCTGATTTGCTACGCAGTGCCGTGCAGCAGGTCAACCAGTCATACACGCAAGGCGGGCAGTTCTACTCTTCCTCCTCCGTCATGTTGTTGATGTTGGATATACGAGATCGCATCAACAGACTGGCGCCGCCGGTTGCCCCAGGGAAACCCCAGCTCGACCTTTTCTCTTGTATGCTCAAGCACCGCCTGAAACTCACCAACAGCGAAATTATCCGTGTGAACCATGCGCTTGATCTCTATAACACTGAAATCCTCAAACAATCTGACCAGATGACTGCCAAACTCTGTTAGCTCAGACTTTGTTTACGGATGTGTTACTGGACTCACTTTTTTTGCTGTAAAAACAAACAAACAAAACCACACATACACAGTGAGAGAGACACACACACACACAAAATGTAAAGAAAAGAAGATAAATGAAAGAGATTTTAAACAAATACGAACAAAGATAATGTGTAAAATGTAATTATTATACAAAAGAGCGGGAGGGGGAAGGAGGAGGGTCTTTGTTGGTTGGGAAATGCAAAGAAAACCATTTTGGACAGCCATGTAAAACCATCGGGGATATATTGTCATTCTTTTACCTGTAAAAATGGTGTGTGCGATACGTTCCACTCCTTTGGGGGCATCACTTTGTTGACGGCAGAGGCAGCAAAAATGGGCGGGGAGGGGTATGAAGAAAGATGCAAAAAAATGGTCTTTTTGAGATTTCCTGTATTTAATTATAAAGATTTCAGCTATGCAGGTGCCAAAAAAAAGTTTAAAAAAGGGACGGAATCTGGTGAGAAAGAGAGAATTCTGTGTACAGGTACAAAGATTTGCCATTTCTCCTAGTGGGAGTTAATGGCTAAAGATAAAAGATATTTCTTTTGTGAAGTTTCCAGCAGCTTTATTCGGAGTCCGTCCACACACCTTTGGAATGAACTGTGGCCAGTGAGATAAAAGTAGTGAGCATTCATGGAGCCCAAATCTTTTCATGATCTGGCTTAGAATATGAAGTCACTTGGCTCATGATGGTTGGGCGAGTATCACTTCCTGAAGACATTCTTCAACAACAAGGGTCAAGAGCTGTTTTCAGCCTGATGGTGAAGTTTCATTTCCAAGAAGTTCTTGAGGGTGAAACGAGCACTGGATATCCTACCTTCCTTCTGGTATGCAAGGGGTAGAGCAGGGGTTCCCAACCTTTCCAACCCAGGGGGGCGGGGGCGGATCAGGATCTCCCAGTCAACTTCAAGGGCTGGATGGCCATTTTGCCATGACTGCAGGATGGGGTGGCCATTTTGTCCCAGCAGCTTCAAAGGGGGTGGCCATTTTGTTTTTCAAATGCACTTGCAGCGGTTGGGGGCCAGATGAAATGACACCATGGGCCAGATCCAGCCCATGTGCCTTAGGTTGGGAATCCCTGGGGTAGAGCTTGTATAGAAGGTAGCAGAGTAAAAGCTGCATAAATCAGGGATTCCAGCAAACATTTGGAGATAAAGGGATGGGAACAGGACAGTTAGATTGTGTTGATAAATTGATCAATCTATTTCTGGTTAGTTTGGTTCCTCTGTGTTCTTGGGAGTGTTTTCTGTCCCAATCTCACATCAGAAGTAGTAAATCTTAAAAGATTTATTCGAAAGAGTTTGAATTATTTAAGGAAGATAATGACAGGCTCTAGAACAGTGGTTCCCAAAGTGAGTCAACACATGTTCTTGGTCTCAGAAGACTCAGCCATTAGGGCCACATGCCAAGTTTCTGAGAAGCATATAACACCTGGAGATCTAGGACTGTGGACCACTGATACAGAATGTACTGGTTGTTCTGTCTTACCTAGCGATACTCTTTGGTTCCCCATATGGTCCACAACCCAACCCAAAATATGGTCAAGAAAAACATAATGTGACATTGGGAACACAGTACATGGATGATTTCACAATGACCTTGAGGACCATAAGAGTTCTTACAGAGATAATTAGGGAACAAGGTTGAGGAGCAATGGGGGAAATCATGGTGGTAGCCCCCAAAAACATACTTGTGACTGCACAGGCAGAGTCTATGTGTTGAGCCTGTGACATTCCAAGTATTGGCAAACCATGTTTACAGGCACTCGAGAAAAACCTGAGTCCAGCAACATTCAAAAAAAGCTTTAGGTTCCTTGACTCTGGTCAACATGCTTCCGAAGCTGGCTTAAAATTCTCTGTCAAGGTCCACCGAATTTCACCACCAGTTGCTCATATGTGGTCTCCTGGAGCCCATAGTTCTGGCAGGATATGCCAGGGTTGATGACTAATCTAGGACTTTGATTCTGAGATTTTGTATCCCACATAATGTTGCTTGGCTTTGAGGACTCACAAAGGGTGTTTAGCTGAAGAACCTCTTGAATTTGGAGTTGGGCCTCAACCTCCACCTGATGTCTATCATAAAGAGAACCAGGAGGAATGGAAGGTGGTGAATGCTACTGGGTGGGCAGGGGCTCTGGGTACATGACTGGTCCCTCAGCTAAAACTGTGCTTTATGAAACAATGGTGGAAAAGGAAAAGTCTGGAAATTAAAATATAAGCATGTCATTCAGTGCCTCTCAGTCTTGGTTCCCCAGATATTTTTGGAATTATATGTCTCAGAAGCTTCACCCAATGTGAACTGTAGTCAGCCTTTCCAAACATTGCATTGTCTGGGATCCAAGACTAGGAACCACTGATGTTGCTGAATATTTTTATGGATCCATCCCTCACAACTGGTCATACCACATAGGGCTAACGGATGTTGATGTTCACAAACTCTGTGTGGAGGAGAAAAAGAATCCATTCTCTCCAGCTTTAGGCAGGTAGAGAATGAAAATGTGGAACACATCCCTCAGCTTCAGCCTTGAAAAGAGCAAGGCATATGCAGAGACCACTTTACCTCATCTGTCTCCTTCCTTATTCTTCTCTTCCATATGCTTAATCCAATTACTGCCTTCCCAGGCTCCGGCGGGAGGAGGCATCTTGTGTCATCTTGTCTTATTAATAACATGTTGAGGCTGGAAAAGCTATGTAAGGCCCACTCAGAGAAGGACTTAGAGTGAAGCTAGAGTTGCTGTGGAAATAAGGCAAGGCAATTAATTAGCTGAAATCATTAGGAAAAATGAAAGACTTATTGGCATCCCTCTTCAAAGAAATGAATCCAGGAGTTGACTAACATTCAACACTCAATTCACTGGGTGGAGTCCCCATCCCACTCATGTCTGGACATAGCTATTGGATTTGGCTCCTCTCACTCAGGATGGCTAACATGGGTTGTTCATGGTTGGCTGAGATGATGGGAAGGACCCAGCCCTAACTAGAGATGCCCAAGGTTGACCTTGGGGCCTTCTATGTGGAAGAATGAGCTCTACTGTTGACCTACAACCTGAGCCTTCCAGGAGAGTCTAGAAAAATATGAAATCAAGGAGTTGAGACGAGACAGTCAGCATCTAGACATGTTTGGAGGCAAGACCTGACCTTAAAGAAACATGAGTCTTTCCTCAAAAGCCATTCTCCCATGGTCTAAACTCTTCCATTCTCCAGAGGCAACAAAATGCTATTTAGCAAGACATTACTTGATTTTAATTTTTAAGAAAAGATACAGTGTCCTCAGGCAAGAGTTAGAAATTACAGCTGAAGCATCACACAGTAATTACAATTCTGTATCTATAAGATTTTTTTTCCTCTGCCTTCCTTTCCCACTCTCTATTAATATTCCTCCCTCCAAGCTGAAATAACCTCTTTTTGAACCATTGACCATGACATTTACGGTTGGGAGATACTCAAAACATCACAAAGGCACAAGCAGTCACCAAAATGTAGTCTCTGGATGGACTTTGTATTCCAAACCCCATTTCAACACATGTCAGTGACTAGAAGTGTGTGGTGTTCTATACAAAACATCTCAAGTTAGTCTAGATCAGTGGTTCCCAATGTGGGGTCCACGCCCCACAGAGAGACTTCAATTCTCAGAAGCCTAAGACAGTATAATGGCTGAGCAGTTCTTTGGGGAATTGACTTAGGCTTCTGGGAATTGAAGTCCAAAAACCAAAGGTTGGGAAATACTGGTGTAGTCCAGTGATGGAGAACCTTGGCACTCCAGCTGTTCTTGAACTTCAGTTCCCAGAATCCCTGATCAGCAGGAGTGCTGACTTGGGCTTCTGGGAATTGAAGTCCAAGAACACCTGGAGTGCCAAGGTTCACCATCATGGGTTTAGACTGACCTTTCTGTGCCTCAACGTAGCACAGCAGTGAACCCTGGACGTTTGAAGGCTATGGTGGCAGGTTCAACCATTCCACAAAGGTGATGGCTAGAAGTCTGGAACATTTTCTCAATTTTGGAACTTCAAATCAGCTAAGTAGGGTTGGGTACTTTGGGCAACGCAAGAGCTCCTGGAGTGTCAAGGTTCACCATCACTGGAATAGACTAGGGTAGGGGTGTCCAAACTTGGTGCTCCAGCTGTTCTTGGACTTCAATTCCCAGAAGCCTGGATCAGCAGGAGTGCTGACTTGGCCTTGAAGTCCAAGAATGCCTAGAGTGCCAAGGTTTCCCATCATGGGTCTAGGTGATACCAAGTTAGAGGAAAACATGTTTGGATTTCAGATAGGGCAGCTTTCTCTCTTGCTCTAAACCATGAGAGGGCAAGGGTGACAATGAAGATACATTTCTGTTGTCCCGCTAGATATATTTTCAGCCTAGATTTCCCAACTCTTTACCATCATAGCCAATGGTGAAGATTTAGGGGAGCATTCCCACCACATCTGGAGGGACATGAATTCCCCTCTTTTGCTCCAAATGGGGGAATACGTGTTGATGGACTTCCTGATGTCCTACTTGAGGTTGCCATAACCTCAACCAGCACAGCAGGGGTCTGGTGTTTAGGAAACAGCTGCACAGCTCCATCTGGAAAGCCATGGGAATCTGAACTCTTACTCTAAACAAAATGGGGGGGGGGGAATGAAATCCTTTGCAACATTGACCCAATGAAGGCATACCTCAAGTCCTGATCAACAACATGTTAATGGCTAGGGTTTGATTTTAGTCTTCCATTCATTTCCATGGTTTTCTACCTGGGAATTTGGGAACTTCTCCAACATATTATGCTTTCTGTTAAGAAAATCCTAGAGCAGGAGTTCTCAAACTTTTTAAGCCGGGGCTGGGTTAGGGTTAGGGCTAGGGTTAGGGTTAATCCTTCAGACAGCTTCAGGGGCTGGATGGTCATTTTGACCTTCCTCCACACAGGCACTTCCAGGTATGGTGGAGGTGGTGGTGGGACCACATGAATGGTACTGTGGGCCACATCCAGCCCATGGGCCACAGATTGAGAATCCCTGTCCTAGAGCTATTTAAGGTCCAGCATCAACCAAGGAAAAGCAGGCATAGATGTAGTAGCCCGAAATCCATAATGGTGTTGCACCTTACTTAGGCCAATGTAAATGAGGAGCATGGAATTACCCAGGGTTGCCAAATTACTCATGTCTTTTGTCAATCAAAATGTTGCAAAAGTAACTTGGAAAGCATGAAAGGAGGGGAGGAGAACTTGTTGTTGTCTCCTTGTAGAGAAGACTCGCAACTCCAGTTTTGCAGGCCTGCTGAACATCCCAAATAAGGTCAACATTTTGGATAGCTTCAGATTAAAACCAGCATCACTCCTTCACTGTTTTGTAGTCTGAGCGGTGTCTTGAGATGTAATGGAAGAGGAATGCTGCACACGGAATCAAATGGGGTTCATCAGTTAATGCAAAAGTGCAAAAGTAGTCCACAGCTGGTATCTTTCATAGCAGAAATTGATAGTCCTCTATCTTAAACCATACAAATCCCCCACAGTTAACACTGATCCGTTTCCTCCTTGTCTCAGCTCAGAGCTTCTTGGTTGACGGCAGCGCCTCAAGATAAGGCATGGATGACCCAGTCGGTCATCTATTCCTTCAGTTAAATTCCTGGATATCCTTACACACAAAAATAAGTCAATTTCCCTTGCCTTTTGTGCCACTTGCATCAATCTGCCTGCTCCATTAGTGCTCCTGACCTAAATCTGTCACGACGGAATAAATTTGTTCCAACACTCAGGGTTTTACTGCAAGATAACTGCATTATTATACCGGGGAAGCGCATAATAAGCTGCTTACGTAACATACATGAAAACTTTATACACTCTTTTGACATCAGATAAGTGGGGGCCTGGGCAGAAATGGAAATGTCATGCAAAGTGCTTGTCAGAATGGAATTGACCTCTGAGCAAAGCAAAACTGCAGCTTCGGTCTCTGTTTCTCTTCCTTTCTTGAGTTGAATGAACTTCACTCCTGACGGTTCATGGCCCACCGGAAACCATGCAGAGCTATCGCCAAGGAAATGCCTGTTTTTTTGTCTTTTGGTAATTCCACATGGAACATTTAGCACTGAGCGTGTGAAAGGCCATGGTATGCTGAGATGCAGTAGCCCAGGGTCTTTCTTTTTCCTCTTGCACCATATCCGATTCCGAATATTAGCAATCCTCATGGCAATCAGCCATGAAGACTGTCCTGTGAATATAATGCCATGGCCTTTCATCTGCCTTCTGCATTGCAGCATGACACCCATAGTACCACTCATCCAGTTTTGCAAGTCACTTTCAGACCCTGAGCCCTTTTGGCATGCAAAGTCCTCATTATCATCCCCAGGCTGTTATTGATGAAGCTGCTGCCCTCCATCAAGAGGTATTCAAGTGGGATTTGATCCACTTGGGGACAATCACCCTTCCCTGTGGACTTTGCCAATGCCGCTAGTCTTCAGGGTTGTCAGGTTAGTCAACTGCCACCTGACACTCAGCGTTGAGTTGCTGGCAGTATGGTCTACTCTACCACCATAGGAGGATAACCTGGCCAGGCTGTCTTCTTGCCAGGGTTATTCCAATCTCAGATCCATGTCTCCCAGTAGATGATGTAAAATGGGTCTCTGCTTTGGGCTAGCCATGGGATATCAATGGAAACAAACAAAGAAATGAATCTAGGCAAACCAAATCTTCTTGGACTGTATCTTCTTGACATTTGTGACAAAAAAAACACAACTGGTCACAGAGTGATGCTTTCTGAATACAGATGTTATCATACATGATAGTTACATATGCTTTGGTTTGATCTGGTGTTACAAAGATTAGCTGGCAAGGTTGCTGCCCAAGGTATGTCCGATTGTATTCACAATCGTCGAGGCGGTTCTTTCTGTGTACCCCTCATGTTCACCGGCTCAGATCCAGGAAGAGCTTTATGGCGAGAACAAACATTCTTGAGGGTTCACAAGAGCAAAATCAAATTAGAAGGTGGAGGAAGGTGCTCACTGGACAAGGAACATCATTAAAGCAGGATATAGCTAAGGAGCTTGTCCTTCCTGATCTTTGTGATTTTGCTTTCATGCACACAGACATATGTGTTGGAAACATCTTGCATGTAGAATAACCCGAGGTGGGGGTGGGATATTTCTTTGCAATTACCTTGCCCGCAAACAGGGGGAAACAGGGTGGTCCTGCTAACACTAATAGCATGTAAACATGTGTCTACAGAATTTTGTGAGACTAATTCATCAGCATTTCCTCCCTGCTGTTCTATATTTTCTATCATTCCCCACATAAATCACCATCTGCCCATGAACAAGGTAATTAGAGCAGCAGCAATAAAAATTGTTCAATGGGATTGCAAACATCTTTTTTTTTTCTTTCTCGATTTCCTCCTCATATTTTCTTTCGCTATTGAGAACCTTCGGGTTTGGCAGGTGAACTTTCTCTGTTTAGGCCATTTTCATGGTCAGCACCGGTAGCAGGAGAACATGAATGGGGGATTATAAGATTCTTAGATTTTAGAGTTTTATGACATTTTATTTATATGTATTATGTGTTGGAGTGTTTTTATGTCAGTGTGGTTTCTTGCATTGTAAACCACATGGAGTGGCTTGATGAGGGGGCAGTTAACCAAGTCAAAATAAAGGTAAAGGTAAAGCCAGTCACACCCAACTCTAGGGTTCAGTGCTCATCAGTTTTTCTAGCTAAAGAGTTTGCACTGTCTGCATCTGCAGACGTTTCCATGGACATGTGGCAGGCATGCCTCGACAGCGGAGTGCACAGAAGGCTGTTTACCTTTCCCACCGAAGTGGTCCCTATTTATCTACTTGCAATTCTTTGCTTTCAAACTGCTAGGCTGGTAGGAGCTGGGTCAGACACGGGAGCTCACTCTGTCATGCAGTACCTGGGAATCAAACTCGACCTTCCAGTCTTCACGTTCACCGTCTTAGCCACTTGAGCCACCGCAGTTCCGGTACTGCATTTGTAGGCGCATGTTATCGGCGCAAAGAAGACTCGTGACCCTGCCGGGGCTGCCCAGAAAAAGAAACTGTAAGGAAAAAAGTTTCTTTGGATCAATTTCTTTTCTGGGCAGTGTAATTTATTTTCCATGAAACTGCAAAGTGAGCATGCTTTTGTGTGATTTCCCTCAGGTCCGCCTACTGATTCTATTGCCTCGTGAAACCCACATCGCTCTACAGTGCTTTCTGTATCAGTATATTTGGTATAGATATTGTAGATATGAGACCACTAACTTCTCCTGGCTGCTGTTTTCAGATCTTCTTCCTCACAGGCCATGAGGGAGAAATCAAGCATGTATCCATCAGTATCTTGTTTGTAATCTTTAATAGCTTTCTTGTCTTCCTTGTAAGCTACCAGAAAGGCAATGGGTTCGCTTTGTAGGGTTCAGGATCCCAGACATCTGGTTTCAGAGGTTGGAATAACTTTGGATACAATTTATTTCAATAAACAGAAATTTCAAAGAAAGATATATAACCAGTGGTGGGCATCAACAGGTTCGCACCAGTTCGCCAGAACCAGTAGCAGAAATTCTGGTTGGCCTCGCCCATCCAAATTTTGAAATAAAGTAGTCCTAATTTGGGTGCAACACAGGGCTTTCCCCCTGGCCACGCCCACCATACCACGGCCACAGTGTGGTAGCAATTTTTTTGGAGCCCACCACTGTATATAACCATTTGTTCTTAAGCCTAAAGAAATAGCACCAAGAGTATGGAGTGAGTCCTCAGTATTGTTACTACAAGCCGCTCCTCTTTTTTTTAACATAGATATTATTACAAGCATTGGATGGGTTGCTTGCATCTTTCTTTGTCGACAGTCAGTTGTTCTGCTTTTTGTGGGTCGGTGTAGCTGTGCTTTTCTTCTATGTTTTCTGCAGCAACACTGTGTGGTAATTATGGTGACCCCAACAAAGAAAAGTTAGGCTCATGGAGGTGAGGAATCTTAGCAGAGCCCAAATCAAATCGAGACTTCCTTAATGAACGGGAACAAGAAAATTAGCAAAAACTATGGATGTCCAAAGACAATGCAGAACACCATTTCCTTGAAGCAGTCTGGCGGGTTGAGGAAAGAGATGGTTTCAATGGAGGACACATCTCCAGAAAGAAGAA
The DNA here is from genome assembly GCA_035047305.1 of Bradypodion pumilum. Classification (NCBI taxonomy): domain Eukaryota; kingdom Metazoa; phylum Chordata; class Lepidosauria; order Squamata; family Chamaeleonidae; genus Bradypodion; species Bradypodion pumilum. The sequence continues at coordinate 13,188,186 of JAWDJD010000015.1, forward strand.
ATGGATGAAAAGCTGTTGATGTTCCTATTCCCCATGTTTGACCCAAGCTGGGAAATTTTCCCATCCTCATTAATGGACGATTTTGAACCTGCTTTCTTATTTCCACAAGAGGTTGCATTAGTAGTAGAAGAGGTTTGCTTTGAATTATTTCCACCACCACCACCACCCATGCCTATCACCACAACATATGATTTGAGAAAGCCCTTCCACAATCAAAAAGCCAGTAAGACTCATCTCTTTGTCTTTCTAAGGATTTTATTACTGAAAAATCAAAACCCACACTTGTGTGAAAGCATCTATCGCTCCTTGGAATGTTAACAGAAGGCTCCAGAATACTGAAGGTCAAGTTGGAAATGAGGAGGATTTTCATTTCTTTTTTTTAATTATGCCGGTTAATTACTATTTTATGTTCCCAGATGGGAAGAAGGAGGAAGCCAAAGGGGTTGATGAAAGTTGCATATAAAAGCAATCAGATTGACAGATTTCATGACCTGAGCTCCTAATTATAGAATCCTGATTGATTTTCTGGAGGGTGGGAGGCAAGCAAACTGGGAATCTACCAAGTGCCCCAAATATGGCAATATCACACATTTTTAGCAGTGTGATATTGCTGTCGGGTTTATTTTTACTTCTTTCCCAAGGATTCTTGATCTGGGCATTGACTTTTCTTCCCGCATACAGTAAACGTGGGGATGACTTTCTAATTTCTTCAATCCCAAAATTGTTTCCTTGATGAGTAAAGATGCCCTAGAGTAAACAAAGAGATGTTGATAGTTAACAAATTGAATATCTTTCTATTTCTCTTGTAGCAGAGGAAGGACATATTCATGGCTAGTCTGCCTTTGGATATATCTCCTTGAAACAATGCTCCTGGTAAGGTTTTCTACATACAGTAGATGTAATATGTTTTGAGAGCCAGTTGGGAGTTGAGGATAAAGTATCAAACTATATCAAATGATACTTAAGGACAACCTCCGCGTTGGAGAGATAGGCAGGATATCTCTCAATGCCACTTCCAGGGAATCCTAAACAGGGGAAGGCATCTGCTTGGGAATAATACCCTGAAGGAAATGGTGAGCCACTGTGTGAGACAGAAGGCTGGACTGGATGGGATGTGGCCTGTTCCAGCAAGGCTGTTCTTATGTTCTAAACTAGAACTCAGGCAGCCAAGGGTACAGATCCTAGATCAGTGATGGCTAACCTTGGCACTCCAGGTGTTCTTGGACTTCAATTCCCAAAAGCCCAAGTCAGCATTCCTGCTGATCAGGGCTTATGGGAATTGAAGTTCAAGAACATCTGGAGTGCCAAGGTTCACCATCAATGATGTAGATTGACCATGGAAACCCACTTAGCAGCAGAAAGGACAAACCAAGGCCTTGAATGTCTCAAATATCTTGAACACCCTCTTACAGTCACCCTAGGTTCTTAATAGTTTGATGGCATGCAACATCAACAAAACTGTATTTTAACTTTTAATGAGAATTTTATTGGATTTTACTTCATTGTGTGCGCGATATTGTGTTATGTTGATGGCTGTGGTTTATGTGTAAAAGCAAAAAGAAAAAGAAAAGATTATTAGAGGAACAGACAGAAAAAGTACCTAATAATAATAATACACTAGATAGAAAATAGCAACGAAATATGAAAACAGGTAAGAATTATCCCTTTCTCTCTCGTGTTATTCCATTTTCTCTCTACAGCTTCTATTTCTTGGTCCCTGATGTTGTGAATTATGTTGTGTGTCATAAAAATCCCCCCAGCCAAAATAATAGCCATCACCCTAAATAACCTCCTACCCTTCGAATAATTAACTTCTGGCTTCCTTTTGATGTGTTTCTGCCCAGAAGGATCCAAACTTCCTTCAATGTTGATGGTGATCACTGGGAGAAATCTCTCAGCAGTTGTTATGATGTGGAGGATAGTATCAAGGAGTCTACTTTGAGATGAATGAAGAAAAGATTCTGATTGGATTCAAATAGCATCTTTAACACCCCCTAAGAGTTGTTACAAGAAGAAGCATGTCCCAAGAGCCCGGATATTTGCAAATAAGATAAGCACAAAACAAGGTATGCTTTTAGAAATGTGAAGACGTGAATAATTGGAAACATGCACATAATCAATGGGGGGGGGGGACATGGAAGGGATGTTAAATCTGAGTTGAAATGATCAAAACATGGAAACAGAGTTTACTGCAGAAGGAACCTGATAAGATTGGGTAAACTCAACACAAGGAAGCAGAAGACTCCAGTCTGAGAAATGTACATGAAATGGTTACAGCCAAAAGCCCTTGTCTCTCTATGGCAGTGATGGCAAACCCTGGCACTCCAGCTGTTCTTGAACTTCACTTCCCAGAAGGCCCTGATCAGCAGGAATGCTGACTTGGGCTTCTGGGAATTAAAATCCAAGAACACCTGGCATTGCAAGGTTCGCCATCAAGGCTCTATATGAGCTCTTGCTGTCCAGGGTCCTGAATGTAGGGTCTTTCAGTAACCCATCAAATTCATAATAATAATTGCATGCTATCAAGTTGACTCCGACGTATGGAGACTCAGGACTCACGAAGATTTGTCTAACATTCCAGCTGTTCAAATGCTAGTATGCACACTCTCGTTCTCTCTCTCATGCAAAAACATGCATACAAAGGAGGGAGAGCTTTTTGCAGATGGAATAGTGTCATTCACTCTTGGAAGGGTGGTGGTGGGAAAGAGAAAAACCCAGAACTGAAGAAGACAAAGATGGTACAAGTTTCCTTTGCCTCCCACAGGTTGTCCCAGGAGGAATGTTTCCCATTTTCTGCTGTATGACACAGCAAGATAAGTGGCAACAATAGAATGCCACATAATGCAACACTTGCCTCGGGATGTTGTGAAGTCATGGTCCCCATGTTGCCACACTTGGCTGCCAACTTTGGGGAGGAACACTGGATCACATCTTCCAAAAAAAGAAAGAGAAAAAAAGAAAAAGAAAGATGATGATGATTATTTTAAAGGCATAGTGCCTGGAGCTACAAGCATTGCCTATTTATCTCACCTTTGGCGGGTGAACCAGTTACAAACCAAAGAGAGAAGACAGCCTTATTGAAGAGAACGATGAAAAGGCATTAAGATCTTGGACTAAGTAGTAATCACGCAGCCCAAGATCTTAACGCCTTGTCAATTGGTAGTAGAGGTCAATGGATTGAAACCATCCTCTGCTCCCAATTGACATTGATTATGACCTTTCTCTTGGCCTTAGGGAAGGGGTCCCAAACCTAAGGTCTGTGGGCCAGATCCAGCCCATGGTGCCATTTCATGTGGTTGCCCCCACCCCTCCAAGGGCATTTGAGAAACAAAATGGCCACCCCTTTGAAGCTATTGGGACAAAATGGCCACCTCATTGTGCAGGCAGGGCAAAATAGCCATCTGGCCCTCAAAGCTGACTGAGAGAATGTGACCTGGCCCCAGGCTTGAAAAGGTTGGGAACCCCTGCCTTAGGGTCTTGACACTGCTGCTTCTGCCCGGCCTCTCGGTGAGATTGGGCATGCATTGGGTATTTCATTCTTCTAGTTTACAGTATCAGTGCAAGTTGGATAAACACACATGTGGAGGAGAACTGCACAACACTTACTCCATCAATCTCAATCTATTCATCTTAAGAGGAGACTTTACCCAAAAATCTAGATCACATAGAGATCCTCCATAGGTGAGGAAGTCTTCCTCTTCTGATTCTCCAATGAACTGAAGGCAGGCCACAGGATTCCATCCTCCTGAGTCACATTCATAATCAGCTTGTGCTGTCAAGTCACTTCTGATGTACAACAACCATACAAGATCATGGTATTCTTTATGGAATTAATCTTCTTGTCTCGTATCCTGCTGCCTTCACCTTTTCCAAGCATCCTCATCTTTTCCAACAAAGACATATCTTCTCATGTCCTGCCCGAAGTATGCTGGGCCTCAGAGTAGTCTTTTTTTGTTTCTAGAAAGAATTCTGGCTTGGTTTGTTCTAGAACCTACTTACAGTAAAACCTAGAGATACAAAATTAATTTTTCCTCTAGGTTTTTCGTACCTTGAAAAATTTGTATCTCAAAATGTGGTTTCTCATAGGAATGCATTGAAAAGCTCAGGAAAAATGTATTTTTTCTGTTCAAAGCTCTTCATGAAGTGCACTTTGAATTTTGAAATGCCAAAATGAAGCCACTTTCTTGGCTTTGTCATTGGCCAAACGTAAGTCCTCATCGGTGCTTGTCTCTGGCAGTAATTGGCAGACCAGTAAATGGGCCGGATTCTGAATCTCGCCACATTAACACTGTGTGCTGTTGTCCACCAGAAGCTCCCACTTGAGTATGTTGGTCTTGCGTTTAGGGACTCCAGCCCTCAACCTATTCAGGGCTCCAAGTGGCATAGGGGAGGTTGAGTTCCTCAGCTGAATAGGTTTATCCTGGAGAGAGAAAAGGTTGATTGATGATATTTCAGCCAAATCAAATACCACAAAAAGTGGGCAAGCATTCAATACCTTCCATGAGGGCAGGAGATATGGGTGGTGGGACATGAGATGAAGTCCAGATATGGAGCCAGATGTGACAGCCATGAAGTTAGCGTAAGGTTAACAGATGTCAGATGACACTGAAGAATACATGGCAGGATGGAAGTTAAAGAGAGCTGCTCCGTCTCCTAAAACACAAGGCTGGCTGTAAGACAGAGTATGACAATCCTGTCAAATTTAGCTGCTCTTAATAAAGGTATTGCCTGCCTTTAAATTATAGATTATTTTCTAGCAAGGCAATGACTCCAGAGTCATTCTTCAAGGATGATTTCCGGATGCATAAAACGGGACGTAAAGTTTCTAACCGTGTTACTGAAACCCAACCCAGCAGAAATGAAGGTTGGAGTACATTTTCAGTGACATCTGGCTGAAAATTGGCCTGTTTCTGGAACAGGATCAGAACTGGAGTTCGTTTCCAGCACAAAGTACTGGAAGGATGGGGGTGTGGTATGTGCAGAATAAAATGAAACTGGGTAAAATTAAACAATACCGAGCTAGCTCCTCCTCATTTTTTTTTTAAGAAGACAAATGACCTGTAAGTGTGCTGACCAAAGCATATTCCATGTTTGAAACCCTATATTGAAATATTTATAAGCAATCCATAAAAATATGCATTAATGTACTTGGCTGGAAAAGAGCAATTAATCCAAACCGTTAGCAACACGAGCCCTCCATGCTAGACCTCCCAGGCAACCAAATGTGGCTCAAACCATCCAACTTTCCCTCTTGAACAATATGTCTCTTACGAAAGGGCCACCGCAAATGAAATCTTTCTGGAGATGAGATCTACAGTGCCGATGTTTATTTCACTTCCAGTTCAGTGTTCCTTGCTAGTTGTTGTTGTTCAGTCGCACAGTCGACTCCGACCCTTTGTGACCCTATGGACCATTGTTCTCCAGGCGCCTCTGTCCTCCACCATCCCCCTCAGCCCTCCCAGCTCTGTGCCCATTGTGTCTACAATACCATCTAGCCATCTCATCCTTGGCCTCCCCCTTCTTCTTTTGCCCTCCACCTTTCCCAACATCAATGCCTTTTCAAGTGAATCCTCCCTTCTCATTTGATGTCCAAAGTATTTTAGCTTCATCTTTACTATTTGACCTTCCAATGAGCAGTCAGGGTTAATTTATTCTAAGATTGACCTATTTGTTCTCCTCGCTGTCCAGGGGACTCTCAAAACCCTCCTCCAACACCACATTTCAAAGGCATCTATTCTTCTGCGTTCAGCTTTCCTAATTGTCCAGCTCTCACATCCATACATTACTACTGGGAATACCATTGCTTTGACTATTCTAATTTTTGTTTGCAATGTGATGTCTCTGCTTTTCACTATGTTCCCCAGGTTTCTCATTGCTTGTCTCCCAAGAATCAGTCGCCTTTTTATTTCATGGCTACAATCACCATCTGCAGTGATCTTTGATCCTAAGAAAGTAAAATCTGTCACTGCTTCTACTTCTTCCCCGTCTATTTTCCAGGAACTGATAGGGCCTGTTGCCATTATCTTGGTTTTCTTGATATTGAGTCTCAATCCAGCTTTTGCACTCTCCTCCTTCAGCCCAATCAAGAGATTCTTTAGGTCTTCCTCACTTTCTGCCATTAGGGTGGTATCGTCTGCATATCTCAGATTGTTTATGTTTCTCCCAGCAATTTTAATCCCATATTGTGATTCCTCCATCCCTGCATTTCGCATTATGTGCTCTGTGTATAGATTGAATAAGCAGGGTGATAAAATGCAGCCTTGTCTTACTCCTTTTCCTATTCCAAACCACTCTGTTATTCCATGTTCTGTCCTAACTGTTGCTTCTTGGTTCATGTACAGATTTCTCAGGAGGCATATGAGGTGCTCTGGTATTCCCATCTCTTTAATTACTTGCCACATCTTGTTGTGGTCCACACAGTCAAATGCCTTGGTGTAGTCAATAAAACAAAAGTAAACTTGTTTCTGGTATTCCTTTGTTTTCTCCATGATCCAGCGCATGTTGGCGATGTGGTCTCTAGTCCCCCTGCCTCTTCTGAAACCAGCCTGCACCTCTGGTAATTCTCTCTCCACATGCTGCTGAAGTCTATCCTGTATTATCTTGAGCATCACCTTGCTGGCATGTGGGATGAGCGCGATTGTTCGATAATTTGAACATTCTTTGGCATTGCCCTTTTTTGGGATTGGGTTCCTTGCTTATGCTGCTTAATTTTTATGGGAACAAAAGCCCCTCTCTCCAAGGCCCTGTTTAATGGCTTCAGATTTCCTTCACCTTTGTTCAGTGTTCCGTCAGCACCAAAACTGATTATGCGAATTGTACATATATTGTTACACTGCCCAATGTATGTTCTAAAAATACATAAATCCAAGGACAGCATGTATAACAAGAAAAAACAACAGTGTAATTCTTCAGGCTCTTGTTTGTCAATCTTTTCTCCTTCTTTCGCCCCTGAAAGTATCAGGTGAGAAGATGTCATAAGAGGAGGAAGGGAACAAGTGGTAACATTCCCCCAATTCCCCCTCATTCTCCTTTTCTCAAGGCTAAACAGGCCTAGTTCTTTCAGTCTTTCTTCACTCAGCTTGGTTCCCAGTCCTTCAATCAGCCTTGTTGTCTTACACTGAACTTGTTCCAATGTATTGACATCTTTCTTAAAGTGTGGTGTTCAGAACCAGATGTGTGTTGTTCAGAACCAGAACTAGATGTGGTCTGACTAGTGCCAAATAGTTGCGGAGAGAACTAAACAAGAGAATGAGCCTCGACATCCTCTGAATGGATATGGGTCTCAGGTCAATGGTGGGATTCAGCCAGAATGCTCCGGTACGCCTGTACCGGTAGTAGAAATTCCGACTGGTCACACTTGGTGACACAGCCTCGGGTTGTTGGCCTGTGCCTGCCTCCCCAATTACACACACACACACACACACACACACACACACACACACACACACACACACACACACACACACACGACTGAGGAATGTTGTTTTTTATATCTTGTATTTTTCATGACTTTTGTATGAATCATGTTACTTATATGTATTACTTTGCTTATGTAAACCGCTTTGAGCCACTCAATGTGGTCGAAAAAAGCAGTATATAAATTAATCTTCGATTCGATTTGATTCGAACTCAACATCTCCTACATCGCTTGGAAGACCATGAATACGCTGTGGGTTGGAGTCCCTAAATGTGAGACCACATGCTCAAGTGAGGGCTGCTGGCAGATAACAACACAAAGTGCGAATGTGGAGAGATACAGAACCTGGCTGACTTGTTGGTCTGCCGATTACTACTGGAAACATGTACCAGTGAAGATTTAAGTGAAGGTTTATTATGTGATTTTATTATTTGTTTTTGATGTGTTGTTGTTAGCCACCCAGAGTGGGGGTAACCCCAGATGGGCAGGATATCAATAGAAGTTAAAAATAATAATAAGTTTGACCAATGATAAAGCCAAGAAAGTGGCTTCATTTTGGCAGTCCAAAGTTTGGTCTGGACATGAAAGAAAGGGGGAAATATCCCTGTCAAATAGAGGGGGACTTGAAAAATCTTGAGTTATCAATTTCCCCCAGATTATTGTCAAGGCCAATGGGACTCCTGGGTTTTGTAGCAAAAGCCCTCATTGGCCTTGGAGAAAGAACATCTCCCCAGATGTTTCACTAGGTCTTATCAGCTTCCTGTGGGAACATTTTTGAATAGCATCATCCATCTACCTCGGAAATGTGCAGCATGCCATTGACAACAGTGAGCCGAGTTGACATTGTAAATTGCAGTTCTTCACACAGTCCAAGCTTTTTTTGGTCTGGAATCTCATGGCTTGTGGCCATGAGATGCACCTTCTTTGGCTTGTTTCATCCTCTTTTCTTTGGACAGGAAGGGTTAAGCCAGCTACCTGCAGGAGAAACAGCACACCCAGCCTTTGCTCCCTCCGCCCTGCAAATTCATTATCCGCAATTTTTTGAGTTGCAAGAAAGCACCGTCCCAGTCATTTATCATGTTTTTTGCTCATTTGTTTTCCTTTGGAGCATCTATGAGACGCTCTCCTCCATGACCTCTGGCAACGGAAGGGGAGAGCGTACAATTTGAATCTGGCATTATGCACTGTCGGTGACAAATTGGTTTACTTTTTTGAAGGGCCAAGAGGCTGAGAATCGGAGAAAGAGGTGCATCATTTCAGAGTTTTGGCCTTCTGGGTCTTGATTTTATTTTTAAATCATAAGAAACGGGGTGATCCCGTTGGCCGATCGATTGTGTTTTTCTAAACTTGTAGGTACCTTTCTTCTATCTTGGACACACAGGGAACTTTGAATGTTCTCAAAGGCACATCCTCTCACTGTTACAAAGGACCTTGGCCACTGCTTTTCCAGTGGGGGACTATAGTGGCCCAGTGGTTATGAAGCTTGCCTTGTTAGCTGGAAGGCTGGCAAGTCTGCTGCCCGAGACCAGGGTACTGCATGACAGTTTGAGTGCCCGTCTCTATCCCAGCTCCTGCCAACCTAGCAGTTCGAAAGCAAGACATTGCAAGTAGATCAATAGGGACCACTTCAGTGGGAAAAGTTCCTGGGGAAATAAAAGGAACCTCATACAGGCATCCCCTGAGTGGAGTTTCTCCAGCAAACATCCTTTCAACCGAGAATAATTTATGACACAAAATTATTATACTGTTTTTCCAACCATTTGTCAGATGTAGATTGGGATACAAATTCAGAGCAGTTGTCTTCCAAGGCAGCCTAGAAATATTTGTCAAATATTACATATATTTATTTTGTTTTCTTTTTGTAACAGCAGTATAATAAAGCCACATTTTGAATTCCATGTGGGACATGGAAATGCATGCACTTCGCTGATATGAAGAGTAATGTTTTCTAGTTACTTTTAATAGTTACTTTTGATGATCTCCTATAAAGAGTGGAAGGAATCTTTTTTTCCTCCAAGCTTTATGCCAGTTGCTTCTCAACCGTACAACGTTGTTCACAATTGAAAAATGAAATGCAAGAAATATTACTTAAATGTTAAAAAAGAGAGTGCAGAGTGGAACTAATTAATTTATCTAGTTCCATTTCAGAAGTACAGGTAGCTTCAGGATGGGATTCCCCATCCCAAGCATGGCAATGGTGGAGAAAATCAAGAGATTTGATTTTCGTTCCTAAAAATAGTTTGGGACCGTCATTTTGGGGAAGGGACACTCAACAGGTCCTCTTGATTTTAGATGATGTCATTTTGGGGAAGGGACACTCAACAGGTCCTCTTGATTTTAGATGACGTCATTTTGGGGAAGGGACACTCAACAGGTCCTCTTGATTTTAGATGACGTCATTTTGGGGAAGGGACACTCAACAGGTCCTCTTGATTTTAGATGACGTCATTTTGGGGAAGGGACACTCAACAGGTCCTCTTGATTTTAGATGACGTCATTTTGGGGAAGGGACACTCAACAGGTCCTCTTGATTTTAGATGACGTCATTTTGGGGAAGGGACACTCAACAGGTCCTCTTGATTTTAGATGACGTCGTGCTCAATGCATTGTTGGCTTACTCAAACTAGGCTGATGCTGAGAGAAACCGAAACGAGAAGGGCTTTGCCTATTTTGGTACCCAAGAGAAAAGTGAGACTCCATCTTCCGTGGCGATGCTTGACTCTTCTTATAAGCCATGCCTGGCTTTTGGCTGAACCTGCTTACCTTCCTTTTTAGAGGCATCTCCCAGTAATCTCCTGCTGATCCACTCCATCACAGAGATCCTCTTTCATCATGTGAGCACACGTCTCTGGGTTACGCAGCCTTTTCACATCCTTTCAGTTGCCTGGTTACCAGGTTGGTAGTGATTTTCAAGGTCTTGAGGGTGACCACTTGTTTTGCTCCGGTTCCTGTAAGTTACACTTTGTCCTGGACTTTCCCGACAGTCTTCCTTTCAACCTCCCTCCCAATCTGTCTCCATTCCTGGCTTCCATTCCCATTTTTATTTTTCACATTCAGCTGCTGAATGCTTCCATGCTGGGCCCCCCTACCTATGTTTATTCCAGTGACTAGCTCAGGAAAATCAGACTTGTTAACTAGAATAAATGAGGCAGCCGGGCTTACCAGAGGATGGTGTGAAAACAGCCGCTGTAGGTTGGTTGTAGGCAAACAGGGTTTGGCATCAGAAGCCACCAGACAGCCATGTTTGAGGCGAAAGAATTAGGCAGGTGGTCTGGTGCTGTCGTTACAAGCCAACAGGTCACTTCTAACCTCTGGCAACCCTATGAATGAGTGATCATCAACATGTCCTGTCCTCAACAGCCCTTCTCACCTATTGCAAATACAAGGCTGTGGCTTGTTTTAGAGCAGGGGTTCCCAACCTTTTTAAGCTGGGGGCCGAGTTATGCTTTCTCAATTAGCTTTGAGTGCCAGATGGCAATTTGGCCCTGCCTGCATGATGGGGCAGCCATTTTTGTCCCAACAGCTTCAAAGAGGAGGCCATTTTGTTTCTCAAATGTCCTTGGGAGGGTGTCTTTCCGAAGGAATTCTAACCTCATGAAGATATAGCAGGGATTGCACACCCCCAAGCCATAAACCACCATCCCAGCCAGTTTGAAGAGAAATTGACAAGAATGTGTGTCATCGTCAGTTTCCCGGAGCCCAAATCGGCCGGGCGAATATGTGCTTAACTATTTATAATTGACCTTTCCCAACAAAGAACATGAAATTTTTATAGCCCAAAGCTTCATTTATTAACTTTACCGGCGTGTAAAATACCGCTGTTTGCCATAAATTTAGAGGAGGACAAACAATATATATGCTAATTAGCGGCGTCCCTGCCGCCGTTTGGCTTGACATCCTCTGTGAATGAATGAATGAAAGAAAGAAAAAGAAAGAAGGGAGGGGGCTTTTGAAAAAAGAAGAGAAATAGCAGAATGACAATTGAGTCATATGATACTCTCTGTTCAAGCACGGAAGTCTGGAGTGATGAATTAATGGCATTCATTATACAAAGTCCATTTCCTTTTACATTTCCTTTATAAATTAAGCCCGGGTAACATGTTACGTGTCTGAGAGCATTGTTGGGGAAAAAGCCTAATGGCCCACTTCTCCAAAGTATTGAGATGGTTCCACTTCTCCCCCTGTCTGCAGACAGCTTTTATACTATACAGTATTTTCATTCTCTCCCACATAGAATATCCTTTCTCTGGCTTTTTCCTTTGCTCCTAGTCTCCTCACACCTCAGGCAGAAGTTCCACAGATTCCCATCTCAAGTTCTGGAAGGCGCGTGGCTAATCGCCACGATGATTGCCAATATCCAGAATCAGATACGGCACAAGAAGAAGAAAAAGAGAACTGATTAGTTAGTGGATTTGTGAAAGGCGGAGGGTATATACATATATGTCTAAAGTATAAAAATATTTTTCTTTTAGAATTCTTCTTGTCTGATAAACAGCTTCTAAATCGGTGATGGCAGACCTTGGCATGCCAACTGTTCTTGGACTTCAATTCCCAGAAGCCCTGATCCAAGATCAGCTGGAGTGCCAAGGTTGGCCATCACTGTTCTAAAGCTTTTGATTCCTGCATCAACCAGGAACTAGGCTAAATGACCTTTGGAGACCCTTCCAGCTGTCCACTACATATTTTCGTTTGAGGGTACTCAAGAGTAAAATAAAATTAGAAGATGAAGGAAGGAGGTCTCTGAGCTCAATTTTGGCATCTTAAAGTCTCACCTGGACATGAAAGACGAATTCCGATATTTTTGAAGCAGATTGAACATGTCTTCTTCTCCCCCCCCCACTATAGGCCCGAGAAACCTGTGACCTTCTAGGAGCAGAGAACCACCTTCTTCCACCACGCATCATCACTGCACTTTCTGCCAGGGGATAATGGGAATTGGAATCCAATGACCATGGATGAAACACAGCCTGCTGTGTGAGATAAATTCAGGTAAGAATAATTTCGTGTCAGAAATTATTCTCTGTTGAGCCTCCTTTTGTGTCCCCAAAATCTTTTCCCCCACCAAAGCGGTCCCTATTTATCTACTTGCAGTTTCTTGCTTTTGAACGGCTAGGTTGGAAGGAGCAGGGTTAGAGATGGACACTCAATCCGTCATGCAGTACCCGGGTCTCAAACTGCTGACCTGTCGACCTTCCAGCTAACAAGGCAAGCTTCTTAACCACTGAGCTATCACAGTCCATAAAGTTGGGTGGAAATGGCTTTCCCCCACCCCCGTATTCTCCACTTTCATTGCCCTGGTTATTGATGGAACAGCCATCCTATATGAATGGTTAATATCCTTTGAAGATGCTCAGCCTAACCTACAGTGACAGCCAATGAAATGGTTGTTTGGTGCATTATATAAATGCAGCATCCCATAGACTTTCCTCACCCTCTGATTGTTCTCTTGGAAATGTTAAATGCATTTGGCTAAAAAGCTTTCTGCCCCCACCCCCAGAGAATAATACTGATCCCCGCTGTGAAGTGTATTTTAAATAGACACAGAAACAATTAACAAAATAGTTAATTGCACAGAGAGAGAGAGAGAGAGAGCTGGGGGAGAATGAGAAAGAGGGGGATGGAGCTCATCAATCTACCAAAATGTACGCAAGCCTACCAGGCCCCCTCCAAGCTCACAACAACAAACAATGGCTTGGCTTTAATGATTTTTCCGTCTGTTCGTTTCCATTAATTTTAATCAATCTGAAAAGAACACAAATAACATAACCTCGTGCTCTTGCAGCACTTTCCAATTTTCAAAAACATTCCCTTTGAAGAAAATGCAATTTCAGCTTCAAACCCTGAGAAAATGGAATGAGAAAGATGGTGTGGATCAAGAGGTAGGTGTGTGTGTGTGTGTGTGTGTGTGTGTGTGTGTGTGTGTGTGTGTGTGTGTGTGTGTGTGTGTGTGTGTGTGTGTGTGTGTGTGTGTGTGTGAAAGACAGTGTTGGTCAAGGTTTGTGTACAAGGTGGTATCTCCGACAGTGATGTAGATGCAGTGTTTCCTAACCATTGGTTTGTGGACTTCGATTCCCAGAAGCCTAAGTCAATCCGCCACAGCACTGATCAACCAATCTACCAATTTAGGCTTCTGGGAATTAAAGTCCACCAGTGTTCTGCAGAACATAGTTTGGGAAACGCTGGTGGAGAGACAGGAGGTTCTGAATGAACAGATGTGCTGGGTTGCACCCAGTTTTAGGTGTGGGCAAGCAGGACATTCTAGGGCCAGCCCTACTGTTGGGCAAAGGGGTCTCATCACCTTAGCTAGCATTTGATGGACCATTTAGAATGCAAACCTTATTTTTTTAAAATGGAGGACACTGGTTCCCAACCTTGGGTCTCCAGCTGTTCTTGTACTAAAACTCCCAGAAGCCTTCACCATTGCCTTTGCTGGCCAAGATTTCTGGGAGCTGTAGTCTAAGAACATCTGATGACCGAAGGTTGAGAACTGTTGCTTTAGATTAGTGATGGTGAACCTTGGCACTCTAGGTGTTCTTGGACTTCAATTCCCAGAAGCCCAAGTCTCTGTGAATCCACATGATGTAAACCCATTCATGTGGATTCACAGGGACTTGGGCTTCTGGGAATTGAAGTCCAAGAACACCTGGAGTGCCAAGGGTCGCCATCAGGGCTCTAGATCAGAGGGCTGCAAATTTGGCTCTCCAGGTGTCCGTGGACTTCAATTACCAGAAGCCCAAGTCAGAACACCTGCTGATCAGGGCTTCTGGGAATCGACATCCAAGAACATCTGGACAGCCAGGTTTGTAGACCCCTGCTCTAGATAAATCATCTTCCATGCTCATAGCAACCCTTTTCCCACTAAGTAAGGTGGGAAATAAGGGATGTGTTGGCTTACTAGTTAAGAGGCTGAGCTTGATGACCAGAGGATTGGCAGGTGAGCAGTTCAAGTCCCAAGTGCTGTCTGATGGAGTGAACTCACGTCATCTGTCCCAGCTCCTGCCAACCTTGCAGTTTGAAAGCAAGAAATTTCAAGTAGATAAATAAGAGCCACTTCGGTGGGAAAGGTAACAGTGTTCTATGCACTCTGGCATCTAGTCATGCGTGCCACATGGCCACAGTAAAATCCGCAGATGCAGACAGTGCTGGCTATTTGGCTGTAAATGAAGATGAGCACCGCACCCTAGAGTCAAACACAACTGGCTTCCGAGCAAGTGAGACCTATACCTTTACTAAGGTGGAAAATAATTTTCCGAAGTGAGGAAGGATGGCAAATAGCACACAGTTTTGTATGTAAAGCAACAGAGAAGGTCATATTGAGGTGAAGATTTTGCCATGTACAACTCTTTGCTCATATATCTACTTTTCTGTTGAGCAGATTGGAACAACCCTAGTAGACCTATTCTAAGACTGATTGGTTAGAATGCTATTACTTACACCAGTGTAAGTCAAATCTCAGTGGCAAAGTGTCACCAACTATGGATTTACTGCTTATAGTCTTTGTTGCACACCAAGTAACGCAACTGGCTTGTGGTGAGGGATGTCATTGTTGTCTTCATAACTATTATCAACATACCTAACGTTGACTAATGCTGACATACAAATGTAACAGGATTCTGGCTACATAATATAACGATCATGATGGATTTGCAGGAACGTTTTGGCTTTTCTTTCTATTCTTATTCATTGATTTCAGGTTTTACGATCTTCTCTTTATGTGTTGTTTAATTGCCGAATGGTTTTTTTAAAATACCATTTGAAGACATGCATTCTGCTCCGTTTTATCTGTGAGCGTCTAGTTCTGTTTATTTTAAGCACTAACAATCTTTGTCTCTACAAGAGGAGTTTAGGCTGATGATTTAATTTAAATGAAAATTGAACCTGGCCCAAGTTGGATGAGGAAACGGAGAGCGGCATTCGGTTGGGTTGCAATTGGGTTACGCTCGTAAAAATTGACGAACACCCATTTTGACACCCTAGGAGTTGACGGACGTCCAAAGTGAATTGGAATAACCGATGAAGACATGCCGGGCTCACCGGCTCCCTTGAGATGAGCGAGTGCAAGACGAGCCAACAGACAGACAGAAGACGCTGGCAAGGGAGACGATATCGCACGGAATTTAATGACATTCCCAGCCCACCACAATAGCAAGATGTTCAAAATGTTAGATCCTGACATTTTAGAAGACGTCACATTTCTCGGAAATGTAATTAGCATTTTGGAAATGAAACAGCACACACCTCTCTAAACTGACATGTTTAAAATGTCCCTCACCCCCGCTTTTCACACACTGCCTACACAACATTCGTCATCCTCTTAGCCAAAATATTCCACACCCTCGTTTCCTCCTTTGCGTGCTGCTATGTATTGGTAAATAGATTTTTTTTGGGGGGGAGGGGATAAAATTCTCAAGCTTTCACAGTGAGATTAGCTCAGAAGGAAAGAGTCAAAATACTGTCAAATTGGCAAAGAATTAAAGCTTCACTGACAAACTCGGATTAAGGTCCATCAACATAGAGGGAGAGAGAGAGAGGGACCCAGACAGAGACCCCCCCTTTCCATGATCAATATTTGCCAAAAGAACTAATACCTGATCCGGAGGGTTTGATCCTAGTTCTTGGTACTCTTCAAAGAACAGATAGAAAGCAACTTTGAACATTTGAGCTTTGCCTCTCCTGCAGTTTCGATTAGATCACACCCCATCATCCTTATAATTTTAGACAGGGGTTCCCAACCTAAGGCCCGTGGGCCAGCTCTGGCCCATGACACAATTTAATGTGCCCCCCCACACCTCCAAGGGCATTCAAGAAACAAAATAACCACTCCTTTGAAGCTGTTGGGACAAAATGGCCACCTCCATTGTGCAGGCTGTCTGGCCCTCGAGGCTGACTGAGAGAGCGTGACATGGCCCATAGCTTGAAAAGGTTGGGAACCCCTGCTTTAAGAGGTGCTAATCAGCAAATATTTACAGCTTTAAAAAAATAGCAGTTGCCAAATACTGAGCCATGAAGAGGCTGTGGTGGCTTAGTGGTTAAGGTGAGCTCCTATCATCAGTTCGAAACCCGAGTGCTGCACGACGGAGTGAGCTCCTGTCATCTGTCCCAGCTCCTGCCAACCTAACAATTCGAAAGCAAGCAATTGCAAGTAGATAAATAGGTACCACAGAGTGGTCCAGTGTCTGCAACATGACCACAGAACGGTCTACAGACACCACTGGCCCTTTGGCTGTAAATGGAGATGTGCACCACCCACTAGAGTTGGACACAACGTTCAAGCAAGGTAGAAAGACTGTGAAACTGGCCCAAAGATATATATGCTGGCTCTTCCTCTAAGAGGCACTGTAGGGAATTGATCTCTCAACTACTGGCTCCACAGTCAGATACCTAAACCACCGAGCTATCCAGCCTGAAGGCAATCATGAAGCATATCAGCTAGCTCGAGCCCATCTCAGAGATGGGAAAGTGGTCAAATTGTGCACCCAATGGCCGAACATTTCTCTGCGATGAAGATCTGACTCTACAATCTTGCCACACTCAAAGCTCTACTCCAGTTTTCCCCAGTGCTCCTCGGAGAAAAGGAGTCCCATTTTAATCCCATACAATTAGATCCTCAAATAATAGAAACCTTCCAGCGTTGGAAGGCTTCACGTAAACCTCTGGAAACACCTCATTTGCCCGCTAATCTCCCTTCTAGTTAAAACAGTGTTTGGGTTTATTGATGAAATAACCTCCAAGTTAATTTTGTACGATCTAGTCTAGGGGCTAGGAAGTCATAATTTTCCTCCTTGAAAGAGAGGGTCGACAAGGAGATGATCGGAAGAACCGTAAAACTCAGCACGGTGATGAAACATTTCCCATTGCATCAGTATTCATTTCTGCAAACAGAACCCCGGTGCCGTTTTGCAATATTAACACTTGTTACAAAATGTCATTGATCTATTAAGACTTTCGGAGCATTCAAAACCCAACCGCTCTGGAAGGAAGAGCGGAAGGGAAATATGACTAACTCGACAAGATTAGAGGCGATGTTTTCTTGTGAAATTAAATCAGGTTCTCATGTTTGTGACTACCGCAGAGGGGATTAGAGACAGGTTATGAGGAGCTGCTTTATACTGATTGATAGGAAGAGGGGTTGTTGGTTTGTTTAGATTCCTTTTTTGGACTATTGGTGCCATAATTCTCCATTCTGTGAGTTGTACCTGCCAGACACCCTTGAGATACTTAAATGTGGCTCAACTGAGAGAAAGGCCTAACTTGGAAAGGTTTGAGACCAAGCTAGGCATAGCTTGTCCTTGTCCTTGTTGGTGAGGAGGAGGAAAACCAGAAGGAAGAAAAGTAGGAGAAGAAGAACCCTTCACTAAAATGTTCAGGCATAAGAAGGGAATTGCCATAAGCAGTTGCCTACCTCCAACTTCACCATGAGCTGTCCACAGAGTCCACAAAAATTTCTACTCAATCAACATGAGTAGAAATCTTTGTGGACTCTTGGGGACTTCCAGTTCTCAAAAGGGTTCTTGCAAATTTGAGGAAGAGCCTACAGAAAATGTAGTGCCTTCAGGTGAAAACAAAATTAGTGCTGTCGATATTTTTCCTCTGTCCAGGAAACAAATTGGCGAGGAGGAGTGATGGTCATTGAACCACTAGAAGGTGCTGTATCACTGAGGTTCAAGACAAATCAAACCAATGATCTAGGATTGTCTGTTTCTGTTCTTCCCCCACTCACCCACCCACAGTTGGCCATGTTATTAGATCCTAGCAAATATGTCTCAAGTGACCCACAATTTCCACACCAGAATGCTGGCTTTACTCTGCCAAAACTTCAGTCCTGTGCCTTTATTTTCTCTTCTGCTGGGAAATCAAGCCTATTAGGCATTGGGCTCCTCCAGGTTGGCACAATTTCCATGTCGGTTTGTGAGAGGAGGACTGGAAGGGCTGCCTGGAGAGAAACTCCATGCCAACGAGACCTTTAAAAATAACATATGCCAGCTTAGCTGATGGAAATGTGTTTATTTTGAATCGCTTGGCATAGATAATTCACTTCGACCCAACTGTTGGATTTAATGAAGGAAATCAAAGTTTGACCAGTGCTATCATCAGTCAGCATTTGGGTGGTGGTGGTGGTGGTGGGGAGTCCAAATTTCTACTGGGCAAAAGAAAACAGGACAGCCTTTAAACTTAGCAGAGTGGACTTGTCAGTCTGTTGAAGTAAACAAAGCAATGCATGGCCCACTGCCAATGTTATTTTGGTGGCCTCGGCCCCATCTTTTTTCTGGAAAATTAAAATGAAATGGAGATTGGTGATTGCTTTCAGGAGAAAGGTGAAGTAGAAGCGAAACACAATGTAGCATGACATCCAACTGACCTCTAAGGAGAGGTCATTAATGTCCTGTTTCAAGCAAATAGGAGACTGGATAAACTATGAAAGCAAGATAGATTGGCTGGGGAGAGAGGGGTATGTAGGCCAGGAATAGGTGAAGTATGGCCCTGGGATTGCATTCAGTCCCTAATTCCTTTGTTGTGGCTGAAATCTCATTCTCCAGTCTCCTCCCAAAAGGAATTAATCTCCAAGATTACATAACTTTGAGTCCTAGTTGAGTAGGCTACCCTATTTTAAAATGGCCAAATACCACCTCCTTCTCCATTTTCATCTCCATCTCTGTCTGTCTCCTCCTCCTCCTCCTCCTTCTTCCTCTTCCTGCTTCTTCCTTCTCTTCCTCTTCCTTTTTTCCTGTCATTTTTCTGCACCCACACACCCTCCTTGGAACTGTGAAGTTGTTGACCTATGATCCACTTCTTCTTTCCTCTCCATCCCTGCTGCTGCTCCTCTGGAGAAGCTAGAAGGCAATTGCTGAGCATCAAATTTGCCAAACGGGCTCAATAAATGCCTTGTGGACATTTTGCAGCACCGTCCTTAGCAACGGCGGCTTCTTTTTCTCCCCCCTCAAGAGTAATTTGGTTGCAAGAGCCCTCCAGGGATTCTGGTTGATGCATGTCCAGGAGGAAGAAATAGAGAGGTGGTCTATGCTGGCAAGTTTTATTTGTGTCACTTCAAGGCCACCTCTCTTGGGAACCCCAATTACAGCTGCCGCTCAGAAGTGAAAATTCAAATCTTCAGACTCCAATCGTCTTCATAGAGGAGCGCATAGGGTCCTTGGGAAAACTTTCTCCTGCCCCCTAATATATGAAAGTGCAAAAAATGTGATAGAAATGAAGACCCCTCGGGAGTGAAAAACCAATAAACTTGGCAAGCAAGACGAGAAAAATCTCTCTCCCTTCATGCCCAGCCCTCTTCTCTCACTTTAATAATAGGGAGAATATTTACATCTTAGAACAACAGGGGAGAATTGTGATGAAGCCTATATGGAAGTGTCAGGATGTGAAGATGAGCAGATTGCAATGTGGAATGGGACCACCAATACAGGAGGGTGCCACCTTTCTGCTGGGGCTGAGTTTGTCACAGGATCACCACTCAAACTCAGAGGCCCAGTGATGTTTCTGCAGATTGATGTGGAATATCTGATTCTCAGTTGGTAGAAATTAATGCAACTTTTTGTACAAAGTGTGATCTATAGTCCGTTTTGTGCAAGGAGAGAACTAACCTCTTTCCATTCTATGCAAGACTGTAGAAAAGTCAATACAATATTGTAGTGCAGGGGTCATCAAACTTGGCTCTCCAGATGTTCTTGGACTTCAATTTCCAGAGGCCCTGATCAGCAGATGTGCTGAACTGGGCTTCTGGGAATTGAAGTGCAAGAACACCTGGAGAGCCACGTTTGAAGACCCCTGTTGTAGTCGGACTCTGAGCAAGATTGGAATATGGGTTCCTTTTGATTATTACAGCTATGAAATCACATTTGCTATGTTCATGTCCTAGGTTTCACTGCCCCCTCTGACCTCAGCTGAATGTCTCAGAACTTCTGGGAAGGGTGATTTTCTCCAATAACAATATACCTCAGGAATGGAGTTGTGGAAGCAAGCATGTGACCAACTTGTGAAAGGCACCTCCTTGAATAGCTAAGACGATTTCCACAACTTCCATTCTGTAGGCCAGGGGTTCCCAACTTTTCAAGCCAGGGGCCGGGTCACTCTCACCCATTCAGCTTCAAGAGCTGGATGGCTATTTTGCCCTGCCTGCATGTTGGGGTGGCTATTTTGTGCCAACAGCTTCAGTGGGGTGCCCATTTTCTTTCTCAAATGCCCTTGAAGGGGTGGGGTGGGCCACATGAAATGGTGCCATGGGATGGATCCAGCCCATGGTCCTTAGGTTAGGAACCCCTGCTGTAGGTGGTAATTCATAGTAGGATGCTGGTCCAATTGTACCAGACCAGCCAATTGGGTTGACATCAAAGCATTAGTTTTGCTTGCTTCTTCTTTTGGGAAAGTTACCTCTGAAGCCATCAGGACTGCAGACCTGAGCTAGGATCCCATTCAAGAAATCTGTATGCATAAGAGTGACCACATCACTTTCTTTCTCCTTCTTGCAGGTTGTTCTTTGTGTGAAGGGAGGCGTAACTAATTTTGTAACCTGCTCATTAATAGACCAGGCCATTGGTGGCGGCGGCAGCGATGACTGCATAATAATTGACACACATTTCCCCAAAGGATTCTGCCTTTAATTATACCTCTAAATGATAGTTTCCTTCTGAGGCAGAAGATGAGAATGAAAGAGAAGGGGAGAATTGTCCACAAACACTGAATGGGTTGCTATGGGACAACTTTAATCCAACCCATTCTGTAGCTGTGTCTCCCCCTTCCAGATTGATGTTCTGCTTAGCAAAAAGGGGTCAACACGTTTCACAATGGATTTTGATTGATCAGACATGATTAGCAGCTTATGAATATGGATGAGGCTTTGGGAAACAAAAAAAGAAAAGAAAAAGAAATTCAGCTTGCTCACTTCCTTCTTTAAAAATTAATTTAAATCCAAGGAGCAAGAGCCACAGCTGGTATAAGATTAAGAAACAAGTACAGTACAGAGAGAGCTGAATAAGTTAAATGAGGCAGCCCAATGCTGCTTCCTTAGCCGTCTTCCTTAAATGACTGGATTTGACCCAGTGGAGACACAAGTTTCAGTCGATCCTTAGGAGAAACATCTTGAGGGCTATCGCTCAACAACAAAACCAGGGTTAGACAGGTGGTAGCTTTTTCTCTTACTAGATATCTGTGAGAGATTTTGGACAACCTGATGGGGAACCTCTAGATCCACATTTATGGAATAGAAGGTTGAACAAGATGGTCTAGAACAGCGATTCCCAATGTGGGGCACACACCCCACTGGGAGACTTCAACTCCCAGAAGCCTAAGTCAGTATATTGGCTTTGACTTAGGCTTCTGGGAATTGATGTTCAAAAAAACCAAAGGTTGGGAAACACTAGTCTAGAAGTTCCTCTTCCAATCTGAAGACCCCAAGTGTTCAACTAGCCTAGTGGTTGGGAACAATTGTATGTTGATCGATCCAACATTACAAGGTTAGAGATTCATGACATAGTGACAACCTGGGTGTGCTTGTGACACTACTTTTATAACACCACTCTGGGTTTTAATGTAAAGCTGATGAGAGTTCTCTCAACCTGTTGAACCCTATATCCCCCAAATAGGCCTAACATCTTGTAAATTGAAACTCCAGAGCAGATGCACCACCATCATAAAATCCAAACCACCCATTCCCATGGTTGGGAAAAATTGCTTTGTTTTTTCTATATGTCTTTTCTGACATGCATATATCAAGAATAAAGAGATGATAGATTGGTAGTCTGCTGAAAGATCTGTCTGAACCTGAGCAAGGAGGGCTATTTCTTCGAACTATTTAAGAGTGATGGGCCTGATGCATGAGATATTTTGCAATTGGACATTGGCCTTGATTTCTATCAGATCTGCTCAGTGGCTATTTCCTCCCTCCTCTGGATTCAGTGGATGGAATTCAGCACCCTATAAGAAATCGAAGTAGACACCATCTGCCTCCGGTCCACTCACATACATAAAAGAAAAGCCCAGCTTCATGGCACAAGTCCACCCCTTATTTTTCGCCTGTCGTTAGTAACCTTAGATTGACTCTACTCATCTTGACATTCTGCCATGCACATCACTATGGTTTCCAAGCATCACACTCCTTCACATGAATAAATAAACCCAGTTAAGGTTGCTTAGTAACAAATATTTACTCATGTCAACATTATTTTCAAAAAGAAAGATTATATATTAGATAGATAGATAGAGAAAGAAAGAGTATGTGAACAGATAGACAGCAGAATGGATCAAATGACCCTACATTTGCAATAAAAATTAGACACCAAAAAAGGTAGGCTGTCACAACATAGGCTGTCTCACAGAACAAAGGATGTGCTCACACAGCAACACAAAGGTTAAATTCATTAGCATATGTTCAATGCCAGGTTTTTGCTTTATATGTTTCCAAGTTTGCAATTGAAAAGGGGACATACACAGCTAATCTGAATAACAGCCAGTGATCATCTGCCATTACCAATCGTATGAAGCCACATTGATTTGTACACTAACCAATCACTCTGTGCCTGACCTCTGTACCTGATGTGTACAAACTGATGCCATGAAGTCTCACTCCCATGTCTGATGAAGTGGACTTGATCCATGAAAGCTCACATTGAAATATAACAGTTAGTCTTTAAAGTGCTACAGTGTTTTTGGTTTTATTTTGTTCATTCTCTGATATGGCTGAAACACAAACTAGCATGGCTACTATTCCGAAAAAAAGGTAGATTTGTCCTGATAAAAAACTAGGTTGATTATATCTCCATCTTGTCTTTCCAGATTACAGACAACTGGTCCACTCATTGTAGAAATGGCTGAGTCGGCCTTGGTCGAGTGTGCGGGATAGAAATCCAACAATTAAATTAAATTTAAATTAAATTGTAGCAACTGGATGCTGCTCTTTCAGATTGTCTGGTGGATTTTCAAGTTGTGTTCTGCTCATTCTTGTTTATACTCTTCTCTTTGTGTTTCACCTGCCCTTGGTTTATTTTATGGAAAGGTGTGTGAGACTCATTATTGGGAAACCCACTTGTATGTCTTTCTGGGCAGTCCAGGGCAGTGACGGTGAACCTTGGCACCCCTGATGTTCTTGAACTTCAATTCCCAGATGTCCTGATCAGCAGGGGTGCTGACTTGAACTTCTGGTAATTGAAGTCCAAGAACACCTGACGTGCCAAGGTTGGCCATCACTCACCTAGGGTATCCACAAACGTCCCCCTCTGGCACCATATTGTTTTGTTACAATGGATTTATTGGCTACCATGGTGGACTTTTGGAAACTCCTCTCTTCTTCCTCATTGAGCAAACACACTAAGAACTCTCAGTCTCTGGGACTGTGTATCTATATATCCATCTGTACATTTCACAAATACTTTAAATAAAATGAGTGGGCTTTCACAAAAATTCTTTCTCAGCTTTCAGCCTCCATAGCTTCCCGTGTCTGATGTCAACATGACAAAAGTCACACTTCACCCTGAGCCCAGAGAGGTTTCCATTAGGAGCAGCTGTCATCTCTGTGTCCTAATTGGAAATAATTGGGTTGTTGTCTCAAAGTGCTGAGCCCTGCATTAGCCAAGTCAGTCCCAGCCTGGGTCCAGAAAGCATCTGGTGCCATCAGAGCTGGCAGCTATTCAACATTCATCTGCCCTTCTCCCCTCCACAGGCTTCTCCATGACATCAGCTTCTTTATCAACTGGCCCTTGTTTTAAAAGGAAGAAGACCACAAGAGTAGGTAGAAAAATCATAGAATATCATTGTGTCTTAGCATTAGACTTAGATGGTTAGGTCCAGATTTAATCCTGGTTAGACATATTGAATTCAGCTTGATAAATGAATTGTGGGACATGGCTAACTTTAGTTTTGGGTATTTCAGTGGGCGTACTCTAATCAGGGCTATGCGCTTGTCGGTAAGTGTTGACATGTCAGTTTTCAACACATGGTGATTCAGGGCTATGTTTAGATCTAGTGTATAAATGACTGAAGGATGAAAAGCTAGAGGGAATGTTCATCAGATTTGGTGAGGATACCCAAACAGCAATGGCAGCTAACAACACAGAAGATTACCGGGATTCAAGATGGCATCAACAGATTGGAGAACTAGGGAAACAAAATGAATTTCATAAGGATAAATATAAATTTGTAAGTGATACAAGGGTCTCCCCCAAAGCATTCCGGACAACTCATGATAAAGGCCCATAACTCTGCGCATATCATATAGTTTCCATGTAGAAGATTAAAAGTTCTATTCCTGGATGTGGAAGCTGGTGGCTTTTGATGCCATTGTGAGACAATGAATTTCTTCTGATTTTGAGTCCAAATTTTAAAGATGCCATCCAAGACATGAAGCTATTTTTGGTGACATGGGTGGGCAACTTTGGAAAGTGGCATTACACTTCAGACTAAAAAATGAAATGGATTTACTAGCTCAATTAGATCAGTACAAGAATGCCAATGCCAACGCCAACGCCAAGAACAAGAACACCAACAACACCAAGAACACCAACACCAACAACAAGAACACCAATTTTTTGTCAGAAACTATTGTGGGTTGAAATGATTTTTGCCGGAGAAGCTCTGCTCAGAAAACACCCAAATGAGGCTCCTTTCATGTCCCCAAGATCTTTTCCCACTGAAGTGGTCCCTATTTATCTACTTGCAATTTCTTGCTTTCAACCTGCCAGGTTGGCAGGAGCTGGGACAGAGACAGGCACTCAAACTGTCACGAAGTACCTGGGTCTCAAACTGCTGACTTGCCAGCTTTCCAGTTAACAAGGCGAGCTTCTTAACCCCTGAGCCACTGCAGCCCCACATCAGAGTCATCACCCTCCAATTATCCATCTGGAGGAAGGACCAGGAAATGATCTTCCATAACATTCTTCAGATAACATTTGTCAATGTAAGCAGCAATGTTCTTGGACAGACACAAATTCTAATAGGACATCTTCTTGCCAGTTTTCAGTATCTCCATGTTGGGCTGAGAAAAGGTCCCGTTTGAAACCCAAGGCAGACACTTTTTATCAGTGCGACACTGAATTCATCTTAGTTGCACTGCTTACTATGGGGAACTGACCAAGGTGCTGAACCTATTCGGTAAAGTCCAGGCTAAAACCTAGTGCCAATTCATGGCCACCGATTAGTGCAGGCTTTGCTGTGCTAGATGGTTCAAAGGTTTAGCTTGTGACAAAGCAGTTTTTTCTCATATAGTGCATTCTGATGTTGGCTGTGGAGAGCTAAGGGGGTGAAACAGATGTGGAGGGAGATGCTCACGAAAGCCGATTACGGCGGTCTTGTTTGTCGGGTGATCTCGATTGGCAGTTTGTGCTTTTATTTGCTGCTGGAGGCCCTTAGAGGGATTGTAAGAATTAGTGAGGTGTTTTGTTGTTGTTATTTCTGTTAACGGCATCATTGTGTCATTCAGATTCTTGTGCATAATTAACTAGGGGAGGTTGTTTCCCCTCAATTCCTTCTGAATAATTGGAAATGGAAAAGAGTTGATTTTTTTTATTCTCTCTTTTTTTCTTAAAAAAGAATGGAGAGTTTGCTTTGATGGGAACCAATGGGAGCTTAAGCACTCTGTTCCTCTTGTTGTTCTGTTTTGTTAGTGTTTCTGCCATTGTGTTTTTTTCAAGAATGCAAAATGTTAAACAAGAGGCTTACCATGTATCCCTCTATGAATTTCCATGACAGAGTAGGAATTTGAACCATACCTGTCAAGTATCCCGTTTTGGCCAGGATTTCCCATAATTCACCGCTCCACCACGCTCCTTTCTGCTGTCATCCCATATTTGAACAACCAGGAAAGGGGGTACTGCATATGCGCACCACTGCCTCTGATGGGCATGCATGTGCAGTAACCCCTTTCCTGTCCAAAGGGGTTTCTGTGCATGTGTGTCGCTGACTCTGACATCAGAGGCAGCAGCACGCATGCGCCAACACCGGCGCCCGGAAACCTTCCCGTATTTGGACACTGGCAACTTGACAGGTATGATTTGAACACTGAATCTCCTGAGTTCTAGTCCAATATTGTGTCCACTAGGCCACACTGGCTGTCTTTTTGAATCTCAACTAAATGCCACACAGATATTCTTTAATAGTGTATCACATGCTACAGCTGATTTTTCATATTTGTACCATCAACATTGTACCTCTAATCACTGCCACCCAGGATTCAGCCAGCAATTGGAAGCAGTTCGAAATTTCTCCCCCCCATTGTGTGGAAACACTTCTGTGCAGATTATTTGGGTGGTTTTTTTTTGCAACAGTTGGCTTAGTAGTTAAGACACTGAACTGGAAGGGTGGCAGGTTAGCAGTTTGAGATCCAAGTGCTGCATGATGGAGTGGGCTCCCATCTCTGTTTCAGCTCCTGCCAAACTAGGAATTGACATCCAAGAACACCTGGAGAGCCAAGTTTGCAGACCCCTGCTCTAGATAAATCATCTTCCATGCTCATAGTAAGCCTTTCCCCACTAAGTAAGGTAGAAAATAAGGGCTGTGGAGGCTTTAGTGGTTAAGAGGCTGAGCTTGATGACCAGAAGATTGGTAGGTGAGCAGTTCAAGACTTGAGGGAGCTCTCATTGTCTGTCCCAGCTCCTAGCAGTTAGAAAGCAAGAAATTACAATTAGATAAATAGGGACCACTTTGGTGGGGAAGGTAGCCAGTATTCTATGCACTCTGGCATCTAGTGATGCCTGCCACATGACCATGGAAACATCTGCAGGTGCAGACAGTGCTGGCTCTTTAACTGTAAATGGAGATGCTCACCGAACCCTAGAGTCAGATACAACTGGCTTTTGAGCAAGGGAAACTTTTGCAACCATCATTGGAGAGACAGAGAATGAGCTGCCTTTGTTTGCTTTCTTTAGTAAAGGTAAAGGTTTCCCTTGCTCGAAAGCCAGCCGTATCCGACTCTAGGGTTCAGTGCTCATCTCTGTTTCAAATCCGAAGAGCCACCGCCGTCTGGCTCTGCATACATTTCCATGTTCATGTGGCAGGCATGACTAGCTTTCTTTATAGGATAGCTAACACAAAAGCATTCAGCTGGGGCAGAAAGGATGTGTCACATAAAATGGATTAAATATACCTCCACTAGATTCAGGGCGAACCTTCAATGATATTATGACCATTGGTATTAGGTGCTAGGTCAGAAAGTCAGGGAGCTCATAGGGCATCAGATTAGGGCTCAGGAGACCCCTAGTTGGTTTTGGCTTGTGAATCTTGAGAATTGAAGCCTATGGGTCAAGGTTGGGGTAACAGGGAATCTCTTCAGTCCATCTTTAAGCCACTCCTGGATTTCTGGTTCAGGACAGTTCTCCTGACATGCTTTCCATTCCCAGCTTTTTGAATCCTGCTGTAGCGACATCTCAGAGACCAAGAAATGTGTAGCTACTCAAAGCAATGTGATGTGGGAAATGCAACGACTAAGTCCTTAGGAGAGATTTGAAGCATCCTGGCAAGAAAAGCCAAAGCTTCTCTCCTTGTGGTTCCTTTCTTTTGAGCTCACCATTGATCTCTCAGGATTTCTCATTTTTGGCTCTGAGCAAAGCATTCTGATGATCGATGAAGTTGTTTGAAAAGTGGCCTTTCTCAAATGAGCTGAAGGGAGTTCATACAACCCCCGCCGCCGGCCGCTAAATGAGTTCAGAGTGTTGTCCTTCCTCTTTGGCAAAGCGAGGGAGGGAAAGAAACATGGATGCTGTAGGAAGGACCATTTTACCCTAGTAAACATGATTCTGCCTGTTTCTTGGTAGAGGACGAGACAGACCCAGCATAAATAAGAAAGCAGAACGGGCACGGGGAAAATCATGAAGCCATGGCGGTGTCTTAAATTTTTTGTGGGTGGTGTACGGGGGGGCGGTGGGGATGACAGCACTTTTCAATTTAATATCAAGCAATTGATGTTACAACCCTGGGATCCATCTCTCAACAGGAGAAATGCCCACTGGGTTGTCTGTCTGAAATATCAACTGCCACCGTTTAGCGGCAAATTTCTTGCATTTTACGGTCTTTTTTAGGCCAGGACAAAAAGGGCATAAAAGAAAGGCAAGTGGCCCATACAAAGGCAGAGCATTGGTAGGAAGGCTTCTCTTTTGCAGTACAATATAATGAACATCAGCCTCGTTTGCCTCTTTCATTGAAGGTTTTTTCCCCCCTCTTTAAGTAGCCCCAGGGCACGGACATAATCCATTTTCTGGTTCTTTTATGTCTATGCGTTTTGTATTCTCTTCTCCCCCCCCTCCCTGACTCCCTCCTTTCCATGGATAATAAGACATTAATTTGGGTGAACCCGTGAGAGGGGTTGAGCTTCTGTTACAGATAAAGATTACCCAATGAGCGGAAACGACGGAGGAGAAACTGGAGTCACAGTGACCATAAGAATGAAAGAACAGGGCATTTGGATTCAGCCCAAAATCTCTCTAGTAGAAGGGGATGGGAGCAAATTGCTTTTGAGTTCATTTCTGATCCCAATTAACCAGCATTCACAGATGTCTTTTAAATATGCAAATCCGGGAAGTGGGGGATGATGGATACATCCAAAATCATGGTTTGGAGTACTTAAATTGTGAAAATCTCAGTTTGTGTTGACTCATAGAATTAATGGGAATTTAATAAACCATCAATCACATTGGGTTCCGTTGATTCATGGTATCAGCTGAAGGTTTCAAAGGATCTTCTCACACAGCTGGATTCTGGCAATCAACCTAAGTGGTGAGACCTAAGGTTTCTGGAGCAGAAATTTGTTTTAAATTGTTCTTGATGAGTTTGCCAAAATCCATACATTTCTTCATATCCAGGCTGGAAAAAACCCAGACGTCTAAAATATGTGAAGATGGATGAGTACAGGGCTGGTACAACTGTTCCATCACAGCTCAAGTTTATTACACCCCCTGTCATGTTGTAAAACTAGATACTTCAGGAGGTCCACCAGAAAATACCTGAAGATAACAGACTGATTCCATTGTGGCCTGTCAAATTGTACTCAGAGGCGTGTTCTCTCCAAATTTGAGGGTATAGTTTTGAGTTTCTCTTTGGGTTTTGAATCCATCGAGCAACAAATGATCAGTTGTCTACTCAAATCTTGGCCAACATAGGTCCATTGGTTTCATTAGGACACCCACAAGAAATAATGTTTCGAACCTTTGGAACATGTACTATAGCTCAGTAATACTGTAAATCCCTGGCTTTGCATTCTAAAGACCTTGAAAGAAAAAACCCAAAAAGATTGTTTATTTATTTATTCATTCATTCAATTTGTATAGCCTCACCAATCAACCTGCGACTCTGGGCCGCGTACATAAAATCCCCAATGTTTAAACTATAGAAACCCTTAAAATTTCTAAAATCACTGAAAAACTACTTCCTACCCACACCAATTAAAAATCTAGTTAAAAACTTTTAAAAACATGAGTGATCCTGCTCTAAATAGTAAACACCAAAGGCTATACAGGGAGGCTGTTCTCCTAGGAAGCATTGTGAGGAATCAAACTCACAACCTCCAGCTCCATAGCCAGATGCTGTCAGGAAATGAGTTTTCTCATGAGTAGGTCTTTTTGCCCACCAGTGGTTGCTTCCCTGCTTCTGAGCTGTCACCTTCCTGGCTAAGCAACCCAGGCAATTAGATTAGTGTAGATAAGGTAGTACATAGCCAAGTAAACACTCCAGTCATCTCGGGCATTTTAAAAGTATATTGTAATTAAAGTAAGTTACAGAAGAAAGTTTATCAAAACAAAGGAATCCAGCAAATGACCATACAGCATAAAATAATCCATCACACATTAGGCTCCGGCTCTTCCAACCCGCGAGGCCAGCATGTTTACACATTCCAATCTCTCTAAGGTATGTGACAAAGGTTCTTCCGCACATGGAAAATCTCCATCTTGGATGAGGCTAAAACCAGGGCATAAATTCTGGCCTAACAGATGCCTAACTCTCTGAATGCTCCAGCCAGCCAAAGCTAGACAAAAACATGGACTCCTCCAGTCCGGTTGGAGACGAGGGATTGAGTTTTGCTTGTAGCATTGGTTTCCATGTTATGCATGGCAAATATCGCATTTTGAGACTGATGTGAGCATAAGAAAAGGTACCAGGAGATTGGGTAAAATTAGTGATAAAACAGAGTGGGCAATACAACCCCAGTTGTTCATGCATTTCAAGAGTTCGTCCAAGGGATGTCAAAGGATGGGGAAATAGGACGAGATGGTGCTACTGCAACGTTTGTACCCTTTTTCTTCCAACTGA
This sequence comes from Bradypodion pumilum, assembly GCA_035047305.1. Taxonomy (NCBI): domain Eukaryota; kingdom Metazoa; phylum Chordata; class Lepidosauria; order Squamata; family Chamaeleonidae; genus Bradypodion; species Bradypodion pumilum. Next base: position 13,218,841 of record JAWDJD010000015.1, read on the forward strand.
AGACTTTTGGCTGTTGGATGGATCTCATCTGGAGGTCAGACTAAATAATGTAGCATTTTTCTCACTTGGGGGGGGGGGGAATATGATTTTCATGGAATTTCCCTAGATCCTGAAGCTCTGAATAGTTCTTCCAGCCTGGCAGTTGGGAGGTAGGGTCAAAAGTTTGGATTTTGTTTCTTGTTGTTGCTGTCATTGCTCCTGAAGATAGAGATGTTATGCTTGCAAATGAAATACTGGGGAGGGAGGCACAAAAAATGTCTACTACTTGGTCTAATCCATCTGTCCTATACTAAATCAAGGACGCTGAATCCAAATCTGAAGTTCGATTTTGCCTAGGAGGTCAGAATCTTAAATTAGCAAATCTCACTTCTTGGTTAGGTTCTTGCATTGATTATGTGAGGTATATTTCCCACAAATGGAGCAAAAATAGTCTGGTTTATTAACACAGCTGCGCCTACTCATCTTAAGTTCAAAACAGACTCACTATGGCCTAGTCGTACTATCCAATAAGATGGTTTCGCACTAGAGAAAGCCCTTGGCCCATCTCACCTTATATACCTATTTCTGATGTCAGCTCAGTGACTTGTCCAGACATGCCCAGCCACTGTTGGGACATGCATGCCACCAGGGGATGTGATTCAGCTGAGGCGGCAACAGGCCTAGTGGTAGCTGCAACTGTTCTAATGGTCCCATGTAAAAAATACATTACTCAATACCATTTCAACAGCTATAGCATGCCTATAACTTAAAATCTGTATGTGATAGGCACATTCTGAGTTCAGATTTGGAATCAGCACACTTGATATCATGTAAATCACATGTGTTATTCCCAGTAGCAAAATCGTTGTTGTGCAGTGAAGTGTTGGCGACCCAAAGAGGGCTGTTTTTTCCCCATTCTTGCTTAGGATCAAAAATGTTCCCTTTTTATTTTATTTTTTATAGAGTTTCTCTATGCTTTAAAGCAACCTTTTTTTTGTGTAGGGGAAGAAAATGTATTTTCTTGTCTGAACAGCAAAATGTCAGAGGTTAAACCCGGGATCTGAGTTTGAAAATATGAGGAGTAAGCAAAGCGCAGCTTTCTTCCTGCTCAAAGTTCATGCCATAAGCCTTCAGGCCATCTTGTTGACTTCCCACAAGTGATGCTCAAGTACATATAATGTAGGAGAACAGAATGTACAGAAGAACACTCTTGGCTCATCTTGCCCATATCCCCTCCCCCCCAATGCTGGCCAAGTGCTTTCAGCTGGATTCTTTCCTAGCCCTTCCCGGGAAGTCTTTGGCATGATCTGGTGGTCATCTGTCCAAGCATTAAGCAGAGCTGACCTTGCTTACCTTCTCAAAGCAGACAGCTGTGTTCAGGGTGGGGTGATGGAACTGAAAGTAACAAGTAGTTTTTTTTTCTTTACTTTGCATGAAAAAAAAATATATCCACAAGCCGGCATTGCCATTGTGAGTTCCCAGAACTCGAAGGAAAATAGAGTCTGTTTTATTCTGCAAAAAAAAAGTTACAGGCCCATATACCCCCGCCCAATGCTCTTGACATCATTCAATTCCAGAAGGAAGGCAGCAGGAGGGGAAGGGGTGGGAAGTTATGAGAAAGTGAGCACGGGAGAGCATGTGTGTAAGCCGACAGATAACAATGACAGGGTGGAAGGAAGGAGGGAAAGCCTCTTGTCACCTCTCTGTTTCTATCCTTGCAAATCCCCCAGGTGCTATCCACACGAACAGCCTCTTTTGGGGAGACGTGACTATTAGCCTCTTTGCTGTCAGGCTTCTCTCCTCGCCGCGCTCCGTTCCATCCTAACAAGGCCTTGGATAAAATAAATATTTAATGTCCCTCTTCAATATTTTAATGGAGGGTTTCTGGTTCTCAAAAATATATATAATTGCCACGGATGTTGTCTTGGAGAGGAGGAAGGAGAGAAGGAAGAAAGGAAGGAAATAATGAACAGAAGGAGAGAAGAGAAGAAAAGGAAGGAAGGAAATAATAATGGACAGAATGAGGAAGGAAGGAAGAAAAGGAAGGAAGGAAATAATAATGAACATAATGAGGAAGGAAGGAAATAATGAACAGAATGAGAAGGAGAGAAGAGAAGGAAGGAAGGAAATAATAATGAATATAATGAGGAAGGAAGGAAATAATGAACAGAATGAGATTCCGAAGCCATCCATGGCTGAGCAATGATATGATAATGCCCCTGACTCCAGATCATCATCCTATTACCACTCAGTCCCAATGCCTTCTGCCTAACATTATCCACAATTCCATAAAAGTGAATTATGCTTTGTTCATCCAAGCCACCGGGAACGCCATGCCCCATGAGAGGAAGAACAGGGATCTAAAACTTTGGCTTTGGGACTGGAAACACAGGTTCGATTCCAGAGAGCTGCATGTGGGGGACATGAAAGGAGCCTCATTCAGGCATCCCCTGAAAAACAACAACACTTTTCAACCCAGAGTAATCTCTGGCACAAAATGAACGAACGATCACCAAGTAAGCTTATTGGCTTGGTGGGGGATCTGAACCCAGGACTGTCTAGAATTCCCATGTTCTAACCAGCACTGCCTGCTTCTGAAGACCATGGGGACTTGGCGTCCGTGGCAGGCCAACTCTGAGAGAAAAAGGCCGAAGGAAGCAGCTGGTGCAGATGAAGAACAAAACAAATCTATTTGCTGCAGCATAGAGAGGGTACCGCACAGACCCGCTGGCCGTGCGTAATCACCGGGGGCCACCCGGCCAGCCAATCAATTGCTACGTGCCAGGCTTTCTCTTTTTCCACCTGTTGCCATGAGAACATGGTCTGCTCAGAACGTGTGGGGGAAGACGAACATAATGTGATGCATCCACATACATGACAATATGTGATATTGTCTTCTTCAAGCTATATTCTCCGAGGATCTAGTAGAGAGAGGGGGATGCTGTTTCCTTTAAGCACCCCCCCTTCAACTCTCTGGCTCCATTTTGTTGACCGAGTCCATAAAGGGGGATAGACTGTTGAAAATTCTTTCCACAAGCCATCTTGGCGAATGTCTATATAGCTAGTTGGATAGCTCAGTGGGTTGGGCATCTGTCAGCAGAGCCATAGGATGGGAGTTTAATTCCCCCAATTGTGCCTTCTAAGAGAAGACCCAGGCTGTGTAGACTTGAACATGTTGCACAGTCTGAAGAACTCCTCACAGAAGAAGGGAAGGGTAAACCACATTTGGTATGTTCTTTACCTAGAAAACCCTAGAAGGGGTCACAATAACTGAGAATCAACTTCATAGCACAGTTATTCTTCCTCACCTCTAGACCATCCATCCATCCATCCTTTCTTTCCTTTCTTTCTTTCTCTCTCTCTTTCTTTCTTTCTTTCTCTCTCTCCCTCCCTCCCTCCCTCCCTTCTTTCTTTCTTCCTCCCTCCCTCTCTCTCATCCATCCATCCATCATTCCCAGGATGAGATAATTTCTTTGGTTATCCATCTTTTCCCAAAATGAAACCAACCTAATGGATGAATGTTTTTGACTGACGAATCTCACAACCATCTTCTATCCCTCCCAGCAGATATGAAGTTTGAGAATTTGGGTCTTTGTCTTTTCAAATAGATGCTGCTAAAAGCTCTTCCCCTAGACTGACCAGTGCACCTTCTAGGCATGTTTTGTGGCCACCACACTCCTGCAGGCCAGGTAGACCATGCTGAGAGATAGAAAGAGGATGAAAACCAAAATTGTCCAGTCCGCTTCATGGCTGAACAGCAATCTGAGCCCAGGTCTCCTGAATCGCAGCAGAATACTCATAACCATGATCCATCAGTTGGGCCTAAGAGTTGGAAATAATCACCACCCTATCTCACAGGGTTCTCATGATGGTGAAACTAGCCCCAAAGGATGGACTTCTATTGTAATATGATGGTGGTTAGAAATGCCATGTCGTTGGCATAGGCCTGCGTATAGCTGACCATCTCTAAACTGTGTCTTTCTCTTGCGTTGGGTCCACATTCTTTGGAAAATCTGTAGGACCAGCTTCTTGGAGATGTAGAGAGGGAAGACCTTGCCTAGTCCAGGTAACACTGAAACGGCTTAATTTTAAAGGCTATTCCCAACCTGTCAGAAATTATTCTTGCAGAAGAAACTCCACTCAGGGAATCCCCAAATGAGGCTCCTTTCATGTCTCCAAGAACTGGGACAAAGACGGGTGCTCAATCTGTCATGCAATACCCGGGTCACAAACTGCCAACTTGCCAGCCTTCCAGCTAACAAGGCAAGCTTCTTATCAACTAAGTCACCGCAGCCCTTACCTTAGTCATATTGTTTCTCTTTCAACAGAAAAATTCGGTTGAGGGAGGGGGCCAAATATAAATATAGACTTTACCGATGATCAAGTGTGATTAACAACAAACCAGAAGGGAAGTTACAAGTGAGAGAGGAAAAGGGGAATGGGGAACATCGTTCTTCCAACCTCCACCATTCCACCAAACCTTGAGAAGTTTGCTACATTATCAGAAAGGAAAAGCAGTATCAGCTGTTGAAAAATTACGATGACATTTTCCTGGCGGCCCATGTCCTTCTTGGCTTGTCAATAATGCAGTCCATTCGGCAAATATTAAATCTCCTTGCCAGAACCCTTAATGTGACACGAAGCCGATGCCAGAGCGAGCTATTACTTTCAGCTTCACATCATATTTAATTTATTACATAACCCGGTGTTATTGCCTTTATTGATGAACTGTACAGTGTAAAATGATTATTTGTTAAAGATTCTGCCGTAGTAAAATATCTTTATGGGTCTGCAAATGTGTTTGTGAAAAAAGAAGAGGGAAAGAGAGAGAGAGCGACGCAGGCGAGGGAGTTCCTTATTATGATCATTATTATGGTCTGCCTTTCTGCTCTTCATAATGTTAATGGCTTGCTTACCTGTGGGCAAAAAAGCACACGTAGATCTACTTGGAAATGTACAGATATACTGCACAGCTAGAATACTAAGAATACTAGTTCTAAGGATTTGTGATGGACTCTTTGGATTGCCCAGGATCTTCAAAAGATGAAGGTCAAGGTTGCAGCTTCAAGGTAGACCATCTGCTCTGTCTAGAACAGTGATGGCCAACCTTGGCACTCCAGCTGTTCTTGAACTTCAATACCCAGAACCCCTGATCAGCAGGAGTGCTGACTTGGGCTTCTGGGAATTGAAGTCCAAGAACACCTGGAGTGCCAAGATTAGCCTTCACTAGTCTAGAGCAATGGTTCCCAATGTGAGGCCCATATCCCACAGAGAGACTTCAATTCCCAGAAGCCTAAGTCAGTACATTGGCTGAACAGTGCTTTGGGGGATTGACTTAGGCTTCTGAGAATTGAAGTCCAAAAACCAAAGGTAGGCAAACACTGGCCTTGTGGACGGTGATGATTAGGGTTTCATGAGAGATGAGTGAGTCCATACCGGGTTTAAGTCCAACCTTTGTCTTTGTATTCAAATAGAAAGAACTTGGTTTCTTTTTAAAAATTCTGACCAATTCCTCACATCTATTTGGGAATGAGGCTACAAAGGCCATCTATAGCAGGGGTTCCCAATCTAAGGCCTGCATCCAACTCATGTGGCCTCCACCCCTCCAAGAGCACTCAAGAAACAAAATGGCTGCCCATTTGAAGCTGCTAGGACAAAATGGCCACCACCACACCATCGTGCACTCAGAGCAAAATGGCCATCCAGTCCTTGAAGCTGACTGAGAGAGCAAGCCCCATCCCCTGGTTTGAAATGGTTGGGAACCCCTGATCTCTAGGATGGAAGGTGTCCAATAATGGCCTCTGAACCAGATCCACATCTCAAAAATTAAAAAATGAGTTTCCAAACACAGAAAACTAAGGTCAAAACTGAGGAGTATATGGAAGTAGTAAGTCTTACTCACAAGAAGCATCTCCCTGTGGTAAAAAAAAAATACCAACCATCTCATTAAGAACCAAATTCTCCCTTGGTTACTCTCTACTAGCTTAATTTTTTTCCTACAAATAACATTTCAAATATCAACTTCAAGGCTTAATATCTCTCTTCCTTCCATAATATTTACCTTGACTTTCTATATGCCCGCCACTCCCTTGGGAAATTTCTTTGTCTAGGTCTTGTTGAACACCTCCCCACACACACACACACACACGAAAATACCATCTTTGCTACCTTCTCGTCGGATGCTCAGCATGAAGTCATCATTAATAAAAGGTAAGTCTGTCTTATTTCTTGTTCTCCCCTTCAGACAGGAGTAAGCTTTCTTTTCGTCTCTCTTGGATTAAATTGCATCTCTGCAGGCATGAAACAAAAACCTGGCCTTCCACAAATCCAGAGTACCATATTTATTCGAGTATAACGCGCAAAATTTTATACCCAAAAAAGGACTCAAAGTTTGGGTGCGCGTTATACACGAGGACTGGGTGCGCGCCTCTTTTAAACGAGCCTCAAGGGTAGGCACGGAGCACGCCGCGGCCCTCCTCCCAGGCGGCGGCAGGCGCCCAGGTCCCGCTGCCGCCGCCGCTCACCTGCACGCACCCGCCGGAACGGTAAGGGGGAGGCGCCAACACCAGCCACCCGCGCTCCCGGGCCACGCGACTGAAGCCGGCGCCGGGTAGGCACGGAGCACGCCGCGGCCCTCCTCCCAGGCGGCGGCAGGCGCCCAGGTCCCGCTGCCGCCGCCGCTCACCTGCACGCACCCGCCGGAACGGTAAGGGGGAGGCGCTAACGCCAGCCACCCGCGCTCCCGGGCCGCGCGACTGAAGCCGGCGCCGGGTAGGCACGGAGCACGCCGCGGCCCTCCTCCCAGGCGGCGGCAGGCGCCCAGGACCCGCTGCCGCCGCCGCTCACCTGCACACACCCGCCGGAACGGTAAGGGGGAGGCGTTAACGCCAGCCACCCGTGCTCCCGGGCCGCGCGACTGAAGCCGGCACCGGGTAGGCACGGAGCACGCTGCGGCCCTCCTCCCCAATTGTCGTCTAGCGCCCAGGAGCTCCACCCGCCGCTGCCCCACTGGAACGGTACGGGAACCCTCTGGGGGAGGCGCTACCGCCAGCCACCCGCGCTCCCGCGCCGCGCGACTCAAGAGCCGGCAAGGGTAGGCACGTTTCTTATGTCAATTTCAATGCGTGGTGTGAAAAAAATTTTATACCGAGATTTCATGGAAAATTTGGGGTGCGCGTTATACACGAGTGCGCGTTATACTCGAATAAATACGGTAATTGAGTATGGAACATACTAACACCTGGAATACTGGTTGACTCTTGGGTTCACATAGGAAAACAATGGAAATCTTGGGGGTAAAAGAAGAACACCAGCTACTAAACCTTTGTAGAGATCCTACTATAAAAAACAACAACTGCTTTTGGCTATATTGTATTCAAATAATCCAAACTAAGTCTTATATGGTGCTTCAAAAGTCTTGTTCAGTTTCACAGACAAAATAAATTTCTCCAATACTTCAGTTGTCAACAATGTTGGTTCTTACAACAGAGAATTCTTCTGTACATCCAAATTTATATACAATTAATTCACTTCGTAGATCCTTATATAAACCAGGTTCTCAATTTCCCAAATCTAACCGGTTCAAATTGAGATATTGGAAATTTTGGAACCGGTTAGATTTGGGAAATTGAGAACCTGGTTTATGTAAGGATATTAACAGCAATCATATTAAGGTGGCACGATGTCATTGGAATAACTCTTGTTGGGGAATCACCACAAGTTAAGAAGGTAGATTTTAGATTTTTAGATTCGTGATTTTGTGATTTTTAGATTTCAGAGTTTTTATGATGTTCATCTATATGTATGGGTGGTTGGAGTGTGTTATGTTGGGGGTGTTTCTTGTGTTGTAAGCCACCAGGAGTCGCTTTGGCGAGGGGGCGGCTAAACAAGTCAAATACACAGAGTTTCTGTGGGCATCTCAGACCATGGATCACAAAAGCAAATAGAAATGCAAGAAATGCTACACACATTTTCAGCAAGTAGTCATTGGGGGCAAAGTAACATTTTTGGCATGCAACAGAGAACGAGAATTGGGCTTTATTCCACTCGCCAATGTGTTTCAAAATGTGTTTTTGAGTGAAAAATGGAATCCCCCCCTTTCTCCTGCCCTGCTTCTTGAACCCCCATGCCCATTCTCATGCCCACTTTGGGACCATAGACAACTCCCTCTGTGCCTCTCAGTCGTTTCGAAATTGAGCTATAATTTTCATGCTTAACGGACGACGTATTGGCAAGAGTTGACATTAAGTGGAACTAATGACACCGTTAACTGCTAAATAACTAAGGAATAACTACCCTGTAATTTATGACGCAGCACGGACATTGGTGCAGCAAGTTCGAGAGGCGGCAGGCTGGCAACAAGACCGGCGGAGCAAAGGACCTGGAACTTTTCCCCAGGCTGGCATCTTGGAGTCAAAGCAAAACTGCTAACTCTGCAGAAGTGCAGAGAAAGAATTCCCGGAGCTCAACATGGCACAAAGCTCTTTGACTGCTCCTCTATAATGAAAACACAAACCTGCTGTTAATAAATTCCTAACAGATCATTAATTCTCATTCCAATTATTGTTTGAAGCCCCAGCGCCATGCAGAATGGTACATAGGTTCTTTTATTAGGAAGAAGGGAAGCAGCAGGCCAGCTTTTTGAAACGATTTCTCCTTCTCCGGGGCGGTTTGACTTTCTCCTTCTCATGTGTAAATCCTACTGTGATGTCCTACGTGCTCTTAAGCTATCCGTTCACAGCGGAGGTCCTGAGGTCAGTGGAGGGAAGGTGGCAAAGCATTCTGAACCTTCTGGGAGCTCTCCGAGGTCCTGAACCCTATTTCTCCCGAACCGTTTCAGCATTTTGGACACCCACCTTAAAGTTCAGGCAGAAATCGGGAGCAGATTCACCTTCACACTTAACATCCGAGTCGCCAGCTTTGCGCTGCTCGTTCTCTAAAGAAAAGTATTGACATGATTAGGGAGGAAAGGTTTGCTGAAGTAGGGGGGAAAAAAAGAAAAGAAAGTCCAAAGAAAAGATATCCATGCCCTATTCAGCATGTTCAGTGATCTCGTGAAGGACTCTTTTGTAAGAGAAGAGATTGATATATTTTCTGTTGGAGCTGCTGTAACGTTTGCTTGCATACGCCTTCATCACCTCGTCAAGAATTTCAGCTGTTTCCTGTTACCTGACATGTTTCCATTTCTGAACAGATCTAGGTACAGTAAGTACGGAAACAGAATTTGTGTCATGTACATCACAAAAGAAATAAGAGAAAAATAGACTTCCATCCCAGCCAATTGGTAATTCTGGCAAGAATAGATCCAAGACTGCATTGATGGACAGTAAGGTATTGTGTATGCTATTTGCATTGATTCAATGGGTTTACTCAAGTTGGGTCTGCCGGTTATATTAAAGCACAGTGTATTGAAAGAAGGCTGGTTCATATCTGGCATGAAACTGGAAAGTCAGATATACTGAGTTAATGTCAATGACATAATAAATGAATCTGTAATCTAGATCGTCTCTTGTAATCCCAATCTATGACTTTCCTGTAATCTGGTCCCCTTCTTGGAATATGGGTTTGTACCCTTCCTGTAATCTAAATCCCCTTTTGGAATTTGTGCCTGTCCTGTAACCTGGATCCCCTCTAGAAGTCCGGATCTGTGATGAGGAGCCCCTCTTGTAGTCTGGAACTGAGCCACAGTTCTAGACGCCCATATCCATGGAAGAGACTGAATCTGTTGGTGCAATCAGAAGCTCCTAAAAACTCTGAACTGGGCTAGCAATTTTTGATGCAATCAGAAGCTCACAAAAACCCTGGACTGGGCTGATATTTTTTCCAAAACCAAGTCCCGCGGATTTGAAATGTTTTATTTCATTATTTGCAAAAAATGCAGAAAATGTGCAAAATGCACAGGAACTCTGAGACGATCAGCTAACAAGGAAGGGGAAAAATTGGGAAATGTCACCATCAGGGGTAAAAATAATAATAAACAAGTTTCTTGAAATAGTAGCCATGTTAGTCTGTGTTTCAAGCATATCAGACAGTAAGGTCAAGGGTCACCCTTGCTCAAAGGCCAGTTGTATCTGACTCTAGGGTTCACTGCTCATCTCTGTTTATAGCCAAAGACCCAGCACTGTCTGCATTCACAGGTGTTTCTGTGGACATTTGGCAGACATGCCTAGACACCAAAGTGTACAGAACACTGTTTACCTTCCCCACCGAAGTGGTACCTATTTATCTACTTGTAATTTCTTGCTTTTGATCTGCTAGGTTGGACAGAGACGGGCGCTCATTCTGTCATGCAGTACTCGGGTTTTGAACTGCCGACCTTCCGCCTCCCGGTCAGCATCTTAACCACTTGAGCCACTGAAGTCTAATCAGTGAGTAAACAAAACAACAACAACATTGTGGCACTTTAAAGAATAACTGCTGTATTTTAATGTTAGCTTTCATGGATCAGGTCCACTTGAAACAAACTTCTTGCTTATCCTTGCTAAGTAATTATGTAGAAGTTAGAATGTAAAGGAAAGGGAAAGCTCATGAGGAATACAATGAAGAAGACAGACTCCACTCCGGTGTTGTTTTAAGAAAGAGAGCCACAAGAGACAAACATAGAGTCAGTAATGAAAACTCTGAATGATTTTTGAATGACAGAAAGCAAAAGGTGGTGGTGGTGGGAATTAACTGAGATAGGACCAAGAGCATGAGATGTAATTTAGGATTCCTCTCTGCCTGGTTCGTTCTTCCCTTATTCTCATGCACCAGACCAAACTCATCCCTTTCTTTTTCAGGAGGGAAGTGCAAAAAATGGGGGTGAGCAGAGTGAAAGTCTAATAATGTGCCACAGGTGAAGGAGTTATCTTGGTCTCTCTCTCTCTCTCTCTCTCCTTTTCCTTTCGAGCTGAGCTAATGCTCAGTACATGAAATAAAGGTTATCTTGAAAAATAGGCATTGCAGCTCGCATACAAAGAAGCTCCTTTTCCCTGTGACAGGGAGTTTGTCTCTGAAAGGCCCTGATATAGATTTCTTTCTCAGAATGGATGAAGAAGAGAGCTAGATGGAGTCAGGGAGTGGGGGGAGGCAACCATTATTTCCTCCTTTCCCTTGCTTTTACGTACTTAACGGCATCCTCCGCCTTCCAAGCATGAGTTTGGTAGTGTTTACTTCCTAGGTAAGACGGTATTGAATTAAAGTCTATGCGATGTCTTCTTTCAGCATTAAGAAAAAGAAGAGGAGGAGGAGGAAGAAGAAGAGGGAGAGGGAGGAGGAGGAGAAGTCATCTTCTTTGTACAGAACAAGAGATTCCTTCAAAGACATGTTGTCATGACCAAGGGAAGGAAGCCCCAGTGAATGGTTCTCCCATAATCTGGTCTGCTGAATTTCTTTGGTTGTCCCCATGTTTCCCTAAAGCACATCCCCTTATACAACTCCCACACTTCCAGATCTCATCCATCTCACAAGAGGTTGGTTAGACCCAAATGGGTGGCTTATGCCCCTTTTTATGTTACTGATGATATTCATTGCCCTATTTCCATTTCTCCTGCCTTGGAGGGCGATGAAGACCAGCCAGCTGTAGCTTTATTGTGGTTGTAGAAAGCTGGGCTATAAGATGTTTCTCAATGACATTTTTGCCCTCCACATCCCTTATTCCTTGCCTGACATGTCTTAAACTTTACACTGTTAATAAAATTAAGGGAAGGGTTTGACATATACCTCCTTTCTTTGTAAGCTATTCTAGAACACTCTTTAATTAAAAGGTGGGAGATAGAAAGATCTAGAATAGTGTTTCCCAACCTTTGGTTTTTGGACTTCAATTCCCAGAAGCCTAAGTCAATTATTGGTGTACTGACTTAGGCTTCAGGGAACTGAAGTTCCCCTATGGGGCACATGCCCCATGTTAGGAACCACTGATCTAGAACCTCCATGCTTGTATGTCCCAATAGGCTTGAGTGGATGAGCGGAGGAGAATTGAGTGTCACAAACTCTACATTTGCATTGGTGTAAGCATTGAATCCAGGTGTTCTTCTAAACAAATTCATATTTGTGAGAAGCCGTGTGTAGAATGGAACAAACCACAGCAACAATCCAATCCAAGGGAGGGGGGAAATCATTCCTCTTTGAGAAGCACTGAGAAAGGTTTGAAGCAACCCTAGTAGAGCATCAAAAACTGAACAGCCAGGAGCATTATTGTATTCTTGCGAGCCCCTCGACAATGTGGTGAAGGATCCAACAAGTGAAAGAGAACAGAAATTGGGGGAAGGAGGGAAAATGGCAGAGAGAGAGAGAGAGGAGAAGGTACATTAAAATAATAATGGAAGCAGGGGATTGGGAGGGAGAGACCCAGTTTCCTAATTCCACTTGTCTTTGCCTTTGTTTTTCGGTGGCGAACCTGCTAAATTGCCTGTTGGGTTATGTAAGGGAAGCCGTTGTGTTTGCATTGAAAGGGCAGCCTTCTATGAGAGAGAGCGCAATGCTTCTGGAATGATAAGTGGCCGGATGGTGGGAGGGAGGCGGAGGCATGCGGGCCCACTTCCAAATTGATTAGTTCTGCTGCCTTCTCATTATTGTTCCATGTGAAGTTTGGCACGGCAGGCAAGGTCATTCCACATACCGGGGCTTTGCTCTTGAGTGCTGCGGTTGCTGCCAACCGGCCACCTCCACCTCCTCCTCCTCCCTCTTTGGCCTCAAACCGGGGCACCCGATGCCCATGTGATGATAAAGAGAGAGAGAGTGAGAGGGAGAATAAAAGCCATCCATTTTACATGAGTAATAGAGACTAGGAGACTCGTGTGGTTTGATCTTTCCACAAACAGGTAATCTTTTCTGATAATACACAAGTTTCTGGACATTTATACATTTCTGATCCTTGCGCCATGGCCCACTTGAGTTGTTGGGGCAGGAGTCTGGGTAGAGCAATAGAGAAGTACAGTGAAACCTCTATATACAATTTTTCCCCCCATTCCACAAGGTTATTTGTATGTCGGGGGAAATTGTATGTCGAAAACACATTGCATTACTAGAACAGGCCACTAGATGTCACCATATTTTTTTGTATGTCGAATTTTTCTATTAACAATTTGTATGTTGGATTTTTAAAGCCAGGACTTCTATTTGTTGAAACATTTGTATGTCGGGGTTTCACTGAATAAAGCAAAAAGCAATCACACCTCTCTACCACTTCATAGTGCTTAGTGCAGGGGTTTGCAACACAATGCCCGTGGGCCAGATCCTCACTCCAGCCGCCACCACTGTGGCCATCACTGCAAGAATCGGCCACAGACCCATCCTCGGCCTTCATAAATGTGTTTACTACAGCCATAAATGAGTCCACAGCTGTCGTAAATGTGTTTACTACAGCCGAGGATGCATTTTATGGCACCAGTCTGGCCCGCTCAGCTGTCTGAGGGGGAGTGGTCTGGCCCATGGCTGGAAATCATTGAAAACCCTTGGCTTAATGCACTCTCTGGGTGGTTCACAAGGAAATTAGCATTCCCCCCACAACACACTGGGTACTGATTTGAGCGACCTTGGAAGGCCAGAAGGCTGAATCAATCTTGTTTCCTAGTCTAGTCAGGATCAAACTCACAGTGTTTTGATTGCACTACAGTAGTTTAACCACTGGGCCACCAGGTATGCAGAACGAAGAGTGAGGAGGAGAAATGCTTCCTCAACAGGCACTAAATTGGTCAAAGTCCTTCCTACAAAGGTTGTTGAGTGCTGGAAGAAGTGTAGGTGGGCTTCAAAGTTGCATGGGAGACCTTCAGAATATTGCCCTGATGTACTCTAGAAAGGGGCTGCTCTCTCCTTTTTTAAAAAAATCTTCTTAAAATAGTGTTGGGGAAACGCCAAAGTAATGGAGGGCCCCCATGCTGAATGATCAGGTCCTGGCAGACACAGGAATGTATACTAGCATCATCGCAACCTTTGTGTCCATACACTATTAGTAGTGAAAGGGCAACTTGGAAAATGCAGTGGAGGGATTAAGAGGAAGCAACCAGTTGTTTTGTTATGATTAGTCCACAGCAGAGCATCCTGATAGCAAATTAATGAATACTGTATGTGGACCACATTAGATGCAGGAAGAATACAAATCTATGCTAAATAAACAAAGCCTTTGATTATTTGGGATTTTGAGTCCTTAGGAGAACACCTTGGTAATTGTGCATTATTGATGCATTGATGCCTTTTGCTGCTTCAGACCAAAGTTTGAATTTAAAGTTGTGTTGTTTAGTCCTTCTGTCATCTTTCTCGGAGACTGAACAATTTAATTACAACTTGATTAGCCGTCCTTGCCATGTACTCTGTCACTAATTGCTCACGGCGACTCTCCTCCTGCTAGATAGGGGTCCAGACTCCCAGTTTCAGCTTCCACTGTGGACTCGAATGCTCTCCTTGGTGGATGTAGAGATTGGTCCCAAGCCTTGCAAGGGAAGCTAGTTCCAGAAGCCTCCATTTCAATGCCGTGCGTCCCTGGAACCTGAAAGGAGTCAATCACTTTTCCTTTCTTCCATGTAAGAAGCCACAAATCCTTTTCCTCCTGGAGTTGTTGGTAGATGGTGACCTTATTTGGGAACAGGCATTCAGCACCATGGATAGCTCTTTAAAGATCAATCTTAAAAAGGGAGGAGATTTGCCAATTCCACAAAACTGGCATCTCCTCCATCTAATGCAGTGGTTCTCAAAGTTTTCCAGCCGTGGGCCAACCATGACCCCTCAGACAACTGAGTGGGCCAGACTGGTGCCGTAAAACACATCTGCAGCTGTAGTAAATGCATTTGCGACAGCCACGGACTCATTTATGGCCGTATAAATGCATTTACATGGCCGTAAATGAGTCTGCAGCCAATTCCAACAGTGGCGGTGATGGCAGTGGTAGCAGCTGGAGTGAGGTCAGGGGATGGATTATTTGGTGTCACAGGTTGTGAACCCCTGATCTACTGCCATTTCTTCCACAAAACATCATTTCAACCCAGAATAATTTCTAACATGAAATTATTATGATTATTATTATTGGTTCCCAGCATCACTTGATATCACTCAAAGAGTAGCTTAATAATTATTCCCAAAACCTGAACATTTCTGGTCATTTTTCTTCTCTTCTCTTGCTTTGTTTTGTCCTTTTTGTGTCTTCCTTTGTTTGTTCAGTCATTGGTTCATTCTTTGGTTCATTCATTCTTTGGTTTATTTGTTGGTCCTTCTTTCTTTCCTTCCTTCCTTTGTAAGTTCATTCATTTGCTCATTCATTGTTTCATTCATTCATTCATTCTTTGGTTCATTTCTTGGTCCTTCCTTCCTTCCTTTGTAAGTTCATTCATTTGTTCATTCATTGTTTCATTCATTCATTCTTTGGTTCATTTCTTGGTCCTTCCTTCCTTTGTAAGTTCATTCATTTGTTCATTCATTGTTTCATTCATTCATTCATTCTTTGGTTCATTTCTTGGTCCTCCCTTCCTCCCTTCCTTCCTTCCTACAGAGAAAATAGAGATAGAATGTGAAATTATACAGACCCAGACCTTGCAACCTGAGATAAAGCTCTCAAGAGCACTGTCATTTATTGGCTCACCCCTCTGAATGGCGGCGCTACTTTAATTTCCCATTTCCCCCTTCAAAGGGAGACCAAGGTGTAAGCTAAAATGGAACGTTGTGCTAATCGCTTCTTAATTATGCCCATCTAAAAGCAATTACCTGAGTCGGCACAGTTACATATGAAGACTTGGTTGCTGTGAAGGCAACGGTCGAAGCTGGCTTGGAGGTCGTTTGTGGAAAGACAATTCTTCTCTGCAGGATGTCTTTTTTTTTTTAAAAAAAATAAAATTAAAAAACTGGGGCCACTGGAGGCAAAATTTCCAAAACTAGTGTGAAGGTAAGAAATACTGTATAACAATTTGAAAACCAAAAAAAGATTAGGGGACAGAGAGAGATATGAAACCACAGCCAAAACCATGACATGTTTGAGTACTGTCAAAACTAAGACCACTATTATTTATTTCACTGCATCAACTTGGTTCTTCATAGTTCTAGGATGCTTTTGAATATTTTAATCTTGCTCTTTGGTTGTAAATGCCCTTCTTCCTCCTCCTCCTCTTCTTCTTTGTCCTCTTCTTCCTCCTCCTCCTCCTCTTCTTCCTCTTCCTCCTTCTCCTCTCCTTCTACTCCTTCTCTTTCTCTTCCTCCTTCTTCTGTATCTAAATATT